>OW285238.1:162459791-163105751 GCA_935421215.2 Melolontha melolontha | reverse complement strand
CTAACCAGGCACCACCAATATGTGGTGCTAAGCCAACCGATTTCAAAAACATCAAGAATTATAAGAGTGAGAAGTTTCGTGTTAAGGCAGTTTAAAATACGGAATAAGCAACCTTCACTGCTGGATTCGTTTTTTCGAGTTTGTTCTTCATACAGGTTATAAATGCGATCTTAAGACTTGGCAGGTAAGAACAACAGATGAAAAAAAGGCTGTTAAAGATAAAAAAGAAAAAATACAAAAAGCATTTTGGGAAAAAACTTGGCTTGCGAGTAGATCTACCGAAAATTGGAGGTTTTGGTTGCTCCAACGACGGCAACACGGCTCGACGTGCTTTTGAACATTATACTGTTTTTTCGGAAATTGTTTGTATTGATGAGTCTTTAGTACTCCATCTTAAGATTATATTGATAATATTATCATGTCAATTTCCGTTTAACTTGGAAAAAATTCGAAAATTTTTGCTTCGAAGCGGCTTCAATAATCCAAACAAAATATCCTTGGTTGCCAATGACTGCGACTGTACATAAAGTACTTATTCATTCGAAAGAAATAATTGCAAACTCTGTACTTCCTATCGGTTACTTTGGAGAAGATGCAGCAAAGTCAAGGCATAAATGTTACAAGTACGATAGACTTCATCATGCCAGAAAAAATAGCCGCATTAATAACATTACTGATGTATTTAATAGAGCCATGGATACGTCAGATCCATTGATATTATCTAAACATTATAATTACCGCAAACATCGACGCAACTATTTACCACTTGCAAAAGAAGTTATTGTACTATTAATTGGATATCAATGCATTAATGATGGGGTAAAAAAATATTATGAAGGAGACATAAAAGGAGAAATACCTCTATCTTCTATTTTTATACATAGTTTGGATAACCTGCGCTTGAAATGTGAATTCTAAGCTTTCTTATATATTATAATAAATCATTTTAATTTCAATAATTCGCTACTTGTGATTGAATTATGTATTTGAAAAATAAATAAAAAAATATGAAAATTTTTTTTTTTAATTTTGAAAATATATGTAATAGATTTTTTATAATTGGTTGACTTGTGTATGATTTAGGGCCATACTCACTCAGAGGGTCTTATAAAATTTCACACTAAATATTTTTTTTACTCAATCTGACCTAATTCATCATATTTCGAAGTATTTCCTAGATTCCGACATGGGAGATTTTACCGCCTGGAAAATGGGATTAAATAGGGGAAAAAATATGATTTCCGACAATTGTGCATTGCCACAATACTTCGGCGTTTTCTGGTTGAGCATTTCGTTTATTGATTATCTTAACCATGAGTCCTCAAACATTCTCGATCGGATTTAAGTCCGGGCTATTGGTAGACCACTGCAAAACCTCGATATTATTAGTTCCTAGCCAAGTACTTATAATTCTACCAGTATGAACTGGACAATTATCGTGCTGAAATATAAAGTCGGGGGCGAATATATGATTGACAGTTGGAAACATGGTAGAATGTCTCTGTAGGCAATCGCATTAAAACTGTTTTCAATCTGCCAATACATTCCTAAACCTTGAGAACTAATCCAAGCCCAAACATTAACTGAGAATCTTCCAGAAGTTCTTCTGGGACGACTATATTCCTCATGGAAAGGAGTTCCCCGTGGCCGATAGGGTTTGATTTTTCCGTAAAAATAACCCGATTCCAAAAATTCAAATCATTATTACTATAATTTAAAGCAAATAATATTCGTGATTGTTTCTGCTCATTAGGTATTTAAAATCAGATTTTAATATTCTTCTGCATGCGGTAACTCTGGAGGCGGGAAAATTTGTGTTAATTACAGCATTTCTTGCAGTATCAAATGGACGATCTCTTATACAGAGTGGCCCAAAATGACCGAAGGGGTTTTAATTCCTTATAACTTTTTTATTATAATTTTTTTTTCCAGTATTTTGTAAAGAAGACTTGGGGAATTTAAAATGGAATAGTATTTGGAACAGTAATTGAACAACGTGCCAAAATCGTTGAACTTTATTTCTCAAATCAACGATCCATTGTTTGACTCAGCGTGCATATCGTCGTTATTTTAATGTGCGGGTTGGACCCTCAGAGTCAACAATAAACCGTCTGGTTGCAAATTTTCGAGAACAAGGGGCAGGTAGGAACCCTCCTGGTGCCAGCAGACGACGAACGGTGCACACGGATGACAATATTGAACGGGTACAGGAGAGTATTCGGGAAGATGGAGAAACATCAACCAGGAGACGTTCGACACAACTTGGCCTCTCAAGAGGGTCGCTGCAGAGAATTTTGCATACAATAAGAATGTTTCCATACAAAATTCAGCTTGTCCAACAATTGAAACCGACAGATTACCAGTAACGACTTGATTATGCAATTTATTTTCGTCAAAAAGCAGAAGAAAATCATGATTTTATTCATAATTTAATTATGAGCGACGAAGCCCATTTCCAATTAAATGGGTTCGTTAATAAGCAAAACTGCAGATATGGCCTACGGAAAATCCAAGAGTAGTTCAACAGCGAGAATTACACCCACTTAAGTGTACCGTTTGGTGCGGTGTTTCGTCGGAAAGGATAATTGGCCCATATTTTTTTGAAAATGAACACGGTGTCGCCGTTTCCATCACTGGTGTTAGATATCGGACAATGTGGAAAATTTTTTAAGGCCAGCCATGGAAAACCATCCGCAAGTATGGTTCCAACAGGATGGAGCCACAGCGCACACTGCGAGGAACACAATGGCTCTTTTACGCGACATCTTTGGTAAACGAATTATTTCCCGTACAAGCGATTTTAATTGGCCTCCGCGTTCACCGGATTTAACCGCTTCAGACTGTTTCCTTTGGGGTTATTTGAAAGGAAAAGTCTATATTAATAAGCCTCGAACCATACAGCAATTAAAAAATAATATACGCGACGAAATCAACAACATAACACCTGAAGTTTTGCGAAAGGTTATGGAAAATGTTTTGGAAAGAGCACGAATATGCGAAGCAGAAAATGGCCACCACTTGCGAGATATAATTTTTCATAATTAAATTGAAAATATTCTCCATTAATATACTGTATTTAAAATTTAAAAAAATTAATAATTATGTCTTAAATAAGAAGTTATAATGAACTCAAACCCCTTCGGTCATTTTGGGCCACTCTGTATAATCTAAAAGTTCCATATCTTCTTCGACAGTTGACCTTCTGTTGAACAGCCCTGTACCAGTCTCTCTTTTTAAGGTCACTTCGTCTTCCCACCGTTTCTTAATTGCAAACACTGTATATTTGACAATTATAACTTTGACAATTTATAACCCACATTTAAATCGAAAATTATAATTGTCCCAGATTTATATGAACACCTACCCGTAATATTGTATACATTTCTGACGAAGCCACTGTAGTGAGCGAGACAATTGTCAACAGTAAAACAGTAAAAATCTAACAGTCTTGTTATTTCGTAGTTAACCTAATTAATATTGTTTCATTTACTTTTCAATATTTTTCTTTACAAAACCTGACGTACCAGAACAAATTTGTTGTTATAACTATTGTTAGAACAATAAAAGAATGGAAAATTGTACATCATTTCTAAAGAAAAAGAAAAAAAATGAAAATTTGTTGGCCAATGTTATTTATAATCACTCGGTATTATTATTATTTTGCATAATCATCGATATTTTTCGTTATATTATTTTGTATAGAATGCAATTTCGGTAATGTTAATAATAATAATTAAATAAACACATACAAACAACATGTCGTATATACGCATGCAAGTATTTAGTGAATACTAATATTTTTAAATTCATACAATGATTTCAAAGCGACAAATATTTATTTAAAAATAAACCCTTGCAATTCTCTTTATGTAGGTATCTCTTATAATTCTCTTTGTATCGGTTTAGCATTTTTCAATGATCAATGGTAATTTATCAAGATTAAAGAGAAAATAGGATTTCCTGTTACATCCAGAATAAATAACACATGAAGTCACGTATAACTAACTGACCACAAAGTATTATTACTAACGGAAAAATTGGTTGCTGTTTGTAAAATTTTAATATGCGAAAAGGAACATGGAAGTATATGCAAAAGATATAATGATCTAGCAAACATTTTTTTAAGATTAAATTTTTATAACGATTTTAAATTTAGATCTACCGTGATATAAATAGATATTTCTTGACATATTAGCATCATATTTATTAAATTCATTAGAAGTAGGTGCGATTGATTTAAGAGACCAATACTTGGAATTAGTTATCTAACGAATTGATAGAATATTTATGTATTAAATAATTAAATTGAATTTAACCTTTAAACCCGCTTCTAATGGGTTTAAAGGTTAAATTCAATTTAATTATTTAATACATGGTGAATGTGACCAAAAAATATATAAACATAGTTAAAGAGCTCAACAGCTGCAACAGAACGAGAATAAAAATTGAACGTAGGATGACGAAGAAATGGTCATAGCGAAGGACCTCATCAGATGCAAGTTAGTTGTCAACGAGCACATAATAGAACAAATGATGAACCTCTAGTATCTGGGGGTCGAGATATCAGACGACAGACATCTTCGGCAAGAAGCGAAACAACAAGCAAATAAAGCAGTTAGAATATCAGGATACCTACGAGAAATAATACTAAATTAAATGAAAGTACTAAGGACTATAAATGGCATCACGCTTAGAGACAGAATAAAAAACGAAGACATATATATATATATAATCAGTAATTCCTTCTACCATAATATGGTGTAGGAAAGTTTCCCTTATTCTTCAACTGCGAACAAACTTCTTCCATTCCTTTCTGTTTTGTGTTAGTTGTTTCGCCTCTACCCATCCCTTGTTCTTTCCTTGTAATATTCTTGCCACTGCATTGTCCCACGTTTGTCTTGGTCTTCCCCGTTGTCTACTTCGTTGTATTCTTGCTTCCCATATCCTTCTTACTGGTTTCGATTCTTCCATCCTCATGAGATGCCCCCACCATTCCAATTGTTTTTGTTCAATAAATTCAAGAACCGATTGAATTCCTAGATCTTTCCTTATGTCCTTATTTCTCATTTTTTCTCTTTTGGTCACGCCTCGTACTCTTCTCAAATACTTCATCTCAACAGCCTGAATCTTATTTTTTTGTCTATCGTTCAAAATCCATGACTCACATGCGAATGTCAACACAGGCCTGTATACCGATTTAAACACTTTCAGTTTTGTTTTCCGCGTTATTTCATTTTTGTTAATGAATTTGTTACTCATTGCATAATAAAGTTTCATCGTTTTTTCAACTCTTTTACTTATTTCAGCTTCTTGAGTACCTTCCTCATCTAGTAATACTCCTAGGTACTGAAATGTTTTCACCTGCTCTATGTTTACTCCTTCTATATCTATTTTTATTTCGGTGTGCTCCTTTCCTGTTACCATAACTTTTGTTTTGTTTTTGTTTATTTTCATACCGTGTTCTTCTAGCTCTTTATGCCATATGCTAACATTACGTTGTAAATCCCTCTCGCTTTCGGCAACAATCACAATATCATCTGCGAAAGCTCCCTCCGATATTTGTACTCTTTGCATGTTGTGGTAACCTACATTGAATTTCTTACTTTGTCTAGTGCATTTTTTTAAAATTTCGTCCATAAATGTTATAAACAATAGTGGGCTCAGGCTTCCTCCTTGTCTCAGGCCGGATTGGGAAGTAAATGGGTCTGACATCGTATTATTAGTTATTACAGCATTAATATTATTTTCATATATTTGTTTAATTACCCTGATAAACTTGTCGTTTATATTTCTTTCTTTTAGTGAATTCCACACTTTTTCTCTTGGTACCTTGTCAAATGCTTTTTCAAGATCCACAAATGCCATATAAACCTTTCTCTGTTCTCGTCGTGCCTTTTCTGTTATTTGTCTAATGGAGAATATATGATCATGTATACTACCTCCACGTCTAAACCCGCTTTGTGATTCTTCTAATGTTTCCTCGATTTTGTCTTTCAATTTATTTCCCAATATCTGTTCATAAATCTTCATGGCTGTACTTATTAAGGATATACCTCTATAATTATTGCAATCCTTCCTATCTCCTTTTTTATATATTGGTACTATCAATGTCATCCTCCAGTCTTTCGGTAATTGTTCTTGGTCCCATATTTTATTATACATATCTAGCATCATTTCTTTTCCTTTTTGTCCGATATGTTTTATCATTTCTGAGCTTACTTTATCGTATCCTGGTGCTTTACCATTCTTCAACTTTTTAATTGCTTCTTCCAACTCCTGCATATTTACTTTTCCCTCGGCTTCTTTGGTTATCATTTGTTGTTCAATTGTAGTGTCTTTCTCTAATTCTTTTCCTTCCAGCAGTTTTTGAAAATATTCTTTCCATCTTTTCGTTATTTCTTCCTGTTCCATTATTAAGTTTCCCATATGATCTTTAATGTGGATCATTTCATACGTTCTTTCCTTTCTAAACGTCTTTAATATTCGATAGAACAGCTTTTGATTCTCGCTGCTGTTTATTTCCATCCTCTCTCCAAATTCTTTCCAGCTGTTTTTCTTTGACTCTATTACAAGTTCCTTTACTTTCTTCCTTTCGTTTTTGTAAAGCTCATAACTATGTATTGTCTTTGTTGATAGATACTTCTTCCATGTCTCTTTCTTTCTCTTTATTTGTTCCTTAATTTCATTTGTCCACCACACAGTCTGCTTTTTATCTTTTCTTTTCTTACTCACTCCACATATTTCTGTACTTGTTTCTATCACAGTTTCTTTAAAGTAGTTCCATAGTTGTTCTGCATTTTTATCCACACTACTTCCCTCCATCTTTTTTATCTTATCCGTTATCGCTTTTGTATATTTTCTTGCTATTTCTGGATTTCTTAATTTATACGACTTTATTGTCTCATCCTGGGGTTTCTTTTGTCCGTTTATATTCTTGTTCTTTGTGATATATTTTTTTTCTTCCCTGATCTTTGATACCACTAAGAAGTGGTCGCTGCCAATCTCTGGACCCCTTTTAACTTTAGTGTCCATTACTACTGTTCTATTGTTATTTTCCACCAATACATAATCTATCATAGACCTTCAACGAAGACATACTAAGAGAAATCGGAAACACGTCGTAAGATGGACAAAAATGAGTCTCGGTTTCTGGAGAGATCATGTTAATAGGATAAGCCCAGAAAGACTGGCAAAATGGGTAAAAACACAGAAACCGAACACCAAACGACCGATAGAAAAACCACCTAAGCGCTAGGCGGAGAGTTAGACATCGCTATCACAAGAGGGAAAATGACAAAAAATTACAGAAAACAACTGGACTAAGTTCTACTAGACGATGAAGAAGAAGAAGTGTTTGGGTTGCTGGCAGTGGCTTGAGAGACAATTACTTATACTAGCTATCTAATGAGGATGCTATTTTAGTGATTCATTAGATAGCTAGTATAAGTATTTATTTAAAAATAAACTTAATTAACCTAAAGATTACTAAAAAATTATTTATTTCCAAATTGTGAATATTTTCCTATTTTTTCTGATTTTTTAGAAACTCTTGCATCATTTTCATATTTCAGAGTTTTTATCCCACTATTTCCAAATTTTGCTATTTTCGAATATTTCAGAATTCTTCAGAAATTCTTGCATAATTTTGATATTTTAACGTTTTCTTTTTTCCTATTATTTTCAAATTTTTATAATTCCATTTTTCCGAATTTTTCAGAAATTTTCAAATAATATTCATGTTTCAGCGATTTTAACCGTATTATATTTAAATTTCCCTAATTCCATATTTGCAATTTTTCATGATTTCTCAGAAATTTTCGAATAATTTTCATAATTTAGCGATTTTTTCCTATTACGTATTTTCAAATTTTTATAATTCTGTTTCCGAATTATTCTGAAATATTCATAATTTGGAGATTTTGTCCCATTATTTTCAAATTTTTCTATTTTCGAATTTTTCAAAATTTTTCAGAAATTCTCGCATAATTATTATATTTTATCAAATTTCTCTAATTCTATATTTTCAAATTTTTCAGAAATTCTTGCATACATTTGATATTTTTTTTTCTTATTATTTTCAAATTTTTATCATTCCATTTTTCCGAATTTTTCAGAAATTTTCGCATAATTTTTATATTTTAAAGATTTTATCCGATTATTTTCAAATTTTGCGATTTTCCAATTTTTCAGGATTTTTCAGATATTCTCGCATAGTTGTCATATTTTGGCGATATCTTCCTATTATTTTCAAATTTTTTTAATTTACATATTTTCAAATTTTTCAGAAATTCTCGCATAATATTCACGAAAGTTCCATTTTTACACATTTTTTAAATCCTGTGTGGACAAAATTAGTTCACTAAGTACAAACTCGTATTATTGTATGGAAATATATAATTTTACGAATATGACAGTTGGAAAACGCAGGGACCACTTAAATTACTAGATTATGGCTCGAAATCTTAGATAGCAGCAGAGACTTGCGATATTTATAAAATATCACACAATATTACATAATGTTTCTACTTAGAAATGAAAAAACCCTCATTTTACACTTACCCAAGAAATCCTTAAGCTAAAATAGGAAACAAAAAGAGTTGTAACATTCACAGAGTTAAGTCTGCGTGAAATACACCGCCTAGAAAATTTGCTATTACTTTACTGCGAAGGCGAAAAAGAAAATAGAAAAAACTACATTAATTACTTCTTTTAAGATTAAAACTTCCTAAGCTACAATATATAAAAGCAAAAACACATGAATCTAGTGGGGCAAAAAGAACTAAATGTTAATAGCGTATCTCACTTCCAAGCAACTGCATGTTTTAGTAATAAGTTGCCAGCCACGTAGTTTCAAATACTCAAGGATGAGAAGTAAAAGTTTTAATGAGTTTAATTAGAATAAAAATTCAGTTAATTTATCGATTTAAGCTGAAAACATTTTCAATATTCTCTGCTTTGCTGCGAGAATTAATTAATTTTTGTTATGATATATACAAGAAGATATATAACTTACGAACTTTGGTAGTTTAGATTTTGATCTGCTATTGTAACTTTGTTTTAATTCCTTACCTGAAACAAAAAAAATATATATTATTTTATTATTTATATCTAATAATAATAAATAACAAGCGGAGGTTTTTCTGTTATCTACCTAGATATGAAAAAAACGAGCTATAAAATAAAAAAAAATATTTTTAACGTAAGAATCAGTAACACTAACGCACTTATTCCAACGCTTCATTAATAAGGCTATGCTTTCGAAACAAAATTCTTTTAGTAATTCCGCAAAATACCACCTAAACATAGTGTTTTCCAAGTCGTCATTCGATAAAAATCCACTATGCGTCGCAGAAAACTGTGGCCATCACTTTTCCCGAAGAAAATGAGTGCCTCCTTGGGCGGTAGAGTGCTTATGAACCCATTGCATGGTCTCTTGCTTCGCGAGAGCGTCCCAGTGATGTACCTAAGTTTCATCCCCAATTACTATTCTATTGAAAGTGTTCATCTTTAAATAAAACAGTCAAATTCTCTTCACAAATTTGTCGTCTACACAATTTTAGTTCGGAATTTTTGAACAGCCTGGGAATCAATCGTGCCGACACTTTGCTCATTTCCAAATCTTCGCGTGTAATTTTAAAAATACTCGGGTCTGATATTCCTATTTGTCTAGCACTAACTGAAACTTTTACTCGACGTTCAGTTAACACCAAATCTTCAACTTTGTTACCGATTTCTTCAGTTCGTGCTTCCAGAGATCTTCCACACTTTGGGTTATCATTAGAGACCGGACACGAGAGGTTGATGACTCATCGCCCACGAGCGTACTATTGAACATTTGTATTTTTTAAGTTTTTAATCTTATTTATATAATTATAGTTATAATAACAAAATGGGTATATATACGACTACAAAATACGAAATACGTTTTTATTTGTTCATTTTGTAGTTCAAGCTGAGTAAAGGAGTATTAATATTTACTAGCAATACTTTCTCAAGGTTCTCCTCTGTAAAATTTGTTCTCCTTGAATGAAATACATCCTTGTAAATAGAAAACGTCCTTTCTACATCGCAACTGGTTATAGGTGCATACAGGAAATATTCTTTTCTTTCCGCGTATTTTGCAGTTAGATGTTGTAATGTGTTGGTCAAAAACACATTGTAAAGAACACGTAAGCAGTTCGAAGCACAATAATAACAAAATTAATCGACAACAGTTTATACATGCTATGATTGTGTGTACACTGCCTAGTTAAGTAATGATTCATTTATTTCATTTTGGAATAAATACGCGAATCAAACATTACCGAGCACGACAACGTTACGAAAGAATTTACCATCGGTGCGTAAACAGGTTGAAAATAAAATCAAAGCCGAACTGAAAAATAAAAAACTGTGGTTATGTGTCGACGAAACAACTGACAGCAAAAAACAATCTCTAGTTAATGTGATGGCGCGTAATATGGAACCACATCAACCAACGTCTTCAATTTTATTAGCATCCAGACGACTAGAACAATGTAATACCGAAAAAATTTCAGAGGTGCTATTAGATACTTTGGAAAAATTTAAACTTTCGAAAGACCAAGTATTAATGTTTATGACCGATGGTGCCGCAACCATGTGTTCTGTAGGCCGGTCTCTTAGAAAATATTGTCCTAACTTGTTACATATTACTTGTAAACTCCATGCTCTACACCTTGTGGCAGAACAGGTTCATAGATGTTATCCAGAGGTAGATGCTTTAATATCGAGTACAAAGGCAGTATTTCTGAAATCTCCAAAACGTATTCGGAAATTTCACGAATGGTGTCCCCATACCCCTGAGCCACCACAGCCGAGTCTGACATGTTAGGGTACATGGTTACGGGCGGGGTTTTACTATCATGAACATTTTGAAAAAATTAAGGACGTGGTTTTATCATTCGATCCGAAAGAAAGTGCAGCTATCCTTACATGCCAGAAAAAATTCAAGATGCCCAGATTAAAATGGATTTACAAAGTATTCGTGAGAATTACTTGGGACTAGAAGAAGCAATAACAAAATTAGAAAATTCGTCGCTGTCGTTAAAGGAATCTCTGCAATCGTTAAAGATGTTCACGCACAACTGTGTGCTGTAGAAGACGCAAAAAGTGAAAGTGTTCTAATTAAATTTGAAAGTGTTTTAGACAGAAATGCAGATTTTGACACCTTAACACGTATTTGTGAGAGCACGTCTACAGATGCGTTAAGTTGCTTAAAAAAGTATTTTGATTATGCGAATATAACATTACTAGATGTAGAACGCTCGTTTTCCGAATATAAACATATTCTTTCCTCACGGCGGACATGTTTTTCAGAAATAACCTTAGAAACGCACCTAATGTTGAAAATATACAATCGAGTTTCTCCAGTTTGTCAATCCTTGGAAGACGCTTAAAACGATAAGTGTTTTTTAAATCCTCTGTCGTGCACACAATCACTGATTTCATACATTTTCCATTTTATTTATAGGTACATACAACGCTGCTATAATATGTACTATTCTTATTTTTCGTGTGTTTATGCATAGTACTTTAATAGCAGAAAACCAAATGTATATTTAATTATTTCTAATAGGATAAATGTCTCTACTTCTATACTTATATCGGTAACAAGCTCATGTTGCGTCCCTATTCTATCGCATATTCTAATATATTACGAATTACACTCCCATACCGGCGCTCATGGCGCGCACGGAAATTGGTCTGCTCTACTAATAATTATTATAATACATAGATATTTATTTCTGTGTTCGAACAATCCCAACATTGAAAAATACAAAAAAGCGTATCAAAGTGAAGCTCATTTCAATACTGTTTTGGGTTTCATAATGAGTTCACTACGAACGCAAAATAAAAAAAAACTATTTAAAAACGTGATAGAAAACAGTCTTAATATATGCGAAGTATAATAAAGCACCATAAAGATAAAAATTTCATTTAACAAAATGAATTACAGGATATAAGAACAAAATGAAATCCTCTGAAAACATCGCATAATGAGAAAAAGAACTCCAACTAATAAATAATGAATTTAGATTTTCACCGAGACATTTACATTTATTTTACAATTTACGAGCGACCTTTTCTAAAACGGAAGAAAAAAAAGAACAGGATAATGAATATTAAAATCGTTAACAATTTCAGAAGCAGACTGGAGGGAAAGTGAAATTACGTTGAATTAAAGTCTTATCGTGTCGATGAGCCTCCGAAAAAACAATAAATCAGTCACTGGGCAGACAGTTCCTTTGTTTCGCGAAAGCATCTCCCCGTCGATTCGCTCCGCATCTTCCCAACAAACCGAGAGGTCAATTTAACTTGGTAAATTCGAGTTCATTAGACGCGAAACCCACTAGCACAACGAGATTTGCAAATGCGTCAGGGATGCTCATCGGCGTCGACCGGACTGTATAAACCTATTTTTCACGCTTAAATTTAAAGTTCAGGAAGAGAATTTTCCGCTTTATGATCAGTAATTTGTCAAAACATTTTGTGGGGGAAAATTGGGACCAAAATGTTGATGCTTGATTGCCGTTTCAGCTCGTAAATGGTATAAATAAATATTGATATTCTAGCGTTCTCAAATTAAGAGTGATAATATACAGGGTCTCACATTACATGACTGTCACAGTTTAAGGATGTGTTGCTGAAGCAATTTTAATTTAAAAATGTCTAATAAACATATGCCCAAAACTCTTTCGTAACTGAGCGCAAGCATTTTAAGTTTTAGATAACCCTACTAATGCAGGTATTTTGTACCGCTGTTGATTTCGTTGTATTAAAAAATCAGTGATTCATCATTTATTATTCATTATGACAGTAAATTGCTACGAGGGGCACAGGTAATTTGCACGCTATTGAATCCGCTTGAGCTTTACTTCTAAATCCGGCGCCCTAATCGCACATGTAAAATGCACTCTTGCACTCTAATCATTTGCATACTCATTATCCGTAAGCGGAGAGATACAGAGACATACCTTCTTAAAAGTTATATCTTACCACAGTGCTCCCAAAGGATAACTACATGATCATTTCTATGTATCATAGTATTTTGTAGTAAACTATATTCCTTTTTTTTCTGTAAAATTTAGTGACTATATTTTTATATATGTATTTTTATGTTGGATTTTTAACTATATGTATAGGAGTAAAATATGATAGAAAATTCATTCATGTTTAGAGTGCAATTTACCGGTCAGATTAATGGGCAATGAAGAAACCGGAGTGCAAAATACCTGTACGATTACATTGACCTGGGGGTTTGGCGTGCAATTTACGTATACCCGCTACGAGTGATAGCAAAAGAAATAACTATGGCGAAAACTGGCTTCGGTATCCCTTCGATAAAGGAATGAGTTTCAAGGAGTTACCTTCGTGGGATGGTTGCTATTAAATCACAATCCAACTTGCCAATACCGAAGCCAAGCCCGTGAAGACGGCAGGGGTTCCTCTCGAAACGTACGTATTATCCCCCACAATTGAGTTAGGAATGCTATGGCCCCCAAAAGGGATTACCCCATTTAATCCTCTTCAAATCCCCCTCCTTAATTTTAATTTAATTTTATTAGCTTCAGGACTTACCGTAACATGGGCTCCCCATAGATTAATAGAAAATAATTTTAATCAAGCACTTCAATGACTCTCCTTAACAGTCTTACTCGGCATTTACTTTACTCTACTTCAAGCCTATGAGTATATTGAAGCGCCCTTTACTATAGCCGACTCTATTTACGGCTCTACTTTCTTTATTGCCACAGGATTTCATGGATTACATGTAATTACTGGAACTACATTTTTAGGCTACGTTACGTAATTTGACAAACTAAATATTGAAAAAGGACGCCACCATGATTTCTTGTTTTGTCGGATTGTAAACCGTATTCATAAGCCGCACGGAAGATATAGATAATAATTTGAGCCACCAAGGCGGAAGCGAAAAGATGTTAAGGAAGGGAAACTACATCTACCACTCAAAAGAAAACACTCACTTTAGTACTCTTATTAACAGATTTATTAAGGGAAGTTTACCCCGCAACAAGTATGAACAGAAAAAGTATAACAGTATATATAAAATTAACTTATTTGCTTATAAATCCCAAAAGTAATCATTAAAACTGATCAAGTATTCGAAATCAGCAAGTGGAAAAAGCCCAGTACATAAGCTACAAATTTATATGAAAAAGAATCGATCTAAGCGAAGGGGTGGAGCCCTGTATATAATTATGCACGATATGTAATAGCAATTTATTTAAAATAAAAGTGATTAAGGTTACATGCTTAATAGGCGATGACGACTTTTGAGATCTCAACGTGCTTACAATCAAAATTAAAAACTAATGCGTGACATAAATTAATTAAAATTATAATAAATAACTGTTAAATAATCAAGCTTGCTTGCTAAAAGAAATAACTAAAGGGGACCAACAAGAAAAACAAAGAAAACAATATTCAATCATTAAACTTAGCAAATAACACTGAAAAATAAAGGAGATTGATAACCAAAAAAAAAAATAAATTTACAAGTTAATAGTGAATTAATAGGAGGGTCAATTAAGCTGTGGAAAAGGTAAATTAAATACTATTATTTGTCAAATGGGCTAAATATCTGTAAACTAACAGAAGCAAACTGAAAATAGTAAGTTTTTGACTGCAACGTTTTAACGCTAATTAAGTAATTACCCAATGAATGGTAAGCCAAACTGCCATACAACAAAACGAAAAGAAAAGAAACATCGTGTAAAATTTCCGTCAAGTGAGATGAACTTCGAAATCTTGAAGTCGTAATTAGCGACAGTCTTAATTAATTACAGATCACAAATAAAATACACAAACAGCAAAACTTAGCTTTGTCGAAGGAGCAGTCTCCGGATCGACACAATCGACGAGTCTCTGGTCAAGATGGAGAAGCACGTGGTCGTCTACCACGCCGCGTAACGACAGTAGTAATTAAAATCAGAATTCATCCAAGCGGTTTCTCACTTAATTGCAAACCCAGATTGATATAATAGCATAACAACATATAACACAAGTTTACAAATTCCGGTCAACTTTTGGATCAGAGCAGATGAGAACAAATCTTGACGTTATTTGAGGTGCTGAATTCAAATCCGGGTTTCGTTTTTCAAAATTGGTTCTACTTTGTGAGTTCGCGCATGTTGGCAGCACTGCGCTATCATAATGACAGTCAGCTGTTGGCGTCGCTAGAAACAATATTAAATTTGTATTTTTAAAGTTTTTTTTTGGAATCCAAAACGTGTGAAAATGCAAAGACAGAATTGTAAAGTTGATTCAAAGTGTTTTTGTTATGTTTGCGTATGTTATATGATCAGAAAAAGTGGCAAAGTTATTACTAATGTGATCAGAAATGCATATTTTTATTATTTTGGTTTCTCTGTATGAAACACTCACAAGCCGTGGGTACCGAAATTGTTTTGTAACGCGTGTAGCACAATATTATACAAGTGGTCACGCGGTAAAAAAGTATGTTTTTCATTTTCATTGCCAATGTTATGGAGAGAGCCGAAAAATCATGTAGATGATTGTTACTTTTGCTTGATGAATGTCGTCGGTGTGAATGCAAAAAAACTATCAAAATATAAATATCCTGAAGTATCATCAGTGTCTAAGCCAGTTCCCCGTGCGAGCAATGATCCTTTGCCAATTTGTCCAGGTGCGAGTGGAAATTACATGGAAACTTGTAGTTCATCACCGACGAACAGTGGAAGCGATTTTAACATGGAGGAAAAACATTTAGTTTCGCAAAGTGAACTCAATGATTTGGTTCGTGATTTGAATTTATCGAAACAAAAATCAGAATTGCTCGCATCACGGATGCAGGAGTGGAAATATCTTGACACTCAAACAAAAGTCACTGTATATAGAACCAGAAATGAGGCGCTTTTACCGTTTTTCAAAAAAGAGGAGAATATATACTTCTGCTATGACATCAACGGTTTGTTTGATGCGATGAGTACACCATACGATGTAAATGAATGGCGTTTGTTCATAGATGGTTCAAAATACAGCCTGAAAGCTGCTCTGATACACAATGGAAATATAAAACCATCAATTCCGATTGCTCATGCAATACAAACGAAGGAATGCTACGATACAATATGTAAAATTTTTACCAAGATAAAATATAAAGAGCATCAATGGAAAATTTGTGGCGATTTGAATGTTTGAAAATAAATTTCAATTCAATTTTAAAGAATAAATGATTTATATACTATTCCTACAGGTTATTGGTCTCTTATTGGTCTCTTGATGGGGATGCAATCTGGTTTTACCAAATTTTGCAGTTTTTTGTGTCTGTGGGATAGCCGTGCAACTGACCAACATTATGTGAAAAAAGATTGGCCAAGCCGTACTAATTATGAACCAGGAAAACAAAACGTCTCTTCTATACCACTTGTGAACCCACAGAACATTTTCTTGCCACCTCTCCACATAAAGCTTGGCCTTATCAAAAACTTTGTCAAAGCGCTCGACCGTGAAGGACCGGCTTTTGAGTACTTGACCAAGTTATTTCCCAAGTTGTCGTACGCCAAAATCAAAGAGGGAATATTTGTCGGACCTGATATTCGAAAATTAATGGCCGACAGAAACTTTACAAAATGTTTAACGCCCAATGAAGCAGCAGCATGGGTATCATTTCAAGATGTTGTTCACAACTTTCTCGGTAACCGCAAATCCCCGGAATAAAGCAGATAATCGACAGTTTGTTGCAAAATTATTGCAAGATTGGAGCTCGAATGTCTCTCAAAATACATTTTCGGCATTCCCATCTCGAATTTTTTCCTGAAAACTTGGGTGATACAAGCGACGAGCAAGGAGAGCGACTACACCAAGATTTGGCGAAAATCGAAAAACGATACCAAGGATTTTGGGACGAGGGCATGATGAGCGACTACTGTTGGACTTTAATGCGTGAAACAGATCCCAAACAGTACAAGCGACTCAGTTCGACTGCTCTTCATTTCTAATTTAACACTTTTTAATGAATAAAATGGAGATTAATTGTCAAAAATTATAAAAATTGTGTTTATTTAATATCTCGAAAACTAGAACCAAAATCAAAAAACGGAGTGCAGATTCGGATTCAGCGCCCCAAATAACCATAGAAACAGCTTTTGGTTGCTTAGATCCAAAACCGTGTATACTTGTGTAATTAGCATCCTAGTGGACAATATGCCACATGTATTAGAGAGGTATATCAAAAGAGGTGGCAAAGACAAAAGAAAACGTTTCTTACCAAGTAGCTGTTCTTTAGATCATTAGTAAGATGGCATGTATAAACCCAACAGAGAGGTAATGCCACTAAGTAGGCTTCCAAAACAAGACCCACATCAGCCACAATGGGTGATTAAAAATTCGTTACTACATTAACAATTCGAAATTGCACAAAAAAAGCTCTGGACAAGTCCCACTCTTTTAAATTACATAATGAGTGTTTCGAGTGCGAATGAACACTTTTGCTTTTACCCCTCTCGACGAATTCTTACGCCCATATCCACAGCGATACACAAAATAACCGACTTACAACAGCCGAAAATAAATCTAATAAGCGGACGAAAATCGTACCTGCAACCGTCGTGGAATGAACGTGGTAGACATAAATGTGTATATCAATAAATATAATTTCTGTTAGTTATTCTTATTCTTTTATTAATGTAGTTATTCTTAATTAATCGAACTCGAACTTAAGATTTATCACAATAAAATTTAATTAACATTATATGCTGTGGTGGTATTCAAACAATTTTGAAACAATTCATTGAATAAGGGAATTGAAAGGCATATTTTATAGACGGCCAAGAAATACAGTGCCAAAGGTGAATCGGAAGGCGGTGTCGGCAAGTAATATATAATAAGGGAGAGAAGGGCCGGAATACAGTCAGAACTCGAAACAGAGTTAACACAAGAGGTTAGCAAAGGTTGAAAAGTCATATTGGATACAAATTCAGCTAGATAAATTTACGCCTACGAAATGTGGCCCACGCTCGATGAAATTTCTATAGTTTCACACAATTTGATGATTCCCTTAGAAATAACTTTTTAGGTGAAATATTGAATTACTAAATTCCTTCTCTGTGTTACCATTATTGAATAAATAGAGCAAATACGTATAATATAAACCTACAAATATGAATGCAATTTATGTGACTGTACAAAATTACAAACGCTTCTTTGATTAAAATCGACTATCTTCTATACATATAAAAGACAGTATTCGTATGTGTATCTGTTATAGACTAAAAAAACTATTGGACCGATTTACGTGCGGTTTTTTTGCAAAAGATTGACGTTATCCGGAGAAAGTTTAAAGCTATTAAAATCTATGATCTGATAGGAAGAAAGTTATGGTCCTAATAAAATAATATCAGTAGTAGCAATACTATTATTTAAATATCGATGGCGCCGCGAGACCATACTTCTCACATTGAAGTTCGTGAGGTAAGAAATCCTGTAGCGCATGCATAGAAGCAAGCTCCAGTGCTGTTGTTTTGACAATTAGATTTATTTACACTCTTACTTTTATAAAGTGAACGTTAAATTTTGTCAAGTTCTGTAATGTAGGGAAATCTAATCTTAATTAAATACAATAATTTATATCAAACTTTCAATTGTGTTCATTTAATATATATACAGGTTGAGGGAGATGTGAAAAACAGGAGGAAACTAGCCTCCATGTAATATGCACGTGTGAGGAACTGAAGGAACTCAGACAGAAATATTTCGGGAGAGATCTATTGGTCCTTCGAGTGTACTCAAACTTCCCCTGAGGAGGATAGTGGTTTTTATCGAGGACACAAGACTAACAGAGTGGAATTGAGAGATCTATTGGGGATAGTACAAAGAGCAGTGTGCTCAAGTGCCTGGATGTGATGGCGTCCACCCCAACACAGAGAAGAAGAAGAACAGGTTGAGTTTTTTCCAATGTTTAGTATGGGAATCTCGAAAACTAGTGGAGATAGAGACGATTAAATGGGGGAAAAATTGCAGTTTTACGAGCTCAATTTAATGTTTTTTGGAAAAAATGCATGGCTATACCGGGTGCGGCAATTGGTTCAATTTAAAAAAAGAGAGAAAATAGCCTTTAGACTTCGATAACTTTGGCACGATATATTTAACACCCTGTATATGTTGTCACCTTGTTCACCCTCAAAACATATAACGTGTTAGTCAATAAATTGGTAACAAAAGAGTTACGTGAGGCACTGCAACATTTTCAGGCTAAGACTTAAAATGTTAGACGCTGCAACTGTCAAGATTTTAACAAAATTTGCAATAAAACCAAAACTAACAGTTGTAAGTGCACATTGTTATACATCATTGCAAAGATAATATGGGTGGCTATCATCATAATTACAAGAAAGTATAGCTATCTATTTAAAAAAAAAATTAAAAGTGGTTGTGGAAATTTTGAACATCCTGTAAATATATAAATAAAAATAGAAAATGCACTGTAGCATACTAAATGTGTACGTAAAATTTCATTGATACAACTTTATTAGTTTTCATGCTAAGCTCCGCCGACACACTATTACCGCACATATTGTGATAATACCGCACCCGGTATATCACAAAAATAATTTCATTGTTATTTTGTCCGGCGCCTATATCTGTTATTATTGGCTTTAGAAAAAATGTGGAAAGGAAAAAGTTATAAATAATTATGTGCTTAATAATACTGTATAACCGAATTTTTCATATAAGCTATAATTTTTGAGTTATGACGCAAACTTTTTTTTAATGGAAACCATAGTCGGCCATGATTTTATCAAAAAAGGCTTCTTTCTACGATTCAAATGATGTACCATTTGACATAGTTATTTTTATAAATAAACAAATTATGGCCATTTCTTTCTTTTAATTTTCGAACTGCTCTAGCAGTATGCTATGCAAACAATGAATGGATACACATCGCTTTTAATTTCTAAATTATAAACCTAATTATTAATTAATAAATTAAGAAACAAGGAAACTATAATATAAATAAAGTAGTACCAAAACAACGTAATTAAAGTTAATTGAGTATTTAATACTAAAGATTTTCGAAAGGTCCCATAATTATTATTAATGCACAAGTTACACAGTTTTCTAATAAATAAAACACACATAAGATGTTTTAGATTTACACTTTATTAATAAAATAATGACAGCTGTTTCGCTAACACAGTAGCTTCTTCAAATTCAACTTAAGACTAAAGATACATACAAGATACAGCGTTAATCAGGTAGTTGACCCAAGTTAAAATTCTAGGAACTATTACATTTATATTTTGCTTTTTGAAAACTATACCATGTCCTACTTGTGTGAGGTTTAAGTATAAAAATATAGTAAAGCAACTAAGAAACAATATTTCAATGGGTGAACAGATTTAACAGTGGGGATGAATTCAAGTCTAATTTATCGTTTAGTAACATTTCTGAGTTTTTAAGTTTATTAATTTCTAAAGATTCTAAACAATTTAGTTTTCTACCTTTATTTTCTACATGTATGGTGTCGAATTGTAAATTAAATTCGTGCTCATTCTCTATTAAATGATTAGAATAGGTTGAGTCAGTTTTCTTATTGATATAAGAATGATAGTGCTCTTGGATTCGTTTTTTAAACGTTCTACCTGTCTGTCCAATATATGTTTTGGTACATGATCCGCATGATAACTTATAGACTCCTGATTTATTGTCTTTGGTAGTTTTTTCTTTATTATTTTTAATATATTTGGCTAGATTATTATTAGTTTTATAAGCAATATTAATGTTTTCTTTTTTAAGGAATTTTGATCATTTAAGTTGCTGTTGACCTATGTAAGTAAATGATTTAAACTGCTTGTCTGGCTCCACTTTAATGATCGGGTACACCTCCCTTAATAATTTATTGACTGATTTAATAACAATTAATTTATCTATTAGATTTGGGTCATATCCGTTGTTGTGAGCGATTTGTTTTATAATATTAAGTTCTTTATTATAGTCTTCATTGGACATCGGGATGTTAATAAGTCTATGTGTCATGCTGAAATTCCGCTACCTTGAAAAGCTACGTGAAAAGCCGCTACCTTGTGTTGGACCGGGTGGTTAGATTTATTATGTATGTACAGCATGACACATAGACTTATTAACATCCCGATGTCCAATGAAGACTATAATAAAGAACTTAATATTATAAAACAAATCGCTCACAACAACGGATATGACCCAAATCTAATAGATAAATTAATTGTTAATAAATCAGTCAATAAATTATTAAGGGAGGTGTACCCGATCATTAAAGTGGAGCCAGACAAGCAGTTTAAATCATTTACTTACATAGGTCAACAGCAACTTAAATTATCAAAATTCCTTAAAAAAGAAAACATTAATATTGCTTATAAAACTAATAATAATCTAGCCAAATATATTAAAAATAATAAAGAAAAAACTACCAAAGACAATAAATCAGGAGTCTATAAGTTATCATGTGGATCATGTACCAAAACATATATTGGACAGACAGGTAGAACGTTTAAAAAACGAATCCAAGACCACTATCATTCTTATATCAATAAGAAAACTGACTCAACCTATTCTAATCATTTAATAGAGAATGAGCACGAATTTAATTTACAATTCGACACCATACATGTAGAAAATAAAGGTAGAAAACTAAATTGTTTAGAATCTTTAGAAATTAATAAACTTAAAAACTCAGAAATGTTACTAAACGATAAATTAGACTTGAATTCATCCCCACTATTAAATCTGTTCACCCATTGAAATATTGTTTCTTAGTTGCTTATACTATATTTTTATACTTAAACCTCACACAAGTGTAGGACATGGTTTAGTTTTCAAAAAGCAAAATATAAATGTAATTGTTCCTAGAATTTTAACTTGGGTCAACTACCTGATTAACGCTGTATCTTGTTTGTATCTTTAGTCTTAAGTTGAATTTGAAGAAGCTACTGTGTTAGCGAAACAGCTGTCATTATTTTATTAATAAAGTGTAAATCTAAAAACATCTTATGTGTGTTTTATTTATTAGTGATATGGATTTACATCAAGCAAAGGTCGAAACAATTAAAGAATTTTTACACAGTTTTAAAACTGAATTTATTACTTTTCTGACGGACCGTGCATCAATATTATTAAAAACTTCTAGTACAGCTTCTCTAAGGTCATCTAGTGTGTCGTGCGTCTTCTTGTACATAAAAGTCTAAAACGAACAGATCGGAGGATCGGTGTGGCCTTGCAACCGGCGCGTTTCTTCCTATCCATGTGTGTCCACGTTGATTTTATAACAAACCGTTGGCAGGGTTTGATTATAAAATCAATTATATCGTTCTACATCGTTTCTTGAGCACGCTGTACTAATTTGGAATTCAATTTAATAAGATATATAAAAATCTATTGTAAGAAGTTCAACATAAATTCGTAAATTATCTACGATTTCGAACGCATAGTAGTTACTCTGAACGAGGTTACCCTCAAGATTCAACTCTTATCAGGATTTGATCCACGGTCACCGGAAATGAGATGACCTATTCATGCACAGAAAGTTTTATTTCATGTAATATGACTACGCAAAATTATTAAATAGCCTGTCGCTTTCCGTACCGAAGCAATCTGTGCGTTCTATATTACTACACGTAAAATGAATTGAATGATTAATTCGCCAATTACTTTTAACTGCGGTGTCTGCAACAGTATCTATTCTGAGTATGATATTTTTCCCACACAATTAATTCTTTGATTAAAACTTTTGCTAAAGAAGAATATTAGCTTTATTTGTAATATATTTTTTTATTATTATATTTAATATTTTTTTATTTCGTATTTTCTATCTCTATTTTTTTTTTCGGTTGACTTTTACTATTTAGAATTATGTACTACTATCTATGTTACAGCAGGGTGGGCAAGATGGTGCGTTACGCTGATAACTTGGCGTAACGAAAAGTTTGTAATGATCCTGGACCTCAGCGACCAATAAAGTCTTTTTGATGCGGTGTTTTTTTTTAAATAATCCTCATATATACATTATAACCGACGCCTGTCAGCGTTTATCACGAAAATGTAGTGTGGCTCCGCCAAGGCGCCTCCAAAAGTGGTATAAAACCCCAAGTTTTGGAGCTTTCTAAGTCAGTGAATTTTGAAGCTAGAGCGTCTCGCACAACACATTAAGCGAGGTGAGATTTAATACTCATTAGTTCTCATTTGCAATAAGTTCGATATATAAACTATACTGTATGGAACTAGAGTGAGAGAACGGCGGGGAGGTAAACGATACCCCACCAGTAAACTAGATAAGAGAGAAGGGACGGTTATAGCACCAGGCGCCAGGCGTGTCTGTGCTCAGTCTGATCAGATACGTTGACGATAGATGTGCAGAGTAGTTATACGTAGAACATCGATTGTAATGAAAAAGTATACACAACCAGAAAAAATGTATTTAACTCATATGTTTATTCTTTATCATACCATAGAATTGCGTTTTTATTTTGTTACGTTAGCAAACTTTTTATTTTTTTCGATGTAGCGGTTGTGCATCAGTACTTTTTCCTGAAATCCATGCAATTTACTAATAGGAACACAGAATTTTTTCTTTTCTTTGAAGGATTTATGCGTCCGTTTTCTCAGATTTTTTTTAAGTTTCTCTTCAAGTGCAGCTTTTTATTTAGTTTATTTAGTTATATTTTCCTTGATGTAGCGTTTGCACATCACCGGCATTTAATTATGTACGCAATCACAGGTTTGTGCTATTTATAAATACACAGATTTTTCTTTCGTTTTGGTGGAATTATACGTTTGTTTTCTCTGAATATTTTTATTTTTTTTTATTGTACAGCAATTGTGCATTTTTATCATTATTATATGCGGTCCTGACGTATCATTGCTTATATCCAATCATACGTATTGCAGTGGATTTTTCCCTGCAACATTTAGTGAACATTTTTGAAAAATATTATTTTTATAGTGTTCTATTTTCAATTACAGTGTATCATTTTATTTTATGAACACTGAATTTTTCATTATCAGATCTTGATTAAGAAAAAAGCAATTAAAATCGCTGGCCGGTGTATTCTATCGTAGATAAGTAATAAATCATAAATTTCTACAATATTGTTCCCTCTCCCAGTTACTTTTCTGTAATTAATAAACCTTTATAAGCATATTATACCTCCATATTACCTGTGGTATTCTATTTTTGTGAAGAAGTCTTTAAGATAAATTTTAACATTTAAGATATTGCGTTATTTTTGGGGTTTTTGGTAAATTAACAACAAATACTATACTTCTTCTTCTTCTTCTTTGTCCTACTCCTTATGCCTTTTCAGGAGTCAGATTTGGAGTCCCAGTCCTCTTCTACCCATTTCTTCCATTCCTTTCTATCTCTTGCCATCAATCACATTTCTTCCCTTTCTTCCTTCCTAGTTTCTCTATTCGGTTTATCCATTTTATTCTAGGCCTCCCTAATTTTTTCCACCTCCTTTATTCTTCTTGTAATTCTTTCTTGATTAATTCTTACTATATTCAGCTGTGTCTTTCTTATTCTTCCCAATATTCATGTTTGTTTTGTCATTTCTCATACTTCTTCGTTTTGCACTTATCTCATATCTTCTTCTTCTTCTTCTTCCGTTTTGGGTTGGACGCCAGCGCGTCCAGGCACTTGAGCACACTGCTCTTTGTACTATCCCCAATAGATCTCTCAGTTCCACTCTGTTAGTCTTGTGCCCTCGATAAAAGCCACTATCCTCCTCAGGGGAAGTTTGAGTACACTCGAAGGATCCAATAGATCTCTCCCGAAATATTTCTGTCTGAGTTCCTTCAGTTCCTCACACGTGCACATTACATGAATCATCATATCACCATATCATTTTCCATGATATTTTTCTTAAATGTTTCATCTCTATTGCCTCTATTTTCAACTCGTGCTTTCTTTGTATTACCCAACTCTCCGCTACATAAGTTATTATTAGTACTGTTATTATATTATGTACTATTCTTTTAACTTCCAAATCTATATTTTTATGACCCAATATTGTGTTGTTTATTGAGTAATACAGTCATTGTTGCCTCTAGTTGTGATTTCTGCATCTATTTTCACGTCCCCTGATAGCATTGTGCCCAAATATTCGTATACCCTTTGATACTCTTTCTAATATTTCTTCCTCACATTTAATTTCCTTGTTTTGATCATTTTTATTTTCGTTAATTATCATTACTTTCGTCTAACTCACGTTAATCTCAATTCTGCTTCTTCCAATTTCGCTCTTCCGTATGTTTACTAATTTCTACATTTTATTTTTGAAGTATGCCGTCAACACTATGTCATCCGCATACATCAGGCCACTCATTCTAATCGGCTGTAAATTCTTATACCGTATTATTGTTTCTAATTGCTTTCCTTGTTCCTTTATTCCTTTAATTATTTTATCCATATCCAATATGAATAGCAATGGACTTAGACTATCCCCTTGTTTTATTCCCTTTCTCATTATAAATTTCCTCCAATTTGTATCTTACTATGTACTTTTTATTATTTTTATTAATTCTGTGGGTACTTCCCTTTCATTCAGTATTTGTATAGTATTTGTAAATAAACAAATACTATACAAATACATAAAATTTCTTAGATAATTATTACAAAAATGCCAGACATTTTATTGAAAATAAAATAAACTCATATCTCTAGTAAATGCAGCGGTTATTACTAGTTCGCAGAAACTTAGAAACTTGATTACGTACATATTCAATCACAGCTACATGTATAACTAACCAACTGCATTGATATTCATCAATAGCTATGTAATTAGACCTATTCAGATCGATGGCGAAGGTGCAGAGTGACGTACATACATAAATAATTGTATGTTTGTTCATTTTAAATATAGATAGATTGCCACTAGTTATTGATTTGTCACTATTATACAAAAAGGCGTAAACTATGTAGGATTTCCTATGGTATTACAATTAATTATGATTTACTACGAGGTTAAGTAACTACGAAAAGTAATTTGTGAATTGATTAGAAAAGTTTAACTACGAAACGTTACGCAAGAATAACAATACCATAACTTATCTCAATTTATAAAGAAACAAATAGACTTCTTTGAGGAAGAGAAACCTCGGATCATACATTCAAATTTAAGGTGATTTTCATTTATTATTTACAAACTTGAGAGAACTATATGACTACATTTCTAGAATAAAACTGTACCTTTTGAATAGTTTGGATATCCCAAGAACATTAATTAATTTATTATTATATTATATTTTATTTTTAATATATATTTTTATTTAATATATTATATTATATTAAATTATTAATTAATTAGATCAACGATATGGAAGAGTTTTCAATAATTTCGCAGGAAGAAAAGGTTTTAGCCTGGTTTCACAAATACAGTAGACGCTCACAAATTAGAACTCAACACAAATTCTAATCCTGCAAAAATTAGAACCTGAGATTTTAATGTTTTAAAAGCTCTAAAATTAGAACTTTAAGTTCTAATTCCCGAGCGTTTTCTTTAATGATTTGAAGGGTGCTTATGCCTCCTGGTTTGATATAGCTCAAAGTACCGAATGCTACGTTGCACTCGATTCTCGAAGACCACGTATACATTTTGTATTTGACCCACCGCTCACGGGGCGTAACTTCCGTATAAGCTGGTTATTTCTTTTGGTTGGTGGTAGTTATATTGAAAATTGGTGTGTTTTCTGAATGTTTTATTTATTTTACAAAAAATACTTAAACCTAATTCCATAAGATAATTCTCACAATGTAGCACTTAACGTTAACTTAAACTTAATTCTTTACGATTTTATTGTTGCATGATTGTTGTAGAATATATGTTATGTTCTATTCTGTATAAATGATTATGTTCTATGTTCAGATTGATGATGTTTTATCTGTGACTGTTGTGTTACAAGTATATCTAAAATATATCACTACCCCTACCTTAACATAACTAAAATGTGTGTGTGTAGGTTTTACGTAATTGTTGTGGAATTTACGTACATTATTAATAAATGATTAATAAATATAATAATAAAATAGAATTCCTAATTACGTATTAAATAGGGTGTCATAAATCTGCTTAATTTATTTCTATCTGATCGGTTCATCTATAATAGATTTTAATGATACATGCATATTTTGATATCTTGTGCCGATTATGTATATTAATATAATTAATAATAGCAGGTATTGATAGGTCAATTGAAATTGTTCACTAATTACTAGAGCAGACCAATTTTCGTGAGCGCCATGAGCGCCGATATGGGAGTGTAATTCGTAATATATTAGAATATGCGATAGAATAGGGACGCAACATGAGCTTGTTACCGATATAAGTATAGAAGTTTCTACTTCTATACTTATTTATTCTATCAGAAATAATTAAATATACTTTTAGAGTATCATGCATAAACACACGAAAAATAAGAATAGTACATATTATAGCAGCGCTGTATGTATAGCAAACGCCAATTAAGTTGGCGCGAGGAGGGGGTGCGCAGAAAACGTTTTTAAAAACGTCTACCCCCACTACTCAAGTAATTGTCTGAATACATTTGTCATTGACGTTTGACGGAACATAATGTATTTGCTAGGGGATCATAAAGTGATATACGCTCAGAGGTTAGAATTATCTGACATTTGATGTAAAACCAAATACAAATCTCCCCACTACTTCTAATTTTGCGCGAACTTACCCCTCCTCGCGCCAACTTAATTGGCGTTTGCTATACCTATAAATAAAATGGAAAATGTATGAAATCAGTTATTGTGTGCACGACAGAGGATTTAAAAAAACACTTACCATTTTAAGCGTCTTCCAAGGATTGACAAACTGGAGAAACTCGATTGTATATTTTCAACATCAGGTGCGTTTCTAAGGTTATTTCTGAAAAACATGTCCGCCGCGAGGAAAAAATATGTTTATATTCGGAAAACGAGCGTTCTACATCTAGTGATGTTATATTCGCATAATCAAAATACTTTTTTAAGCAACTTAACGCATCTGTAGACGTGCTCTCACAAATACGTGTTAAGGTGTCAAAATCTACATTTCTGTCTAAAACACTTTCAAATTTAATTAGAACACTTTCACTTTTTGCGTCTTCTACAGCACACAGTTGTGCGTGAACATCTTTAACGATTTGCAGTGATTCCTCTAACGACAGCGTCGAATTTTCTAATTTTGTTATTGCTTTTTCTACTCCCAAGTAATTCTCACGAATACTTTGTAAATCCATTTTAATCTGGGCATCTTGAATTTTTTTCTGGCTTGTATTGATAGCTGCACTTTCTTTCGGATCGAATGATAAAACCACGTCCTTAATTTTTTCAAAATGTTCATGATAGTAAAACCCCGCCCGTAACCATGTACCCTAACATGTCAGAATCGGCTGTGGTGGCTCAGGGGATGGGGACACAATTCGTGAAATTTCCGAATACGTTTTGGAGATTTCAGAAATACTGCCTTTGTACTCGATATTAAAGCATCTACCTCTGGATAACATCTATGAACCTGTTCTGCCACAAGGTGTAGAGCATGGAGTTTACAAGTAATATGTAACAAGTTAGGACAATATTTTCTAAGAGACCGGCCTACAGAACACATGGTTGCGGCACCATCGGTCATAAACATTAATACTTGGTCTTTCGAAAGTTTAAATTTTTCCAAAGTATCTAATAGCACCTTTGAAATTTTTTCGACATTACATTGTTCTAGTCGTCTGGATTCTAATAAAATTGAAGACGTTGGTTGATGTGGTTCCATATTACGCGCCATCACATTATCTACACATTGCTTTTTGCTGTCAGTTGTTTCGTCCACACATAACCACAGTTTTTTATTTAGTTCGGCTTTGATTTTATTTTCAACCTGTTTACGCGCCGATGGTAAATTCTTTCGTAACGTTGTCGTGCTCGGTAATGTTTGATTCGCGTATTTATTCCAAAATGAAATAAATGAATCATTACTTAACAAGGTAAACGGCAGTGTACACACAATCATAGTTACACATAATTCATGTATAAACTGTTGTCGATTAATTTTGTTATTATTGTGCTTCGAACTGCTTACGTGTTCTTTACAATGTGTTTTTGACCAACACTTTAGATATGTATTGCACACTAAACATTTAATTTTTGAGCCATCGTAAATTAAGTCCAGGAAATCCATAATAAACTTATTCACTTCGTCTGACAACGGTCGTTTTCCCGATTTATGTGTCGACGACATTTTATTACGTATGCTTACATGCAGTCTCAGCAAGTACCAAACACATACTGAATGCTTTTTATTAGTTCTGATACAATACAATCATCCACACATCGGTGCATATGCGCGCACGGAAATTGGTCTGTTCTACTAATTACACTAGGCAATAAAGAAATAGTCTAAATGTATAAAGGAAGTTATAAACAGATTAGTAAATGTAAATTCTTTGAATCTAAGGAAAATATTACAATTTTTAATGTTTGTAAAAATACGTTGTATATAGTGCTTTGCCCTTGAAAATGGACATTGAATATTTATAAAGTTTGAAATGTTATTCTTTAATTCTATTATACTAAATTTACTAAAATCTAAAATATATAATTCGTTTTATGACGAAACAGGATTAGCGAGTTATACGAGTATATGTATGTAGGAGTTTCCTTCGTGTGATTATTGCCATGCTCATACAAATATTTGGTCATTCCGCACACATATTAAACTGACGCTCCATTGAAATGTTAAAGTGAATTAAATTCAAAATGTCAAATAAACGTAAGAAAAACACTTTATCATTGGAAACCAAAAGTAAAGCTATTAAGAAAGCTTGATGAGGGTGTGCAAGGGAATCGTTTGGCCGTAGATCTTAATGTAACAAAGTCTGCCATCAGCAAAATAAAATCGAAAAAGGATGCTATATTAAATGCTGTTTCCAATACGTATCAAGTTTCAAGAGCTAAATTTTTACATAGCACTGAATATCCCGAAATGAAAATTCGTCTTTATGAGTGACACTGAGGCGAATTTATGTCTAGCAATTATTCGATTGGTATGAGGTAGACGCCTACTCGATAAAATGTAATCCCGACGCCTACTGAACTTCATCTAGTAAAGAAAAAATAATCACATACTTCGTAGAGATTTAAATCCCATATCAAAAAGGGGAACCCGATATAAAAGAATGGTCGAGTTTCAAATAGATACATTTCACAAACTATTACAGACATAATATTCAATCACACATAAAAAAACACAACCCGTGCCAATTTATTTTGGCATGCAATCACAAATGTTCAACATGAACCCCTCCCGTCACACGGCATCTGTTTAATCGGTAATCCAGTTCACTCAACACACGCTATAACGTATCCCCACCGATGGTCCTCACAGCAGCAGTAATGCAACCGCGAAACTCAGTAAGGGAAACTAGTAGCGGTATCACAGAAACCAGATCTTTAATGTGCCCCACAGAAAAAAATAGCACAGCGTGAGATCGGGAGAACTCGGAGGCCAGCTAAACAAAACCAAATCTCCTTCGGCGCATCGCTCGATCCAGCGTTGAGAGTTCTTCGTTAAGATAGCCACGTGCGTAGTTATACCAATGAGGTGGAGCTCCAAATTGTTACTATCCTCGTTCAATTGTGGAAAGAAATAACCACAACTGCAACATATCCAGGTATCTTCTGCCAGTCAGTGTTTTCCTGAAAGAAGAAGGGGCCGTATACTTTTGTTTCCGAAACTGCACAGAACACGCTAACTTTCAGCGAATTTCTTTCATGTTCGACGGTAACATGAGGATTTTCTGAGCCCCAGATACGAAAGTTGAGATGAAATGTTGCATTATCGCTAAACACCAGACTGGTTGCAAAGTGATTGTCCCCCTCCATCACTTATTTGCCTTGCATTTCAAAAGTCCTTACGTTTCACATGGTTAGCGGGACGTAATCGCAAGCGGTTCTGTAAAATTTTCCACTTTTCTGCGGAAACCCAAGCTCTTGGCTTGCTCTGCATGTTGATTGCTGCTGGTTACGCACGGCTTACACCATTTCGTTCACAACACGTGGTTTTCCAGTGCTTTTCCGTTTTTCTACGGAGCCTATATCCTTAAATTGACGATACTAACACAGAACGCTCTGCTGACTCGATGGGTCTCGTTGGTCCTGCCTTCTGAATGCATGTTGAATCGTAATTACCGAGAAATCCCTCGTATACTCGAGCACACAAAACGCCTTCTTTTGCACCGTCGCCAAGTTTTAAACTTGCTCAGTATCCCGTTGGATTCATGTATCGTTGAAGATTATATTTGTAATAATTTGTGAAATATATGCATTTGAATCCCAATGATTCCTTTACACTCACGCTGTAGAATGTAGGTGCGTAAACTTTGTCCAGAAATCCATATCATAAAACCATTTCAAGAATTTCTTCAAATATATTTTTTTAGTTTCTTTCAAAAACAGAAATTAGTTACTTCTTTAACGCATCAAATTACAAAACAAAGAAAAGTACAAGAACCTTTATTTCATTCCCATTTCATTCGCCCAGAAATTACTTCCAAACTCACATACGGACATGATTTACATCGACGATATATTGAATCTCACAAACTTCAAGCAATAAATACGGGTGCGAGTGTACACATCGCGGGTCGAGAGTAGCAAGCAGACGTAAATAAACTTCTGTGTGTACCTAACGTCATCGTATCCGGAGTTTACGGAATATATCGAACAAAAAGTGTGGAACGAGGGTAGCTCGTGCTCTCGAAAGACAATCCCAACAGGCGAAAGGTTTAAATTGCGTGTTCAGAAAATATATTGGCTTCTAAATTATATTAGGAAAATCTGGACACAAAAAAATAACCTTTTACTGACATTTATATTACTATTTGCGAAATATGATGAAGAAATAAGAACCGTAGGAACAAATCTTGGTTATTAAAAAATATATTTGGCTGACTTGCCATAGCAGTATTTCTTGAACGGTTATATTGTTTCGCTCTATATATATATATATATATTGATATATAAAGAAAATGGGCTATGAAATGTTTATAACTTTATAATTAGATATGTGAAATAAATAATTTGAATTGGTTTTAATTTTTAATAATTATAATGTAAAGTATAGGCATACCTACCTTATATTATTGCTTAGTTTGACTGAAGTTTATAAGATGTCGCTCTGACAACTATATACACTCTGTCCATAAAGTATGGACACAAGCCCGTAGTAACGTTATTGTGCATTATTTGACAAAATGCAAAGATATGTCGATTAATGTTTTTTATTAGCTATATTTAGATACTACCATTTTATTTTTTCCGTCGACCTTGAATAAGTTATGACGTCATTGATATTTTTTTTAAATGTCAACCCCACTTTTTTTTTGTGGATTTTGAAAGCTTTGACAATTCTTAATCGATGTTGTAAAAATTTTGGTATGTTACATTAGAAAATTTTTGAGTAAACTGTGTTGTAGTTCTAAGTTTTATTTTTGACATTTTCAGTATCAAATTTATAACAAATGCTCAAAATGTTTTCCATCATTTTGTTGACAAAATCCTAAGCGATGATAAATTCCATTTCGCACATTTTGTAATATTTCGGGAGTGATTAGTCTGGTTTCGTAGATGATGCGTTGTCGTAAAACCTCCAAATTTTCCGGTTGTGTCGCATAGACTTTTCCAATGTAACACTAACACCAAAATGTTTAAATCATCGAATAAAGAATTGTAAAAGCTTTCAAAATCCATAAAAAAAAATGGGGTTGATATTTAAAAAAATTATCAATGACGTCATAACTTTTTCAAGGTCGACGGAAAAAAACAAAATGGTAGCATCTAAATATAGCTAATAAAAAAAATTAATCGACGTATCTTTGCATTTTGTCAAATAATGCACAATAACGTTATTACGGGCTAGTGTCCATACTTTATGGACGCAAATGATTACTCAAAAATTTTCTAATGTAACATACCAAAATTTTTACATCATCGAATAAAGAATTGTAAAAGCTTTCAAAATCCACAAAAAAAAATGGGGTTGACATTTAAAAAAATTATCAATGACGTCATAACTTATTCAAGGTCGACGGAAAAAACAAAATAGTAGCATTTAAATATAGCTAATAAAAAACATTAATCGATATATCTTTGCATTTTGTCAAATAATGCACAATAACGTTAGTGCACAATAACACTTGTGCCCATACTTTATGGACACTGTATATATTGGCAGGTATAGATTAAATACATATTTTTTTTAATGATTCTTTAAGAAAGTTCATCTAATGCTTTTATTAAACGAACAATTATATGATATTCGGTTACTTACCGATACAGCAAGATCTCTTTCTCAGGAGCCGATTCTTCTTTTTAAAAATCAAATCTTATTTTGCCTCAATAAACAACATCGGGCATTTACATTGATTATAGATTTAAAATGTAATATCACAAGCATACGACATTAAGCAAAATAAACGATAAATACAAATATTGTGTGTAGTTTGTGGAAATTTAAGTTTAATCGTTATTTTTTAAGATATTTGGTTCAAATTAATAACATATTTGAACCAGCTGATAACTGTGCGTAAATCACGTGACATTATAGGGTTACAAATCGTAAAAGTATTTATAACAGACATATGGTGTAATAAATGTGAATAATATTAGTTAAGATAGTGATTTTGGCCTATTTAAAACTTTATGAAAATATAATTCGAAAGAGACCATTCAGTCTCAGGTAAGCTTAGTCTAATTAATCTTGTTATCTTTAAATTATATTATTACAGCACAAATAATAAGGTTATGTTGTTATGATATGCAAACATGGGTATAAAATAAAGATTTTTATTGACAATTACGTGTAGTCCGACGCCTATTATAAGGATTTTCTTGGTGACATAGGATTCAATTGGAACAGACGGAAATTTGATGTAGGTATGCTGGAATGACGCCAACAGCTTTCCGGAGGATTGGTCCGTATATTTCAGAAATGTTGTACCATTTTATTGTTCGGACGATGTATCTACACTGTCTTCTTATATTGTGAACATTTTCGGGTTAGTATATAACAGTTTTAATATTTTAAATGATATTTTAATTTTTACAATAATTTTTAACGCAGTTTTTTCTTACAACCACCCAAGCGACGCTCTTATCTATTGTTTTTTTCCTTTGCCTGCATATGATTTATTTTTACTTAGTACAAGTATTTAATTTTGTATTTATTCTAATCGACTTATTTTATATCTCATATTAATTGACATTACCGTTATAATAAAAAGTAATAATTATAAAATAGTAATTATATTCTTTTAAATGTCTATTAATGTCATATGCATGCAAGTTAAAATCGATGATTCCCGTGAATTAGTTCAAATCAAAAAATATTGCGGTCGATAAAATAGATATTAGCCATATAGCCATACGATATTAATATTATCAATCAAGTTAATTATTTTCGGACTTACAATTAAATTATTAATTTTGATAATGAAAAGTGATCTACATTAATAATAAAAATTATACCAAATAAATTTTCTAATTAAATACACGGTATTAACTTGTTTAATATCTTACACTGTAAGTGTATAGTTTTCTTTCATAATACTTAATCTAACGCTTATTTCTAACATGTATGTTATTTTTCTTCCAGTTTCTGGTAACAAGAAGTACTATAACAATATATATAGTTGATTTAGATATTCGGCGATTGAAGGTCTGTTTTACATTAATATGTATATATTTAAAATAAACTCTTACATGTTTCGGTAGGTATTACCTTTATCAAAGAATTATAAATGACCAATATCTAAATCAACTATATTGTACAAAGGTATATAGTATATAATATATATATATATATACATATATATATATATATATATATATACGGTAAATTCAATTTGTTGGCGATTTAATGCCTGGTTTTACTTCAAAATGTATATATTTAAAACAATCCTACATGTTTGGGCAAATGATGCCTTTTTCAAGGAATATAAAATATAAATGACAGTATACAAATGTCAAATAATTGAGTTGCTATGGATAAAATTATTCAAAGATACACTCCAATTGAATAATAATAAATCATGCCTTAGTATTCCAAAAACAGATAGCAAGGTGTGAAAATATGTGTTGTCCGCTGCTAGCAGCTTGTGTCTCTTTCTGGGTAAGAACTTGTGTGTTGGTTGCTGCTGGCAGCTTGCGTCTCTCTCTGGGTGTGTGGTTTTGTGTTTGTGTGAGCGCGTAAGTGTGGGGTTTTGTATGTTGGCGCGCTCGTGTGTGTTTAGTGACCGGTCGCATATATTTAGAGAGAATCGGATAACTAGCCGTTGCTCAGGGCCGCCAACCCTTTCCCGGCAACTTCTTTACTTTTCTGTGCAGTACTTCGACGGCCCGAACCCCGCCCCATCGAGGCAAGGCGCAGACCAGCGAAGCGCATCCTGCACGGGGAACCGAGGGAACACTCTTAGCGGCTACTTCCGTCGACGACGGTCACACTTTGTGCCATCTTAACGTTTTCCGCCAATGCGGGGGCACTGCATGCACGTCGAACGTGTGTGTGCTGTTAACGGCAGCCTAGCCAGGTTGCCCCCAGGACCGGTCCTAGTGGTGTGTGCATTGCGCGGCGCCGTGTTTTGCGCCGCGTATCTTGGTTCCTCTCCTGCTGGAAAGGCGCAATGGCACCTGTCTGCCCTGGTAGCGCATATGCTAGGCTACAACCCAGTAGAGGACCACATCAGCACAAAACAAAAAAAATATTTTGTTTTGTGCTGATGTGGTCCTCTACTGGGTTGTAGCCTAGCATATGCGCTACCAAACTCTAGGGGGGTCTGCCCGATGGGCAGACAGGTGCCATTCCGCCACACGCGCGAGCGCGCCGACATACAAAACCCTACACTTACGCGCTCACACAAACACAAAACCACACACCCAGAGAGAGACGCAAGCTGCCAGCAGCAACCAACACACAAGTTCATACCCAGAAAGAGACACAAGCTGCTAGCAGCGGACAACACATATGTTCACATCTTGCTATCTGTTTTTGGAATACTAAGGCATGATTTATTATTATTCAATTGGAATCTATCTTTGAATAATTTTATCCATAGCAACTCAATTATTTGACATTTGTATACTGTCATTTATATTTTATATCCTTGATAAAGGCATCATTGCCGAAACATGTAGGGTTGTTTTAAATATATATACTTTGAAGTAAAGCCAGACCTTTAATCACCAACTGATTGAATTTACCATATCATACCAAGGTCACGAAAATATTATATATATATATATAGATAATTATATCTTGACCTTTGTATAATATAGTAGATTTAGATATTCGGCGATTTAATGTCTGTTTTACTTTAATATGTATATATTCACAATAATCTCTTACATGTTTCGGTAAATATTACCATTATCAAAGAATTATAAGTGACAGTATATTAATGTCAAAGTTAATATTTGGGGGTTCTTTCTTTGCGTTTAAATCGGCGGCAAAGCGTTACTTGTTTCACGAGTAGACCTTGAAATTTGCTTAATTTTTGTAAAATTTTGAATGTATGCAAATTAGTTTTTAGTACATGTATGTTGTATTTTCAATATTTTCTGGTGTTATCCGAAGTAGAACAGGCCTTTTGAATAACTCATCATGACCATTTTGGCCACAATTATTTATAATTTGCATATTTTTTTATATATTTGCATACAAACTTTGTGTCAAATAAATCCTTATTGTTATTATTATGAATATAGCAATCTTGCAATCAACTATTTACGACCATGTAAACATAATTTTGTTTTTGTTTCTGCTTTCATGTACCTACTAATTTTCTTAATGTCACATATTTAAAACATTAGTATGGAAAATTTATTGCCGCGCAAAAATTTCCAAATACATACATAAGGAACGAATCATCATAAACCGATTTGATATGTTATTTAAATAACACACCTTCGGAAAATTTGCATATATACGAGTTATACAGGGTTAGGCAAATATATGGATCCAATCGAATACCTTTGATACGGCTATTTAGATTTCAATAAAATTTTCAACAATTAAGTCAATGCAAATGGAGAATTTTATTATGTTATTTTTTTTTAATTTTAAATAAAACACCCTGTATATTTGTTGATCAAGTATGGTAGTTCTATAAGTTGACATAACCTGACCGTCAGATGTCTTGAGATGTTATCTCATGACTTGTGACGTAGAAGATTGTGCATATATTAGCAGCGACGAAAGCATTTGGTGAGCTTCTTCTCCTTGTACTCTGACGAGAACTAGGATGAGTTAGAAACTCGTGTTTGTACGTAGAAATTTCACCAATGCAAAATACATTTTTAGTTTATTTTTGATAAATATATAAAGTAAAACTAAACGCTCAAAATGTATTTTTATTTAAAAACTACGTAAGTTATATAATTTATAGAGCAGACCAATTTCCGTGCGCGCCATGTGCGCCGATGTGAGGATGATTGTATTGCATCAGAACTAATAAAAAGCATTCAGTATGTGTTTAGTACTTGCTTAGACTGCATGTAAGTGTAAGCATACGTAATAAAATGTCGTCGACACATAAATCGAGAAAACGACCGTTGTCAGACGAAGTGAATAAGTTTATTATGGATTTCACGGACTTAATATACGATGGCTCAAAATTAAATGTTTAGTATGCAATACATATCTAATGTGTTGGTCAAAAACACATTGTAAAGAACACGTAAGCAGTTTGAAGCACAATAATAACAAAATTAATCGACAACAGTTTATACATGAACTATGTGTAACTATGATTGTGTGTACACTGCCGTTTACCTTGTTAAGTAATGATTCATTTATTTCAATTTGGAATAAATACGCGAATCAAACATTACCGAGCACGACAACGTTACGAACGAATTTACCATCGGTGCGTAAACAGGTTGAAAATAAAATCAAAGCCGAACTGAAAAATAAAAAAACTGTGGTTATGTGTGGACGAAACAATTGACAGCAAAAAACAATCTCTAGTTAATGTGATGGCGCGTAATATGGAACCACATCAACCAACGTCTTCAATTTTATTAGCATCCAGACGACTAGAATAATGTAATGCCGAAAAAATTTCAAAGGTGCTATTAGATACTTTGGAAAAATATGCATAAACTGCATAAACTTTTGAAAGACCAAGTATTAATGTTTATGACCGATGGTGCCGCAACCATGTGTTCTGTAGGCCGGTCTCTTAGAAAATATTGTCCTAACTTGTTACTTATTACTTGTAAACTCCATGCTCTACACCTTGTGGCAAAACAGGTTCATAGATGTTATCCAGAGGTAGATGCTTTAATATCGAGTACAAAGGCAGTATTTCTGAAATCTCCAAAACGTATTCGGAAATTTCACGAATTGTGTCCCCATACCCCTGAGCCACCACAGCCGATTCTGACACGTTGGGGTACATGGTTACGGGCGGGGTTTTACTATCATGAACATTTTGAAAAATATAAGGACGTGGTTTTATCATTCGATCCGAAAGAAAGTGCAGTTATCAATACAAGCCAGAAAAAAATTCAAAATGCCCAGATTGTAATGGATTTACAAAGTATTCGTGAGAATTACTTGGAACTAGAAGAAGCAATAACAAAATTAGAAAAAAAAAAGTGAAAGTGTTCTAATTAAATTTGAAAGTGTTTTAGACAGAAATGCAGATTTTGACAACTTAACACGTATTTATGAGAGCACGTCTACAGATGCGTTAAGTTGCTTAAAAAAGTATTTTGATTATGCGAATATGACATCACTAGATGTAGAACGCTCGTTTTCCGAATATAAACATTTTTTTTCCTCACGGCGGACATGTTTTTCAGAAATAACCTTAGAAACGCACCTGATGTTGAAAATATACAATCGAGTTCCTCCAGTATTCATTCCCATTTTTACATGTCAATGTCGCCTTATGTGATGCATTAATAACTTGGTTTGTCGGATTGTAGTTATTAATGCATCACATAAGGCGGCATTGACATGTAAAAATGGGAATTAATATTCATTAATTCTCATTTGCAGTAAGTTCAGAATGTTAACTATATATACACAAAGTAGAGAATTGAAAAGCCATGTCTGTCTTCGAGATACCGTACATTGATAAGCTTCAATTAGAGCGAAACGCGTCTGTACGTTCCCGTTGATGGAAGTGGCTTTTCAGTAATTTCTAATTATCCTAACAACCAATAAGATCGTAGTCGCGACGAGGTGTATTATACATGCTAGTATAAACTTGGTTTGTCGGATTGTAGTTATTAATGCATCATATAAGGCGACATTGACATGTAAAAATGGGAATTAATATTCATTAATTCTCATTTGCAGTAAGTTCAGAATGTTAAGCAACTTAGTACTAAAGTAAGTTGTCTTAAATCGGCTTATTTTGCTATAAGGAATATATAGTGTAGGTTTTTGTAAAGACATTTTACAGACACTTTGTATATCAGTTCGTCCTTATACCAATAATGAAGAGGTAGGTTGCAAGTCCTTTTCGAATTGCCTTGTAAAAATTAATGCCGAACTGCAGGAATAGAATTAGTGCATAATCCGTATTCATGGTGCTTAAGTAGAAGAACAATCAATATGATGAATTGTAAATTTTGAAACATATCTACAATCTAGGATTTTTTTAGAATTCATCTTCATTGGGTATTGCAGATATAACTGAAACGGGATGGGATGGATTTAACTTTGTTCAGATTTTTTTGAAGTAGATTAAATTTAATACTTTTTTAAATTATCGCATCATTTGAAGCAGTAATAATTGCCATTGCGCCAGAACAAATCACATTTTTCAACATTTATATAATACAATTTAAAACACTTTCATTAGTCTTCTAGTTTTGTTTTAATTTTGTCCATGTGTTTGTGAAAATTAAATGTGCTAAGCGATTGTGTTTTACAAACGTTTCAATTTTAATGTATATTACAAAGACTTTCAGGTTTTCCAATGAAATTTGTGAACGTTTGTTTCAGATAACATAAAAAGACGAATATAGAGTATTAGAAATCAATAAGTACAGTTGGGTACATGCATATATAAACGGAAATGTATGTTTCACATGAATCAATAAAATATTGTTCTCTTATTCGTTGAGTGGTGCATCCTTTGATGGGGAAACATACAAATTTCATTTTCGTCTCTGCGCGCATACGTACTTTACTCAATTGTAATTTGATCAAAATTTAAAAAAAAACATGACCCAAATTTAATTTTTAATTAGCTCTGCGAATTCGTGTAATTCTTGTATAGAAATAAATTCCACTAATCATATAATGGAATAACAAACATTCGTAAATAACTAGACATGAGTTACAATTTGATTTAAGGAGCGTTCGGTTTTTTGTAAAATAATTCTATTAACTCGTATCTGTACAGGTTTCTATTATTCCCCACACTAGCACTAGTATAAAGTTAACTCAGTTAAACGTTGGATTTACTAACAGCTGTATGCAATTTATTTAGAGCTTACTAGATTTTTCTTAGAGACGAGGTAGTAATTTGTTCTCTAGTAATAAAAGTTATTAGGTATTGAGATGTTGAAAATTAAAACTAAATCTATTGGTGTAACTGTCATTTAACCCAGACATGCCTAAATTTTGAAAAAATCCTGTTTTATGAGATAAAAGACATTATAAAAATGCATTATAACTGTATATACCGTGAATTTCATTTAAGATGCAATATATAAACATGCGTACATGCTTACTTTGTCCGTCGTAAAGTGCAACATGTCGATAAAAGTTAACAGTAGTAGTATTTTGATATTTCATTACATTAGTTTAATATTAACCTTAAATCATGTACATAAAGGAAGAGACAAGTCAGCTACTGACAATCCCGTTCGGGATTAAGTTTGAAAGCTACAGCTGACGTGCTTAACGATACCTATCCGGAAAGGCTAGTACTAAATTCATCAACTATATCAAGGTTGGTTGCAAAATTTAAAATTGAAGGGTGTGTAGACTTAAGTCATTGGAAACGAAGAAGACCAAATACCGCAAGAACTGATGCATGTAGAAACCAATTAATCAAAAACATCGAAACTAACAATCGACTTTCTACTAGGCACTTGGCAAGACAATAATGGATAAGTAAATCCAGTATATTTAGATTCTTGAAAAGTGAAAAGTGTCACTGCTACAGATTAAAAAACAATCAAGAACTTAGATTCGGTGACAACGAGAAGAGAAATCTTTTCTGTGAGCGATTATTAGAAATTATTAATAATAACCCTGATTTTTTTAAACAAATTGTATTTACGGATGAAGCAACACTTTCCGTTACTGGACAAAACACTCGATATTGGACCTGAAGAAATTTACATTTTTTAATGAAAACATAACACAGTACCCTCAAAAAGTAAATGCGTGAGCAGGAATCATTAGCAATCAAATTATAAGATCATTCTTTATTGATGGCTATTTAAACAGTGAAAAGTATTTACAGTTACTAAAAAACAGAAATATTCCCAGCTTTGAATGCTTTAAACCTTCCTCGCCAATTATGGTATCAACATAATGACGCCCCTGCTCATTATTCTGCAAATTTGCGTTAATATTATATACAATAGGTTTCCTGAACGTTGGATAGGACTCGGTGCAGAAATACCTTAGCTTCCGTGGTGCCCAGATTTGGCAACTATTGACTATTTGACTATTCTTTATTGGTATTATTTAAAGACGTATGTTTACAATGGCGAAACTGAACTGCAGAATAGAATAATCGATGTTTCTGGAACAATTACAACCGATACGCTAAATTCTGTTGTTAATAATTTTTATCATCGTTTAAGCTACTGTTTGGTCAATGGAGGAATATTTGAAAATTTTGTAAAATCATTTATTAAAGGATATTTATCAGAAATTTAGTATTTTTAATCATAAAACATTACAATGAATTAAATGAAATTTACTGTCAATAATTTAACAACACAAACATGAACCATATCATAACGATCATAACTATTAACTATGTTGCATTTTATATGGGCCAGTGCAAGTGTATAGTAGTTTTGTACCTATGGTTTCTGCATTCAGATATTGCGAGTTATATGAAATTCTCTGTATTTTATTTATGTGAAGTATAACATTTTTACAGTGCATTAGGCACATATGAGGAAATATCAGAAAATACCGAGACTGGTGCTTTAGTACAAAAGTGAAACATTTATTTAGAAAACTTCCATTCTGTACAATGTACTTGTCCCATCGTTTTGTCCACTTGTGATAAACATCTGAGAAGCCATTTTTTTGAGAGTCTATTTAGTATACTCATCACATCACCATCACTCTAAATTCGACTTCTCAATTCTTTTTTCTTCTTCTTCTTCTTTCAATAGGCGTATCGCCTGTTTAGTTCCGGTTTCTTTGTGGCGGCAGTTCTTGTGAATTTGATTGCCAACTGTCTCGCCAGCGTTTTGGTGGTTGTCCTATGGGTCTTCTTCCGTGAGGTATGTTGTTTCGTACTATTCTGGCCATTCTGTCGGGAGTCATTCGGCTGACATGGTGGTTCCATTCTCTTCTTCTTTTCCGTATCCATCTGACTACGTCATCCGTTTGACACTTCTTCCTTATATCTGTATTTCTTTGCCTATCATGTAATGTGTATCCTGTTATCGTTCTTAGAGTCTTCATTTCGGTTGTTCTTAGTATCCTCTTTGTTATCGTTGTTTCCGCTCTCGTCTCCGCACCATATGTCATCACCGGTCGTACGCATGTTTTGTATATCCTTGATTTGCATTCCGTACTTAGGTGTTTGTTTCTCCAGATTGGATACCTAAGATGTCCCGATATTGCTGCTGCTTTGTTTACTTGTTTCCTCACCTCATCACCCAAAAACCCTGCGCTTGTAATTTTGCACCCAAGGTATTCGATTGACATGGTTTGGTCGACGGTCTTATTTTCTATTACCAATTTGCAGCGTTTCTTTTTTGACTTCAGTAAACAAATGGAAGCTACATGGAGCAAGGCCAGGTGAGTAGCGAGGGTTAACCATAATTACCACCCTCGATTGCTCAAGTATTCGTTGAGAAATCGCTGATCTGTGGGCCGGAGCATTGTCACGATGCAGGATCCAACCGATGATAAAGTGGCTGTTTTTTCTTTAATTTTGCCTTTAGGGTTCCTCGAAGTACATTAGAATAATACTCTCCAGTTACTGTATGTTCTCTAAGTACAATTTGATCATAAATAACGCCCCATTTATTAAAAAAAAATAAGTGCATCACTTTACCGATGCTTTTCCCAGTTTTCGCCTTCTGCGGTCTTGGACAGCCTTTGTGCTTCCACTGCATACTCTGAGACCTTAATTCAGGGTCGTAATGATAAAATTAACTCTCGTCACGTGTAACCACGTTGTTTAAAAACTGTGAATTATGTTTCAGGGAATTGCAACTGAGTAAATTACCTTCATTAAACTTGTTTCGTAAATTATCATAATTTTGCATGTCTATCAATTCCAGCTGTATTGATTCCGGTGCATTTTCGGGTGAAATGTTGAAAGGATTGATGAAAATGTCTAATAGAGGTTTAACTTTTTTGAAGTCTAGAAAACGATCATGAAAAGCTTGTATTAAAATATCAATTTTTTCAACAAAAGCGAAATTGACATCAGTTTTATTGAATTTCTCCATAATTTTTTTGTAGTTCGAAAATTGGCTGTAATTGGCTGAATTGATTTGTGTCATGAAACGACTCAAGTTGCTTTGAAAGGACGAAACATGAGTAAAGACGGCAGACTATGTGCCCCAGCAGTGGCGTTGCGTGGAGGGTTTAGCAGAATAACAGTGCGCTTACTTAAAAATAAATATATCGAATCCCTATACAAAACGTTAAGAAAAAACATAAATAACTTACCCAACATGTTTACATTGTTGCAAAAAAAATGCGGATGTGCGCGATGAAAAAACTGCACCATAATATATGTCTCTGTATTAGTCTCGGAAAGGTTCGTACGTAGCGACGTATATATATGTTTATATACAGAGGATTGTTCGACGTTGCGAGATGTTATATTGGCATAGTTAAAGCGCTCTTTGTATCTGTACAACGGATCTTCAGTATTGGTAAAAAGTATTTGTAAAATCTACATTTTTATCTAATACACTGTTAAATTCTTCACGGACACAATGACTTTTTTCATCTTCAAGGATATGCAGCACTAGTTTTACGTGGTCAATAATTGCTAATGAGTCCGATAAGGACAGCGCAGTGTTCTGTAAATTTTTTATTGCGTCCAGTATTGGAACGTAACTGTCGTAAATAATTTTTAAATTTGCGGAAACTTGAGGATTGTTAAATTGAACCTGGCTGAGCCGTATTGCAGCTGCTTCTTTGGCATCTAGTTGTAAAATCACTGATTTAATTTTTTCAAAATGTTTATAATAATAAAATGCTGCTTCTAACCAAGTACCCCATCGTATAAGAATTGGTTGCGGCGGCGCGGGTATATCAGGACACAGCGAATGAAATAGCCGAATCCGTTTTGGAGATCTAAGAAAAACCGCTTTCGTTTGTCCTATCAGTTGATCCACATCAGGATAAGTCGTACGTATAGTGTTTGTTACAAGGTGTAAAGCGTGAAGCAAACATGTGACATGCAGCAGGTTTGGTTGAATCGTTTTGAGTAAGTTTGCCGTGGAACACATAACCTTGGCAGCATCGGTAACTAACATTAACACTTGCTTCGGTAACATCTCAAATTTGTGTAGTGTTTCTATTAATACATCATATATCGCTCTGGCAGTACACCCTTGCATTCGTTTACAGGTTAGTAAATAAGAAGGAGAAGGTCCTTGCGGAGTCAGCGTCCGTACTAGAATAGCTAGGATGGACTGTTTTTTAATATCTGTAGTTTCGTCTATTGTTAACCACAGGAATTTTTTTTACCGTATTTTTCGTGCAATTTACAATTCTCTCACGCACTGACGGTACGTAATTCCGTAGCGAACTTCTTGCTGGTAATTTCCACGTAGGATTGTATTTCTTCCAAAACTGACGAAACATTGGGTGTTCCACTTTCTGCATTGGTATATTGGTCGCAATTAACATCATTGTTAAATCACACACAAATTTATTATATGATCTGCGTCCACTATTATTCGATTTATGTTTGTCACTATTTATATGTCTTTGGCACTGACTTGCTTTCCAAGTTAATAAAGTTGTTTCACAAACTAAACATTTCACTACGGTACCGTCATATATTAAATCGGGAAACAGATGTAAAAATTTCTTTACTACGTTTGCATGCAACCGAGTCGATGCATTGTTTTACGCACTCCCGACATTTTCAACACGATTGTGTTAACAATGTATCGCTTACAACGTCTCAACGGCAACTGAATTGATCGTCGTACGCCTCTACTCGATCCCTCCACATCACGCTACTGTTCGGACACATAGTCGGCCGTCTTTAAACATGAGAGTATAACTGCGAAATCAATTGATTTTTGCCTTGGAGTCGCGTATTTAAGACATTCAAGTGATTTGTGCTGTCTACAAGAAACGCTAAGTCACACAGCCAATCAGGGTTGTCGAGTTCGGAGACGTCCTTTTTCTTTTCCGCCAGAAATATTTTGATTTCTTCAATCAAGTTAAGAAACCGCTCTAGTGACAGCCCACGACTTAGCCACCTTACTTCAGTGTAAAACAGGAGATCACCAAATTCGCTTTCAATATCCTCGAGAAATTGTGTGCATTGTCGGTGATTGAGACCTCGTGATTTTATAAAGTTTACAGTAGGTACTACAACGTTCTTCACATTTTCAAATCCCAATAATTTTGAACAGAGGGCCTCTTGATGTATAATGCAATGAAACTGCATTAATTCCTTGGTATTTATGTTTTTAGTTTGTAAATACTCTTTTAACATAGTTATTATCCCAATTTACTTCCAACCATTGAAGGTGCTCCGTCAGTCGTAATTCCAGATAATTTCGTTAAATCCAAATCCATTATAGAACATTTTTCCAGAAGAGCTTTGAGCATTTCACTCCCCTTGGTTTGACTTGTCAAAGAACTCTACCAATCAGTTCTTCATTCACTTCAAAATTTTGCGTTAGACCTCGTAAAAATATTAAGAGTTGAGCAGTGGAACTTATTATATCTGTAGATTCGTCGAGTGCTATAGAAAAATACTCAAAACTTTTCGATTTTGTAGCTAATTGCTCTTCTATATGAGCTGCTAATGTACTAAGTCTTCTTTGAGCAGTCATCCGATTTAGTTGAATTTTCTCAAACCTCTTTGGATCTTTCGGTAACATTTTTTTTTGCGACGATATCTAAACACTGCTTAACAAACTCACCATCTTTAAAAGGCCGACAAGTTTCCGCTATTATTAGAGATATTTCAAAGCTAACTTCAGTAGCTGTTTCAGCATCTTGAATTGGTTTTGTAAACATAGCTTGCTGGCCTATTAGTTCCCTTTGTAAAATGGAAATTTTTTGCGTTCGATTTTCGCCGGTTAATTTGGTAAAAGTATGATGCTGGGTTTCATAATGCCTTTTCACATTATATTCCTTCGGAATAGAAACACTACTCTTGCATATTAAACAGACACTTTTGTTATGCGAACTGTCGATTTTCATCTTCAACCGTGCTACGGCGACTTTGATAAATTATTACTGTAATTATGTATTATAGATGTATATATATAGCAACGTGTGCTTATCGTTTATGTATTTAACTGCTATTTTGTAGAGAAGCAGCGTTCCCACGTCGCTTAATATTGACTGTAGAGGATGTCGACTTTCCTTCTCGTCTTTTTCCCGCATAATGACAAGGATGGTCATGGTTGTTTCGGGCGACTTGCCCGTTTTCTATTTGCATAAATTGTCTCTCTGACAGTTGATCTTTATGTCCAATACATAAAGCCTCCCTCAATTTGCTTTTTAGACTTGTTGACACGGGATATGACACTTGATAGATAAATCCCCGAGGTCTTGCGGAATATGAGTGGGATATTGGCGAGTGAACATGAATTATGTACAAAATGTCTATATGGGATATTTCGTGTTTTCGAAAGGAAATTTTTATATTATGCGGAAACAATATCTTGATTGCTTACTGGTAAAGCTTTGTATATGAAATATATATCTATTATGTATACAGTTTTTTTTTCTATCCTTTTTTTGGAACAAAATATTTTTCTTCATAGAAGATTATTGTCAATTTATTTAATGTGTATGTAAAATAATAATATATAGGTATACATACAGGCTGTTACTATAAAACTATCCGAATGACTTTTGTGAATTTACTGCAATCTGGAGAAATTGAAAATAATATTTTTAAGTATTTCGAATAAACTTGTCATCATAATCAGAGAGAAACAAGGAAAATCTCTAACCACTATCATCAATCAATCAATAAACTCTAAATACGTATTTCGGCAACTATGTTGGCGTCTTTAGTAGAACAATTTGAAAAAGAAAAATAGTGATAAACGAAGCGTTTTTGGCTAAGGTATTGGGTTAGAGAACATAACAATTTTGTTTTTAAATACCGTGATATCAAAACTTATCTTGGTCAATGGTGGCCATGGAGTGAAGTACGTCTGTCTCAATTTATATCATCCTTTTGAGAAAATTCTGATAAAATTTTCAGGTTAAGTGTCATACTGACTTTAAAAAAAAGGTATATAACCCCTTACCACAATTATTAATCGTATCCTAAATACGTATTTCGACAACTAAGTTGTCATCATCAGTAGTTAAAACCACTAATTAAGGTGTCGCACATGGGGCATAGTAAAGCTAGTACGACTGTTCTCGCAACAACTTTACACAGCCTCCACGTATACACTGTCCAGTGTGACGTTAAGATTTATATATTGACAAATTTTAGCGTCATAATGACACTTAACCTGAAAATTTTATCAGAATTATCTTAAAAAGATGGTATAAATTAATATAGACATTTTTCACTCCGTTTTCCAAGATAACTTTTGATATCTTGCTACAAACCTACCCTTAAATTATTTTATTTTTCACTTAAGTATTATTTGCTCATTTCACCTTGGATACGGTTACCATAAACACGATCATATCGCCCGTGGACGTTATAACCGGGCAATATGGCTCATAACGCCCGCTAATTTATTCACAGTTTATAATGTTGTGTGAGTATAAATGAGGCCCGAGAAGAAAGGATATACATTTTACAGAAATAATTGTTTGAATTTTTAAGAAAGTCTAAAGAAAGAAGCATTCAAAGCATTCTTTATTAAAATTAAGAGTATCTAAACATTGACAACTTGAAAACTTCAGTGTGTCAACAACTGTCATTTAAAATAAAATTAAGGTTAAATCGTTGATTGAAGGAATCATGTTATATGCGTAATAATACGTAACTGTCATGTCGTTGACAGTCGACCGGAATTTTTCCAATGTAATTTGAATTTTCCGCTTAAGAAAATAATTCTTCGTGAAAAATAAAATCTTGTATGAACCATTGGCGTTATGGCAATTATATTGACCTCGGTCGACATTCATCCCTCGGGCCAGAGGCCCTCGGACTGAATTAACATCGACCTCAGAGCTATATAATACCCATAACGCTTTGGGTGCATAAATAACTATTTATGATCTGTCAATATTAAAACGTCATTTAAGGTTTACATTTTTATCATTGTGAAGTTCACGATCGAGCAACGCTTGAAAATGATTAATAATTACTACCGAAATTTTGAGTCGGTGGTCGCAACTTTAAGAGCTCTTACTTCAATTTTCGGTCGTAATAATCGTCCCACCAGACAAGCTGTGTGTGCTATAGTGGATAAATTCGTGTCAACATATTCACTATTGAATGTTTCTGTGCCAGTGAGACAACGCACCTGTCGAAGTGCCGTCGTAAATCGCAGCCGTAAGTGCTTCAGTTCAAAATGACCCAAATCGGTTGATTCCACGCCGTTCACAGGAATTGGAAGTCTCAGTCCACATTGTAGCGAATTTTGTGTAATGATCTGGGCTTTACACCCTTATAAGATCAAATTAACTCAAGAAGTGAAGCTTCTTGGTCATTTAAAGGACCGAAACTTCGCCAATTGGGCTCTGCAAAAGTTTGAAGAAAATTCTGAATTTCATGGAAAAATCATTTTCAGCGACGAAGCTAATTTTTGGCTAAATGGCTTTGTCAATGAGCAAAATATGCGTTATTGGACAGCAACAAACATGTGCTTCAAGAGATTTCATTGCATCCGCAAAAATTGACCGTGTGGTGTGCATTTCATGCCGGAGGTGTGATTGGACTGCATTCTTTCGTCGATGAAAATGATCGCCATGTTACGGTCTATGGATTTAGCTATCGTGCCATGTATAAAGACTATTTTTGGTCAGAATTGGATGGGCTTGACATCGGTAATATGTGGTTCGAACAAGATGGTGCCACATAGCTGGTCAAACAGTTGATCTGTTGAAGGAGAAGTTGGCAATCGTGTAATCTCGATAAATGATCCGGTCGAATGGTGCGATTTAACGCAGTTGGATTTCTTTTTATGGGGTCACGTTAAGTTGTTGGTTTAAACCAACAAACCAGCAACGTTAGACGAATTTAGGAACATATCAAATGCAAAATTGCCAACGTTCCGACCGACATGTATGGAAGAGTGGTGGAAAATTGGCTTCAAAGAATCGATCGCTGCAAACGTGCACACGGTAGTCATACGCGATATCGAATTACATACCTAAATTTAACATGAGTACTACTACACCTGGAATCAATTTCAGTCCGATATCTCAATTATTCTGTGTTTTATTTAAATACAAAATTGTTATGTTCTTCACTAAATCACCAGTGGGTTAACATTGGGGATTAGTGTCTCTATCTAAAACTTCTTGTGATTTCGGCACGTTTGTCATAAGAACTACAAAACTTCGTGTGGATCCGCAAGTGGATATGAATCAAGACCTATTCTCAAATACTTTTGTTATAGAGTCTTGTTTATTTCATATTTGTTTGCTTTTACTTATCTCAAGTAAGGATGCAATAAAATTTACAATAGTTTATTCACACTATTAAACCGATTATGATGCTGTAAAGTGCAAATTAATTTTAAAATTTTTGATCTAAGAAAATTACATCTGTAAATAGTATTTCCCTTCGGAAAAAATATTTATATTTTGAAATAAGCAAATTTACAAGTATAGAAAAGCAATCAAATGTTACTACACCATAAACAGAAGTTTTGTAAACAAGAAGGTGATATCCAAGAAAATAAAGATAAGTATATACAGGCTTAGTTAAAAGTATGGAGACGGCGATTTATTGTCGTTAATATTCATTTTAGGGATTTATGTTCAATATAAAAGTTTGTTAGGATATTTTGATATTTTGATCCACATTTGAGAAAATGTGAATTTTTTTTTTCTTCAATTGTTTTTTAGTTACGCTTGTCCGCGCATTTTTTTTAAATGGGAACTAGTAAATTTTACTCTACCATTCGATAGAGATTTTTTTTCTCTTTAAAAAATTTTTTTGTTTTTTTTTAAATTCATTTTAGTAACTTTTTTATAAGAAAAAGCCGGTTCATGTGTTTAACAGATGTTCGGTACATCGCAGATAGACAGAAGCGTAGCGATAAACAAACTTGAGCGACATAATTTTATCAGTGGTTATTGTGTACGTCAAATCTTTGACAAAAATAATTCATTTGTGCAATTAGTTGCTGTTAATATTAACAATGGCGAGTTTAAGCGAACATGAACGAATTGAAATACTTATGATGTTGGGTTATGGAGATAGACGCAGAAGTTTACAAGACGTTAGTAATTTATTTAATGATACGCATCCAAATAGAAATCTAATTTCTAAATCCGTTGCTGGTAAAACTTTAAGACGCTTTGAACAAACGGGTAGCGTTAAAGATTTGCCAAGGAGTGGTAGACCTAGAACAGCAAAAAGCGATGATAACAAACTGGATATTTGATTGGCTGTATCTGAATATCCCCATTTATCAACCAATCAATTAGCGGCCAATTTCAATATTTCACAGTCATCGATCGTGTCGTTTTTAAAAAGTGAAAAGTATAAACATTATAAGGTACACCTTGTACACGAGTTAACGGAAGATGATTTTGATAGGAGATTACAATTTTCTGAAGAAATGTAAAATATTTGCAATAATAATGAAAATTTTGTCAACAATATTCTTTTCTCTGACGAAGCTACTTTTTGCCTTACCGGTGAAGTAAACAGACATAACTGCAGATACTGGTCATTGGAAAATTCCTCTTGGTTTTTGGAGCACCATACGCAGTACGCCCAAAAGGTTAATGTTTGGGTTGGCATTCTAGGCGGTCATATTATCGGTCCTTTTTTCATCAATGGCAATTCTTTGGCTCTGTATTTGCAGTTATTGCAAAATGAAATAATACCTGCTAGTGCTACGCTCTATCCTCATGAAAACAATGAACACCTGCCCAATGGCAGTATCTGGTTCCAGCAAGATGGCGCCCCACCACATTATGGTGTAAATGTTCGTCAATATCTGGACAACGTTTTTCCCCACAGATGGATTGGAAGACGAGGAACCATTGAATGGCCAGCCCGTTCGCCAGATTTAAGTCCTTTAGATTTTTTTCTTTGGGGATACGTAAAAAACAAAGTTTACAAAGAAAAGCCCGATAACTTCGAAGATTTACAAATCCGAATTACCAGAACGATACAAGAAATTCCCCGAGATTTTTTACAGAACTCTGTTCGGGGTTTTGTAAATCGATTGGGTCATTGTCAAATTACTAATGGACGACAATTTGAACACTTACTTTAATTTACTTTGTTATTAATTTGTTTAATTTTTCTTGTAAAAAAGTTATTAAAATGAATTTAAAAAAAAAATATATTATTGTAAAGAGAAAAAAAACCTCTATCGAATGGAAGAGCAAAATTTACCAGTTCCCATTTAAAAAAAAATGCGCGAACAGGCGTATCTAAAAAAACAATTGAAGAAAAAAAAACAAATAATCACAAATGTAGATCAAAATATCTTAACAAACTTTTATATTGAACATAATTCCCTAAAATAAATATTAACGACAATAAATCGCCGTCTCCATACTTTTAACTAACCCTGTATAAGTCAGTTATAGACAAATATTAATATTTGGATGTGAGACGTGGGTTTTTAAAAGACAGATACGAAAGTAAAATTCAGACTACTGGGATGAAATATATGAGAAGAGTGAAATACGCTACAGGACGAGATAGAATTGGAAACCAGGAAATAAAATATGAACTTCAAATAGAGCCAATGATGGAGTATATAAAGAAAAGGCGGCTGAGTTGGTGTGGCCGCCTCCAAAGAATGCACAATTCAGGAAAACTTAAACAATTATGGATGGCCAAGACAATCACAAAATGAAAGAGAGATCAAGACAATCACGCGATATGGTAATAGAAAGAATTCTGGAAGAGAACGAACTAGTTGAAAATATGGTGTAAATCTAGTAAGAAGCACAAGAAGTAACTGCAAGAAGAAAAATGGAAGAATAGACCTACACCTTTATGGTAGAAGGAAATACGATTATACGTAGGTTATTCAGAATAAATGTCATTAATTTAATTATTAGATTATACTACTATAATGTATATCAATTGTGTTATTTTTAATTTAAAATAAAATGTGAAAATAATTTAAACAGATAAATTTTGAGTACCGCTGTAAGTCCAGACTCGCCGATATGTGCCGTATATTTATTTTTCGTATATTCCGTGTCGTTTGCAGATATGCAGACGTATTTGTTTACATATGGTTTGTTTATAATGAATGGATTTATATAAAAGTAAGTTTTGAATATGCGGTATCTACGATGTTAGTAGGGTTCATCGTACTCTCAGTACAATAGCTGAGTATTTCGTGCTGTCCCAATACAGTTTTATTATATAACTTGAAATTAAAAAAAAATACACAGCCGACTTTTTAGATATTTGTTTTTAAATTAGATATTAATTAACATGTTTAATCTAAAATTAAATTATCTGACACTTATTCAGAATAACACAAATTTACTTTGAAGTCTGCCGAAGTACTTATTATCATGATCGTCCTTCTCACATGTATGCACTTATCAATTTCTTTATATGACTTTTATAAAATGTACTACCTAACCAGTTTCAAGAAAGAGGTTTTCAAATTCTTTCATATTTTGCATAATTATTAAAATTGTTAATAAAGTTTATTTTTAGTTTTAAGCAAGATAAAATTTTCTTCTCCACAAATTCTCTTTTAAATAAAATAAAAAATAAATTCTGTTTGATGCATGACTTATTTGTATGTAACCTGGCCTTATGTTCTGTCGGTAAAATCACGTCGAGATTACAACTTGACCAAATTCCATTAAATTCCTATCAATCATGTTGAAAACGACGCGATGCTCTCGGTTAGTGTGGTCGTTTTAGGTTTTCGGCATACTATACGTGTACAATGGACTGCCGAAATTTGTGTAGGATGAAAGGAACATTTGTCGGTTTTGTTTGCGATTAGGTTTTCCTAATTAGTTGTAAATCGAGTACCCCCAATACCTTTACGGTTAAAAGTTGTTACTATCATGCAGTTCAAAATTTCACCATTTCGTATAAATTAAATATAGTTCAGTCTGGCAATATTAACTAACTAAATCAATGTTTGTTATATCTTTGTGTACTATATTGAGTTTCTAATAAAATATTCTATTTGCTAAAGTTTTGGTGCGATTTTGCACAAAGTAAACATGAGCTAATTGTAGACTTGTTCAAGGAACTACACCTTCTCAATTAATAACACAGGCCTGCGTTTTTTAAGTTTCTAAAAATTGTTTTAAATTTGATAGATGATTCTTATGTATTTTTGGGCGCTGAATCCAAATATGAACTCTATTTTTCTCCATCACGTAAGGATTTTTCACAAAAAGGCTTCAAATTATATTTTTTTAAAATTAAAAATAATTTTTAGTTACATTTTGAATTTATTTACAAAGGATATAAAAAACAAAATTACTTACAAATATCATTAAATCTAATGAAAAGAAACACTAAACAGTAAAACACTATTTATGTCTTTACAAGTCCTTATAACATCTTTTTCTTTGTCTTTCCATACTCCTTTTTGTGCTTTTTCTTCTGTAATCTCGTAGTGGACCATCCCTTTTTAACATCCAACAATAATCAGCTATCATACTTATATTCCATCTTCCTTGGTATCTTCTCTCCATCTCTTTTAGGTCTTGGTGGAACCTTTCCCCCTGCTCCTCACTTACTGCACCAAGATTTTCAGGGAAGTAGTCGAGATGCGAATCTAGAAATTGCACCTTCAAACTCATGTTACAGCCTAAGGTTTTAAATTTTTCTAACATATTTTGCACAATATTTTTATAATCTTCATGTTCTTTGTTGCCAAGAAAATTTTTAACCACATTTTTGAAGGCTATCCATGCTTGTTTTTCTGCTTCCTCCATTTTAGATTCAAAATTTTCATCTTTCATAAGCTTTTTTATATCCGGCTCAACAAAAACACCCTCCTTTATCTTTGCTTCTGACAAGCGAGGAAACTGGCTGCAAAGATACTTGAAGCACTCTCCATCTTTTTTTAATGTCTTCACAAATTGTTTCATTAACCCTAGTTTCATATGTCATGGAGAAAGCAAAACTTTGCTCGGGTCTACTAAACTTTTTCTTTCAATGTTTTTCATTCCAGGTTGTAAGGTTTGCCTTGGTGGCCACATCTTTTTACAATAGTGCTGCTTTCTATCACGACTATCCCACTCACACAAAAAACAAGGATATTTAGTATAACCGCTTTGTTGTCCAAGTAACAAACAAAGAACTTTCAAATCACCACAAATTGTCCAGCCTTGATCCTTGTAACGAATTTTAATTAAAAGTAGCTCAAGATTTTCATAACACTCTTTTAAATGAACTGAATGTCCCACTGGTACAGAAGCATATTTACTTCCATTGTGTAGAAGAACGGCCTTAAGGCTCCTTTTTGAAGAGTCAATAAAGAGTCTCCATTCAGAAACATTATATTCTACGTGGAATTGTTCCATGAGCCCGGGTACATCATTACAGAAAACTAGTGCATCTTCTTCGGAATAATATCGAGCAAACTCTTTTTCTCTGTTCCTGAACCAGTAAAATGTTGTGCTAGGTGCTAACAAATTTTTTTCTTTCAACCTTGAGCCTAAAAGCTCAGCTGAGTCCTTAGGAAGCTTTAAGTCCCTCGCCAAATCATTTAATTCAGATTGGTCAAACAGTTTTGGCTCATCACTTCCAGTATCATAGTAATCACTTCCCTTATTCAGTTCACTTGCGCATGTACATGAAACCATTTCGTCATCAGATACATCATCTAATGTATCTGGTAGTGAAGGAACAGGTACTTCTGGTCCATGAGGTATAGGACGTGTTGCGGATCGAAGGTTTGGGTGAACGATGTCCTTTTTGTTTTTTAAATTGAATCCGTGTACTACACACGAACAAATAACAATCATCGCTATGATTGATCGGTTCTCTCCAAACCATCTCCAAAGCGAAAAGACTGTTTTCTTCCTTGTGACCACTGGCGAAGCTCTTCAACACACACTGAACAAACCTTATGAGGAGCCCAAGGTTTGTCTTGGTCTCCTAATTTCACACCAAAATATGCAAAATATACTTTTTTTTACAAAATCTGTAATGTTTATTTGTTGTTCTTTTACTGTAAACTTTCCACCAATATAGCAGAAGGAGTTGGGTACATCGACACAGCCTCTTGATGCCGTTGGAATTTAATTTTAAAAAACTCGTAAAATAAAAATTAAATTAACTCAGCAACTAATCACAAATGTCAACTAATTACACAAATTCACACCACAGTTGTAAAGAAGATATTGAATGAACTAACTGTTTTGTCTAGAATAGCAATATGTTTGTAGTGGAGGTGGGGAGGTAGACATGCAATGACAGGACATGCTCAATTGTTTCTATTTGTAACTTCTTTATCATAAATCTAGTGTATGTTTATTCAGAATATCAACTTTTTGCATCATCAAATCATCATAAGTAAAAAAATTATAATAGTTTATTTAAACAACGGTTTAACAAAATTGTCCTTTTCAAAAAGACTAATATATGCAGATAGGTCAAAAAACCCCAGATTGTAAAAAAAACCTTACGTGATCGAATTTTTTAAATAATTTTCCCAGTTTCAGCACCAAAAAATCTATTGAAATCACTGTATAAAATCCAGATAATTTTACCATCGCAGGCCTGTGTAATTAATAACTTAACATTTCATATCACACAAATGCAAAACTATATACCAAGTTTAGCTAACCTCACCAGTGAAGACGACAGCGTTGCTCTTGAAATCGTATATGATTTTGTGCCTAAATGTCTAGGGATTTCTTTTGAGGTAAATGCATTTTTCGTTTAGTTGGATATGAAACTACGGATGACGGATCAAGTATTTACTTACACTGGACAACCGTTAACGTCCATCTGTGAGTTTTAGATTTGTTTCTATTATTATACGGAATTAAGATGTATTTAACTGAAAGAGAGAATTCTAATAGTAACAAAGGTTGGATACGGTGACAGAAAACACCGTGGGATAACACTGTGATATCCCGCTGGTGATTTAATGAAGAGCATATATTCAAAGATTTTACCTTAAGCCAAAGACGCTACGTTTAGCACTATTTTACGTTTACAGTTTGTTCTACTGAAGATGGCAACTTAGTTCCCGAAATACATATTTATAATTTACTGATATATATTGTGGTTAGGTTTTTTTCTTGTTTTTGTCTGTTTCAGATTTGAAGCCAGAGTCTCCACCAATTTCGGATCAATTCGGTAGATTTGTCATAAGAATTCGGTAGATTTCGATAGCTTTTTTTAAATTTATCTTGAAAATAAAGTACAAATGTTATAATAAATACAATGTTATTTATACTAATACTACATAACATAGAAATTGCAACACCCAGAAGAAGCGCGACTATTCAACTATTCAAAGGTATTAATCGATTAAAATTTCTAAGAAAAAGAACAAAAGATTAACACAATTTAATTTTATTTATATTAATAATGTGCTGGCGCGCTGATATTAGCTTCACACCTCCTCAGTCTTTGTGGCATTGGTTCCAGTAGGTGGTCGATGTCCTCTTGGGGTATTGTGTCCAAAACAACCTGCGATTCATGCCAAAGAGTTTCTAGTGTTTGTGGGGGATTCGCTTAGTTCATCAATTTTCTGTAAATAATATTATTTTGATTTCATCAATCAAGTTAAGAAACCGCTAGTGACAACCCACGATTTAGTCACCTTACTTCAGTGTAAAACAGGAGATCACCATATTCGCTTTCAATATCCTCGAGAAATTGTGTGAATTGTCGGTGATTGAGACCTCGTGATTTTATAAAGTTTACAGTAGGTACTACAACTTTCATCACATTTTCAAATCCCAATAATTTTGCACAGAGGGCCTCTTGATGTATAATGCAATGAAACTGCATTAATTCCTTGGTATCTATGTTTTTAGTTTGTAAATACTCTTTTAACATAGTTATTATCACAGATTTACTTCCAACCATTGAAGGTGCTCCGCAGTCGTAATTCCAGATAATTACGTTAAATCCAAATCCATTATAGAACATTTTTCCAGAAGAGCTTTGAACATGTCACTCCCCTTGGTTTGACTTGTCAAAGAACTCATACCAATCAGTTCTTCACTCACTTCAAAATTTTGCGTTAGACCTCGTAAAAATATTAAGAGTTGAACAGTGGAACTTATTATATCTGTAGATTCGTCGAGTGCTATAGAAAAATACTCAAAACTTTTCGATTTCGTAGCTAATTGCTCTTCTATATAAGCTGATAATGTGGTAAGTATTCTTTGAACAGTCATCCGATTTAGTTGAATTTTCTCAAACCTTTTTGCATCTTTCGGACACATTTTTTTTGTGCGGCGATATCTAAACGCTGCTTAACAAACTCACCATCTTTAAAAGGCCGACAAGTTTTCGCTATTATTCGAGGTATTTCAAAGCTAACTTCAGTAGCCGTTTCAGCATCTTGAATTGGTTTTATAAATATAGCTTGCAGGCCTATTAGTTCTCTTTGTAAAGTGGAAATTTTTTGCGTTCGATTTTCGCCGGTTAATTTGGTAAAAGTATGATGCTGGGTTTCATAATACCTTTTCACATTATATTCCTTCGGAATAGAAACACTACTCTTGCATATTAAACAGACACTTTTGTTATTCGAACTGTCGATTTTCATCTTCAACCTTACGACTACTTTTTTACTGGCGCCTGGTTTCCATATCAAAATTAATATTATATTGTTACGTAGGTAGATACCAAGTTCGAACGACGAAATATTTATTCTTCACAGATTACAATTCAAACAATGGAACGTTCGCTTGTCCATAGTTAAAACTTAACTGCCCCGATAGCGGGCGATGCGTTGTATTTATACGAGTTACCTAACATCGAGAACCTACCACATTCTTCGAGGATAATATCGACGTGTTTCGCGAATCTTCGAGTAATCTAGTTGGTTCGACAGATTTCTTGTCTCGTAACAATATGCTTGGAACGACGAGGACCATACCTGTCCTACGTAGTAAATCTGAATAAGAAAGTAGTAGGTACTTAAAGATATATATCTTACTAACAATTACAAAAGCTAGAATAAAATAAAAAGTTAATAAATATTGATTTGAATGGATTTTTACCTACTTTTGTAGTTTTTCGAACAATTTTTAAAATTCGTTGGTGGGCCGCATGCGGCCCGCGGGCGGCGGTATTTGTATCGCTGCTTTAGATATAGATTTAGGCAACAAGTATTTAATGTCATTGTTTTAAAATGGTATCATATATGTCTCCTTTTAGTGTGAATAAATTACTATAGAAATTTTTGAATTTAGCTCGGCTAAGTCTCGTTTTTTTTTGTAATTTACTTTTACGGAAACATTTGATTTTTGTTTTGTTAAAATAGTCATTTCTTATAATAGGAATATTTAGATAAGATAATCTTTAACATTCATCCCACATTTGTGACGTAACTTATCTAATCTTACATAGTTGTCATTTTAAAAATTGTATATGTTTTAATTGCATAAAAATTTTCACTTATTTGTAAGCAATGTTTTGTTATGACTTTGATAAAAACGTTTTCTTTGTTTGAACAAAGATAATTTTATCGGCTCGTGCGATAAGTGTGCATATTGCTATTGATTTGATGTGTCAGATATGAATAAATGTAAATTTATTCATATCTGGCGTATGTATATTGTGATGAATCTATTCGAATTGAATGATTTGTTTTCTCTTTATATTATATTTAAATCGGTTTAGATTTTTACAACATTTCTAATATATATATATATATATATATATATATATATATATATATATATATATTATATATATATATATATATATATATATATATATATATATATATATAATCCAATAATCCCTTCTACCATAACAATGGTGTAGGGCGTTTATCTTTCTTCTAGCCTTTTATAAACGTTTTCCATTCATTTCTATTCCTTGTCATGTTCTTCGCTTCTGTCCATGTTTTGCCTTTCCTTCCCAGTATTTCAGCTATGACATCATTCCATGTTGTCCTTGGCCTTCCTCTTCTTTTATTTTTCATTATCCTTGCTTCCCATATCCTTCTTGTTTGTCTTGTATTTTCCATTCTATATAAATGTCCCCACCATCCTAACTGTCTTTGTTCAATGTAATTCTAGCACTGACTGCATTTTTAAATCTTTTCGTATTTCCGAGTTTCTTATTCTGTCCATCCTTGTAACTCCTCCAACTCTTCTTAAATACTTCATTTCTACTGCCTGTAATTTATTCTTTTGTTTTCTATTTAATATCCAGGATTCACAGCCATATGTTAATATCGGTCGGTAAATTGCCTTATATACTTTTAGTTTTGTTTCTCGGGATATCTCTTTTTTGTTAATGAAATTAATCCTCATACTGTGGTACAGCTTTGTTGTTTTTTCTATTCTTTGATTAATCTCCGCATCCTGGGTCCCTTTTCCATCAATTCTTACTCCCAAGTACTGAAATGTTCTCACTTGTTCTATTTCAGTTCCTTCTATTACAATTTTCGTATCTACCTGTTCATCTCCCACTACCATTACTTTAGTTTTGCTCTTACTCATCGTCATTCCACTGTCTTTTAGTGTCATATTCCATGTTATTAAGTTACGTTTCAGATCTTCCTCGTTGTCGGCTATAACTACTATATCGTCTGCGAATGCCCCTTCCGAAACTTCGACTGCATTCAAGTTAAGGTGTCCAACCCTGAACTTTTTACTTTTGCTTGTACACTTTTTGATAACGTCATCCATATAAACAATGAACAGCATTGGGCTCAGACTTACTTTACTGTATCTGTATATACAGACACAGATTTATAAAGATTTGTATCATTTGTATACATTGCTTCATTGGCTTAGCTGACGACGCCTATAAATGGCAGAAACATATCTCTTAAGCAGAACAAAATGCCGAAAATACGAGGTATTGTCCAAGTATACAGGTACAGATATGTAAATTTATTTACATGCCTGTTTCATAATGAGACAAAAGCTTTATACGTGCATATATCGTATAGACATATTTAAAACATTTTTGTAAATATAGCTTGTATATAAATGGAGAAAATACTGTGTTTGCTTTTCTGCTTCTAGTAATATGCTAGATAGTTAAGAAACATTGTTAGCCCGGAGACTTGTTCAATTGGCGAACGAAATTAAAGTTGCTGCAAGAGTTTTTAAATTAACCTCTTTATTTTCACATATTGAGCAAATAAAACGAAGGGAAGACGTCGATATCATATTAAATTTAAAAGTTGCGACGTCAGTAAGTTCAATCTGGAGCGACGCGAAATAAACTAACTTATGAAGGTAAAGAAAATAAAATGAAGTAAAACAAACACGTACTACGACGCTATTCAAATTCCTTTTCCGACTTCTCTTCCGAATCGATTCCTGGTCACAATAAACTACTTGAAGAGATGGCGAGTTATCAAACAGACCAACATTCAATTTCCTATTGATCGGGGCGAGTTTGTTTCTGGCAATTCTGTCGTGCCGAATCCGAAAAGACTCTAACGCACAAAAAAAATCCCTCAATTTCAGTGTAAGCATTTATATTTGTGAAGTTTTATTCTGAAATTGCAGAAATTGTAACTGTTATTGAAATAGAATATTCTAAAAGTAGGTACGTTAGAGTTGATTTTTGTCATGATATTAATTGGGTGTAATTAAGTAACGTATGATCAAAAAGTCTTTGGATCGTGATAGCCATGAAACGTAAAGTTATCTATAAAATTATTTACTTCTATGATTCATTACCTTGAAGTACGCATAAGTCACAAATAAAATAGATTTTAGGTTATGGTATTTATTTACATTTTATGTATGTTATATTTAATAACATTTATAGAGATTACAGAATGCATTTATAAATAAACGAAGTTTTAAAAACTAATAAAAAAAAAATAAGGCTCATTACAGTTAAGAAAAGAACTCCCACAATGAAACAATAACATTCAGGTAGGTACACTTTTACAATAAAAAATTATAAAAGATGTTGAACATATCTTCCCTGTTCTTGAATACACCGGTTAACACGTCGGCCCATGTTATTAAAAACTATAAATAAAAGATCAGGTGTTACTGTGAGACAGTTTTCAATAATACGTTCTTGTAATTCATCTAAAGTGTGAATTGGAGTTTTAAAAATGTTATTCTTAAGCAATGGGAATAAGAAGTAGTCTAAAGGACTCAAGTCACAAGACCTAGGTGGGTAACGTCCGTCTGATATTAACCTTTCATCATAAAATTGACGTAAATATTCCATGGTTACTCGAGCAACATGCGGTCTCGCGTTATCTTGCTGAAAGTATCCATTATGAAGTTCATCATCGTGCAATTGATTGATAAAAGGATCAAGTACTTGATTTATATATCTTTCATCGGTTATGGTATCTTGAAAAAATATTGGCCCTATTACCCGTCTACGGGACATTGCAACCCAAACACCAATCTTAGGACTATATAAAGGAGCCTCACTATGAAAATTAGGATTATTCTCGCTCCACATACGCATAACTTGTTTATTAAAGTATCCAGATAGGTAAAAATAAGATTCGTCTGTAAAAAATGTTAAATCAAGGATATCGTTATTCATATGGTCATTAAACCAGGTACAGTACGATACTCTCTTCTGATAATCTGGTGGCAGTAACTTCTGATACATCTGCAGTTTATAAGGAAACATGTTCAAGTCATGTTTAACAATGGTTTGACACGTCCCCTAACTTAAATTTATTTTTTGTTTCAATCTACGCAAGGATAAGGTAGGTTCTTCCTGCATGCCTAACCAGATCAATAACATCATCATTTCTAGCCCGTCTTCTTCCAGATCAAACACTATCGCTGATATTACCAGTTCCTTCAAATTTGTCCACAGTTCGTTGAAGTTGCCGAAAAAAATCTCGGTCGATTATTGCGAAGTTGGGAAATCTCTCACGGAACTCATTCAAAAATGAACGAGGTGAATAAACCCAATTACCATTTTCACCGATATTTCCATTACTGTAGTATGATTTGATAATAAAAATTGTATGTTCTAATTGAAACATTTTGAATTATAACCAGCTGACTTGAAAGTTGTCAAGTAAATGTCAAAACTAATTGAAATAAAAAATTTCATTAAATATCTCGTAAATTCCACGGCAATAGCGATCCAAAGACTTTTTGATCATACGATAGTTTTCCATTGTCAATTTGATTATGGTACTATTTCAGAAATGGTTTGTGATTATTTTTTCGAAAATATTTCAAATTTTATATTTCTTGATATACAAACGAGAAATATTTGACAGGAACATGACTTTTAAATGAGAAACTATTGTTGTTTTTAATATTTATGCACCAAGGGCGTTATGGGTATCATATTGCTCTGAGGTCGACGTTAATTCAACCCGAGGGATGAATGTCGACTGAGGACAATACATAACGCCTGTGGTTCATACAAGATTTTATTTTTCACGAAAAATAAATTTCTTAAGCGGAAAATTCAAATTACATTGGAAAAGCTCCGAGGCTTCTGTCGACTATCATGTCGTTGACAGTCGTTAGGCATCTAATGTAGCGAGGCCGGTGCATCGTTCGAGACCCTAAAAATGTATGGCAAATGAAAAAGTGCATCTGTAGCAGAAGAATACTTGGAGGAAAGCATTTCTTCTAAGAATACAGTATCCAGCATGATATTAAATTCTGTTACAGTATCAGATAAATTTGATTCTTTTTTTAGAAATTGTTGAAAATAAATAACTACATTTTAAGTTTTACGTATTTTAAGTGACATTTGTTGACAGTTTGACGTTTTCTAGTTGTCAATGTTTAGATACCCTTAATCTTATTAAAGAATGCTAAATTTTTGCTTCTTTCCTTAGACTTTGTTAAAAACTAAAATGATTAGTTGTGTAAAATGTGTATCCTTTCTTGTCGGGCCTTATTTGTACTCACATAACATTAAAAACCGTAAATAAATTACTGGACGTTATGGGCCATAATGTCTGGTTATTACGCTCACGGACGTTTTGATCGTGTTTATGGTAACCGTATCCAAGGTGAAATGAACAAATAATACTTAACCTTTAATGTCTTACCAGTACCATTATCAGCTATTAACAACTTCGATACGCAGATATAAAATGGAAGATTGTGCCAAGGGCATTAAGGGTTGCTATAGTTTTAGATAGGTTAATATAATACAAAAACGAAGTTGACATTTGTCACTTTTATTCATTTACAATGAAAGAACAGTTATTAAATGTATCAGTAATGGAAACATTTTTCCCATCTATTTGTATTTGATATTGAAGACTTTACAGCTACAAATTTCGCGATACTGTCTTCTAAATATTCTTCCACAACGCTGGAACTTCTCCAACAGCCATGTCTCATTAATGTAGTCATACTAGCCCCTGCATCTGCTAGTAAGATGACTCATGTTCTTCACAAGCAATGACCTGTGTATTGTCGACATCTTTCATATGAGGGAAAGTCAGTAATTAAGTCACAAAAAGGTATTATAAAAATAATTAGAGAAATAGTTGGCCAAAAACAAGTTTTATTGTTCAACAAAGTCTCCATCTACATTAATACACTTATCCCATCGCTTTATCAATGCCCCAATACCTGCTGCATAAAAGCGTTTGGGCTGGCGTCTGAACCATCTGCGTACCTCTTGTTGAACATCGTTGTCACCCTCGAAATGTTTGCCGCCAAGATGCTTTTTGAGTGGACCGAACAGATGATAGTCGCTTGGGGCCAGGTCGGGATTGTAAGCCGGATGTTCAAGAAGTTCACACCCTAATTGCGCAATTCTCGCCTGGGTCAAGTGGGCGGAATGGGGCATGGCATTATCGATGCAGCAATATTCCTATCGTCAGTAGGCCTGAACGTTTTCGTCGAATTGCATCCCGAAGCAACAACAAAACTCTACAGTATGATTCAACAGTCACGTTCTCTTTTTTGTTCTGGAAATGGGCTAGGAGCACTCCCTGAGAATCCCAAAACACGGTAAGCATAACCTTACCAGCTGAGGGCACAACCTTAAATTTCTTTGTTGACGGCCATTGCATTGAAGCACGCTTTGTTTCAGGTTGGTAGTGGTGCACCCATGACTCATCACCAGTAACAATCCTGTTGAACATGTTCTCCCCTTCCACTGTGTATCGAGAGAGGTGTTGCAAGGACAAGCCAATTCGAATTCTTCTGTGTTCCTCGGTCAGTTGTCTGGGTACCCACAGTGCGCAAACTTTTCGGAAATTTAAACGATCGTGCATCAGTTCGTAGGCTAAACCATGAGAACACCCTATTGCAGTTGCTATACTGTCTATTGTTACCCGCCTGTCAGTTCGAATCATCTCTTCCACCCGTCGAAGTGTTGCATCTGTCGAAATCTGAACGGGGCGGCCACTTCGCTGATCGTCAACAACTTTTGAGCGTCCTTGAGAGAATTTCTCGACCCAGTTATATACGGCTTTACGCAACAAACACCTATCACCGTAAACAGGAGACATTTCCTTATGAATATCTTTTGCAGAAAGTCCTTTTGCCCAGAAAAAACGAACAATAGCACGTTGCTCTTCCACAGTACAATACAATCTTCGAGCACGGTCGCCATTTTAACACTGCCTGTGTTCGCGCACACCAACTGTCAACTGAGAATTATAAAGCTGGATTGTGGTGACACCTATTGACAAATAGGGAAACAACTCACTCCTATTTTCAGCTTTCCTACAGCAGTTTGTGACTTATTTAATGACTTTCCCTCGTATTTAAATATTTTGCTATGGCAACAGGGATCTTTCAAATGTTTTTTCCAGCCAGAGCTCAGAAGCGGCCGTTTCTATAATTTACAAAGTGCCTCCGTAACACAACCTTGTGGTCGTAATGAATCATATTTTCGTATCAATTTCAAAGAACCTTTTGTTTCTTCATAAATAATGGAAAGAATACGTGTATTGTAGGTGTTCGTTTCGGGTTTGGTCACAACAATGACCTCATCCCTGTTGCATATATGATCAATTAACATATTCACTAATTCCTTCCGTCTGCCACCTCCAAACATCCCAAATAAAAGCACCACTTTTATCATAAAAAACGTTTCGTTTGGTGCTTCCAAAATAAACTTAATTACTTCCTCTCGATTTCGATTTTTTTGGTTCATATCCTTTAGATCCTTGTTTTAAATAGGCTGCTTAGTTGGGATATTTTCCAAGGTCAATATTTTGGTTCAGTAGTACTGTTTTCTTGAGCATAGAAAATTTAGTCCAGAGCGAATTTGGAGAAACCTTTCCAGACTGTAAATAAGTAAACAAATTACAGTAATGATAACAACAATTCGACATACCAATTCTTCAAAATATCCCAATAAAGCTATTTCATTAATGAGTGCAACACCATTGTCGGTCATTCATTTTCGAAATTTGTCAAATTCCAGTTCGTACAATCCTTTTGACTTTGAAAGCAGTATATTTTCAGTTACTCTCGGAGCTCTTTCCAGAATTTCTTCGGGAATTTTAATGCGTTTTTTCTATAAACAAACTTTTGTTTGTTTAGAGAATTTCCCTAGCTACCAAATTCACAGGCCACTCGTAACGATAAACTTCAATTATATCAATATTTTATTATTGTTCTCAAGGGTATAGAACTGGTGGTAAGACATAAAATATTTTTCTAGAGAATTTTCTACGTAAAATTCGGCTGCATTGTCAGATCGAATTCCGCCGAATTGCTTCAACGTTCTTGTTTGTATCACTGACGGTTTCAGTTACTGATGGTTGCAACACAAAAGCTATTTGTCACCACCTAGCAAAGTAGCGTTTGACAGACCGATGTTGTATAGACGTAGCTCACGCCATCTAGCGCTATAGAGCTGTACTACCATCCAATTACTAGGAAGCACCCCCTAAATAAATATTTTAAGCAGACCGAACAATAGTAGTGATATGACGGTAGCAGAAAGATGTGTTTTGCTTATGCAATGTGTGTGGTAGCGTTTCGACTATAATAACGAGTGATCATTAAAATTTTCGCTCAAGTAAGCCATGTACACAAAAAGTATGTCCTAACTTAAGTTATTAGAGGAGATCTGACATTATAATTTCAAACGTCGTGATTGTTAAAAAATAATTTGAAATGCTGACTTTTATATTAAATATATTTATAAGTTTTATACAAAAGTAATAGAATATTATAAAAAATGTGTACAATGATGACCATTCTCCACCAAGCATAATCGCACTCTATTTCGTAGAGCATTGAAAACATTGATCAGTATTTGCGGTGAGTTATTGATGCGTTCACATTTTTCAATGATTTTATGTCTTAACTCTTGTAGATTATTAATTGGTGTTTCATAAATAATATTCTTTATATATGGCCACACAAAAAAATCCATAACTGCTAAATCACACGATCGTGGTGGATATGGAATCGCTGTATTTCTACTTATTATCCTATCGCCATAAAATTGTTGCAAAAATTGAATATTTTCAAGTGTAACGTGAGATGTAGCCCCATCCTGTTGAAAATATCCGACCTGGAGTTCATCATTATTCAATTGATTAGTAAAAACACTGAGAATTTTGTTACGATAGTTCTCCGATGTTATCGTGCCCTCAAAGAATATTGGTCCTATTAATCGGTGACGACTCATACCTACCCATACGCCTATTTTTTCTGGACGTAGAGGAACTTCTCTGTAGAAATGAGGATTTTCACTGGACCACATACGCATATTTTGCGAATTAACATAACCTTTCAAATAAAACCAAGCTTCATCGGTGAAAAAAGTATGATTTAAAATATTGTCTGTCCTTGTTTGAATAAACCATTGGCAAAATTGTGTTCTTTTTTCATAATCCGTAGGTAATAGATTTTGTACAGAAGTTAATTTATATGGATACATGTGCAAGTCCTCTTTTAAAATTTTTTGACATGTTCCATACGAAAGACCAACTTGTTGCGAAACTCTGCGAATAGATGTTTGAGGAGATTCGTTAATAATTTGTCTGACATTTTCAATTACGCCGCGACTTCTCTTGAGAGGAGGACCGCTTCCTTTTTTCCTTAAAATACTGCCTGTTTGACGAAAAAGATTTACACAATGCATTAGCGTATCACGGAAAGTTTTATAGCTAGAAACAGTATTTGGATATCTCTCTTCAAACTCCGCAAGTCAATTTTCTATTGAATGCTGCCAAATACCATCAATTTTTTGAGATGTCAGGAAGTAACATTCTACCATAAACGCTTTATGCATATCATTAAAGGCCATTACTTTTTCTTTTGATGAAACTTTAAAATATATATTTGACACTGACAGATGTTTGAAATAACATCTTAATGACTAAAGCTACGACATAATTTTTATATACACGGCCAGCTACGAGTGAAAATTTTGATGATCGCCCGTTATATATTTCTACTGTTGATGATGGCAACTTATTTGCCCAGAAGTAAAGCTACATTGTGTTAGATTTATTTAGTTAAACAGGTTCCTGTTTATTATAAATTTATGTAACATGGAGAGATTACAAGAAATTTGGCCACAACTATCATGGAACAGCGATCAATAGGCAAGACACCGTTTTCTAATATGAATTTGTTTCAATTTGTTTCATTGTTTTTCAATATGATAATGTTAGGCCCGTACACTCGACTTGCAATTAAGCCGTTACCCAATCCAGCATATACTTCAGATATAGTGCTTTCGGATATTTCCATTTTTCAATCGTTGTAAAATTGGCGACAATCTTTTAATAAACTTTACGTTAAACGTTAAATTTACGTTTGGTTTCAAAGACCATATTTTTCAATTTTTATCTTACCGTATTATGAATACATTTAGGAAAGGACAAGTAAAATATAAAGCTCTATTCCACGTGCTTCTATATTTAAGAATTACAAATGCAATGTTCCAATAAATTTCAATAGATGGAATGTAAAATTGTGTCCCGCTCACGAAACGACCTAAGTTTTGGTTCAGCTGTCATTACATATATCTTAATATAATGGTTATACTTGTAATTCCGTCAGGAATGCCATCTAGCGTAAAAAACATACACCTAAATCGCGATTTAAATATAAAATATGGAATGTTTAAGCGCAACGATCCGATGCGAGTTCGTTGCATATTTAAAAAATTTAAATTGATTGTATGGTTGGTTTTTAAAACATATTTTATCCATTTTAATTTATTAACATGTAGAACGATAAGTATTTTGTTTATTAAATTTATTCTGCAATAAATTAGAACATGGGAAACGACAAATTTGTTCAAATGTGTTCAGATTGATACACTTTAGTACGTTTCAGAACCAACTTTTCTTCGAACGGATTTCCTCACGTAACTCTGTTCATTTTTTTCGAAAGAAATATTATTACTGAAACGAAACTTTGTAGCTACTTTTATCGAAGCGATTCTGAATTAGCTTTTGTTGTGTGCGATCTCGGCGGAATGTTGGAGTTTTCGTCGAATTTTCACGAATTTATCCTGGAATTAATTAAATTGCCATTTTTGGCACACGAAAGAAAACTTTTCTCGCCACTTTGTGAGCATGTTACAAGAAAGGGCAAATTTTATTTCTCGCCTAACTTTTTTATCCTGTTGGATTTTACACAAGTAAATAAATAATACGAGAGTTTTCTTGAAGTGAAATGTTTCATTATCAGATAGTAATCAGTGTAACAAGTATAGCATATTATACGAGGGTTGAGTTAAAAATTCGCGGCTTGACCAAGGATGTGTTAACCTTTCGATACCGGAGGGTGTAAAAATGACGCGGTTGACGAATATGTACCCCATATTGCAAGTAGGTAAGTATACTCTGTTACGTTTTAAAATTCCCTTATAACGGGTGGGCAAATTTGAGGTTAGGAAGTAAATTGGCCTAAAAACACACTTTTTTTTGATAAATTCAGTTTTATTGATACCAATGTAAAGTAGAAATATGGGAATTAATAATGGAATATGATGTCGGGCAAATGTCCACCTCTAGCACGTCGGCAGACGTCCGCTCTTTTCACAAAATTTTGAACCACATTTTGCAACAAAGCTTCGCTTATCTCGGCAATGCAGAACCGAATTTCATCTTTCAGAGCGTCAGTTGTTTGTGGTTTGTTCACGTAAACCAGCTCTTTCAAATGGCCCCAGAGAAAATAATCAAGCGGCGTTAAATCACAAGAACGAGGCGGCCAATTGACATCGCCAAATCGAGAAATTACGCGACCGGGAAATTTCTCATGCAATAACTGAATTGTTTGGCCGGCTGTGTGGCTTGTGGCGCCGTCTTGCTGAAACCAAAGGTCATTGATGTCAACATTAGCCAATTGTGGACACAAAAAATCGGTTATCATGGTTTGGTAGCGCAGAGAATTCACGGTGACGGCGTTTCCTTGCTCATTCTCGAAAAAATACTGGCCGATGATGCCGCCTGACCACAAACCGCACAATACGGTTACTTTCTTTGGATGTAATGGTTTATCGAGGACTGTTTGTGGATTTTGTGAGCCCCATATGCGACAATTTTGTTTGTTTACATAACCGCCTAATTGAAAATGCATCACTAAAGATGATTTTGTTGAAAAATGCGTTGTTTTCGTTCAGTTTTTCAAACAGCCAATTCACAAACGTTCGACGCAAACAATGGTCGGCCGGCTTTAATTCTTGAACGAGTTGAACTTTATAAGCGTGAAGATGAAGATCTTTATGCAAAATGTTGCGCAAAGTGCCTCTGGTGATGCCCAATTGTTGCGAACGTCGACGAGTTGATGTTCCAGGCTCATTCTCAACACTTTGCTGTACAGCGGCTATGTTTACATCACTACGGCCACTACGAGCGTATTGTTTTGGTCTATTGTCAGCAACAGTACCGTGAGCCTCGAATTTAGCGATTAAATTACGCCCAGCGGTCTCAGAAGGAGCCTGATTACGAGGAAAAGCTGCTCGAATTTTACGAAGTGATACAATAAAATTTTCACCATTTTGATAGTAAATTTTCACAATTAAAATTCTTTGTTCAAGAGTGTAGCGTTCCATGGTTAAAATTTCCCAACTCTTTACTAAATAAATGTCAAAGGATGACAGCACATTTCTTGAAATTTCATCATTTGACAGCCAAATTAATTCCTAACCTCAAATTTGCCCACCCTTTATATTCACTAACGTTTTATCGCCGCCCTGTATACTTGTTTTCGACACGAGTTACTTCTTCTTTTTCTTATTTTCCACGAGTACGTTTGACCATCTGGTGGGTTTTCTCACGGTATCACCATCCCCCAACTACCGCCTCGACTAGCATCTCGCGATAGATTCATTCGTCGGACTATAAGTCAGATCTGTTGGGTTATACGCAATTCTGCGTAGTTTGAATAAGTCACATTAGCGGATAAAAACGCAGAACGTCAATAGTTTAGACTTGCCGAATACCGTTTTGTTTTGCGAATTTGTGTCAGAGAAAAGAAAAACTACATCGTTGCCTAAGTTCCTTGATTGGCAAATCTAGTACGTGAAATCGGACAATTGCAGTCCCTCCGGCCTTAATAGCGAATCCAATACCGGCGAATTGTTAGCATAAGCCAAAACACGACAATTAGTAGAGCTTTATTAAATTATTAACAAAGATGTTAAATAATAAGGGTCCAAGATTGGAACAATGGGGCACTCCGGAAGTAGAAAGATACGTCCTAGATTTGTAGCCATTATATTATACAAAATTCCTTATATCAATAAGCTACGAAGTAAGGAGAATTATTAGTGAGTTGCTGAAGCCAAATGAATTCGTTTTACCCAGGAGAGCAGCATGGGCAATGGTATCGAAGGCACGAGAAAAGTCAGTATAAATAACGTCCATCTGTTCTCCCCTGTCAAGTGTTTCACATACAGTCTGAGATAAAAGGGCGAGGTTTGAAGTGGTAGACCTTTTAGACATAAAACCATGTTGATTTGGCGACAGGAATGATTTGATGTTAGAGTAAATATGATCATATAGTATAGCCTCATACATCTTTGCAAAGTTGGGTAGGATTGATATGGGCCTGTAATTATTAAGATCAGAGTTATCTCCTTTTTGTGTACAGGACATATACTGGCGATTTTCCAGGTAACAGGAAAAACAGATGTTCGCAGCGATAAATTAAATATCTTGCAAAGAGGATTAGCAAATATTGATGCACAATCACGAAGAAGGAAGCTGGAAATGCTATCATGCCCGGAGGTGAATGTATTCTTTGATTTTTTTAGTTGTCATATATACACGAAGTATAGGAGTGAAGAGTCATGTCTGTCTCCAGGATATAGTTGTGCTGACGAGCTCTAATAAGAGCGAAATGCATCCACTCGTTTCGGGACACATGCGTTTTTTTCCACGAATTTTTAATTATATAATAAGCTTATCAGGTCGAGAACGTATGTCGCTTACTTCGTATGTGGTATATTGGCATGAACTGGAATTATGCTTTAAAAAATATGTATTGCCTTGCTTTATTGAAACTTAAAATTTTAACAGAAATTCTACTTTAGGATTCCATTTATTTAATCATTTAAGTAATATCATGAAAATGTTAAAATTTACTTAGTAAATCGTTTAATGTGCCTATGCAACTGTTCTTCTTAAAGTTAACTCCCACCTTGTAATAACGTAATACGCAAATTCTAGCGATTTCAGGTATTTATTGCTAAATTGTAAACTACCTAAAATACGTGTGAGTAGAACAATGAAAACAAAGCGACATACATGTATGCATAAAATGTAACTTAATCCCTTAAAAGCCGCTGTTTATCGTGTTGCTAGTTGCTTTAAATAATAAATCGTATAGAGTTGACCAATAATGTAAAAGGCGACACAAATGAGAATTTCAACTTCTGCGCAGTTTAACTTATTTAACTAATGGACGATGACAAAGAGAAAATAACAATTAATATATAATTCCCTTTACATAAACTTCACGGGTTCTATTGATGTATAAATTAAGACATAGTGTACAAGTTCAGTTGCGGGTAAGGTTACCTAATTAAAATTAATTATGTTAAAATTATCGTAGATTTCAATAAAAGTCACATTACACAGGCCTGCATTTTTCAACTCTTTGAATGTTGATTTAAAAATTTTAACTGTTTGCTTGTAATTGGGTAGCGCTGATTTCAAATCTGCTTTTATTTTTTTTGTATCACGTAAGGTTATTTTTCAAACCAGTAAAATCAAAAAATATAGAAAAAACACGATTTATTTCATTTATAAGTAGAGCTGAGGATTTTTGCGGTACGGCAGGACCGTATGTAGTGCATCCCCACATTTAACTATTTATCTAAATATTCTCTGAAATGATTTGCCGGATCTCATAAATTAATAGAGTGATATTTTAGTATGCACTGGATATTGTTATTATACAAAATCATAATAGCCATTTGTATTTATGGATCATAAATAATAATACGCATGTATTTGTATTTGGTTGTGAATTCAATTTAAACTTAAAACGAATCGTAATATTTTAACGACAAGCCGTCCTTACAATACGTGCATTCGAGACAAAGTGTGCAACTCTACGAATAACTTCCATAATTGATCGAAAATGGACATTTTGGAGCTGAAGTAAAGCCCCTATTCTTAGAAAATTTTATTACTGTCGTTAAGAACTATTATTATAAACAACAAAGGCCTTTTATTAGTGTTGAAGTTTTAGTTTCATTGAATTTCCATGTTGTTAGTCAATTGTAAAGTGTTCATTCACAATATTCTAAAACAAGGTGTAAATTTAACTAAAATCCAGAAAAACACATTCTGATAATATATTAGAAGTTATAACTTCTAACTTCATTCACCTAGTTCAAGTAGGTAGTATATATAAAATATATGCAAAATATGTGCTGCCAGGCTTTGAAAGGCTGTGTGACAAGATTTTAATAAATCGAGGTTTCTTTTGTTTTCGTAGCTTTTATTGCATTTGGTTATAAAAATAATATAATAAATAGTAATAAACACAGCTTCTAATCTAGTAATATATTATCAGAATGTGTTTTTCTGGATTTTAGTGAAATTTACACCTTGTTTTAGAATATTGTGAATGAACACTTTACAATTGACTACTTACAACATGGAAATTCAATGAAACTAAAACTTCAACACTAATAAAAGGCCTTTGTTGTTTATAATAATAGTTCTTAACGACAGTAATAAAATTTTCTAAGAATAGGGGCTTTACTTCAGCTCCAAAATGTCCATTTTCGATCAATTATGGAAGTTATTCGTAGAGTTGCACACTTTGTCTCGAATGCATGTATTGTAAGGACGGCTTGTCGTTAAAAATATTACGATTCGTTTTAAGTTTAAATTGAATTCACAACCAAATACAAATACATGCGTATTATTATTTATGATCCATAAATACAAATGGCTATTATGATTTTGTATAATAACAATATCCAGTGCATACTAAAATATCACTCTATTAATTTATGAGATCCGGCAAATCATTTCAGAGAATATTTAGATAAATAGTTAAATGTGGGGATGCACTACATACGGTCCTGCCGTACCGCAAAAATCCTCAGCTCTATTTATAAGCTAGTTTTATATTATATTTAAAAAAATACAAAAATATACACATAGAAACTATTAGAAATAGTTATTTATTCTTTATGCTTCTTAAAAAAACGTTTTCGTTTTTCAGAAAAGCTTCGTTTGGTTGTTTTTCTGTCATATTTAGCTAAAGGAAGATCTGAAGGTAGTTTCTGGGGCAAGCAAATTTTTTTGTTTCAACCTAGACCCTAGTACTTCAGAAAGATCTCTTGAAAGTCGCAAAACTCTTACTAAATCATTCAGTTCGGCTTGTGAAAATAGCTGAGGTTGGTTTTGACCTGAGTTGATGGTTCAAAGTCACTATCCATCTGTACGGAGCCGGAAGTTGAAGAGGTTTCAATATCTTCTTGTAGTACTTTGAGGGGTATAGGTACATGAACACTGTGAGGAACTGTTCTGATAGCTGATTTAATATTGTTTGGGTACAAAATATGTTTCAAAGTTTTTCTATTATGCCCCTTAATATCACAAAGACAAAAGTAGCAATCTTCATGATGATTTTGCGGTTCTCTCCAAACCATCGGTATTCCAAAAAGAAGGCTTTTTCTGTTCCCTTTGGTCCAATGTCTTAAACCTTCTTCACATACCTTACAAACAACGTGCGGTGCCCAATCTTTATCTTGATCCCCTAATTTGATTTTGAAATAAGCATAATATGCATTTTTCACAAATTCACCAATTGGTCTCTTAAACTTTTTCAAGACGAAATATCCACAAATATAACAGAAATCATCTGGTTTGTTTTTACAACACCGGCTAGACATATTTTTAAGCAATGTTTATTTATCAAATACCACGCACAACACTAAAGACAAATTAATTTTACTTGTTTACCGATTGACACTCAGAGCTATAATGAAGTAAATGACATTAAAATATACATTTTGTTTGGAGTGATAAACTTGAAATCCTTCGTCGCAGTACTAATAAAGTGAAGGCATAATAAATAGGATTTAGCAGGTAAAAATTCCCGGAAATCTTGTCCAAAATTAATACATGTAATAAAAGATTTACATCAGGTAATGAGAGCCTATTTAACAAATTTCTTTAAAACCACAACAGAAAATCATTTTTGGGTTAATACCTAGAATTTGAAGTAGTACATTCATTTTAAAATGTATTAAAACGCCTATTATAAGATTTTTTTTAATTTTTTTCTTTTTCTTTTGTGCAAAAAAAAATCTGTGGGTGGTAGAGACCAACTGTATTTTAATTAGTTATTGCTATATAAAAACTGAGCTTAACAAACAAAAATCACGTCATCACAAATTTTATGCAGGCCTGTGTTATTAGTAGAGCTGAGGATGTTTGCGGTATAACCATGGTTATATCATGTAACCATAGTAATTTACTATGGTTACATGATATAACCATGGTTATACCGCAAACATCCTCAGCTCTAGTTATTAGTCAGAAAACTGTTTTCCATAACTTGCCCACTGTTATACACTGCGTCAGGGACAATTAAGAGTTAGGAAAATCGGCTAGTAAAAGTTGGTAACAGTGAAAAGAACACAAATTAACAAACTAAAGAGCGGTAATAGAAGAAGAATAACAGGTGAAGTTAGATACGATAAGTAAATAAGCTGAAAGTCATAATTAAACATTAACGTAACGAGCGATCAATAAGCGTCAAAAGCGGTAAGGGTTATTTACTGGTCGAAGGCAATAGTTTGGTGGCTGAGGGACCGCACCCACCAATTTTGCCTGAGACCGGTGCCCTTAACGCTTATTACGTTTTTTGCACGATCCATGCAATAACCAAATTAATTGATCTCAATGATTTTAAAATTTTAATTGGTTTAATGTCAAAGTGACAATTCTGTGGTTTAATGTCAAAGTAACTTTTCTGTGACACCTATCACGGACAAAAAAAAATAACTTTTTCATAGCAATGGCCAATGGAAAAGTCACGAGTCAAGCAGTCGGCAGAAATACAATAGGAAGTTGGGTTTCAAAGATCGCAAAATGCTTGAATTTGGCGGCTCAACATCTTTATACTCGTCATGGGTTTAGAAGAAATTCAGCTACCTTTTTGGTGAATAAAGGTGTTGATATTTTGGGCGTTAAAAGACGCGGTGGGTGGCGTTCGTCATCTGCTGCAGAAGGCTACGTAGCTGATTCGTTGGTGAATAAATTTAAGTTTTCCCTAAAAACTTTGCATGAAAATACACATGCGGAATCTATCCATTCTAGTAACATGACGACTACAGAAAATATTGTTGTAGAGAAGAAGACAGAAAGTAATTTCACACTAAGGCTCGATTCACACTGTGATGCCGTTCACGGTTCAAACTCGCTCCGATCAAATCTCGCTGTGTCTACACTACTAGTCTCACAATCAGTCTGTCTCGATCCATGGTTGACATAGGGCGTTTTTTAAAATAATCAGATAAATTTGTGTCAAGTTTTTGGATAATTGCTAATTGCAATTGCTTGCTGCACTCATTTCATATAGAGTCATTTTATACTGCTCTTCAGTATTCATTGCGTAATGCGTTGATAAGGATATGAAAAAGGAGGTAGGGTATATTGTGTTTGAGAGTGCACAGATTCAGAAGAAGTTGATGTTTTTCGAGCAGAAATAATCCTTGATGTTGTTGCTCCATCGCCTACGTGAGCATGTGATGTTGAAGGTCGCAGGTTTTTGTCATAACATGCATATTGCGATAATGGTGTTGGGCAATCTCGTGACGAATCTTGCGAGTGAGGTTGATTAACTTCAACGAAATTAAACGATGACGATGTTGAATATGTAGATGGGGTAGATGATACTTGACAATGATGAACAGGTGCCGGTGATAAGGGCGAAAAAGTAGCTGTGATATATTTTTTTTCAATTTCTGTCACAAGTGTGAATAATTTCGTTTATATAAAATGTTGACCAACATCAGAAAATGTTTTAACGGTGCCAGCGATTAATGCAAAAAAATTGTCGATGGGGTATGCTGTACATTTCTGTGCTTTTTTATTTAAAATATACTTCATTAGGGCCGATGATGCATTTTCCTGTTGCACTCCTGTATTTTTCTGTTTATTTTGTTTTTTGCGAGCCGGCAGAACTTGTGAACGTATTGACAGGATAAATGTCCAATTCAACTTCTTCATTGGCACCAATTTCTTTTGACATAGTTCGTCCATATGTCTCTCAAATGTTATAAATTACACGCATAAATACTTACCTTTCTCAGAATTCCACGATTTATTACTAGCCATAATTAGAAGAAAAACGTTGCACGACCGATGAAAGACTGGAGTTGAAACAAAAGCGTTTTCACAGTGTCGGTACAAGTCATGACAGGTCCGCTTTAGCTTCAATCAAATATTCTTTTCGACGATCCGATACCGGCGCGATATCGGATCGGAACTAGACCGATAGGATAGTGAGAATTCTCTGATTCTTGTCGTTCTTCGGTCAAATATTCTTGTTTAAAAGCGAGATTGAACCGTGAACGGCATCACAGTGTGAATCGAGCCTAAATGCACCAGAAGATTCTACTTTTTCTGGAACCATAAGAAGTTTATTTACTAAATGCACTGATTGAACTTTTAATAACTCAAAAATGTATATACCCCTTTACCACAATTACTAATCGTATCCTAAATACGTATTTCGACAATTAAGTTGTCATCATCAGTAGGTAAAAACCACTAATCAAAGTGTTGCACATGGGACACAGTAAAGCTAAAACATATAAAAACGCACCAACTTTACACGGAGTCCACATATACACTGTCACTGAGAGAAGAGAACAGTCATCATAATTTCATTGTTTTTGTTTAACGACATTTCAATAATTGTTTGTTTCTTTCATTTTCTTTGTCCGTTTTCAAAATAAATATTCATTGGAAACATCGTCAACGTTCGCTAAACATTTGATAAATTCTAACATTCAATTTTAAAACCTTCATAATTTATAAATATCGCTTTAGTGTATGAGAGAGTTCATGAAAAATTTACGAAATGTTGCGGATTACGTTTTTCATAACATGAACAGTATTACATATTCCTTCGCGTATTTTTTTCCATTACCGTCTCACAAAAGATTTGCTTTAGTTGAAGAGAGAATGGTTAAGGCATCACAACATCCGCTCCAACAGATGATTAATGCAAAATAGACTGTAAGGATTTACACTTTACCGCCTTCCACGGTCCCGTATTTTTCGCGTAGCCCACCGTTATCTTTCCAAGTAGGTGTATAAATATACTGACAACGGATTCGTCGGTTTCAATCAACACGATAGATTCTTTTGGCCATTTAACACTTTGTATTTTCGTCGGGGATCCGAATCGGTATCGCAGTAATGGACCTTATATCCGTGCTAATCGTTTCTCGGTTCGTCTACGTCTTTAGGGGTTTCTTCGGACGAATTTACTTTCCATCCCCTGGAAACTTTTCTATTTCCGGTTTTGAGACTTTCTTGAAAAGTGATTGGCGAGGGTGCGTCGTAAGTTGATACTGTTTGGCGTTAAGTTAAAACTAAACCCTAGGAGATTTATGGTTATTATTTTTGATTATTTTATGTTTATACACGAAGGCTAAATTTAGTCCAATTCACTCTTCAACACAGATTGATTTTATAAAAAAAAATCATTAAATTTTATTAATAAACCGGTACTGAATATTTTGAATGGATGGTAAGGAAAAGGTGGCAACGTCGCACTTTCGCGTATATCAGGTGACCTTGGAATAAACAGACAACGTATGAAAAATGGAAAGATTAAATTAGATAGAATATACAGTGTGTCTACAGATTCATTCTCAACATGGAGATCTCGCCTATAATGAGCGGTAGAGATTTGGTTAAATGGGATAAAATACTCCTGAGGTAATGTTGTACCAAACTCTATACACTATAGAGCGCTTCACGCCCACGATGAAGTATGGGCTCTTATGGAGCATTGCCCTCTTTTATTTTCTTTAAGAAATTGCATCGCGCTATCCTTTTCCACCGCTCGTTATGTCGAAAATTTATATAAATTTTTATTGGGGATTTTTAATTCGTACAGATAACCAGACTGCTTCAGTACAGTAGTTTGTTCACTTTGTTATCTTGTCAAGTGTCAAATTGTTCCTTTCCGTATTTTTATTAAATATTATTTGTTGTTCTTCGTTCTTGTTATATTGTTATAGTGTTATTATATTATATACCTTATATTCTTATTATTATATATTATATTCTCTCTCTTTTTATTATATTCTCCCGTTGTTGTTTACAAAAGTTTGTGGTAAGTTGGAATGTGAAGGAAATGTGCTCGTAAATAAAAACATTACCGTTGCAGATTCTAAACTTCAGTAATGGAGCCTGGAGAGAAAAAATCACGAAGAGGTGAATGCTTTAGTCGAAGAGAAAAGCAGATGATACTAAATGTTTTTTATCATTTTCTTAAAAAACCTATGACTGTTACTGCTGCTGCTGCTGAAGTAAGTGAAGCACTACATTGTTCAGTACACAGCATATACAACATGAGAAAGGAACAAGAAAAAGGGCCGTTGTTGAGTCCAAAAAAAACAAGCAGAAGAGAAAAGGGGTACAAGTCTACTCGTCTACACCGTTATGATGAAAATATACACGCACTTGTACGACAAGTTCATAGATTTTTCATGCAAAACATAACACCCACTGTGAATACAGTTCTTGCTACCATCAACAATGACAATGATCTCCCTACTTTTACACGATCAACATTATATAGACTTTTGAAAGATATTGGTTTTGAATTTCAAACTGTAAAACGGAGCATACTCATTGAACGAGATGATATTATAAGATGGAGACACAAGTATCTGCGAGATATCAAGACATTTCGAAATGAAGGTAAAGTTTCTTTGTTCTTTATATAAAAGCATATACCTAAAATAATATTTGTTCCAGGCAGGTGTATAGTTTACACGGATGAGTCGTGGGTTAATGTAGGACACACAGTAAGTAAAGTCTGGCAGATACAATTAATAGTACTCGAGAAGCATTTGTTCGAGGATTGAGTACAGGATTAAAATCTCCGAGTGGTCTTGGTCCTCGCTTTGCATTAGTACATGCTGGCAATGAAAATGGCTTACTTCCTGGTGCCGAATTAACATTTCTATGCAAGAAAAATACAGCTGATGCACATAATGAGATGGATGCAGATACGTTTGAAAAGTGGTTCATTGAGCATTTATTGCCAAATATTCCTGAAAATGCTGTAATTGTTCTAGACAATGCATCGTACCACAGCAGAAAGGTTGAGAAGATACCTACAAATGCATGGAGAAAAGAAAATATAATTGACTGGCTGACTGAAAAAAATATATCCGTTGAAGATAATATGTTAAAAAGAGATTTGTTGTTTAGTGTATCACAAGTAAAATATCAATATGACAAATATAAGCTTGATACGTTGGCGAAAGATGCTGGCCGGGAAGTTCTACGTTTACCACCGTACCATTGTGAGCTGAATCCAATAGAGATGGTTTGGGCCCAAGTGAAAAATCACATAAAGATGCACAACACTACGTTCAAAGTAAAAGATATGGCACCATTAATTACGAGTGCCTATAGTAATGTGACAGCTGACAATTGGAAGAATTATATTCAGCATGTAAAAAAAATTGAAGAAGAAATGTGGATTGTCGATGGATTGCAAGATGATGTTGAGGAGTTTATCATCCATGTGGGAGACTCAGGTTCAACTGATGATATGGAAGACGATTTATTAACTGACCCTGTCGGCTATTCGAATGCTGCTTCAACATCCAGTGGATTGTAGGTCTGTTCCAAGAACGAATCTCTGACAGTTTGCATCTCTCTTAGCCAATTGGTAGGCAGTATTATAGTACACGATTATGGCTGTAAAACAGATTTAAATTCCGATTCACTAAAAATAATAGGGATTCTTCTCGGAACAAACCTATAACTAATGTTACTACAGCAGTCAAGTTTTAATTTAATTTAAAAAATAAGGTTTTTAAGATGTTGATATTTTTATGTTATTGGTTAAATATATCTATATTGCAGTATTTTTTGTATGTTTATGGTCTACACAAAAAGCTTTTTATGATTATTGCTTGTATTCTAATAGACAAATCAAACTATTTTTTATAATAAAGGAAACCAATATATACATAAAATAATTGTTTTAATTCAAAACAAACCTTGAGTATACAAATGGTGTGTTGGTTAAACCAAATTACAACTTAAACATACAATTTTAAGTAGTTTGTTAATATAATGATTTACTTTTCATATACATTAACTAGAATAATATTTCACTCTTATTTACTTTTTCTTGGCATCGAATATATTATAAACAGATGCAAACTAAGAATAATAATTTTAAAATTTTGTTCATTATAAATACAATTAAGGTTATGTCAATACAATACTTTTGACAGCAGGCCTGATTAACAGCAATATAGGTATGTTGGTAGAATGAGTTCGCGACTTGGCAACTATGTACGCTATCTTCATATGGCATCTACTTCATCATGGGCGTGAAACGCCCTATAGCTTTGAATATTTAACGTACTTCGGGCGCTATTGCAAAAATAGTGAATTTTTGTTTTTTCGATTTTCTGTAACAACTTATTTATTTTTAAAGTAAGACTAATTTAATTTGCACTTCATTAAGGCACTTTTTTAATAGGAATCTGGTAATGTATTTAGATTTTTGAATACCGCTACGGTAGTTGAGCTACAATGGTCAAGTTTAATTTTTCTTATGGGGGTTACAGTTGACTGTGATACCATCGAAAATAATTTTTCTTTCCCTTTTCAAAAATGTATAATTTGTTATACCTAATACCAAAACTAATTTCAAAAATTTAAAAAAAAACAACATATTGTTACATTAATAGGTTAGAGCGGTTGTAACATTTGACAATAGAAGGTTTTGCAAACAAAGAAAGGAAGAAAACTTTATTTTGCAATAATTAATTATTAAATTAAAAACATAGGCAGCTCAAAAAATACTTAGATATTATTTAAAACAACACTATAATAAAAAATTTTAAAAAATGTTTAAACAGTTGACCAACATTTTCCAAACATAAATAGGATCCACAAATAGTAGATTTAACAACTTTATGTAAAACAGGCCTTGGAATAGCTCGAAGTTCATTTACGTTATTGTAGCTGCGGGCATACACTGTCTTTAATTTAGCTCCACAAATAGAAGTTGAGTAGCGTCAGATCAGGAGATCTTGGTGGCCATGCAACTGGTCCACGAGTTCCGATCCACCTGTTGGCTGACTGAGGAAATTGGTTACAATTCTGGAATTATGTGCTGGAGCATCGTTCTGATGAAACCAACAATTGCGAGCCTCTTGTAAAGGTAATTCGCCCAGCAATTCTTCAATATTATTTTGCAGTAAACGCAAATAAACGTCGGACGTTAGTGTTTTATTAAAAATTATTCGACCAATTAATCATGACCGTAGTATGCCACACCAGACATTAAATCCAAAGCGCACTTGATGTCGAGCAGGTCTGGTTACATGAGAGTTTTCTGTAGATCAAAATCGTCAATTTTGTCTATTGAATAAACCATTGTTTGTGAATCTAGCTTCATCGGACCATAATATTTGAGAAGAAAAATTATCATTATCATCGCATTGCCTAGTGTACCATTCACAAAATTCTCTTGGTCTTTCATTATCCCCTGGTCTTAGAGATTGACATACATTGTATTTATATGGATGATATTTGTGGGAGGCCAAAATCTTATGAGCAGTAGATTTGGGAACGCCGGTGTTATGTTGAATTGTCCCTGATGTGTTTGGATTTCAACAACTGCTTGTAAAACATTAGTTTTAGTTTCATTACTTATACGCTGCGGTTTTGTATATGGTTTAGTAGATGATCCATGATGTATTAAATTTACCTTTAAATTTCTGTAAGTAGAAAGATGGGGTTGTCTGCGTTCTGGATACTGGTTTATGTACATTTCGGCAGCTCTCGTCGAAATTTTGTGAAACAAAATGTAACAGTACAACATATAAAATTTGTCACTATTACTCCATGACAGCAAACTTATTTAATAATAATCTCTAAATTTAGTATTTAAATGGTACTTTATATTTTATATTGCTATGCGATTTGTGAATTTCCCAGAACATAAACTAAATGTCAACTATAAGCAAACACTAACAATAACAGCTGTATCTTTGATTGTTTTATGTGTCCAAGGTTTCCTATTGTCAAATGTCACAACCGCTCTAACCTGTTAATATAACAATATGTTGTTTTTTTTTTATTTTCGAAATTAGTTTTGGTATCAGGTATAACAAATTACACATTTTTGAAAAGGGAAAAATTATTTTCGACGGTGTCGAAAAAAAATCGAAAAAACAAAAATTCCCTTGTTTTGCTATAGCGCCCGAAGTACGTTAAATATTCAAAGCTAGTATATAGGGCTTGGTGCAACTTTACCTCTGGAGTATTTGATCCAATTTAACCAAATCTCTATCTGTCGTAATAAGCGAGATACCCATGTTTAGAATGAATCTGTGGACACAGTGTATATCCAAAATATTTTCTCAAATAAGCAAGACACAAAATTACAAAGATATTTAAAAAAAAATTGTCACGTCACTTTGTGATGGACTACACACAGCCAAACTTATATGGAATCACTCAGTAATTACCAGATAACAGTATTTACGGCCTCCCGAATTTTCTTGGCGCAGGCTGCGACTGCAAACTATTCAGCCTCGAAAGCTGTTTCCCCAGATTTATTGATATCTTGCTCTTGGGACACATTCCCCATATGCCTGCAGCTGTGCCCTGATTGGATTCTGATCCAGCCGTGTACCAGGTGCCGGCACCACAATCGCGCGGGCGACTTTTTGCCTGTTCCCTGATCGGTATAAATATGTTCAACTTAGCTGTAAACATAATCTCAGGTGCCATACTGTGCACCGGCATTTGAAATATCGGCTCTTCCAGTATAGTTCCTGTAATATCTGTATGGCCCTACAACCTTATTAGGATACCATACGCGATTCGCCTTCAGCCTCAGGATCGCAGCTTTTACAAATAGTTCCAGCGGAACGAGACCCACGATCGCCTCCATAGAGGCGGTTCCCGTGTTTTTCATAGCTCCCGTGATTCCCAACAGAGCCTGTCGCTGGAGAGTCATGAGGAGCCCCACCGACGATGTCAGCTCCGTCCTCCTTCACCAGACAACTACCTCGTAGATAATCGTTGGTCTTATTACTGCTGTGTACCAGTGTACCGTATTTGGTTTTAGTCCCCAGGTCTCGCCAACAGCTCTTCTGCATCTCCAGAAGAGCTGCGTCACTCACCCTTTCTGCCACTTTGACTAGGTGTCTGCTCCAATTCAGTTTCGCATCAAGTGTAATGCCTAGATACTTCACTTCATTGGTTAGTTCTAACACTTGTCCAAACAGCCTTACGCTGCCCAGATCATTTAGTTTTCTCATGTTGGTAAAGGCTACCAACTTGCTTTTTGGAGGATTTACAGTTAATCCCTTCTCAAGGAACCATCTTTCGTCAATTCGCAGAGTATTTCGAATGATGCTCGCCACTGTCCCCGGGAATTTCCCCTGGGACACAATGACAATGTCGTCGGCGAATCCCTGCGTCCACATTCCCTGGCCATTTAGTGTCCTGATGAGGTTATTCAGTACTAGACTCCATAGTAGCGGTGATAATACGCCTCCTTGACGACACTCTTTTGTTGTCCTCATGGAGATCGTTTTGGTTTGCATTTGGGCATGAACTACTTTGCTGCACGGCTTGTTATGAACCCAATTGCATGTGGTGCTCTTTTTTTCGATCATCGAAGACGTCGAGGTGTTATCAGAAGCTTCCTCTATATCTAAGAAGACTGCAAGCGCAATTTTCTTGTGGTGTAGGCTCCTTTCGAGCCCCCTCACCAGGCTATGCAGGACAGTCTCACCTGATTTTACCACCAATTGCTGATGGAAATAAAGCATAATGTGCTCAAAATTAAAACTTTAAGCACTCCATGTATGGTCGTTTCTAACTGATTTAGTACGGAATTAATGCTCACTTCTTAGATTATATTTTATACACAAGATTTAAACATAAATAAAGGTTTAACATTTAATTTCTACAATTTTATTTTCTGTATTAATGTCTGTCTAGTTTGAGATTGAAAACCACTGTAACCTAAAGTGTATTTCATTATTCGGTTTAGGTTTCCTTTAACTGTAGATTATCAGATGATATGTCTGATAAAAAGAAAATAGCGACTTGGAAATATTAAAATGAACTCGAGTAGCCAATTTGTTAAATTACTACTGTTTGGGAAAACATTCATGCAGATCATTTCGCTAGATATTTTTTGCGATAGGTAAATAGACCTTTGATCAAGCTGCAACTGAAATCGTGATATTTCTATTATGCGAATCCGAAAAAGCAACGAAGATAAAGCGTTTAAAAGCCCAGAACAGTCGGGAAATCGATTCAATTAATCTCTTTAATTAATCTGAGTGCACAATGGCGCGAGCGTGAATTTCTTTTTTCCCCCGATGCTTTTCAGTGAACCGACCGGAGCGTAAAGGGGGCGCATGTACACCGTCAAAGTTACTATTTCACGAATTTCTCATCATAAATGTTAAGTTTCTACTTGACTTTCTGCGTCCGCCACTTTCGTATGTATGTAAGTACATTCGAAAGGAGCACTTTCGAAAGGAGAATTCGTTTAGTGTCATAATTTTCAATATGAACATGAGGCTGGGCCGGCGCATAGCATGCTAATGCAAAGCGAAACTTACAGCACCCCTGAGGATTACGTGTGTAAACCAAGCGAACTTTATCCCTGGTCATTTACTTTGATATGTATGAAAATGAGATAGTTAGCGAGGTGTAAGAGAGGGATGGATGTTGGTAATTAAGAACTGCGTTACGCAACTGTGCAAAAAGGTTATTAACCAATTGTAACTTTAAATGAATGCATTACGTAGTATATACAGGTAGGGCATAAATATGAGATGATGGAAATATTCCATCTAAACTGTTCCAAATTGAGCGCTGGTTTTAAATTGGAAATAAAAACGACTTTTATTTGATTTTATGATTGGATTTTTATTGGTATATTAAAACACACACTGGGATTGAATACAAACAATTTTACATATTTGACAAATAGCCAGCTCTCGGTTTGGCTATAAATATTGATTCTTTTCGCAAAATTTTCGTTTAGAGTCCTCAAATTGCTGGGATTAATTTTATCGAGAACAACTCGCATTTCGTTCTTGAGGTCGTCAATTATTTGTTTATTGCTAACATAGACATCGATTTTTACATGATAGTCCTACAAAAAGAAGACGTTAAATCATAAGATCTTGCATAAGATAATAACAATAATAATAATAAACTGGCTAACGATGAATTCAATCCATCCACGAGAATCTTAAGTATACCCCAACAGAAAGAGAGATGGAAAAATAAATCTTTGCATGGCAAGTATCCGTTAACAATTGGATCTGAAAATTTTGACACCTCAGCGTCGCAGGCATGGCTGTATACAGTAACCTGTTTGCAGAAACAGAGGGATTCATAGCCGCCATCCAAGATCAAGTAATTCCAACACGCTCCTATAGGGAAAACATTCTTAAGGAGAATTTATCTGACATTAAACGTCGTGTATGCGCAGATAAGGAAGAAACAATTGATCATTTGATGGCAGGATGCTCTGTACTTGCCCCCAAACAATATTCGAGAGGCACAACAGGGTTGCAAAAATATTACACCAGCTGCTCAGACAGAAGCACTTGTCGTATTCTGAAAATGTCCCGTATTATGAATATAAAGCACCTTCAGTTTGCGAGGACGAAAATTCTCGATTATATTGGAATCGCCAAATAATCACAGATAAAACAATTCCCAGCAATATTCCAGATATAATACTGACACTGAAGAAGGACAAGGTAACGTACATCATTGACATTGCCGTTCCGTTGGCAAAAAACACTGCAAGGAACTATAGTGAGAAGGTAAATAAATATTTACCTCTCAGCGACGAAATCAAGAGTATGTGGAAGATGGACAAGGTCCTAATAGTCCCAATTGTGATTGGCGCAACTGGAGAAATTCCACAGAAATTCCACAAGTCCATAAATACTTTGGATCTCTACCAAAAACTTTATTTAAAAATGCAAAAAAAAGTGTCTTGTTAGACACGGCTGCAGTAATACGTCGCGTGCTAAACTGATGTTGCAGCGCGCGAACGCGGGCAACGTGGCCGGGGGGGCCAAATGACGGAACGGGTGGGGTGCTGATGTGGTCCGCTACTGAGTTGTAGCGTAGCATATGCGCTACCAAACTCTAGGTGGGTCTGCCCGATGGGCGGACAGGTGCCACACACACCACTAGGACCGGTCCTGGGCGGCAACCAACACAGCACACACGTTCGACGTGTGTGCAGTGCCCCCGCAATGGCGGAAAACGTTTAGATGGCACAAAGTGTGACCGTCGTCGACCGAAGTAGCCGCTAAGAGTGTTCCCTCGGTGGGCGATGAGCAACCCCGTGCAGGGTGCGCTTCGCTGGTCTGCGCTTTGCCTGGATGGGGCAGGGGTCGGGCCGTCGAAGTACTGCACGGAAAAGTAAAGAAGTTGCCGGGAAAGGGTTGGCGGCCCTGCGCAACGGCTGGTTCTCCGATCTCTCAAAATTAACGCGACCGGTCATTAAACACACGCACGAGCGCGCCAACATACAACACCCTACACTTGCGCGCTCGCACAATCACAAACCACACACCCAGAGAGAGACGCAAGCTGCTAGCAGCAACCAACACACAAGTTCATACCCAGAAAGAGACCCAAGCTGCTAGCAGCGACAACACATATGTTCACACCTTGAAAGTACTGGTAAGTATCTATTATAATCAATATTCATATAAAATAAATGAATGATAGATAACTATGCCATCCATCCTGTTCAAATGAACCGATGGGGTAAGATAATGGCAACCAAGAACGAATGGTTCTTGTGAGTGGAAGAGATAATAATAATAATAAACCCACACAGAGTAGCCTAGAGATAGGTTACTGGGGACTAGCGACCCCACGGGTTCCTGAGCTAACCGTTGGGTTGGGTTAGCAGCCCCAATAAGGTACACTTGCTCCAAACACTGGATGAATAGGATACTGTGGTGGGTCGGAGGAGCAGGATCCAGGTAGGATTAACCAGCAAAGACCGAGACAGCAAATTGGAAATGAAACACAAACATGGCATGCTTCAGTAGAAACAAAGAACGCAGGCGAGGATGTTGTTGAGATACCTTCATCTCAACCCACTTCGTCAACATAACAACTAAAGCGCCGGATCCTACGGGCCGTGAAAATGAACCCCCCCTACATGGTGGGAGGTGTTATTATCTGCTTACTAAGAATGAAGCATTCCATATGGAGGAGAGCAGCATAGTTAGGTTACGGAAAAATACCTGGAAATAAGAAATAATAAACAACAATAATAATAATATTATGATAGTTATGCCAGCCATCTTGTTCTCACGAACCGATGGGTTAACACACTGGCAACCATGGACAAATTAAATGTTCTTGTGAACGGAGGAAATAATAATAATAATAATGCTTTAGACGTTACATCAGAGATTTCCAAATCAAATTTAGATTGAAAAAATGTAAAATAAATAGCACGGAAAAGGGGCAATGGGTTGAACATCACGGATTCGAAGTCGAAGGACGATAAGGAGTAGTTCTTGGAATGGGAAGCAACGACTGCGAGGGACATGATGGCATTATTGAAATACAAGAAAACTACACATTGTATTGGGAAATGAATTTATTCATGTTCAAAGTACTCTTCACCAGAATCATTGTACTTTTGTATTCGAACCTTACACAAATGAAAACCTTCCAGCCAGTCATCTTTTGGAATATTATCAAAAAAATTGATGAATTGCTTCGTCAATCTCGTTTACCGACTCGACCACGTAAGCCCTTTTTTAGATGGGAGAACAACCAGAAGTCACAAGGTGGATGTTCGATAAGTTTTATATTATTTTTACGTAAAAAATCACGACTCAGTTTTGTAGTGTGTAACGATGCATTGTCCTGGTGTTACAGTAATCCGCGAATATTGATTGATTGAAAAAGAGCAGGTAAACATTTTGTGATGTACCAGTTAGCTGTAACTATACGTCTGTTTTTCAAGCTTAATTTCTTTTACTAAACCTGTACTTCCAAAGAAAACTGCTTCCATTACTTTCTTCCTAGACGTCTGCTTTTTTTTACATCGATTCTCCTGGCAAGTGGGAACATCATAAAATGTTATGTACGTTTCATCGCCTGCTACTATTTTAAAAATAATGTGATACCCCCTTTATTTAAAAATTGTAACGTTTCCTGAGCGATCCTTACACGATCTGCCTTTTGTAAGTCATTGAGTTTATGTGGCACCCAACGTGTGACATTTTTTTTCATACGAAGATGATCATGTAAAGTTGTATTAACTGTTGCTGTCCCAATGCCAAGTATTGTCCGAATCGTTTCATAAGAGCATCTTCTTCGATTAACTTTTTCACTTTTCAACGTTTTCAGCAGTCACTGAAGAACATGGACTTCCAGGATGATTCTAATCGCAAAGCGAAATCCGATCCCTTTTAAATTCTCGAAATCAACGAAATACAGTTACTTTGGATGGGGCTTTATGGCCAAATGCAAGATGCAAGCATTCAAGGCACTGTCTTTCGTTTAAATCAACTTTGAAATCGCAGTAAATCATAGCGCGAAAATGTTCCTGTGACAACTCCCTACTTCCACCCACAATTGTACGTATCACGTGTACTATGTGACTGACGCGGTTCAACTGGCTATCACAGACGACTAACTAAACGTAGTTTATAAAAAATGCAACGTTGCCATCTCAACATTTTATACTTTCTTAGAATTTCAATAATTCCAGCATTCCGTTTTCAATGATGATCGTATTATTGAAAACGAGATTGTCGGCAAGAAATGTATCCCAAGGCAATCAATAATTTTGCAACATCCATACTTACTTATGGGTTTCGAATAATCGGTTGGACAGACCTAGAATTTGAAGCACTAGATATCAGGACAAGAGTAGAAGCCAGAAAATATAGAGTTCATCACCCACATTGTGCAGTCGAAAGATTTCCCCTGCCAAGAAGAGAAGGAGGTAGGGGAATACCAGGTGCTTATACCAGGCCCTATGCGCAAGTAACTTCCGACAATACTTTCTGGAAAAGTCGAAAGAAAGTATAATGCGATTGCTCTAATGGATAATTTTATGCCACTAGAACTGGTAAACTGACAATTCAACCCATCCACAAGGGTTTTAAGTGTGTCTCAACAGAGAGAAATAGGTAAAAATAAATCTTTTCATGGTAGATATCTGTTAACAATCGAAAAAGTTAACTCGTTATAAAGAACATGTTTCGCATATTAGATATAACGAGTTAGTTAACTCATTATAAAGAACATGTTTCGCATATTAGATTCAATAGACCGGAAAAATCAAGTGTTGCGCGACATATTCTTGAATCAGATCACAACGTAACATCTGACTGTCTGAGATTAATAAAAAGTCACACGCCCCCGCGAATTAGATAGTTTTGAGAGCATTTTTATCTTTAAAAATAGGAATAACGTAATTAACGCAGATTTGGGTCCTATACCAGGTTCTTCTTTATTTGAGTTAATTGACAGTTAGATGTTATTAAAGCAAGAAAAATAGGAAAACCATTAAAAAATATTCGAATTCATGGAATTTATTTTTAAATTCGTTTCATTACAATATTTGCCATTAAAATATTCTGACTCAACATTAATTTCCAAATTTATATTTCAACATAATTTAAGGATTAGTTTCATAATTGGATTCTTAATGTATGTTAAATTACGGCTTTTATAATATTTCTAAACGGTTTTTCTATAGAATTCACAAATAATGGATTAATGCTCTTGCATGAATAGGTGGGGTTTACCAAAATGTAGGTAATTTTTGTAGCATTTAAGATTGAAGATTTTAGTGTTAAACTAGAAGACGTTCAGAACAATCCTTCTGTGAGTGTTTTTGTGCGCTCAAGTGTTACACTGTTTTTTCTACTGAAGATGACAACGTGGTTGTAGAAATACGTATTTAGAATCATTAAATTCTATTGTGGTAAGGGTTTTTTAATTTAATTTTATTCACTTATAAGCCACGGTCTCCGATTTGTTAGATTCTATATAATTTAATCTTTCTATTTTTCATACGTTGTCTTTTTATTTCAAGGACACCCGCTATATACACAATTGTTTAGTTACTATAGTTGCAGTATGGTTTGAACATTTAATAAATTATTTTAAACTAATTTTAATTTTAATTTAAAACTTTCGCTATTTACTTTGGAATATAAAACATATTTCTTATTTAGAAAGTTCATTTATTTACTTCGAAATGATAGATTTCAGTTATTTTTAGGAATTTATTAATTCCACATTCTATGGTAAGATACCAGCTTATTTTTCTACATAAACTGATTGTGAATATTTTTTTATTTATATACACTAGTATTCAATTTAGGTAAAACTTTCGTTTTTTATTTTTAAGTAATGAATGTTCGAGTCTGTCGATAGTATAAAAAGACCTATCAATACGTATTGTGATGTGAGCCATCCGTCTATACGTCAGGCGAAGACCTAGCGATGATGTCACCCTCCAATCGCGTCATTATTCTCCCGGACGTTCTAGAGCCTGGAATAACACCAGACAGTCAGGAATATTCTCGAAGGTGCAAGCCGGACTATATACCGGGTGTATTATGAAAAACCTTTGGGGCTGTAGCTTCTTTATATTTTATCTGATTTTAATGAATGATATGTCAAACTAAATCGTTTTTAACGCACTGTAACCTGTTTAAAAAAAAAAAAAATTTTTGACATTTCGTTTTTGACAGACAGTAGTAATTTTTTTTTTTAATTGTACTACATATTTTTTTTTTACTTATTTTAATAAACATTTATTTCCTAAAGAGACCTTCATTAAATTGAGTGACAAATTTATTATTATTAAAAAAAAACTATGAAATTTACAGAAATCAAGCTATCATATATTTTAATGAATCAAATGTTCGAAATTGGCCCCATTTTGTTCCAGACACATTTGACACCTTCTATTAACTCCAACTGCTGCGTTTAATATAAGATTTGGTGGTATTTCATGACATACTTGTACTATCCTTCTTACTAAATCATCTCTGGTATCAGGTGGAGTCAAATAGACATGATCTTGAATGTAAGACCACAGAAAGAAATCCAGTGGATTCAGATCTGGCGATCTAGCAGGCCATCGAATAGGTCCGTAAGTGCCCATCCATCTGACGCCAAAATAATTATTTAGAAAATCAGTATTCATTCGTGCATTATGGGGTGTGGCACCGTCCTATTGGATCACCACCCTGTTTAACTCAGCAAGTGGCAACTCATCTAAATAATCGCCTAATTCATTGCGTAACAAATTATTATACTTTTCTTGGTTTAGATTACCCTCCACAAAAAAAAAGGCCCTACTACTATATCGCCTAAAATGCCACACCATACATTTACACTGAACCGATTTTGAAAATTGTGTTGCATCACAACATGGTTATTTTCAGTGCTCCAATGGCGATGATTATTTCTGTTGAATACACCATTTTTCCCAAAAGTGCATTCATCTGACCACAACACACGACGATAAAAAAATTGGATCTTCCCTTAGTTTATTCATGAAAATCGTGCAGAATTGAACCCTTCGTTGAGGGTCGTTTTCACCGAGAGCATGCACCTTCCGTGGTTTATAAGGAAAGAACTTGTGCTTCTTCAGAATGTACTGAACTGTAGAATGTGATACCTGCATGTAGTGAGCAATTTCTCGCGTAGACGTATTAGGGTTTTCTTCCACATAGAGCAAGACAGTTAATTCTAAATTTTGATCTTGAATTACACGTGCGTTTATTTTCGGTTTTTTGAATGATCCAAAATTTCGTAAATTTCGCACGAGCCTTCCAAACTTATCGGCACTTGGACGCAGTCTGTCAGGAAAACGATTTCCATAAAGTCGCAAAGCAGCTGCAGAATTTGTTCCGCATTCAAAATATGCTTGAATCGCATCCACACATTCGCCATTATCCATTTTAATAACAAAATTTAGAAATAAATCGTTGAAAATGTTATAATGAATGTGTGACTGACAGATGTCACAGCTCTCTTCGAAAATTTGGAATGCACTTTTATCGTTCAATATGACTGCTTGATTTTTAAATTTTTAAAATAAACACTATAAATGTTGTTGTTGACCCACCGCTCACTGATAACATTGGTTTGTAATCCTTTATGGGCTATATAGTATTGAATGTAAGTGATTTTAAAAGGTACACACATTTGCTGGTAATAAAATGAAATAGAGTATTTAAAATGCATTTAAGAAATCTCTGTGTTCGGAAAAACCAGAATAAATCGAACTAAAAAAAAACCTACAATTTCTCGTTTTTTTTTCATACAAGGATATCGTTGTTTACAGTTTCATATTCAGAAAAAGTAATATATTTGAATAAGGAAAAAAAAATATAGTGCAATTTAAAAAAACAGTTTGCAGCTGTCAAATACAAAGTGTAAAAAAAAATTCAAAGCGGATCACGTTACAGTGTTTTTAAAACGATTTAGTTCGACGTATAATTTATTACATTCGAATAAAAAATAAAAAAGTTACAGCACGAAAGGTTTTTCATAATACACCCGGTATATACGTATATATACCGCTCGGAGGACTAGCTAATATCATGCAGTGACCGTCCTGTTAGAGAACATAAATGTGAAATAGAACATCGATATATAAATATTGTTATTATTGTGATTAGTTGTTCAGTGTATTTTATTATTAATATAGAGTTTTTAATTACCGTTAGTTTTATTTAAAAGGACCCGAAGAACAAGTTCTTCATAGTATAATTATACTGGTGTCCAACAGCTAACTACTTAAAGTTGTTTAGAGAAACTAGTACGAGAGCATAGATAACGTATTACATTTACAATTACTGTTGGCCGTATGTTTGGAAAGAAGAATCCATAAATTCTTACCAGGGCAGTATAGATTCAAACATAAAAAATATTATTTTCACGTATTTTCAATAAGTTGAATTTCTATGTTTAAAATACCTAAGCAAATTATTTGATTACAGTCGAGGGACGGGGATTTTTTATTGGATATTTCAAAGCATGCCTTGGTTTGAATATCTAATTAAGAGGGCAAAGTGTGAAGTGTTCCCGGATTTGAATTCGTAATTGCAATTTGGCCAATGGGAACAATCTGAATGAGAAATACTACTACGTTCGCAACTCCATTTAAATTAATACTATTTGTTTTTTAAATTTTACACAGAATTATAAAACGAAACATAAATATTATGGCAATTTTTTAGATTCTTTAAATTTAACGTAAATTTAGATTTGTACCAATATCATAGCAAATTTAAAAGTAATAACATTAATATAATACACATATCTTTTCAAGTTAATTAATTCCAATTAATTGAATCCATTATTTGGAATTAATGCTGACAGGTTTCTCGATGTTATAAATACGTCACTTCGAACTGGTAAATTTCCTGAAGATTGGAAAACGACATAAGTGATGACAGTACCTAAGGTTAACGGAACGTGTTGGCATGAGGAATTTAGACATATTAACTTAGTAGCTCCATATGAAAAAGTTTTGGAAACGTGTGTAAAAGTCCAATTAATGGAATATTGTGAAAAAATTCTCTAATTGAGTCGAATCAGTCGGGGTTCAGAAAATATCATTCGTGTGAAACGGTTGTGCTGAGTGTTTGCGATGCGTGGGCGAAAGTAATTGATAAAGGCAAGTTTGTTTTGACTGTATTCTTAGACTTCAAGAGGGCTTTTGAGACTGTTGACAGAGCCTTGTTGTTGTGTAAATTAAATAAAATGGGAATATCTGGATTAGCATTAGGATGGTTTGAATCGTACCTAAGTAATAGATATCAAGTAGTCAAATATAAAAATGAGATGTCTGATAAGATTATTACAAAATAAGGAGTGCCCCAGGGAACAGTCTTAGGTCCACTATTGTTTATTCTGTACATTAATGATATAGTCAAAGCGGTTGATAATTACGAAATATGTATGTTTGCTGACGACACCATGATCTATATATATATATATATATATATATATATATATATATATATATATATATATATATATATATATATATATATATATATATATAGTTGGTGATGATATTAGGAGGAGATGGTGGATAGCATGACTGTCCAATTAAATAAATTGTATAAATGGGTATGTGAGAATAATATGGCACTGAATTTCAGTAAAACTAAGTTCATGATAATTGGTACTAAATATAAGATTTCTAAATTGAATTTTAATGATATAGATTTGTCTATGGACTTCTAGAAAATAGACAGAGTTGAGAATATGAAATATTTGGGGGTAATATTGAATACTAATTTAGATTTCAAAACTCACGTTCAATACATATCTAATAAAATTTCCAAGAAGATATTTTTCTTAAATAGATTTAGTCATAATTTGTCACTGTATGCCCGACTGTTGTTGTTTAAATCCTTAATAGCACCACATTTTGATTTTTGCTCTGCCATTTTATTTAGTATAAATGGGAATGAGATGCAGCAACTCCAAAAACTACAGAATAAGGCTTTGCGAATAGTATTAAAATGTAACAGATATACTCCAATTAATCTAATGCTAGAAACTTTAAGTTTATTAAGTGTAAAACAATACATAGTATATAAGACAATCGTTTTCATCTATAAAATTAAAATTGGAATAATGCCTCCTTACTTAAGTGGAAAATTGACAACGGTCGATCAAATTCACAACTACGGAACCAGAAATATCAACGATTATTATATTGAAAACTATAATAGGGTGCAAACAACCAAGAATGTGTTTGTGAACGGACTGAAACTGTTTAATAGTTTACCTACGCACATGAAATCCAGTGGTAATTTGAATAGATTTAAGATCCTTGTAATTGAATTTGGGAATTTGGGAAAACTTTTAGTTTAAGTCTTCTGTTATTGTTCTACCTTTCATAGTTTATATTTTCAAAATTTATTGTGCATGTACATAGCAGTTGCTAAATAAAGTTATATTATTATTATTATTATTAATTAACCGGGTGGGTGGGTACCCACCCACAAGGGCGTTAGGTATATAAGTCTTACAATTACATCGATTATCAAATGTCATTTGGATTTACGTTTACGGAACAACAAACACATACTAATATATATGCGTCTTATTCTATCAAAATTTCAAAGTAACCTAGATTGACTTTTCAAATGAACACATGTTATATGTTATTCTAATAAATATTCTAATTAAATTATAAGTAAATATATAACCAAGTGTTTTATTCTCAATAATTAATCTAAGACAATTGATTGTTGTATTTATGCACAAATGTATTGTGGTTGCTACACTCTAAAACAATAAATAACAAGTTATAATGGTCCCGACCGACTTTCATATAATTTGCATTGTGTTAACTCCCTCTTGGACGGACATTCTCTTGAACGGACGCGGACACAAGAAAATGTTCTCTTAAACGAACAAGAAACAAAATAAAAAATAAATGCATTGTCTCATTTTTCTTTCGCGAGTGTAGCTGTTACATTTTATGTATCCTTTTCTAAATGTATAGAAAAGTTTGACTATGTTAATAAACACAGGTTGAAGTCAAAAAAGAATATATTATTAGATATGTATATAACCTTGACATATGACAGCAAAACATATTGTCATGATTTTTTCCCCGAAGAACATTTAAAAAAAAACATTTAAGTATATTGAACTTATTTTCAAAGTTATTATTGTGTATATTTTGAATTATGTTTGAATATTTATTTGGATTTATTTTGTTGACCGCGCCTGTACATTTATATTGAACAGGAAATGGTTCGACTAGGGAGACTATATTGTCCTATGTGTGCTCGATGTCCGATCTGAATTTTCCGGTGGGTGACGGACAGAGATATCTGGTTCTTTGAATGATATAGTTGGAAATAAAAAACTTCATTTTTTGTTTCTATATTTGATTTAACTTCGGTATTTTGCTTATTTGATCTGATGTGTATTTAAGTATCATTTTCGTTTATAACGAGTTTTGGTAATCTCGTAGATTTATTAATATTAAAAATTTACTCGATATCTCTCGTATTTAGTGTGTATTTTGTGTGTGAAAAAATGTTACGTTAACGTAAGTAGAAATTTCACATTAGTATTATATAAATTCGATTCATTGTAATTCGATTATATTTGTGCTTATTTGTAATTTTGTATTATTATTAATATTAGATTTAAAATATAGATAGTTAAGAAAATTATCATATTTTTTTGAGGGAGTTTTTTGTCACGTTGTTCTAGAATATATTTTTTGAAAATCAGGTTCTGGTGGGAGATTTTATACTTGTGTTTAGTGCGCATGAGTAAAGTCATTTACGAGTTTTGACGTTTAGTCTATTTACGTTTGAATTTTTTGGGGTTATTTATTTAGATTTTTGAATTTGAGAGTTTTCTTAATGATCTATTAGATTTATTTTTGCTCGCTATTCACAAGAGGCTTTTCTTTGTGTGCGTATCTTTCATCACACAAATTTTTTCCTCTAAGCTTTTGTTTAATAACGCATTAGCTCTCTTTACCCTTTGTAAAGGGTATATTTTTTTATTTATTTTTTAATAAATACTGTAAATTCCAAGTATGACTTTCCTTTATTGACATATTATTCTTTCCACTTTCTCGCTCGAATGAGAGAGAGCCCAAGTTTAAGAAGTCTCATATTAAGAAGTAGAAGTATCAGAGCTAGTCCGGACATATTGTGGTGAACAGTGGACCTACCCTTTAAGCAAACTCACAGTTCACAGCAATATGTTCTATTTGCTTGAAATTTTAACTTTAACCTATGTAAATTACACTCAGATTACAGCGCCATTTGCTCCATTCCATTAGATCCCATTGTGTGGCATAGACTTTTTTTACAAAATGGATAACTTCCCAAAAAAGCTAATGTCCTTTTCTTCTTTAAAAAAAATTATCGTCGCCGTAATTATTTGCAAATGTTTTATTTATGAAAATAACTAATGTTTGACTAGAGATTATAGCGCACACAGCATATGTTTGTTGTTTATGCAGTTTATTACGATTACATATTTACAAAAGAGGTCTTGTTTACTTTTTCATCCGAACACACACTTATGTTAAGCTAGGCGCAGTAAAGTTATACGAACGCAAAAGTTCTTATACTTAAATGCATTTTATATGTCAAGCAGTAGCATTTTCGTGTGGTAAATCGGTAAATCTTTGTAAGAATTTTAAAAAGACTGATGGCGTGAATACATATTACATAACCTTGAATGATATACTGCCTAATTCGATTAACTATATAATGTGTAACGCATAATTGCCCACGCGATATATATTTATTTAGGCTTACCTGTCTTTGTTTATTAATAGAAATCAAGCGTGGATATAAAACATTTATATAATTTCAGATAATTTTACAATTCCCCTAGAGCTATTTCTGTACATTAAATGTTTACTGATGATATTTAGAATTGATTTTCTGATGTAAGAAAATAGATAAAGTGTTTATGATACGAGGGTGGATTGATATACCGGGTGGATTTTTTAACTTGAAACTTTCAAATGTCTTGGAAAATAAGTATGTACTTCACGAAAAAATGTCCAGATGTAAAATTTAATAATTCAATGGAGGAAATAGATTAGCGCTAGAATTAGTCCCACGTTCTCCCTCTATTTAGGTGGAGTGGTGGTAACTTTGAAATCTGAAATAGAAACTTCTAAATTTTATTACAGATTCTAATTCTACTGGAAAAAGTACGTAGGATTTGTCTGAAACATGTGTTTTCAATTCATGATAGATGGCGCTGTAATACGCTGTAATATTCTGCAATACGTGCGCAATACAAAATACGTTTTCTTTGTAAATAATCAAAACTAACCTTAGAAAATGTTATAAGTCAATTTAGACCCCTGTATATTTTCAGTATATTCTATAATTATTGTTAACATATTGTGCTAATTAAATTCTTATTCCAACAATACCGTAATTATTCCTTTTGTTTGTCATTTAATTTTTGAACGACTAGGTATCTTCCTGGAAGCGTCGCTATCTTTTTTTTTCTTTACGAGTTGCTTTTGTTCGTATGAATGTTTTACACAATTATTAGGACCATTCCAATAACATTTTCCTTGAATTAGTAATATCTAAAAGAATGTAACGAGCGATCATTAAAATTTTCACTCGTAGCTGGCCGTGTATATAAAAATTATGTCGTAGCTTTAGTCATTAAGATGTTATTTCAAACATCTGTCAGTGTCAAATATATATTTTAAAGTTTCATCAAAAGAAAAAGTAATGGCCTTTAATGATATGCATAAAGCGTTTATGGTAGAATGTTACTTCCTGACATCTCTAAAAATTGATGGTATTTGGCAGCATTTAATAGAAAATTGCCTTGCGGAGTTTGAAGAGAGATATCCAAATACTGTTCCTAGCTATAAAACTTTCCGTGATACGCTAATGCATTGTGTAAATCTTTTTCGTCAAACAGGCAGTATTTTAAGGAAAAAAGGAAGCGGTCCTCCTCTCAAGAGAAGTCGCGGCGTAATTGAAAATGTCAGACAAATTATTAACGAATCTCCTCAATCATCTATTCGCAGAGTTTCGCAACAAGTAGGGCTTTCGTATGGAACATGTCAAAATTTTAAAAAAGGACTTGCACATGTATCCATATAAATTAACTTCTGTACAAAATCTATTACCTACGGATTATGAAAAAAGAACACAATTTTGCCAATGGTTTATTCAAACAATGACAGACAATATTTTAAATCATACTTTTTTCACCGATGAAGCTTGGTTTTATTTGATAGGTTATGTTAATTCGCAAAATATGCGTATGTGGTCCAGTGAAAATCCTCATTTCTACAGAGAAGTTCCTCTACATCCAGAAAAAATAGGCGTATGGGTAGGTATGAGTCGTCACCGATTAATAGGACCAATATTCTTTGAGGGCACGATAACATCGGAGAAATATCGTAACGAAATTCTCAGTGTTTTTACTAATCAATTGACTAATGATGAACTCCAGGTCTGATATTTTCAACAGGATGGGGCTACATCTCACGTTACACTTGAAAATATTCAGTTTTTGCAACAATTTTATGGCGATAGAATAAGTAGAAATACAGCGATTCCATATCCACCACGATCGTGTGATTTAACAGTCATGGATTTTTTTGTGTGGCCATATATAAAGAATATTATTTATGAAACACCAATTAATAATCTACAAGAGTTAAGACATAAAATCATAGAAAAATGTATGAACACATCAATAACTCACCGCAAATACTGATCAATGTTTTCAATGCTCTACGAAATAGAGTGCGATTATGCTTGGTGGAGAATGGTCAACATTTTACACATTTTTTATAATATTCTATTACTTTGTATAAAAAATATAAATATATTTAATATAAAAGTCAGCATTTCAAATTATTTTTTAACAATATCATGACATCATGACGTTTGAAATTATAATGACAGATCTTCTCTAATAACTTAAGTTAGGACATACTTTTTGTGTACATGGCTTACTTGAGCGAAAATTTTAATGATCTTTTGTTATTTCTTGTAACGACCTTGTGGCAATAATTGTGGCATTATTAGTTAATTGTTAATTTACATACTTGATCTAGAACGTTAGTTATATCTGGTAGCTATCGCATATGAGTTTGAATATCCGATTGTCCTTTAAACGCTTAGTCCACTATTACCACTATTACGAATATAATTTACTGCATAAAACTGGGGTTGTGTTTTGTATTTGCTTCCATCATTTCATCTAGCGTTAGTTATCTGCAAATGTGTTAATTAGAACTGAGACTGGATATTTTCTCTTAATTTACCAGGGCTTCAATTAGTAATTCTGCACGGGTTTCATAGCTAATTAAATTATTTCTCTTTTCTCTATGGGTTGTTTAATTTTTAAATTTAAGTGAGATCAATCTGATAATAGCAGTATTGCGTATTAGCGATTCATACGTATAGGCGAACGTATATGTGTGCGTTACTTATGGGGATTCTGCTTCGTCATTGTAGAGGTATTTTTAAATTGTAATTAAGCAATGCTCTTTAATGTAAACATATATTGAGAATGGGAACTTAGTATTTATCTGAATTTTTGACGATGTATCTTATATTAATAATACCATAAGTATGAGTGAAGACACAAACTTAAATACAGTTTCTAGAGATAAGGTAGTGCCATCTCTGGAAACACTTCGTTAGTTCTGCATTGGTTATGTGGGCAAAGCTAGTACTTACTGAATGTATTTCTACGCCGTGAGATAGAGAAGTCGTTCTTTTTTGTGAATGTGTCTGAAGATAAACTATCTCCAGCAGGGGCGTACTGATGAATCTGTAGAAAGATGAAATACGTATCTGCGTCTCAGGGGAGGGATATGTTCGCACACGTTCACAAAAATGTTAATATTGAACTTGTATTTGTGTTCTTCACACCAGAGTTTTAATAATATTTTATATTAAAAATACTTTAGCAGAATTATTTAAAACTTCATTATTTATCTAATTGGCGTTTTAAATAAATCTGGATATGATATTTAAAAATGGAACTTTTTGATTGTAATGATACCGTCTGGATAATTCCCAAAGAGTTAAATATGTTAATCACAATATTTTTACTAATTGGGGAAAAAAAATATTTATCTAAAGAAAAAACAACCCTGTTTTTAGTACCGTTCTTTAGAAACAATATTATTAGAAGCAAAAAGTCGACTTTTTTAAACAATTCTGGCGAGGGTTATGTAATTTTCAAGTTTCATTAGAATCGGTTACAGCGGATTAAAATGTATCTCAAGTTTTTCGGGATTTACATTATAAACTCGAGGGGTTTGAATGCTTGAAGGCTCCAGTTGATTAATATTCTCAAGGGTCCGTATAAATTACATGAACTTGTCCACGTCTGTCCAGGATGTCAGCAATATATTGCGACATCGTAGTCAAATTAGCGATTCTAGATTCTCCAGGAATTAAGGTTGGTTGGATGAAGTAAATGAAATACAATACTTACAGTGTGGTATTAAGAGGTTTTGTTACTTTATAAAAAGTTATTTGTTAATGCTAAGAGACTTGTCAATAGAAAGAATTAACTTAAAAAAAAATTAATTATTAACTGATTAGATAGTAAAGGATTAATTATAACAACTAAAAATACGTCGAAAATATTTTAAATAATTTACACTTGCTACATCATAATTATTATTATTTTTATTATTATTATTATTACTGATATTAGATTATGGATCAAACGAATGAGTTTACAAATAAAATATATGAAATATACTGACTTCCAAAAAAATCACACACAGGAGTTGACCAATTTTAATAAAATTTATACATAATGTTTGTTTAATCACACTTAAGAAATTATTGTATTTTTAAACCAAAATATTAAAAAAAAAACAATGTTATTTAATAATGAGTGGATCCGTCGCTGTTCCTTATGCATTCAATAACTCTTCGAGGAATGCTCCTTTTCCAAAACTGTTCGTGTGGATATGTGACTTCGATTATATCGTTCTGCTGCTGGTCTTTGGGAATTTCCAATTGGTGTCATTAAATAATTTGTTAAAGGATAGCCGCTGTATCCTAGCAAAACTGAATTTCGGAATTCATCATTTTCAAAACGAATTTTAATATTTGAGTTTGAAAAAATGTGGGCATCGTGGCAGAAACCTAGCCATCTTGCAGTGATGTCTATGATGTTGTTTTCACTATAGCTGATTACTGGCACATTTAGCGAGAAGTAACCTTTCCGATTTCTGTGCACCTTTGAGTTATTAAATACTTACATAGTATAGTGCATATTATTTATACCACTGCGTTTGGGAGGTTAACATTTCTCCTAACTGTGGAGCAATGGTATCTATAATATTTTTTTGGAATCGAAACCTATGAAAAAATTCTATTTCTGATGGTGTATTGTAATAATGTGATCTTTCTTTAATATTGTGATGTGAGTCATCCAACGATACGTCAGGCGAACGGTATCACGCCATGAATACGTTATAAAGTCTCCCGGACCTAATAGAAAAGAACTTCTGGAAGGCCCTCGAATGGGCTATACACTATATAGGAACCGCTCGGAAGGTATTATGGGCATTCAACGAGTAATCGCCGTCGTACGATATTATATAAATGCAAATAAGTACTTATTGTGAAATAAATATTCTTATTATTAATTATTAGTTTTTAAATTGTTATTTAGTGAGTTTCGTTGTTAATATAGTGTTTTTTTAAGTTACTGTTTCATTTAAAAAAAAAACAGAAAGATGAATATTTTACAATATTATATGTTCTTATATTACTTATACAACCTCGTCTAATTTCATCATCAACAAATAGTTCATACATCTCCTCCAATTCCATTATGTATAGCTTAACGCAACACTAATCGATTAGTAATGCAAACTTTTAAGAAAAAATATTGAAAATTATGTTCAAGTAAGCAACAAAAATGACGTTTAATTGACTAATCCGAGCTCGACGTTAAAGTAACTTTAACCTTGGTTAACTGAGCAGTTAATTTTTCTTAATCGGGGGCAAAAGTACGCAAACAAGCTCGTTAATCTAAATTAAATCTTAATCTTAGTTATTTTAACTTAACCGAAAGTAAAAGTATTGGCCCTTAGAGTGGTCAAAATTAATATCTGGAGGCCAAATTCTGGGTAGATACATAACACATTTTTTGTTATTAATAATTCGAAGTGTACCACAAGAGTTAATACTTGGTTCACCATTATTCTGATTCTGATTACTGGTATCTCAACAGAAGAGATAGTAAGAAACAAAAAAAATTGTCCACAGAGAAGCAGAAAATTGGTATATCTCTAACGAGTTAGAACTTAACCTTAACAAGGCTCAGCTAATATATCATAGTAAAAGTGAAATTTTTGGGCATAAACATCGATAATAAACTTTACTGGAGCATGCATATAGTATAACTAGCACAGAAACTAAGGTGCAGAATATAGCGTACGTCGAATGAAAACCATTGCCACTCATTACGTGGCTAAAATTACAGTAATTGTCATAGTTTGACAACATATGGGATAAAGTTGTGGTTTCAGTCGACAAAAGCAGAACGGATATTCTTGTTGATACAAGCTTTGTGCAATCTGAAATATATAGAAACGTACAAACGCATAAGTGAATAAAAAATATTAACCTTTCCTTCACTGTATATGTTAACTCTAGCGAAACAAAGACATGTTCACAGGAATACATATAAACACATTCGTATTCTACGCGAACTAGAAACCTTGTACCATTGTCTTCAGGCAACACAAAACTATTCGCCACTATTACTATTATTGGGGATCGAATATATACAACAGGTTAACGGAAGAATTTAAAAAGATCCCCACCACCAGATTTGAACGGAAATTAAATATATTATTTGTTGCTAGTACTTTTTATTCAGTAAAATCCTTTATGGACTGTAATATTTAGTGTGTTATGCAACTTAATCAATGTTTTAAAAATGTTTTGGATGGTTCATCCAATTAGTTTTGCAAAAATTTTTTACCTTTTTCTTCTTCAAGTATCCCTACTAAATTCAGAACCGGAAGGGATGGCCTTTCTTGATTTTAAAGAAAATTTTGGTCCGCTATTCTAGCAAGTAATATTGGTTATTGTAATTTCATGGGAAGAGTATGTGGGGAATGTTAAAATGTCTCTTATTTGTATCGATTAAGTACAAGCTATTGAAAATGGGAAGAACGACTGAGAGTGTTATTCACTCTGATTTTCTTCCACAGCACAAAGCAATGATTAAAGAATATTATCTTGAATAAATAAAAAGTGTTGAGACCAGTGGCGGCTCGGGGTGGTTCACATAGGGAGTGCATAATTTCAAAATTAAAAAGTGTAATACAAAAACGCTTACCCAATCCTTATAAATTTCACCGACGTACTGTTCCAGACAGGTACTGTTCATTGTAGAGTTTGTTTTGAGGGAATAGTAAATATTACACTACACAGTTTAATTACATCTGACGATAAACGAAGTCCATTTTACGTGTCTTTGACATGCAGAACAGTTCTATCACTTTTTGATTAAAGTTTGGGAAATTCTTTTTCACAAGATAACATAGTAAGGGCATTTAATCTCTCTTCTTTCATTGTATTTGTCAGGAAAGTTTTTATTCTCTTCAGCCGTGAAAACTGGCGTTCCGCTTCGGACGTTGTCATTGGGATTGTAATGACAATTTTTAAAAGCGTAACAACTTCATTAAAGGTGTCGCTTAATCCATCCAGCAGATGACCTAGCAGACCTACAGCACCGACTTCTATATTTTGCCTAAATTCTTCTCTAGAATATAGAACGCTTAATTTAGTTCGTAGTCTGCTTTTATTGAGGCATGGATAAAATTTTACTGCTTCTTTAAGGCAATCTTCCGGAAATTTTTTTTGAAAGGAGGAGAACTGTTTAAAAGAAATTAAGTTTGCTAATATTAAGTGCCCTGTATACCGAAATCTAGTTTTCATTTCTAGCAAAATAATATCGCACACTTCAATAGTTTCCCTCCTTCTTTGGCTACCATCAGTTACTCTTCGCCGCTTTGATGGTCGAGGAGTCAGTTCTGGGTCATTTTGTTTAACCAACTGATTATCTGTGTCAGCGATTTCGGTTCGAATTTTTCCAATAGCGCGTTCAAAATTATCTAAATTATTCTTGATTTTTAATGCATCTGTATTGACATTTTGTAATTGATTAAACAATATGTCCACATGTGGCATAATTTTATGAAAGAAAGTTAACCAATAGATAAAATTTTCCTCCTCTAAAATCCGCAAATTGGCCCTAGCTTGATGAATGGTAGTTTGTAAACTAGCTTCTCCCTCGATTTGTTCTAGAGCTTCAATTATTTTTTTCTCGGTGCTCATATATTGTATTCACTGTCCTAGAATTGAAGTTCCATCTTATTTTTGAAGAACGAGGTAAGCTTTTTCTCTGAAGGAATTCTTCCAATCTTGCAGCTCGTTGTGGTGAAGTGGAGAAAAATGTACATAATCCCGTCAGATTGGCAAAAAAATTCTGCAATTACTACAGCTCAATGTAGCATGTGACATAATTAGATTTGTCTGATGTGCATAACAATGTACAAAATTAGCCTTGGATACTGGTCTTGGACATGTCTTTGCACGCCGTTAATAGCACCACTCATGACTGCTGCCCCATCATAGCGCTGTGCAATCAATTTTTCTGGGTCATCAACAAGCAAACTAATTTCGTTAAGGATGGAGGCAGATAAAGAATTAGCATCATGTCCACTAGGCAGAAGAAGTTTCCAAAATCTTTCGACCGGTCTCGCGTTCACAATATATCTTAAAACAACCACCAACTGAAACTGATTGGACACATCTGTGGTTTCATCAGCTATCACAGATATGAAGTCGGTTGCTTTAATTTCACTGGCAACTTGTCCATGATACACGTTCAACATTGCATCAAGCAGCTCATTCTGTATCGTTTTTGATAATCCCTTAAAAACCGGTGCTGCTTCGATGTGATCTCTGAGCGATTTATCCAATTCTGACGTAAAATTTATCAATTCCCGAAAAATGCCCTTGTTATTCGACGTTTGCTGTTCATCATGACCCCGAAGTGCCAGTTCAAACGCGCCACAAAATCTAATGCAATTTATTATTAAATTTAACACATGCCTATTTTTTGTTACCTTTTCATTGTGTTGTTGATTGCTTTTCTATATGATGAATCTAAAACATTCTGAATGTTATTTTTTCCTAACATTCTTAGACTAAATATATTTTTCAAATGCCCTTCGGAATTTTCATGTTTACTAATTTTAGCACTAAGATGAATTAAGTCTCTTATTCCGTTCTTTGACCAAGACGGTTCACCGCCAAACAAAAGACACGGAAAACAAAACAAAGTATTTTTAATTTCACACCCACAAATCCAGTAATTTTTCTGATAAATATTCATTTTGAATTTTCTTATAACGTCTTTACCTTTAACAGATTGTTTATTTTCTAAACATAATTGAGGCATCGGCCGTTTAAGATTTTTTTACTGCGATTTTTCATCACACGTTAACCGCGAAAACGCGTTTTTCTGCGATTTTTTCATTATACGTTAAACGCGACAACGCGTTGTTTTCTAAAAAAAAGACACGGGGTTCATCGCAATAACGCCCGAGAGCAGTCTGGTTTAGTTGCCCCAACGCTATGTATTATACGACATTGAAGTACGGCAAAATACAGTTCTCCCCACCATCAATGTAATGTTAATGCCTTAACAGAGCAACGGTAGGGCTTTGCTCAGTATATCTGTGACGACGCTCGGTGTATGTACGTTGTTAGCGTGCCACGTTCCTCGTCAATAACTATGAATACATAATATATAAATACTTTCACAGTTAGTCGCCGCTTGGTTTGTTTTGTTTCATAATTCCAGGGGGTGCAATTGCTCACTTGCTGTCATTAAAGAGCCGCGACTGGTTGAGACTGTTGGAAAGAAGAAGATTTCATGCTCGGAGATCAAGTTGTTAGAGGATTTATATTGACTACATACTTGAACACGTCCGCTACTATGTCACGGAATTGTGATGAAACACAAAAGAATAATGGGAGAGTGTGTGGAGAATGTTAAAATGCTTCTTATTCGTACTGATTAAGCACTTCGATCAAAACTTGTAACATGTATTTGTTCTTGTTTCAAAGGAGAGAGACCCGAAATTAATCACATACATTTTTCTCCGGTTTAAGCTGTCGTTAAACGATATTTAATTAAATGTTTGAATCGACAAATATATATATTTGTCAGTTTATTGACAAACGTTGATGAGTGGGCTGATAATTGCTGAACTCTGGTATGCATTTTTAAATTCGTAATGTCTTGTTTGCCATAATTTGTCGAGGCGTATTCACCCTTTCTTCGAAATTTTTTTATTAAGAGGAACGTATTTGGCAAGAATTTCACTTGATTTAAAATTTTTTTGAAATAAACTTAATATTACGCAGCAATAAAAATCCTATTGCTCTAGGAACCAAAATTCTAATATTCGAGCGATCCTCGTATTCGAATTGATAGTATAAAACAAGATTAATGTATTAACACTTAAAACTCAGCTTTTTCCCGGCATTTTACAACTTAATTATAATTTTTTGTATCCTGCTCTTTTATACCAAGTGCCTTGATAGGACCACCAATCCCTTGCGTGAATGACATTTTTACCAAAACAAATTTATTTCAACGAAAGTCTGGTAGATCTTTTTTTGCGAAGGTCGATCGGCCTATTGTTACATCGGCTACTCCAGATACCCATTCCCGAAATGCCAACGACGTTGAAGAAGGCCGTTCCCTATCAGATTTACGTTTGTCTCTGTCAAGTTTCACAGTTCCCGAAGCTCTTCCCTTATTCTTCGACACGTTCCGTCGATATTCGTAAGACATGGAACCTATAACTCATGCCGACTACCTCTGAGGCAACCTATTGCTTTCACATTGACGAGTTCTCACATTAGGCGCGTTAAAATTCCATTCACACAAATAAGTTATAATTCAAGATTAATACCTGCATTAGTTTTTTAATTATGGGTTCTTTATTAACGCAATAAATAAAGTAGAGTTTCAAGTTTTATAATAAATTTAATAATTTACATACAGCTCTATTCATATGTCTTAAGCACTCTCTAAATTTTATTTAAAATAATAGAAGTATGGTTTTACAAATGAAACAAGAAATTTATACAATTATAAAAAAATAGTTATGAATTTATTTTTATTTTTTCAAAATATTGTCAATTTCCTGGTCGTCCATTCTCAGGGCGACATGACTAATACGCCCTACTGAACGTGTCAGTATACCAAGATAATACTCAACAATAACTGTTGTATGAACAATTTTTTTTCATAATCTCTGTAAAATTTTGTAGTTGCAATTTTGATGTGTTGTGGTTGAAATGAATGTTTCTTACTTGTTGCTAGGACAAGACTCTGGTTCTTACTGTCTTTAAAAATACTACAAGCAGGCAAAATTTGCCATTACCTCCGCAGACTATTACATAACTAATAATACGAACCATATGGATTGTACGTCCAGATGGTGACATAATTCGAAGCAATTTTGAAGGTACATAGTACCTGCTGGCAATAATACCCGCAATATATTTTTAAACTATGATAATTAAGTCCTAATCTTAAACCTAAGTACAAAGTTTAGATTAAATTCTATTCATCTTAATAAATTAATTAAATACATATCTTAAATCACATTAAACCAATATGGTAACAAACTTCAAAAATAAAAAATAAAATTACCAAGGATTACAAGAACAAAGCAGTAACCAATCCATTTTACAATTTCGGTTTTTTCTTGGTAATTCTTTACTAGCCCCAGCCCTTGTATTTTACGCCACCATGATTGCGTAATATAGAAGCGACAGTCGATCATTTTAGATTCTTTCCACACACTACACACGGCATTGTGAATCGATTTTTCAAAGTCTATAACGATTTCTCCGGGACAAAATTGAAAAGATAATTCCTGGCATTTTTTTCCCAATAAATTCTAAACAATCTTTATGAGTATTAGTAGCTTTCTCTTTCAGCAAGCAAAGTACCAAAGGTATATAATGTCCATTAAGTTGGTCATTAATGGCAAAAAGTTGCAAGAAATATTTAGGACAATCCTTAAAAATTCCATCCATATATATTCCGTTGCATTGACATAGATGCTGGAGATTTGTTTTGCAGGAACATATTGTCTGTCTGCATCGTTCACAAGTAAAAAATCTTCTTGTGTGTTGGTCACTGGTAGATTTTATATTTTAGATTGATACAATTGTTTCGCTTATATTTTATTATGTCATATAATGGTTTAGTGCTATTTACTATTTACACTATACATAGAATTTTACAACTGGAGTTTAATTATTCTTAGTAATAGACAAGTAACAAGTACGTACCCTGCGCGGCCGAATCGTTACACCCCTAAATCGGATTATTTTTGTGGACCGGCCGAAACGGTATACTGTAATTTATTCAAACCTGCTAATCGGCCGAAACGTATATCGCCCCAAGCGATACCTATCTTTCGGAAAAGGTATCGATGTTGGTTTATATTTAATTGTTTGATATAGGTTGTACTGGTGATAAGCATCTTTGGAGGATTAAGAAAAGATGAGCTTGTAAAGTTAACGGCGGCTGATGTAGATGATAGAGGAGCAGATGTACTGATAAACATTGAAAAGACGAAGATTGGCGGTGTAAAAATTTTTACTATAGTGGAGAAAATGAAATTAATGTCCTGCAGTTGTATAGGAAATATGCAATATTGCGTCCGAAAGGACTAAAGAAGGGGCGCTTTTTCTTGTGTTATCAAAATGGGTGATGTACGGCTCAACCAGTTGGTAAAAACAGTTTTGGTGGCGTACCTTCAAAAGTCGCAGTTATCCTAATGCTAATGAGTATACAGGAAATTGTCTACGTCGTACATCGTCAATGTTGGTGCTGATATGTTGACATTGAAAAGACATGGAAAGTGGAAGAGTTATACAATTTCAGAAAGATATATTGAAGATAGTATTGTGATGAGTCATCCGACGATATCACACGTCGCGCACAGTCTAGAAATATATCGAAGCGGAAAGATCGAGAACGATACGAGAGAAGTACGGGAATAGTACTAGAATATGCAACGGCCGATATATAAGCCGTCGAGGAAATGGTTAGGGATTATTCAACGAGTAATCGCGGCCTAGTTAAATAGTGTGAAATAAATATGAATACAAATAAATGTTATTATGGTTATAGTTTTTAAGATTGTTATTTAATGTATTCAGTTTTTATTGTTAATATATTGTGTGTTTAAATTACCGTTAGTTTTATTTAAAAAACTCGCAGAAAGACAAACATTTTACAGTCAGAATAGACAAACATTACAGTATGGCGTCTAAGAACAAGATATCCGAATGATTGTTGGAGGTGACAAATTTGAAGTAAATAAGGTGTGCTCATTTAGTGAAAACGTAAATTTAGGAAATCTATCACACCAAGGAGGTCATGTTATATCTAGTGTAACATTTTCTAATTGTGTTTTTAATTTTAAAGATTTGAAATAATAAATTAAAACGCACATATTAAATTAGCATTAAAATATGCAGATTGTTGTACAATATGATCGTTTATATTTACCCTCTAGCAAGCCATGAAATTATTTCTTGAAAATATCGTGTTGGTAGTGACAAATAAAATACATCTGTCATTATGTGTATGTCCTGATAAATAAAACTCATCTGTCATTAATGTATTTATTAATTGACACTTAAAAATGTTTACAATAAATCATAAAGGTTTTCTGATCGAATCATACTTTAGGAATGGTGTAAAATTAGAAAATGGAGAATGGTCGTACTCCTTGCAGCCTTGTATAGAAGAATTTGGGGCAGAATTTCCAAATTTTCCAACAACATATGACAGTTTGCGGCAATTAATTCAAAAGTCAGTGGTTAAATTCCGTGAAACAGGGTCTGTGTCTCGAAAACCAGGTGCTGGTAGACCACTAAAGCGGACAGTTGAAAATATGGCAGATGTTGAGGGACGAATAAATCAATCACCTAAGAAATCGATTCGTAAGCTTTCACAACAAACACAACTGTCATATGGGACCTGCCAGAGAATCCTTAAAAAAGACTTACAAAAATTTCCATACAAATTTCATTGCGTGCAAGAGCTTTTACCAATCGATCATGTAACCAGAGTTAATTACTGTCAGTGGTTCTTAGGTACGATTAATAACGATGACGTTCTTGACAAATCCTTCTGGTCCGATGAAGCATGGTTTCATTTATCAGGATATATAAATAAACAAACAATGCGCATCTGGTCTAGTGAAAATCCACATGAAATTCTTGAAACACCCTTGCATTCACAAAAAATAGGCGTTTGGCTTGCTGTTTCTCGTAGACGGATTATTGGTCCAATATTCTTTAATAATACGATAAATGCAGAACGATATCGTAGTAATTTATTGCTACCATTTGTAAATCAATTACATGATGATGAGCTCCGCGAGGGATATTTCCAGCAAGATAATGCAACAGCCCATAAGACAAGAGAAACGATGGAATTATTGCATGAATTCTTTGATAATCGAATAGTAGACTTTCCACAACGATCTCCGGATTTAACAATAATGGACTATTTCATTTATCCACATCTAAAAAATAGAGTATTTACGAATCGTCCACATACAATTGAAGAACTTACTAATGCTATACGAAATGTCTGTGAGGAAATTACACCACATAATTTAAGGAATGCCTTCAATAATATGAGACGAAGAGATGCGCTATGCATAGAAAATGAAGGAGCTCACTTTGAACATTTATTGTAGCTGTTTTTATTATTAAACTTTTTATTTTTTCAACTGAAACGTTTGTATGTAATTATTTGTCAAAATGACAAAACCTAATCTGTCATCAGCATAAAATAACCTATATCACACACACGCTGCAAAATAAGTTAACTTAAATTATGGTACCAACTTAAGTTTAAAAAAGAAAAATGTCATTGCCTTCTAGAGGGTAGAAATATATGATCATATGGTATTTTTATTTATGATAACGCCCGCCTATTATGCCCTAGGGCGAAATGAATGGAGTTATATATCGCGTATCACAGATATAAACAACCAATTACAGACAAGTGAAAAATAAATACAGAAAAAATATTCGGAAATTAACCCTAAATCTGTCGAAAATAAGCCCGTTTTACAAATCTGTCGAAAATAAGCCCGTTTTACGATAATCTCATGAAATCTCGCTCGGAGAGCGTTTACTTAGGAAGCGCGATGTTTCGGTAATTAATTATGCTACAAAAACTCGCTAGATAATGGCGGTTGACTTTCTTGTCGTGTCCTCGAAACTTCCCATCTTTAGTCTTCTTGATCCTCCGTAAGCAGGCAATTGAAAAGCTACTATATCGTAAAAAATAAACAAGGAAGAGGATTTTAAAATTAAATCATTACGTAAATGAATAAAAAAGGTTCTCTCGTCCGTTTATCGATAGTTGAGATCTTGGGAAAATTGAAAGGTATTACTCGGGTAAGCAATTTGTAAATAGAATAATGGGCAAGATTGATGATACATCACCTAAGATAATCTCAAATTTCAAAACACTATATTGTTGGTGTTTATCGAAAATTGATGCCATTAAAAATGCATTTAAGAATCTATTGTCTATGGCAGCGTTTCTTAAACTGTGTTCCGCGGAACCCCGGGGTGCCGTGGAGATCACTCAGGTGTTCCGCGAAAGTTACGTGCTTTTTTTATAACATTCAAGGAAGTAACATAAAAAAAGTAACAAAAATTTAACGGCACAACTAAATTCCACTTATTAATCTGGATAGTCGGTGCAAATGCGACAGTCCGATGTCGCGAATTGAAACGGCGGCGTCGGGACAATTTTTGGTACATATTTAAAAGCAGCCGCCCTGGTATAATCACGGAAAATCCCGGTATCGGTGATTCCCTGGCTCAATTCTTTCTTGATCATTACACTGCGAGTATCCGGGCATAATAGTCACTTGCTGATGTGTGTCTTATAAATAAAGTGATTGAAAATTAAAATAAAGTGATTGAAAGATAAATAAACTGATTGAAAGTTATTGATAAAGTGATTTTGTTTATTGATAAACTTCATTGGTTCTGTCTAAAACCAATTGTTTAAAACCAAACTGTCTAAAAACGGTGTTAAAACCTAGAAATTGTAATTGTTTGTGTTTAATATTTCACTGTTAAAAATAATACCAACGTAAGTAACCTTTAAACTTTATTCGGTCTTAAGGGGGAGTTCTCATTTTTTGAATAAAAACACGATGATTTTTAATAATTTTTTTTAGAGAGGATTGTTTTCTTATATATAGAAACTTTTTTTTAATGCGTTACGCATATCTTTGCAAAAACAAATTGTGTTTTAATTTGCCATAATTTGCCTCTGTAGCAGAGGGCGTTAAAGTTGACGCCCGAAAAACGAGATACCAAACGGTAGCAAAGATTACTTCTGTTAAGTAAAATAGGATCTTTTCAAAAAATTAAAAATTATAAGAATGGCGCGCATTTTACTAAAAATTTGAAAAAACGACCTTTTTAGATTAGGAAAAGTGGAATTAAAACTGAAATATAGCATTTTAATCAAAGATCCTAGTTTGCCCACTGGTGTACACGTTTACAAACATAATACAAAAAGATCTAGATCTAGATTGGTCAATTAGCGTCTGAGAAATTCTTCTTACCGATTTCAGAAACATCATTTTGGGAAAAATTTGCTTAAACTTTATACGAGTGATGTATACAGCTTGTATACAAGTGATACATAAAGCTATAACTTTTATACGGAACCGAGTACTTATTCTAGACTTATTCTAGACACATAGCATTAAGATAATAAAAGGAAAAAAAAACTTTTTTTAATTAAAAAATGAGAACTCCCTCTTAAAAGGTAACTGGTGCTGTTATTTTTGTCTTAAAACCATTTTCGATATTTTGTTGCAGGATGGAGAGGAGAGGTGGCTTAAAGAAGGCACTTTAAAGCGTTCTGCTGCAGAACTTGACTCTTCTGTTTCGGACGCAGCAACTAGCTCTTTTGCTAAAGATAAATGTGGTAATAATAAAAGTGATGCAACTGAAATCGCCACAAACGAAATTAGGCCAGTAATGGTCTCTACAAGTAATCAACCCAGAGCAGTTACTAAAAACCTAAGGAAATATGATGAAAGTTATATATGTTTAGGATTCATGAACGATAATGATGATCCTCAGTGAGTTATATGCAATAAAGTTCTACAAAATAGCTCTATGGCTCCAGCTAAAATGCGTCGTCATTTAGAATCTGTTCATGGCGAGCTTAAAGAAAAAAATATTGAATTCTTCATTCGGAAGCGTGACGAACTTTTAAAATTAAAAACGGTTAAGGTTCAAACCACAAAAACGGTGAATGAAAAAGCAAGTGAGGCTTCTTACTTAGTCAGCTATCTGATAGCTCAACGCGGTGAAGCATACTCAATTGCGGAAAATCTTATTAAACCTTCATGTATGGAGATGGTAAAATGTGTGTTAGGTGAAAAATCTGCAAAAGAAATGGCTAAGATTCCACTTTCGAATGACACGGTAGCTCAGCGCATCAGAGATTTAGCAGCCAATATAAAGAATTAACTTACTTTTCGTCTCAAATTATGCAAATTTTCATTACAAATGGATGACTCAACCGATATATCTGGACTCGCAATATTAATTGTAATCGTTAGATATCAGCACGAAAACGCATTATTGGAAGATCTTCCTTTATGCAAATCTCGACCAACACGTACTACTGGAGTCGAAATATTTGGTCTTCTAAATTCTTTTCTTGAAGAGAATAAAATACCATGGGACAACTGTATTGATATCTGTACCGATGGAGCAAAGGCCATGAGTGGCATAATTAATGGGGCTGTACAGCTTATTAAAAATATAGCTAAAAACTGTTCTAGTAGCCACTGCATGATCCATAGGCAGGCACTTGCTGCTAAAAAATCATCCCCCAGTTATAAGAATACTCTTGATGAGGTCATCAAAATCATTAACTTCATAATATCTCGACCGCTAAATAATCGTATATTCAAAATACTCTGTGAGGAGATTGGAAGTGTACATACATCTCTTCTTTTACATACTGAAGTCAGATGGTTATCTCGAGGAAAGATACTAACCCGTTTTCTTGAGTTAAGGGACGAGGTGCGTGCTTTTTTTAGAACACAATTTTGAATTGAAAGGTTGATTATTTGATAGAAATTGGTTACTTAAAATTGCCTATTTAAGCGACATTTTTACAAAGATAAATGAACTTAATTTAACCCTCCAGGGCAAACAAGTAAATGTATTTATTGCCCACGAAAAAATTCTTGCTTTCAAGAAAAAAATTGAATTTTGGACAATTTGTATGCGCTCCAACGAGTTTGATTGTTTCCCAACAATAAAAGGCTTTTTAGAAGAAGAAGGGGTTGAAATGGAAGAGGCATTTATTGAAGAAATTATTCAACATCTGAAAAGATTGAGTGAAGCTTTTAATAAGTATTTTCCAAATGAACAGCAGATTAAATATCAAAATGAATTGTGGATTAAAAACCCATTTATTTTCAATGCACAACCTTCGACCATGTCAACGGAAGAATACGAAACTTCTATTGAAATGACATCTGATTCATTATTGCAAAATAAATTTAAATTAATGCCATTAACGGAATTCTGGTGCAGTATAAAAGATGAATATCCTCAATTGTCGCAAAAGGCCGTGTTGGTGCTTTTACCATTTGTAACCACACATATGTCCGAAACGGGGTTCTCAGCTTATTTGTCGACAAAAACTAAATACCGGAACAGACTTGGTGCCGAACCTGACATAAGAATTCAATTTTCATCAATTAAGCCTAATATTAAGTATATTTGTGATAATAAAAAGCAATATCACTCATCCCATTAAAATTAAAATTTAGAAGTCCTGTAAATGTAAATTAAGTTGTTTTAAGAACTTTTGTGTTAATTTTTTAATTACTTTTTGAAGAAAATAAATATTTTTTGAAATAATTGTCATTTTTGTTGCATATAATCCATTTACAGAATGTTACATTAAAAGCATACTATTGAAACAAACCAGGGGTTCCACAATAAAAGTGACTACTAAAAAGGGTTCCACTCCATCCATCCATCAAAAAGATTAAGAAACGCTGGTCTATGGAAACTACATGCAATATTTTTAAGTATCTATCAATTTCATGAATTTAAAAGAACGTTAGTGACTGGTTAGTATTTTTTAAAATATACTAAATATATTTAAAATTTTTAAATCTGAGTGCTATATTAATTATTAGAGCAGACCAATTTCCGTGCGCGCCATGAGCGCCGGTATGGGAGTGTAATTCGTAATATATTAGAATATGTGATAGAATAGGGACGCAACATGAGCTTGTTAAAGATATAAGTATAGAAGTAGAGACATTTATTCTATCAGAAATAATTAAATATACATTTGGTTTTCTGCTATTAAAGTAATATGCATAAATACACGAAAAATAAGAATAGTACATATTATAGCAGCGTTGTATGTACCTATAAATAAAATGTGTATTTAAAGTGCTCGTAAAAAAAAAAAATTTCTCGCGATCTTTTGTTTGTTCCGTTTTTACTAAATTTTGGATTCCTTTGCATCCTTGATAGACGACCTCACAAACCTAACCAGCCCTTCTCCATAAATTCTAAAACGGTTCTAGTTTCTAATTCAATTCATCCATTGTTTGGTTTTATCCTGTTAAGGCTTGTGATTCATTTTGCATTTCCTAAATTTTTAATATCAGCGACTTTTTTTATATATTTTTGTTTTAATGTCCATGGGTACCAACTCTAGGTGAGTATATATGTCTACAAACAGCTCTTGTATATATAATTCATAATTAGAGCAGACCAATTTCCGTGCGCGCCATAAGCGCCGGTATGGGAGTGTAATTCGTAATATATTAGAATATGCGATAGAATAAGGACGCAACATGAGCTTGTTACCGATATAAGTATAGAAGTAGAGACATTTATTCTATCAGAAATAATTAAATATACATTTGGTTATTCTGCTATTAAAGTAATATGCATAAACACACGAAAAATAAGAATAGTACATATTATAGCAGCGTTGTATACATATAAGGAATATGTGGCAAGTTTTTGTACAGACCTTTTAGAGACACATAGTATAAAGCTTTCAACGCCATTGTGTGAATAGTGGGGATAGAAACAAGTTCTAACCTGGAAACGGTATTTTCGAGTATTTCATCTTACCATACAAAGTTTCATTCTCCCGTGCACTGTCGTTGAGTAACACTGTAGGACAGAAAGTCATGCTCACGTTTTCTGGGATGCAAAGAAGGTCATTCGTATCGAATATCTGCCGAAAGTATCAACGATTAATTCAATAATAAGATACTGCAACAATGTACGATCACTCGTACTCGTAGAGTAAGGCCGAAAGTAAAGAATTTTTTCTTGTCCCACGACAACGCCAGACCGCATTGCAGCAACAAAACGATGGAGACAGTCACGAGCCTGAAACTCACGGTTATTTCGCAGTCCTGATTTGTGAACTTCAGATTTCTGGTTGTTCTCAAAGTTGAAGGAGGAATGTCTACATTTTTCATCAGAACTGAAATTTGGGTTGCTGTTCACAATTGGATCAACAGTAAACAATACAGTTTTTTCATGGGCAGAATGAAAAAATGAGGAGAAATATGTTGCACGAAATGGTGATTAAGTAGGAAAATAATAATAGTGTAGATTGGTAGTATAATAAACTTATTTCATTTTGAAACTGGCTTCGTTATTTTGTCTTTTTTTATTCTTATTGTATAGAGTTGAAGACCTTATACAGGGTATCAAAACAACGTATGAAAAATAGAAATATGTAATAATATAGAATATGGATCCAAAATATTGTCAATTACGATGCGAATTCCAAAATTAAAACCACCTTGAATATTGTATCGTATTCCGCCTATGAACTCAAAATATTCAGAATGTAAATATTTTTATTGAAGTTACACACACACCGTATGTTTACATGCGTAACAACTGTCGATGTTATAAAAGTCATAACATCCTGTATGCTAAAGTCAATACCTTGTACAAAATCAGCTTTTTATACATTCAAGTAAATAATTAAAAATTAAGATATATGATACATTCATTTTCAAACCCATTTTAAAAATCATACTAAAATTTCAAGTGCATTACGAGAATGTTTTAATATCGTCTCCGATAGTATTTATGATATATTCAGTCGCACAGTGGTCTAACACAATTTCTTTAAATATCTTCGTTCTTTTTTCTCGTTTATGAGAGGGAATTTTGGGTATATATTCTATATAATTTAGTCTTTCCATTTTTCACACGTCGTCTTCTTATTTCAAGGACGTACCTTGCCACCCTCGTAATAATTCGTGCATTTAACTTACCCAAAAAGCCATTAAGCAAGCTTTGAGAATAGACATCGTAACTTACCTGAAAAAAAAAAGGAAAAAAGTATTAATTAAATTCAACAAACGAAAATAATTGCTACAACAGGCATTGGAACACTCATCTGCAGTTCTTAAAATGATTGGATTTAAGCTACATATACCAAATATGAACTGACTTAAGAAAGCTTAATAATTTGTTGGGAAAGTAAATGAAATTCAATAGATTACAAATAGAAAATGTATTTTTAACATTTGAAACAACATTTGTTTATTATATTGACTTTCATAGTATTGGTAAATATGCCAGTTAATCAAACAAAGTTCTTTTATCAATACGAACGCAATTTAACTGAGAGGTTAGATTCAATTAAGTAGACATGAAGATAAAAGACGAGAACAGTGACAAAAAATAATATACATATTAAAACACAAGTTTCATAAGGTACTATTTTGTCGGACGAGTTTTCTAAAGAACGGTCCGACAAAAGGTCTTATGAAACGACGTTTTTATACTAATTTTTCGATTTTGCATTTTTTACATTAATATTGAAATTATTTAATTAAGAGTTCTATTTTTATATAAAGTATGCAGTTGGTCACATTGATACTTTCATTTTCGAATTTAAATATTGATATCCGCGAAATATTATTTATTAAATTTCGTTAACATTACTTGATATTTTATTTAAAAATATAAACATGAGTGGCATAGAAACTAATATATCTGGTACACCACCACAGCTACCTAAAGCACCTGACAAAACAATTATGAATTTATTATCAAAAGAGTCAGGCGATGCATATGAAAAATGCTAATAGAATTTTGAAATTTGACGCATGGAAAACAAGTTTCTTTTGTCAATTTTATACAATATACGTTGTTTGTGTAGCATTTCTACATTGTGTCTGTAAATGATCGAACAAATTGTGCTGGCCCGCAAATGTCTCAACTTGTAGTGGCTACATTGTCGACATTGTCAATTTTAACAGAGCCTGTTGACGTTGGTTTGGTGTATTATTTAGCGTCGATTTTTTGATACCTATTAAAATGTTTACGACTGAACATGATGCATATATATTCTTATAGCTCACTTTCGGAGTGCATTTCGAAACCACGATGGGACGTGGTCATAACGAGAGTTCAATTAGTCTTTACGTCCGGGGTAGCTATGTAATGTAAAACGCATGTCGTTACTAATTTATAAATGTCATGAATTACTACTTACTTGACAGAAGTTTGACTTAAGTCAAAACATACACTAAATATTTTCTGCATATTTTCTATTTCTTAATAGGTTATATTAATAATTTAAGCAAAGACATGCGTTTACAAATCCATGACTGCCCAGGGCGTAAAGACTAAATGAACGCTTGTTATAGTTTGCGATCTTGCTTTGAACAATTTGTAGAAGCCTTTCCTCGCTAAAATGTAAATTATAAAGATTTTGGTCACCACAAACGTGGAATTGTAAACCGATTTGAGACAAAAAACTGTATTTGCAAAAGTAACTATGGGTTGCAATATCAAGATGAAGGATATGTCGGACCAGTTTTCTTTAACGAAATAATTAACGCAGAGAGATACCAAACTGTCATTTTGACAAAATTTATGCTGCATGGTGATGGAATATTGGGTTATTTCCAACAGGACGGAGCCACTGCTCACACAGCAGGTGAGCATAGCAAATTTGCAGGAGTTTTATGATGATCGTATTATCAGCCAAAGCCTGTGGCCACCGAGAAGTACAGACTTGACACCACCAATTTATTTCCTTTTCGGCCATATAAAAAAATAGTGTTTTTAAAAACCGCTTACATTAGAGGAACTTAAACACGCAATTAGACATGAAATTGAAAACATTACTCAGGAAGAACTTTGTCGGGTATTAAACGAGGAGTAAACTTGTGTTGACAAAATAATGGTGGACATTTTCAACAGTTTTTTGAAAAATTAAAGTATTTTTCAACTCATCGATGTTCTTTTCATTAAATAAAGCGTTTGTTGCATACTCAGTTAGCAAATTCACATAAACATAACCTTAGTCTTTATTATTAATATTGCCACCAACTGTAGAAAAATAAAATCCATCGTACCAATATAATTGCCGTACGATCATTTACAAGTGTGTCTGTAAATGTTATGACATTAGTATCGGGAGTTGATTTATAAACAGGATGCATTTTCTTCCATTTGAAATTTGGTTTATTTTGTTTGCCTGTTTTATTTTTTCTGAAAGTGGATGCTGTCGATACGGCTTCATCTTTATCTTTAATATTTTCTACTTGTTTCGAATGAATTTCGAATGTTCCCGGTATGTCTGTCAAATTGTCGTCCTCTGCCAAAATATCGTCGTCAATGTCTTCTTCGTTTGTGACTTCATCAACTGGTGGTGGAATATAAACCGCTTGAACTTCGTCAACGTCGTCTAAATAAAAATCGTCTAGTTCTGCCAACAACTCTGCAGTAGTTAACGGTCGGATCATCTCCCAATCTTCACTCATACTTATAAATCTGAATAACAACGATAATAACTAGATTATATACATATTAGAGTATAAAGTAACTTACTATTCACGGATAAATAGGTTAATTTTATCAAACGTTGGAAATTTCAATAAAAATCACAGTATTTTATTTACACAACTCACTTCGTTAACTGTTAATATGCAACTGAAACAAATCTTGTCAAAGCACGTTATTTGACACTAGCACGTCTAATCTTGTCGGAACTCGCAGACAAGTCTAGTATTCCCAACGTTGCGTACGCGCAACATTATCTTTAAAGCTGATTTTCTAAGAATTTTGTCATTTGAATTGGAACGAATTTTCGTCTATGAAAGAATAAGAGTCTAATATGCATATAATTGTAAAAAAACTTAGCTGTAGATTAATATATAAATATTTACAATTTTTTTAATTTCTGCAAATTCGCAAATACGATTTTAACGGTTTTATAAAAGTAATAAGAATTTAGTTTCGATACTGTTCCAACGTATGTACCCACCAAGAGCTGGGAAATGGATCAATTTATAACACAATATATATTCAAAGCGGTTTCATTTAAGTATTTAGAGAAAAAAAAGATAATTTCTAAAATGTTGCGTTTACGCAACGTTGGGTAATAATGGGTTAATCGACAAGCATCTTTATGGTTTGCAATCACAATACAAACTGAGGGCTGCATTGTTAATATTTTGACGGAATTTCTTTTAGAAATTTAGTATTGATTCAAGAAATCAGAATCAACAACTCAACCAGCATAACACTTTTATAGAAAAGATATTCTTAAAAAAAAACAGTCACGAATAGTACAGAAGTCGCAAGGTATCCTTAAAAATTAATGTAACTTCCATAAAAAGATGGAATCTAAACAATCTACCTCCAAAAAAGACATATACAATATTAATCGAAGACGGTTCTCAAAACACCATGACTTTTCTTTCTATGGTTAATATATGGTCATAATATAACTGCTGTATTTACTTTATATAACATAGGCTCTAATTAAAGAAAACTGCATTGTAAATTGCTTATTCTAGTTTCCTATAACAACCTTCTTATGACTTAATTTTCTTATACACTTCATTTACTATTTTATACACAAGCCCAAACATATATTGCATTTAATGCAAAATATAGGGAAGACATAGTTCAAGACTGTCGGATATTAAGTTCCTATTCAGTTGGTGCAATGCTGAAACATATCGATTTACCTCTTGTTCACTGCATCCGCATTGTTTCCCCAATTTAACGGTGAGAAATCTCATATCTTAATACACCACCAAATAGGATTTTACTCGAGAAGTACAGTTAGAGTTTAGGAAGTCATGGATGATTACGAAGCATTGTATCCTCTGAATAAGTAGTTCATTTAGGATGTTTAAATATATACTCTCCAGCAATTCTCTGGAAGATAATGCAAGGAAAAATAAAGAAGGCATAAAGCTTTCTTAAAATAAACCAATTTGGCTTAAATGTGCATAATTTAACAATTAAAATATGATCAAGGGCATTCAATATTATAGAATATTTGCGTTTATCATATATATATATATATATATATATATATATATATATTGTAAAGTGCCAATCGATGCGCTGAGTAGGATTTAACTAAGAATATAGTATATGAATTAATTATAAAAATTGAAAATCTAAAAGAATGAAAGGTTAAAGATTTTAAATTTAAAATGTGGGCGCCAATATACAAATATCCTTAGTCGAATCAACGCTATCTGTCCCTTTTTAATATAACTAGCTAATTGCGGTAGAGCTTGAGTGTGAAAGTTAATTTTTAATAATCTCAGGGTTCACGGTCGGTCAGGTGTATTATTTGCAGCTACAAACCAATCAGTGTATTCTCCACTCAAACACAACAATCACACTTCACAAATAAAAGATTGAATTAGATAAATAAATAAAAATTTAATATCACAAAAATAAGAAAACTGTAACAACAAAATTGAGAGATAAAAATAGGAAACTGTATTTAATATTATATAAATTATACAAGATGTGACAAAAATTGAAATTAATAAGTGCACATGTGGGAAATGGTGATGAGGTTATGTGTACGAGATAAAATAAACAAATATTTAATAGTTTTTATATCTTATATTATTTTGGTGAGTATAAGCTTATTTGTAGCTAAATATCTGTAAAATTCAACGCTTTAAATTGATGCTTACTTTAAAATTGAATTTGATACATGAAATAATAATTTGTAGCGATTAATTTGAGCAATTATAACTTTTAAAATTAAATAATTTGGAATAAACGTTGTAGGTGAACCTGATGTTGATCTCCTAGATCTGATATACTTCTCAATATGTGAATATGCGGCAGACCAGGAAGCACGGCCTCGTTCACCGTCTTTGGCGGAGTTCGTCGAGTTGAGTGGTGTAAATCGTTGGCTTGCCCTGCTCTCTGCTTCAAATGATGCTTAGGACGATATCTCACGTTTGCGTTGAGGTATTCTTGAGATTTTTTCTTCAAAAGGTGGGCCTTTAATTTGGTTATCGAATGATTCAACACTAGGTAGGAGATTTTCACTTTAAAGATGTTTTAAAAATTTATTTTAAGGAAGTACACTCAAAAACGGCCATTTATGTTGAAAGTTTTATATCAGATGACGCCGATCGCGTTTTATTTTTTATTCCAAAGCCTTATTTCTATATCGAAATAATCTCGTAATTTTAGTTTAATTACATCAATTTAAAATGTGAGTTTATACAATGTTTTGATTTTAACATAAAGGGAAAATTAATTTAATATTTTACATTAACCTAAAATATGATTTGAATATAAATTTAGTAATGTTTTCTACCGTAAAGTTTGCTTTAGCGGGGTTCATATAATTTTGAATTGGTGGGCGTGGTTATCTAGCGTCGATATAAACCTGATGTTGATAAATTAAATACCTGTTGTTTCGCGCGTATAATTTGAATAATGAAAAAAATGAAATTAAAATATAAAAAGTTAGTTAAAATCAAAATAAGATAATGATGAATTTTAAAGTTATCGTCGTATTAATTTATTTACATTTCGATGTTAGTTTCACAAATTCCGTCCACCAATTTATTGTTTATACAGGTGTTTATATTGATTGTGTACCTGTACTTTCCATTGTAGGTGCTGGAATACCTGAGCTGGTTGTACCACTACATTATCCCCGTCAAAAGAAAAACGAATGTACTGAAGTTATTTCTTTTCCCAGATATGGAAAATGAATTAAGAACATCAACTTGTTTATCTCCCTCATCATGTGTCAACATATTTAAAAAAAAACAAATAAACAAATTCAACTTGGAACAAAATAATAATTATTATGTAATTCTCTTTTCTAATATATAAATTATTTATTATTCACTTCAAACTTTTTTTTTTTAATTGTAAATCATGATTATTTATTTTAAAAATCTCGTTTCTTTTTATAATATTTGTCTTTATATTCATTATACTTTCTGTATTCGTTTTGTTTATTAACTTCTTTTATGTTTTATTATATCTTTATAAATGTTACATATTCCATACATTTTAATAGCATTATTATATATCTTTTAATAAGGTTTCTTATATTTAGTTTGTATATATGTATTAGTAATATTTTTGTGTTAGTTAAATCTTTCTTTATTAGTGTTATACTTTATAATGTATTGTTGTTCGATCTGTAACATAGTTGTAATACTGGGCTTTTCTCTGTGTTTAAAAATTGGTGTTATATACTTCATGTACTAATTACATTAAATATTCAGGTATTTGACTGTAGTGTTATAATTGTTAGGGTATTTTGTTTATTTCTTTCATTGATGGTACATGCTTAATAATTCTTTTTATAACTGGTTATTCTTAATCTTTAATTATAATTGATATACTGATCTAAGCTTTATCTTCCATAATAAATAATACTTTCATTATACATACAAGACGTTACATTCACCTTCACTTCTCTTATCGTAAAATGCCATTCAGTAATATATATTTTCTACCTTATAAGAAGACACTTTTGTCTATATTTTAATATTTTCATAATAATAATAATTCATTTATTTTCATATAATTCTATACACCCCTATCATATATTAAGTCCTTCTAACTTTAAAATCTTTACCTAGTCCCTCTTATGTCATATCTACACTCCTTTATTATTTATTCAATCATACTCTCTCTTTTTCAATACTAATACGTTTAAACTTTCATTATTTACCTTTCGCATGTTTATAAGTGAATTGGTTCCCCTTTTAAACTCTATTGATAATACCAATATTATTTTAAATAATTGTTCTATTGTAATTTATTTTCATCATCTGAATATGTGATGTTACCTTCTTTTTCTCAGAGTATATAACTCTTAATTATAGATATTTAGTAGATATATTTGAGCTCCAGTTATGTTTGTTTTCTCTTTAATTTATACATTATTATTTGACTTGTTATATGTTCATTTATTGTATCATATTGTGTACTTTCTTTCGTATTAAATTGTGTTTATCATCTCTTTGTTTATGCTTAATCTAAGTGTAATTGTTTTAGTTTATCTGTAATTATAACTCGTATCCCCGTATTCTGCTTTGTTCATCATCGTGTGTATTAGAACATCGAGATTCTGTCATCGTATTTTTTAAATATTTATTTTTCGACGAACTATTTTAAAGATATCAATGTTGTTATCCCTGTGTAGAAATATCATGTTGCCTCTACCTTGAGATTTATGGAGGTTTTTGTTAATTAGTGAGTATGTATTTATAATTTTTGTGTGAATGTGTATATTAGTATTGATTTTTATATTGGATAAATTATTAAGGAAATTGTTATTATTTAAGTATTCATATATTACAGAGTTGTTTATCATGCCTTCTTTATTTAATATTTTATTTGTGTTATCATGTATAATTAAGTTTGTTGAAATTAAAGCTATGTTTTGTATGTACGTGATTTTTGATTGTGTGTTGTTGGTTGCATAATTATGATTAATATTCTTGATGTTAATATGGGATAAGTTAATATTAACGTTATTAATCCCCGTCTTCCCTATGTTAAAGTTATTATTCTCCCTTGCATTGTTTATTAAAAAGTTCTGATATTCTTTGTCGTTTATTAAAAATTGATTAGGAAAATCGGGTTTAGTTTTTCTTCTAAGCGGTATGTTAGTATTATGATTTTGTATTATCTTAGTTGTCTCCTTATTATTAATATTGTGCATATTATTGATTGTATTCTTATCCAGTACCTCTTTATGTGTATTAATTGTTTTATTATTAGTTGGTTTTTGATCGGCATTTTTGAAATCTATCTTGTTATTTTGTTTATTGCGTTTAGCTTCTATTATGTTTTTTGTGATATCTAAGTTCTTGCTTATGTTGTTGTAACTAGATCCTATTATGTTATTTAAGTCTAATCGTTTTTCAATGTTATTGGATTCTATTTTGTTGGTTTTGCCTAATCGTTTTGCCCACTGTGAATTTAGAAGATTGACTGTTTCGTCCAGTTTAATTAAATATTTTAACTCATTTTCCTCCATAACTTTTTGTGCGATGGAGATTTCTGCTATTTTTCCCTCCAGATCGATTTTAAAAGCACTTAATTTGTTGTCTATATTGGCGTTGTTAAGTTCGAATTTTTCATTAATGTGTTGCATGTTGGTTTCTAATTTAGTTATTAAATTACTACTCAAGTTATTTAATTCTTGTTTTAAATCAATGTTATCTTGTTTTAGGTTTTTGGTCGTTATATCCAATTTATTATTTGTAAAATCTAGTTTGTTATTCATGTCAATGTTATTATTTTTCAATTCATTATTAGTGGTTTCTATTTTATTAGTTAAGTCAAGGTTATTAGCATCTAGCTTGTTATTGGTAGTGTCTATTTTATTAGTCATTTGATTCATTTGTAACATTAGAGCGTTTAACATTTTCATTACCTGGCTATCCTCTGGAGAACTTACCACTTCAGATCCGGATGTTTGAGCTACTGGAATATCTCCTTGCTCGGACCTGTCCTCATCAACATTATCTTTTGTTGCCTTTGATCGATGTCTGGTGTCCATGTTAATGTTAATTTATTTGTTATAGTATAAGAAAGAATTTATTATTTTTTTTTTTTTGAAAAATTGATAAGAATTATTATAATTGATATTAAAGAAGTATGAATTTAGATATTAATCAGAATAGTTATATGCCACACAAAATTAATATAAATTGGCAAGAATTGAAAACAATAAATACCCACAAGTTGATTTTCCCTTTCACTAACCTTTTATTCCTGAATATCCCGGTTAAAGTTGAGGTTCCCTCGTAAAATGTGATATTGATTTAGCTATACAATGGACAAATCAGATACACAACACAATACACATAAATACCTAATACAGTTCACAAATTTTTTAAACAAATATCTGTCTGTGTAAAAGTTGGTTGAGCACTATTTTTATAACTGCAGGATAATACTTGGCCTTCACGTTCGGGCGTCAAATGTAAAGTGCCAATCGATGCGCTGAGTAGGATTTAACTAAGAATATAGTATATGAATTAATTATAAAAATTGAAAATCTAAAAGAATGAAAGGTTAAAGATTTTAAATTTAAAATGTGGGCGCCAATATACAAATATCCTTAGTCGAATCAACGCTATCTGTCCCTTTTTAATATAACTAGCTAATTGCGGTAGAGCTTGAGTGTGAAAGTTAATTTTTAATAATCTCAGGGTTCACGGTCGGTCAGGTGTATTATTTGCAGCTACAAACCAATCAGTGTATTCTCCACTCAAACACAACAATCACACTTCACAAATAAAAGATTGAATTAGATAAATAAATAAAAATTTAATATCACAAAAATAAGAAAACTGTAACAACAAAATTGAGAGATAAAAATAGGAAACTGTATTTAATATTATATAAATTATACAAGATGTGACAAAAATTGAAATTAATAAGTGCACATGTGGGAAATGGTGATGAGGTTATGTGTACGAGATAAAATAAACAAATATTTAATAGTTTTTATATCTTATATTATTTTGGTGAGTATAAGCTTATTTGTAGCTAAATATCTGTAAAATTCAACGCTTTAAATTGATGCTTACTTTAAAATTGAATTTGATACATGAAATAATAATTTGTAGCGATTAATTTGAGCAATTATAACTTTTAAAATTAAATAATTTGGAATAAACGTTGTAGGTGAACCTGATGTTGATCTCCTAGATCTGATATACTTCTCAATATGTGAATATGCGGCAGACCAGGAAGCACGGCCTCGTTCACCGTCTTTGGCGGAGTTCGTCGAGTTGAGTGGTGTAAATCGTTGGCTTGCCCTGCTCTCTGCTTCAAATGATGCTTAGGACGATATCTCACGTTTGCGTTGAGGTATTCTTGAGATTTTTTCTTCAAAAGGTGGGCCTTTAATTTGGTTATCGAATGATTCAACACTAGGTAGGAGATTTTCACTTTAAAGATGTTTTAAAAATTTATTTTAAGGAAGTACACTCAAAAACGGCCATTTATGTTGAAAGTTTTATATCAGATGACGCCGATCGCGTTTTATTTTTTATTCCAAAGCCTTATTTCTATATCGAAATAATCTCGTAATTTTAGTTTAATTACATCAATTTAAAATGTGAGTTTATACAATGTTTTGATTTTAACATAAAGGGAAAATTAATTTAATATTTTACATTAACCTAAAATATGATTTGAATATAAATTTAGTAATGTTTTCTACCGTAAAGTTTGCTTTAGCGGGGTTCATATAATTTTGAATTGGTGGGCGTGGTTATCTAGCGTCGATATAAACCTGATGTTGATAAATTAAATACCTGTTGTTTCGCGCGTATAATTTGAATAATGAAAAAAATGAAATTAAAATATAAAAAGTTAGTTAAAATCAAAATAAGATAATGATGAATTTTAAAGTTATCGTCGTATTAATTTATTTACATTTCGATGTTAGTTTCACAAATTCCGTCCACCAATTTATTGTTTATACAGGTGTTTATATTGATTGTGTACCTGTACTTTCCATTGTAGGTGCTGGAATACCTGAGCTGGTTGTACCACTACAATATATATATATATATATATGCCGGACCGTTGCTTATGTAGTAAAGCAACGGTCCGGCAAACCGTAGACTTGGGTTCAAGTCCCAACGTAGACAATATTTTTCAATTAAAAAATTTCGTATGATTTGCTTTGTAATTTGTAGACAGCAATGTTTACATCCTCACTTACTTTGCAATTACATACTAATTTGATATTTGTAAATATTTCATATAATAACCGAGAAACTCCAAGAATTTATCAATATATATATATAGATAATTATTTCGTAACCTCGTTTTACTTCAAAATGTATAAATTTAAAACAATATTACATGTTTCGGCATATGATGCCTTTTTCAAAGAATTTAAAATATTAAATGACAGTATATTAATGTCATACTTATACATGTGTAGTTGTCATGGATAAAATTATTCAAAGATACATTCCAGTTTAATAATAATAAATCATGCCTTGGCATTCTGAAAATAGAAAATAGAAAATAGAAAATAGACAACAAAAACGGGGAATGGCAAGCCATGAGTTATTATTATGTCTGCGGCCGTAGAGCGGCTTAAGATGTTAAGCTGTCGGCATTCGCCTTAAACGAGAAGGAAAACCACGAAAACCTACTCGAACAGCCAGTCAGGGATCTAAACACGGAACTGTCAGCATGATAAGCAACTACAACTACAGATGTATAGGTATGAAATTAATATACTGTCATTTATATTTTAAATTCTTTGAAAAAGGCAACATATCAAACTTTCAAAATTTTGATAATAATGTTTAACAATCAGTACGAGTTGTTCTATCGGGTAATGCTTCACGTTTACTAACTTCCATCTGTCAGTTTTCGATTTGTCACATCATAATCACGTGTCATTATGACTATCGAACATTGCGGGCAATTCAAAGCTTGCACTCTTATTGAAACACCCATTAGAATGACACCCAGTTTATTTGATAAATTGTTAAGTCACGTTTACAACGATTTGCGACAATTTTTTCCTTATACATATATACATTTTTGTAATTGACAAGCCGCACATTATACAATTCCTCTTTAGCTTGTACTAAATTGATAAAATTTTCTACCTCGTTGATAAATAAACAACAACCAGAACAACGGCTTACAGAAATATACAATAATGTAATCTCTTTGGTTCACAATCTTAAAAGTCAGGTTAGGTTTGACAAATTTAATTTGACAATTGAAGTGATCGCTCGTCTCTGGAATTGACCAAGTTTTGCCGCCGTGCTGTGTTACCCTAAACACGTAATTACTTCGCGTGATGCGATTGGCTAATTGTTTATTCTACGAGGTGCATTCAAGTTCTAAGGCCTCCGATTTTTTTTCTCCAGACTGGTAAGAGATAAAAGCATGTGCATTGTTTTAAAATGAGCGTGCGTTCGATATCAATAGGTCACTGAGATGGCAGCACTGTACGGCAGATGGAATTGTAGCGGCAGCGTCGCGAATGAGAACTGTTTTAGATACTTAAAATGGCTACGTTTTCCTTACATGAACAGCGTGCAATCATTCGTTTTCTGAATTTGCGTGGTGTGAACAGCGTGCAATCATTCGTTTTCTGAATTTGCGTGGTGTGACACCAATTGAAATTCATCGACAGTTGAAGGAGACATGTGGTGATGGAGTTATGGATGTGTCGAAAGTGCGTTCGTGGATGCGACAGTTTAATGAAGGCAGAACATCGTGTGACAACAAACCGAAACAACCTCGGGCTCGCACAAGCCGGTCTGACGACATGATCGAGAAAGTGGAGAGACTTGTTTTGGGGGATCGCCGAATGACAGTTGAACAGATCGCCTCCAGTGTTAGCATTTCCGTGGGTTCTGTGCACACAAACCTGCATGACGACCTGAAAATGCGAAAAGTGTCCTCCAGGTGGATGCCACGAATGCTGACGGACGACCACAAGGCTGCTCGTGTGGCATGTTGCCAAGCAATGTTGACGCGCAAGGCATGAATGGGACTTTCTTTTCGTCGATTGTGACAATGGATGAGACGTGGTTGCCATTTTTCAATCCAGAAACAAAGCGCCAATCAGCTCAATGGAAGCACACAGATTCACCGCCACCAAAAAAATTTCGGGTAACCGCCAGTGCTGAAAAAATTATTGTGCATGTTCTGGGACAGTGAGGGCGTAATCCTTACCCATTGTGTTCCAAAGGGCACTACGGTGACAGGTGCATCCTACGAAAATGTTTTGAAGAACAAGTTCCTTCCTGCACTGCAACAAAAACGTCCGGGAAAGGCTGCGCGTGTGCTGTTTCACCAAGACAACGCACCCGCACATCGGGCTAACGTTACGCAACAGTTTCTTCGTGAAAACAACTTTGAAGTGATTTCTCATGCTCCCTACTCACCTGACCTGGCTTCTAGTGACTTTTGGCTGTTTCCAACAATGAAAGACACTGTCCGTGGCCGCACATTCACCAGCCGTGCTGCTATTGCTCCAGCGATTTTCCAGTGGTCGAAACAGACTCCTAAAGTAGCCTTCACCGCGGCCATGGAAGCATGGCGTCGACGTTGTGAAAAATGTGTACGTCTGCAGGGAGATTACGTCGAGAAGTAACACCAGTTTCATAGTTTTCGGGTGAGTAGTTAGAAAAAAAATCGGAGGCCCTAGAACTTGAATGCACCTCCTATAATCGAGCTGAGCTAAACGAGCACGCAAATAAGTTCGCTAAGACACACCTTTATGCTCCAAAAATGTCAACAATGTCAAACATTTTTCCTTGTGTTCATCGGTAAGCTTGCGAGGTTCCACCTTGCACAAATTGTTCGGTACTTCAGATGATCTTTAACAAGGCATGCGAAATATGTAGAAAACTGAATAATTTCATTAATTCATCTACTAAATACAGCTCGTCCTGTTCGCTAATCTTCATGGTTATGCTCTTACCCTGAGTTGAAATTTCGACATCATCGGTCAGCAGATAATTCATCTTTAACATCGTCTCCATAAACATCTTTGATTTGTCGGTGAATGGCTTTTCGAAATCGAATCATAGGTTCTATTTGTGTGGCGTTTTTCTGATAAGTCATAGATATGAGAAAAGCATTAATTCCTCTTCAATTATGTACCTTATTTCAAGAGACACTGGCGAACGTAAACTTCAAAATAAAATTTTAATAAATTACTGTCTCTTTATCTGTATCTAACATCATCAAAAATATATTCCAATATAATGTTAATCAAGCCAGGTTAGTATATAATTTAAAGCTTCTAAATATGTCATTTCACTTGACAACGCCGTAGAACACAGATAATAATTAATAATTTATGAACTATGCTTTATATTAATGCCAGATGTAACTACACAGTTTATGAATAATACGTAGGGGACTTTCGCGCACTTTCGGATACGGCAAATATCAATAATTAATCAAACGACTTAATGAGCGTATAATGATAAACACGTTCTAACAAAGACCAGTTAACTCAGCAATTAGTTGTAGATTTCGAACAAATACCCTAGTTGCCCATTAAAACACTTCCGGAATTTATATGTAAATTAAATTGGTCTTGGAGACCGTTCCGGCCTTAATTAAAAATTATTTCCATGAAAAAACATTTTGCTTTTCGATCTGAATATTGCAGACCTCAATCAGTTGTTTAGGATAAAGAACCAACGCGTCTATATAATCACAAAAATTAGTTTTTGGAGTACTTGGTAAATTGGATGTGTAATTGGAGTTGATGCACAGGATATAACCCTTTTGCATTATTAAGTATTGAATATACTACGTAAATTTTGCTAACCCTTAAAGTCTAAGGGTATTTGCTAATTGCAATAAGCTAGTTCTACTTCTTTTACATTAAGTCACGTAATTTAACATTGTTTCTTAAAATTAGAGACAATTACGTAGTAATTAGATAAAATATGAAAACATCCTTTAATACCTTAACTCCAGTATATTTAATTAGAAAGGTACCTACAAATAACATCGATACTAGTAATTTCACCATTTACTTAATTTAATCATATTTATTTCATTAAACTTAATCGTAAATTGTACGATTCAATTAAATAATATTCAAATACTCACCGTATCAGTATATCTTAGTGTATTCAAAATTATTATTCATAGATAACTGATCTTTCAATTACTAAAACATTCATAGTTAAACATAGTTAAATTTGGAATAACCGCACCCTCGAAGTTACCATCAGAACGAGAAGATCATCAAAAAAAAGGTGAAAGTGATGTCACCGAAACGTCAGGAAGAAAGTTGTCCTTCTCAGGACGAAATCATCCAAACGCGATGAAATATCCCGAAGAACAACGCTTCTTTATATATATATATATATATATATATATATATATATATATATATATATAAAACGTGTGTATAAATTGTCGCAAAAGCTACACGGAGCGATGTTCTTCGCTTGGTTCTGAATAAAAAATCTTAATGTTAAAATGTCGTATCATGCTTCGTTTGTTTTCACGGAGTTCTTGAAGTTCAGACTTTTAGTGCGTAACTAACCTTTGCTCTTCGATATCTGTTAATAGAGATAGATGCAATTTAGTCTAAAGAAAAAAATTTTACTAGTATTATTTCGTAAACGTTTTCTTTTTTATTTAAAAGCTTGTTTTAAACATTCATTCATTAGTACTTTCACGAAAAACACATTTGGCAACGCTGTAGAACAATAAGTTTGTATTTCAAAGTGAGTTCAATCAAACTCATTACTGTCAAATTTTAACATTTACGAATTTACGAAGCATGATACGACATTTTAACATTAAGATTTTTTATTCAGAACCGAATGAAGAATGTCGCTACGTGTAGCTTTTGCGACAATTTATACACACCTTGTATATATATTTAGTGTTTATAAGAATTAAATTTCTTATTTATTTTATTGGCCGTGTCTTAATATTAAAATAATAGACTTTTTTATTGGTTTAGCGACCTTTAATGAATTTCAATGTTTTCTTCTACGACGTTTCGACTCTTTTTATTATTAAGTCTTTTTCAAATGACTAGAAACAAAAATTAATACAATGAAAAATAAGAAAATATGTTTGCATTTGTATGAATGAATTAAAAATTAAAATTAAAATTAAATTAATAATAAAGTAAGGAAAAATTAAAATGATTACATTTGTATGAATGAATTAAAAATTTAAATTAAAATAATAATAAAGTAAGGATATTAAATGATACAAACTCACCGATTTATTCTGTTTCAAAACTCATTTTTTGCACATGTGTGGTCGGGCTTTGCCCGAGACATTTTTAGGGAACGACCGTGTCGCTTCGAATATTTTGTGTGACTAAATGTCTTTTGTTTGGAGAAGTGAAATTTCTTACTCTGTTTTAAAATTAGCAAATGGTCAGGCAAATGTGTTAAGGGATATATAGTATATGTATTTACAAATGGGAAACAATAAATTATTTTTTTTTGGTGTGTGCGGGCGGGGTTGGTTGTCTTCTATTGTTTAATGAGTGGGTAATAGAGTTTAGAAAGTCCATCAATCTCGTTTCGGTCGTTGATTGCTCTGCTGTTTTTGAAAATATGGATCATTTCTAAGACCTCCCTAGCCTTTGTATTTTTTTGCTTTATTATTTTGGTATTTTCAAAATCAAAATTATGTTTTAGTGTCATTTGGTGTTTTTTTAAAGCAGTCTGATTTTTTGCGTATTTGTGACCGTTCAATCTTTCCTGTAGTAACTGTTTTGTTTGGCCTATGTATACTTTGTCACAGTCTTTGCAGGGTATGTTATATATTGTATGAGATTGTTTTAGTGTAGGTGTTGAGTCTTTTAGTTTGGTGTGTAGGAATTTTAGGTTTTCTCCGCTTTGATGTGCTATTTTAAAATTAAATGGTTTAAATATATTGTCTAGTTTTTCGGATAATCCAGCTATATATATGTTAATTCCATATTACCAATTAACATATAATTATAATATAATTAATACATATAATATAATTTTTTTTTATTGTTTCCCATTTGTAAATACATATACTATATATCCCTTAACACATTTGCCTGAACATTTGCTAATTTTAAAACAGAATAAGAAATTTCACTTCTCCAAACATAAGACATTTAGTTACACAAAATATTCGAAGCGACGCGGTCGTTCCCTAAAAATGTCTCGGGCAAAGCCCGACCACACATGTGCAAAAAATGAGTTTTGAAACAGAATAAATCGGTGAGTTTATATCATTTAATATCCTTACTTTATTATTATTTTAATTTAAATTTTTAATTCATTCATACAAATGTAATCATTTTAATTTTTCCTTACTTTATTATTAATTTAATTTTAATTTTAATTTTTAATTCATTCATACAAATGCAAACATATTTTCTTACTTTTCATTGTATTAATTTTTGTTTCTAGTCACTTTAAAAAGACTTAATAATAAAAAGAGTCGAAACGTCGTAGAAGAAAGCATTGAAATTCATTAAAGGTCGCTAAACCAATAAAAAAGTCTATTATTTTAATATATATATATATATATATATATATATATATATATATATATATTGTAATGTTACTGACGAGCTGTTGAAATTGAATATAAATTTAATATTCCAAGTAGAAATGGTTTTCAATATTAAATATATTTTAAATATGATAATCGGCTAGCTGGTTGTAAGTATAATCTCAGGAATAATATAGATGGCGTCGTTCGGACGGTAGAGCATGTATAAGTAAATTGAATAATATAGAGACTCAGATTTACACAATCATCGTGGATAGCCCTCACTTATAGTTAAACAAAGCAATTTAAATAAATTAATAGCATAGACTGAGCATCACATCTACCAATAAAACACAAATTTCAATTCAATAGAATTATAATATTTATTAAAGTTAGAACTCTGTACACGGTACATACTTATAACTTCTATAGTGGTGAAATAATGAATTACTATTTATAGTCAAATTACATGTGTACAGATATAGGTTAAGTTATGAAATGTATTTTATCGAAAAATAGATTTAATAATACAATAAGTGACACAAAAATGATTAAGATGGTAAGTACTACTAATTATTAATGATATTAAGCTTGAAGTTAGAATATTGTGATAGATATTTAAATTGTAAAGCAAAAATCAAGTTGTTTTATTAAATGTGCATGAATGATTGAAAAATATAATGTTGGTGTATATAAATGTTTTTTTTAAAAACCTGTAATTCGTAGATTGGATGGCTTGAAAAGGAAATCGGGTTCAATAGGCTGCAAGGCTGGATTTCAGGTGTAAGAATGGTTAATTGAAGCTCTAGAAGTTCTCTATATGGCTTCGTTCAAAAGTCTGTTGTCAGGATCTGAATAAGTACGCTCCTTTTGAATATTTTCACGGCGTCGGTGCTATCAAACGACCTTCGCAAAAGATGCTATTGCGTTTTTTAAGTTGTATATCGATTTGCTTGTTTTAAAAGCTAGTTCGGATTGTAGTTTGGCACTTCATATATCTTTTCTGCATAAATTAATAATTTTAACACTAGTATTTCCGCAGATACTTAAATTTAAAATTTGAGAAAAATATAGTAATACGTTTATTAACGATGATGTTGGGTGACGCTCTTTTTAATTTTTTTTAAATCCAAAGTCTTATTAGAAAATTTATAATTACCTTAACTTGTGCTTTCTATTTTAAGTAATACAAGAAGAATATACATGTTGTTAAGATTTTAAATTGAAGATTAAATTAATTTAAGATTTTACACATTAATTAAAATTAATTTTAAATGCTAGTTTATGTGTCAGATACCTAGTAAATACTGCACATTCGCGGGTAAACAATTTTTTAAAAGTGGGCGTGTCTAAATAATAATTTTACAAAATTTGAATGTGAATAAATTAAATATCTTTTTAATTTCGCGTAATGAATTAAATGATGAAATTGACAATGGAAAAATAGAAAAGGCAAAATTTAAAAAAAAATGTAAATTAATTTGAAATAAGCAAAGTTGTCGTGATATTAAGTTATTGACATCTCGATATTACTTTCACAATATGCGTCCATCTTATCTATTTATTATGTGAGGTTGTTTAAATAATTCCTGCTTTATCAGTTTCAGGGAAATAATACAACCCCCGTTGAACTACAACAATATATATACACTGTGTACATAAAGTATGGGGACACAAGCCCGTAATAACGTTATTGTGCATTATTTGACAAAATGCAAAGATATATCGATTAATGTTTTTTATTAGCTATATTTAGATGCCACTATTTTGGTTTTTCCGTCGACCTTGAATAAGTTATGACGTCATTGATAATTTTTTAAAATGTCAACCCCATTTTTTTTTGTGGATTTTGAAAGCTTTTACAATTCTTTATTCGACGATGTAAAAATTTTGGTATGTTACATTAGAAAATTTTTGAGTAATCATTTGCGTCCATAAAGTATGGACACTAGCCCGTAATGACGTTATTGTGCATTATTTGACAAAATGCAAAGATATGTTGATTAATGTCTTTTATTAGCTATATTTAGATGCTACCATTTTGTTTTTTTCCGTCGACCTTGAATAAGTTATGACGTCATTGATAATTTTTTAAAATGTCATTTTTTTTTATGGATTTTGAAAGCTTTTACAATTCTTTATTCGATGATTTAAACATTTTGGTGTTAGTGTTACATTAGAAAAGTCTATGCGACACAACCGGAAAATTTGGACGTTTTACGACAACGTATCATCTACGAAACCAGACTAATCACTACCGAAATATTACAGAATGTGCGAAACGGAATTTATCATCGCTTAGGATTTTGTCAACAAAATGAAGGAAAACATTTTGACCATTTGTTATAAATTTGAAACTGAAAATGTCAAAAATAAAACTTAGAATTACACAACACAGTTTACTCAAAAATTTTCTGATGTAACATACCAAAATTTTTACAACATCGATTAAGAAAGCTTTCAAAATCCACAAAGAAAAAGTGGGGTTGACATTTAAAAAAAATATCAATGACGTCATAACTTATTCAAGGTCGACGGAAAAAATAAAATGGTAGTGTCTAAATATAGGTAATAAAAAACATTAATCGACATATCTTTGCATTTTGTCAAATAATGCACAATAATGTTACTACGGGCTTGTGTCCATACTTTATGGACACAGTGTATATTTTTATATATGGTTAGTTATTTTGTGACAATACATATTTGAATAACATCTTCCATTAGATAATTATTTGTTAAATAAAGTTATTATATTTGATTTTAAATAATATATTTTCTATTATTTGTTATTAGCAAGAACAGCCATACAAAAAAAAAACCAATTTAGCACTCCTCCCAAGCAATTTGAATTCCGAAAAAATACGTAGAGGAAGAGAACTAATAGAAATGTTATTTTTAGTATCAACAATGGGATATGATGCATGAAAATGAAACGTCAAAAACAAAACGACCCGTTTAAAGAGTTCTGACATGCTCTCGAAAAATAAAACATTCCATCTATAGGGTGAATATAGATTAACATTAAATACTCCTACATTCATATACGCGTTACATTTAATCTTGGTTACTCATGTAAAAAAATGCTTATTACATTGATTTCAATTAACTAAATAAACAATGAAGAAATATATTTTTAATAACATAAAATATTATTAAAAATCGAGTGTGGAGAACACAATATAAGTTCATATTTGTGTGAAGGTATCTATCCAGACACGCAGACACGTGTTTCATCTTACCAGAGAATCATCAGTGTGCACCACTGGAGAGATACTGTCACTGTAATAACACACTCACCATATTACAAAAGTTATTAAGACAGCATAGAAGAACATTCAGCGCTGCTTATTGACTAATGTCAACATCGCGAACGCCAAAACAACGATAGTTGTTTTGGCAATTTCATTTAAAGGCAAATATGATATCGTTGTATCTTGGCTATTCCCTACACCTCTTGACCAAATTTTTCGAATTTAAAAGGCGATCTTCAATCATCTACGACGGTAAATTTTTATATTATCTATAGCTATATTAGCATATTCTTCAACACTATATTACCATATTCCTCAACACCATATTAGCATATTTTTCAACACTAACTACCTAACTGATCCACTAACGGTTACATACTTATTACAGCGTTTTTCTAATAAGAATATAACTTCCAAAAAATTATAATTTTGGTAAATCATCAAAAAAGTCCTCCACCGCTTCTTTCAAGCAACCACCTGAAGAAAAACGTACTCCACGCAGGTGCTCTCCTAATTTAGGAAAGAGATAAATAATCGCTCGATGCCAAGCTCTGGATGTTTCATGTCTATAAAGTCATATCTAAAGCTAGGATTGCATATTTTTTATATGCATATCTTGCATATACATACTACTTTGAGCATATTTCATATAAAATTGCATATTTGCTCCTATTTTACAATTTACTTGTAAAGTTCACCGTAAAAAAACATATAAAACGATTTATTCATAATACATATATCAAAATTACACTAACAGTCGGCATGAGCATTTCCGTACAACGGGAATTTCTAGATTTGTGTTTATCAAGTCGGGGAATGACCTAGTCAGTCATATCACCAATCTTATTTTAGTTAGTTCTCGAAAGTATATGTACACGTAATTTTACCTTGTTATTTTTGATATGTCGAAATCATATTCACATGTGCCGATCTGGATAAAAGATTATCCTGAATTTTGTGTAGATAATGTCAGAGTGTTTTGTAAGTATTGCAGTAAAATTGTAAGTTATATTTGTTTACGTTTAATTTCATATTTTAATACCTGCAATCAATTATTGTAGATTCGATGCGACAAAAAATTTGAATTGACTCAGCATGTAGGAACTGATTTGCATAAAAGAAATATCACGAGAGTTAAAAATGTACCGCAAGCTACTTTGAATCAATCGTTTACTTCAACAAGTAAAAATATAGAACAGCATATTTTCCATTAAGACTTGTGTAATGCAATAACTAATGTAATTAAGTGCAAACATTCCACTTTCAAAGTTGGATTATGCAACGTTTAAAATTTTTTTAGAGAAATATGCGAAACTGTCAATTCCTAGTCGCTCAACTACGAGAAAAAAGGATATGAATCTATTGTTTGAGGAAACTATGATGAAAACTAAGGAAACAATAGGTCAAAATTATATTTATTTCGTAGTCGATGCGACAACAGACAGTTATGGACGCTATATTGCCAACTTATTGACTGGCATTTTAAATTAAAATTGCGTCGACCAATCCTTTTTAATTGGTATAGAAGAATTGGAGAAAACAAATAACTTTTTATTTGTATCAGAATAATTGAAACATACATGAGTAGGTAAACCCCACCAGTTTTGTATAATACAACACACCAGATTTTTAATACCTTTGTTTTATTTCGTTATTGTTTAATGTTTTGACAGTAATTTAGTTGTGTAACTATCACTTAAACTTTACATATTCTAGCATATTTTAATTAAAGTTCTGCATATTTTCATCGAATTTTGGAAACGTATATGCGCATATAATACAGTTACCGTGTGCATATAATTCCCAGCTTTAGTCATATCCGTTGATTATTTCTCAGACTTGGCCGAGCCTTGTGAACTCTGTAATTGCCATGGAGCAACAAAATATTCTGAATAAAGTTTTGGGGTCTTTTCTGCTGTATGGCAGTTTTCGAATTTCGGATTGTTTCCTTAGATACTTCTCCTGTAATTGCAGAGCCTTTGTTCATGTATTAATTAACAACATTCGTTGTGTATTCCAAAACACACATTAATTTTAGGTCCGTGCCTTTTTTTCGTGGTGGGAGTCCCTTGTGGACCCACTGCATGTATTCTTGTTTTGTCGGTGGGTTCCAGTGATACACCCGCGCCTTGTCTTCCTCATTCTTCAAGATTTCCTCATGTTTTTGTTGCCGACACAATTTTGATTCGGGAGTAAGCAATCTGGGAATTCACAGTGCTGACACTGTCCATTCCTAAGTCGTGTAAAATTCTGTGGGTTCTGATATCTCTACTTCCACAACAACAATTTACACCTTTTTTCTTCGATCAGTCATCAAGACCTGTTCCTAGACTTCCTTGATGTTTTCCTTAGTTCCTGCTTCGGTAGGCCTTTCACAACTTGGAATAGTCTTGAATTGATTCCCTATCCCAACGAAATTGTTTAGACCAAAGTTTTACTATAAAATATAAAGGGTTATCTTCCTTATATAAGAGTCTTCCTCCGATGAATATTTTTGGGTACATTTCCTTCTTTCGTCAAGAATTTTATCACGCTTGTATATTCTAACTGGATTTCACTCATTTTTGGTTAAATAAAGCTCTGTAAAAATAGCAAAATTCTCGGGATTCGGACTAAACTTGGTCAGTGTTAATTCAAATATGACGGCTATTTAACGGCAAAAGCGTTCTATTATCACTTATTTTTTTCATGGCTAGGTAAATAATATAAAATCTCCCCTCGTATATTCATTAAAACCACTGACAAAATTTAATAGGGCTTATATTAAATAATTATGGTTTAATATCATTGCTTACAAAGGACAACCTTGTATTAAAAATTAGAAACCTAACAAGGTGGTTTCTGATTGAAATATGTAAATTTGGATTATCGAGTTTCAATACTAAAGCTCGCGAAGACGTGTCATTTCGTATTTCAGGTCACTTATCGCGTATTACGAAGCACTACATTCAGTTTTAGAGTTCTATTATTGACTCGCCCCAATTTTCATTCAATAGTTTTATCAATAAAGATTAAAATAATATAAATGTGAGCTTTTTATACTTCTTATTTTAAATTAATAAATTATTAATCTTGTATACGTTGTATTTCTTTGGGTTAATGGTGTATTTATCTAAAATAGAAATATGTATTTATAAAAGTGTCTATGTATGTAGTAAAACGTTCTGATATCTATCGCATACACTTGATCTGCCAACAATACTCATATCTGGCTATAATTATTTCCATTATTTTGTATACAGGTGATTCATTTTCGGCCCTCACCTGGGGATCTCGCTTATTATTGGAGATAGAGTATAGGTTTAAATTTGGCAAAGTTGTTAAATTTTGTGTTTGTTATAAATCCGTAAAGAAAATAGACCTGTGACAAATGACCTTCGTTATTTAAAAAAAAACGCGAAAACCCCATTTTCTTCTTTTACCTGTAGCACCGACATTTGGCCTTGTAGAGAAAAAATAAAAACACATCCTTGTGACCATTTCTAAACCTCTATCCAGTGGTGTACTCTAAATATTTATACGACGTTTCGTTTCTTTCTGGGCATCATCAACTATCTAATTTCTTATAGGCGCCATATTGGATTTAGACATCTTCCGAAAGAGTTTTTTTTCTGATTTCAACCATGTATCATATGCTGACTAAAGTTTTTGACATTAGGTTTTATTTGAAAGAATAAATTATAAGATTAAATAAGGTAGCCTTTGGAATTTCAATCTGTCAAACATTTCATTTATTGTTCATTAATAATACAAAAATGTCATACACTAACGAAGAGAAACGAGATATGATAAGTATTTTTTATTCTTCGAAACGAAATTCAACAGTAGCGAGTACAAGATAACTACAATTATATCCAGAACGACAACAGCCTCATCGTATTTTACAAATGGTAAATTAAAAGCGTGTTTTCAAATTTCATGTTAATCTTGTATTTTTATAGATAAATAATAATCCATCAATTTCTACACGCGAAGTAGCGTCAGAATTAAATTTGTGCCAGTCCAGAGTTTGGAGAACTTTACATAAAAGTAGGTTTAAACCATACAGGATCCATGTTAGTCACTCTTTACTGCCTGGAGATAATTTGAGAAGGCTATAATATTGTAATTCGTTAATGGGAAGGATAGAAAATGACGAAAATTTTTTAAGCAAAATCATATGGTCAGATGAAACAAAATTTACAAATTCTGGAATGTTCAACAGAAATACGGAGCACTATTGGGCAGTACAAAATCCCCGACAAAACAGGGCTAGAAGACCACAACATCGTTTTGGAATAAACGTTTGGATGGGTATTTTGGCAAATCGTCTCTTAGGACCAGTTATGTATGAAGAACATTTTTCAAATGGAGAAAGATATTTAAACATTTTACGTACATACGTATCTGACTATCTTGACGACAATATCCCATTAAATCAATTACAATATTTATGGTGGCAACAAGATGGCGCACCAGCACACAATGCAGCTGTTAGAAATTTCTTAAATCAAGAGTTTGCAAACCGTTGGATTGGAAATAGGGGAGTTGTTGAATGGCCTGCGAGATCACCTGATTTAAGTCCGCTAGATTTTTTTTATGGGGATATGTTAAAAATAATATTTATAAAGTAGATGCGCCACAAAACATTGAAGAATTACGAGACAGACTTCAGAATGCCTTCGATGCAGTTCCTAGAAGAACTATACAAAGGGCAGTATAAAATGCCAGAAGGCGTGCCCAATTGTGCATTAAGGAAGATGGCCAGATAATTGAACATTTACTGTAATTGTTTATTGTTTACTTTTCTATGTATTTATATTAATGTTTTTGTTATCTTGTACTCGCTACTGTTGAATTTCGTTTCGAAGAATAAAAAATACTTATCATATCTCGTTTCTCTTCGTTAGTGTATGACATTTTTGTATTATTAATGAACAATAAATGAAATGTTTGACAGATTGAAATTCCAATGGCTACCTTATTTAATCTTATAATTTATTCTTTCAAATAAAACCTAATGTCAAAACTTTAGTCAGCATGTGGTATATGGTTAAAATCTGAAGAAAAAAAACTCTTTCTGAAGATGTCTATAAGAAATTAGATAGTTGATGATGGCCAGAAAGAAACGAAACGTCGTATAAAAATTTAGAGTACACCACTGGATAGAGGTTTAGAAATGGCCACAAGGATGTGTTTTTATTTTTTCTCTACAAGGCCAAATGTCGGTGCTACAGGTAAAAGAAGAAAATGGGGTTTTCGCGTTTTTTTTTAATAACGAAGGTCATTTGTCACAGGTCTATTTTCTTTACGGATTTATAACAAATACAAAATTTAACAACTTTGCCAAATTTAAACCTATACTCTATCTCCAATAATAAGAGAGATCCCCATGGTGAGGGCCGAAAATGAATCAGCCTGTATAGATAAATATTGCTTCGTTGTATATTATAGTAGATTTAGACATTCGGCGTTTTAAAATCTGTTTTACTTTAGTATGTATATATGTATTTAAAATAATCTCTTGTTTCGATAAATATTACCTCTATCAAAGAATTACAAATGACAGTATATTAATGTCAAAGATATATAAGTGATGTTGTCATGGTGAAAAAAATATATTCATAAATACATTCTACATTCAATTCAAATAATAATAATTCATGACCTAATATTCCCAAAACCTAGACGCCAATTACAAAAGGATTGGTAAGTTATGACTTATTATTACACTTGCGCCCGTGGAGCGATGTAAAATGTTAAGCTGCCAGCATTCGCCTAGAACGAGAAGGACAACCACGAAAACCTACTCGGACAGCCCAGCCCCGGGTTAAAATCGGGACGGCCGGCAAGATAAGCAGTGCGCTAGATATTTATATAACACAACATATATATTTAAACATGTACAATATATGATGGTAAATTGCAAACCGTTACATTATTAAGTTATAGCACATACCTGCTTAGATTTTTTATATCACGCTTGTTAATTGAATTTTTTCTTGTTTAATATTAATCATTTCATTAATTTCCCTTTTCATTGTGTGTTGTTCTCTGTCAATTATTCGTGTCTTTTCAAAGTGAAATGTGATCGCGTTTTTATAAATATCATAGGTTAAAGAAATATAAAGAAAATTAATACTGTTATTCATTTCTTCTTCAATTGTGAATTTTAGTTTGTGGTAAAAGTTTTTAAATTTATTTAAAAGGTAGTCTTATTTTATTTGTCGGTATGCATGTTATGATGTCGTCTACATATCTTTTAAAGAAAATGGGGTTGAAGTCTAATATTGATAATGTTTTATTCCATATGTTCCATTACCAGATTTGCAATAGGAGCAGCTAAAGGAGAGCCCATGGCAATACCAAATGTTTGATTCTAAAAAGCATTTTTGTATTGAAAATATGTGCTGTCAAGATAGAAATGTATACCACTAATAAATTCGTTTTTTAATTAGTATTTTTTGTTATATTAGTATTTTTTATTGTTTTCAAATACAGCAATACTCATTAAAAATATTTTTATTTTCTTAAAGAACACTAACCTCACAATATTAAGATAGTTAACGTAAATTTATCGAGGAGTCCCTCGAATTCCACAATGTACCATGTGACAAAAATTTTCACCGCGTCAGTTAAGGGTTAAAGAATAACTGAAAATAATATATAATAATATATTTGAATACGCTAAAACTTCTTTGAATAAATTTTCCAATTTTTTCGAAGTGCTCCTGATTTAATTACTAATGACTGTATATTCATCTGTCAGAAGATTCTACCACATTTTGTAGAACTACTGTTAGACTCATCGATATGTAAGTAACTAGACTTTTAGAACGAGAAAACGTGAAACCAATGTAATAAAAATATACCGCTGAAAAAAATCATTAAAGGTTCATTTTTCGCGGTTATTGAATTTTACTAGCGAACATAAATCACCTGAACAAAGACTGAAGATACTAAATTTTACCTTCATTGTTGAACATTCATTTTTAAGTAAACGTTCCTTTATTCATAAATATTATATACGGATTTTAATTAAAATTAATTCTACAAAAATAAAATTCTTGGTTAAATTTATGGTTACGAAATTTAATTTTCTGAAAACAGTTTAGTGTCTACTTCTATACACGAATTTAAAATTTGGGAAAGTTAGTCTTATTTTTATTTTACTTTAATGCAATGGAATCAATCAGTGAAAATAAATATAGAGGTTCATTTACTTCTAACGTATCAAAAACAAATTGCATATCGATGCGACAATTCACATCAAGCTCTGATACAAAATAATACAAATCTGTATAAAAACAAATCTGTATATACATGGACACACAGCACGTATTTACCAGCGTTTGCTTAAACCACCAGACGCATGCGTTTCTGTCAAACGACTTTATCAATGACGGATTTACGAAGACAAACGACTGTAGGTACACTTCGCGGTCATGTAGCAAATTTTGCCCTATCAGATGACACCAGATAACCTCATGACATCTGACGGACAAAACCGACCACGCCGGTGCACAGTGTTTCTTCTCGAATAGCTAAGCTATTACAGGAAAAGAAAAAATACGCATATTACTGTGAGTCCATTAACTCGTCGCCAGGTGGCGTAATATAGCAAAAACAAATTTCATATCGATGCGACAATTCACATCAAGCTCTGATATAAAATAATACAATACATTCTACTTAGAACATTTTGATATTAAGTTTTATTTATTAATAACTAGCTGACGCGGCGAACTTCGTACTGCCTAACAGTCAATAAATGTCGTGTTAACTTTTAGCTAAACTTAATTTAGGATTTTATTAACGTAATAAAATGAATACAAAAAATTTATTAAATTCAATAGTTTATTAGGATAATATATATTTATATATTTATATATATATATATATATATACGAGGGAAGATCACTAAGTACCCGTGTTTGAAGACAGGTGGCGCTGCTGAGGGAAGTTGGCATTACCGTCGTGTACTACCATCTGTCAGACAACACCATAATAAATTTCAGACTGATTCATAGGTTAGTTTTTATTTGGCAGCCAGTTGTATCACACGTGTTTCGTGTTTCTCGATAAAATGGAAAAAGAGCAATATCGATCCGTAATTCGCTTTTTATTTTTGGATGGAAAAACATGCGAAGAAATAAAAGCGAAGTTCGATGCTGTCTATGGGGACCCTTCACCATCTATGACAACCGTAAGATATTGGATCAACGAATTTAAACGTGGTCGTACATCTGTTTTTGATGAGGAGCGCCCAGGCCGCCCGGCAGACGTGGTTACCGAGGAAATCGTTGAAAAGGTCCACGACATGATTCTCGCTGATCGCCGAACGAAAGTGCGCGAAGTAGCAGAGGCCGTAGGCGTATCGTACGGAACGGCAATTAATATTTTACATGATAAGTTATCGGTGAGAAATGTGTGCTAACGGTGGACAACAAGCGGATACGGTTGTCAATGTCGAAGCAGCGTTTGGGCCTCTTTAAGAGAAATTCGCAGGAGTTTTTGCGTCGAGTCGTCACCGTTGATGAAACCTGGATCCATTATTATACGCCAGAGTCCAAGCGACAGTCAAAACAATGGATTTTTCGGGGTGAATCTTCTCCGAAGAAGGCAAAGACGGTCCCATCGGCCGGAAAGGTCATGGCCACGATTTTTTGGGATTCCAACGGAATAATCCTCATGGACTTTTTGCAGAAAGGAAGAACGGTCACGGGGCAGTACTACAGTGAATTATTGGACCGATTCGATATAAAATTGAAGGAGACACGGCCCCATTTGGCTAAGAAAAAAGTGCTGTTTCACCACGATAATGCACCAGCACATTCATCCAGAATTGTTGCGGCAAAGTTGCATGAACTGCACTACGAATTGCTGCCGCACCCACCGTACTCGCCTGACTTGGCTCCCTGCGAATTCTTTCTGTTCCCCAACATGAAAACGTGGCTCGGGGGAAAAAGATTCAGCTCAAACGAGGAGGTTATCGTCGAGACAGAAGCGTATTTTGCAGAGTTTGACAAATCGTATTTTTTGGAGGGGTTAAAGAAATGGCAGAAACGTTGGGAAAAGTGTATTGTACTAAAAGGTGATTACGTTGAAAAATAAATAAAAAATTTGTGAAAAACTTGCGTCTTCTTTCCTAACACGGGTATTTATTGATCCACCCTCGTATATATAAAGAAAATAAAAATTCAATAAAAGTACAAAAATCAAGTATTTCAATGGCGTGTCAGCAAAATATTTGCTTTATTTGAAGCTATGTATTTTGCTGCATGGGTTGCACTCGGGTTGATTCTCTTCAGTGAAGGATCTTGTGATATACGACATTTTTCGTTTTGTTATCAGGCGCTAGAACAAATAAAGCGGATGGTTTTGCCGACATATGAACATGCTACGTACAATTGACCATGATAAAAACGCATTTTCTAGATTCAGACCACAAACACTCAAGGATGGCTTTGTGATTTGTTAATCGTCATGGCGAATGCAAGACGAATCGGAAATTGAATTCGTTAAACTCAAAGAGCATATCGGTTAGAATCATCGGAATCTTCGGAATGAGAACTTCCTCACCTTTGAATTTTCCTTTGAGTATCGTCGCGTGAATTACATTCATCAACAGTTTCCTTATCACCAAACGCGTTCCATTGTATAGTTTTGTCCAAGAAGTCCAAGAAGTTTAAAAATTCAGTTGGATAGTTGGTGGCTTCATCTTCGTTTGTTACACAGTCAATACATTTGAATGAATGCAGAGTACCGACGATTTGATTCTGAATTACTAAGTTTACGTCATCCACATCTTTGTTCTTGGCTGCCAAAATTGCTCGCTCACTCAACCATTTGTTGTTTTTGTGGTTAGCATGTTTTTGTGATGAGCTCATCTTGCGATAAGATGAAATTGCGAAAATTCGGAGGAAATGAAATCAATTCGCTCGATTCGTCGACAGGAACACGGCCATTTCCGATAGCCAGCAAATTATTACAAATAGCTTAATTTATTTAAAAATTAATTTTCTGTATAATTTTTTTCCGCGAATTTTTCCGATATTTTAATAGTTATTCTGCTATTCGGGGCGGAGACGAGTTCTACAAATCAGAGATCATTAAAATCGGTCCAGCCGTTCTTGAGTTATAAATGGTGTAACTAACCCGACTTTATTTTATGTATTAAGATTACGCTATAACTTGAAAACAAATAAAAATCAGATAAGAACATTTTAACATTTAAAAACATTATCTTCACGTGTACAATACGTACGCTCCTGGAGTTTGGTCTATTCCTCTTGACTCACCCAGTAGATTTCGTAATTTGATTTTCAAAGTAACAGTTTTAGGTGGAAAATATGACAAATTTATACGTAGACATTTTGTATTTTAAAGTTTATATTAGCTGCCAAGCGAAGCTTACTATGTGAAATTTACCACACAATTTACTGCAAAAATACTTAAAGAATACACTGGTGAAGACATAATATATATTTTGCGCAAATTAGAATAAGGTAATCTTCGGGAAATTTCTATGTAAATCCGCTTCATAACGTGCAGCTTAGAAGGGGATTTCACTTATGAAAATGAGACGGAGAAGCTCTCGAAGGCGGACATAAAACGGAGCTCCACGTCGAAAACGGAAAAGCTAACTCGACAAGACAATCTCCTTATCCTTTTCTGTATCGCCGACATTAATCCGACTTGTCTTTCTCTGAATCGCCCGACGTGTCTGTGTCGATGAAGTTTTACGCGACCACCTCTCTACCGATATCTGGTCTCTCTTCACGCTTTTTTTTTTGTATTCTTTATGCTCTCCTCCTACGGGAAAGAACACGTGTCGAAATGGACATTTAATCGAGATCGATTCCGTATTCAAAACGCAGCCGCTTCTTCTGAATTTTATTGGAGTTTGATTGAAATTCAAAACCGTTAAGCGATAAATATCACCATGGTGAATGTGCCGAGGCGGAAAGAGAACCGGTAACGAGATGCGAGAAAAAAGTTAAGAGAAGAAGGGGCCGAACAAGACAGATGAAAATGATGTGTTATTTAATGGTGATGGTTTATTAGGAAGTAAGAGTGGCCGAGGAGAATCAGGGCAAAAACAGAGATATGAGACGCATTTGGCAAATTTCCAAGGATGAAATATAAACGTAATATTTTCTCGTGCTGCCATTTGTTCCCTTGTATTCCTGGTAGAACTAAGCAAGTTTTAACAATTGCTGACAACAGTAAAGGGGTGAAATTATACCAAAAACTCATTATAAACGTGTTCTATTTATAATGTAATTTACCAAATTATACAAAAGAACATAATTATAAATTTGCTATAAGAAGGTAATTGCAATCATAATTATCATTTTTTCTCTCTTAACTAAAACGGAAAATTACTAGAAACATTGAATAGTTTAAATATTTTAAGTGTTGTATTTTTGTATGTAACTTCTATATCCTGCACTTAATCACTGTTTGTATTGATAATAATAATAATAATATTAATAATAATAATAATGGGTTGAACATCGTGGGTTCGAAGTGGAAGGCGGACAAGGACTAGTTATTGGAATGGAGAGCAACGACTATTATAAGTATCTTGGTTATATGCAGGCTAGAGGAATAGAACACAATATTGCAAAAGAATCAGCGAAAGATCAGTATTTCTCTAGGCTGCGATCGTTGTTGAAAACCAGATTGTCGGCAAGAAATATGTCCAAGGCAATAAACAGCTTTGCAACTTCCGTACTTACTTATGGATTTGGAATAATTAACTGGACTGATACTGAACTTGAAGCAATAGACATCAAGACAAGAGTAGAAGCCAGAAAATTTACAATTCATCACCCACGTAGTGCGATCGAAAGGTTCCACCTACCAAGAAGAGAAGGAGGTAGAGGAATATCGAGTGCTTATTGCAGGCATTATACACAGGTAAGTAATTTACGAGAGTACTTTCTGCAAAAGTCGAAAGAAAGTAGATTGCATAATGCGATTGCTCAAATGGACAATTTTACGCCACTCAAACTGGCTAACGATGAATTCAATCCATCCACGAGAATCTTAAGTATACCCCAACAGAAAGAGAGATGGAAAAATAAATCTTTGCATGGCAAGTATCCGTTAACAATTGGATCTGAAAATTTTGACACCTCAGCGTCGCAGGCATGGCTGTATACAGGTAACCTGTTTGCAGAAACAGAGGGATTCATAGCCGCCATCCAAGATCAAGTAATTCCAAAGCGTTCCTATAGGAAAAAAAATTCTTAAGGAGAATTTATCTGACATTAAGTGTCGTGTATGTGCAGATAAGGAAGAAACAATTGATCATTTGACGGCAGGATGCTCTGTACTTGCCCCCAAACAATATCTCGAGAGGCACAACAGGGTTGCAAAAATATTACACCAGCTGCTCAGACAGAAGCACTTGTCGTATTCTATATATATAGTACGGTGTCTGTCGTGGGCGTTATAATTATTCTGGAGTAGGGTGTTAGAAACATGCTTAAATTCGGAGGGTAGTGCCCTAGGTTCTGAGATAGATTTTATATGAGACTTGAATTTTGTTGTGGTCGGAGTTGCCTCCATTTCCACTCCATTGTTTCGTATTTCCTAGGGTTGTGACGTGTTTGTGTCTGATTAATAAATAATCGTGTGTTGTGTGTTTTTGTTCGGTCCTGTGTTGCGTATGTGTAGTCTGTGTGTTTGTCGCTTTTTGCGTTTAAGTCACTGGTCATCTGTTTTTTGCGTTTCAGTCCTGTGTGTGTTTAATGTTTGTTGTTGTAGAGTGTGATTATTTTCTGTGTTTGCGTTACGAAGTGTTGTATCTGTTCTGTTGTTGCGTTTGTGGAGTGTAATGTTATTAGCATATTGCCTAAGGCAAGTGCTAGTTCGTCAGTTGTGTTAGGTGTTGTGTTTCTTTGTTTTTGTGTCCATGGGTTCGTTGTTGGGGGTGGTGCTGGTATGTATTCGGGTTTGGGTGTGGTTTTGTTTACAGGGTTGTTTGGATTGTTAGGACAGTTAAGAAAGTGGATAAGTGAGGACCACCGCAGTTTGCACACTTTGGTGGGGTTGTTTTGGGTTTTGTACATAGGTGTGTTGAGTGTTCGTCTCCGCATTTCATGCATTTGTAGTGCATGTTACAGTTTTTTTGGTGGTGTCCAAATGTCTTGACATTTGTGGCATTGTATTATGTCTGTCCGTTTGTTTAGTGGTTCGATTTTAATTGTGAGTCCGCAGCAGTCGTGTATGTTGTAAATTGATTTGTATTGTCTCGTCAGTTCTATTAGTACAAGTGGTGCTGGTATTCCGTGTTTGCCGTTCATGCGTTTTATTTTTATTGTCGGGTAGCCTTGGTCAGTCAGGTCGTCGGTGATGTCAGTGTCTGTGATAAAGGTAGGAATGCCACGCATAACTACCTTTAGTGTCTTTTCACTTCTCAGTTGAAAAGTGTAAAATTGTATTTGTTCATTGTCGAGTATGTGTTTAAGTTTTCGGTAGTCTTCGTCAGTTTTCGGTTCGATGTGAATGCCAGGTTTCACAAGTTTGTTTTGTACTGTGTTAATGTTATGTGTTTTAAGTATTTGTCGTATATATGCCCATTTGTCTTTGTCTGTTATTATGATTGGTGCGATTTTGTGTGTTTTGCGTGTTTCGGTGTTTGTGTTTTATGTGGTGTTTGTTTTGTCACTTACCCTGGGTGTGCTGCTTGATGTTGACGGTTGTGGGGTGAATTCGGTTGCTTCTTCTTCTTCCATTTTTTCCTCGGTTTTGGTTTCGAGGGCGTCGTAGGAATTTTTTGTTTCGATTGGTGGCGCTGTGTGGTCGGTTTTCTGTCTTTTTGTTGTTTTTTTCGGGTGCCTGAATGCGTCGTTTTCGATTTTCGGTTCCGGTTAGCTCTTCTTCGATTTTACGCTTTTCTTCTTAGGCTTTTCTTCTTGTTGTTTTTCTGTGGGGTTGCTTTTTAACTCAATTTGAATCGTCGGTTCTTCTGGGTTAACCATTAATATATGCCCTGATTTTTGTAATGCATCCTGGATATCTTCTTCGTCGGTGAGTCGGTTGATTATATTTTTTATATCTTCAAGTGTCTTGGGTGAACATTTGTCCACGTATTCGGGGTTTATAATCAGGTTGGTTTTTGTTCTCGCTTGTCCGGTCATTGCTTCCGGTTTCGCTTGACGATATTTCGTCGTATGTTCTCTCAGCTGGCGTACTGCTTGAACAGCAGACGCAGTGAGAATGATGGTCTGAGATAGAAAACGCACGATGTACAAGAGTATTGATGACCGCTTGTTTGTGTGCCGGGTGATGATGGGAAAACCCGTTCAGATATCGGTCCGTATGAGTCGGTTTCCTGTAAACCGTGTGGCAAAGTTTGCCATTGATATTGCGGGTCACTAAGACGTCTAAAAACGGGAGACTCCCGTCTGATTCCACCTCCATGGTAAAGCGAATTCATCTAAAGACTGCCGCCCATGCGGCCAGATGACGAACGTATCGTCTACATATCTAAACCAACATTTAGGTTTTAAGTGAAAGGAGCTTAAGACTTGGAATTTCATATTTTGGGATTCCGCCATGCTTAGTCTGAAACTTATTTTTAGTTTACTTTCGATTTTTTAAAATCAATAAATTTGCACAACTGCCAACTACGGACAAGATATATATCATCTGTTTCCTTGAGATATGTATCATGTGTTTCCTTGATGTGACTTAAGGCATTCCCACAAAGATTCAAAATCACGCTGCTTAATAGTTTAGTAGTTAAAACAATGGTCCGGCAAGCCATGGACCTGGGTTCGAATCCTGTATAAGGGCGAATTTTTTGCTATTAAAAAATTCGAATAACTAACATCGTAAAATGTAGAAAGAATATTTACATTTACATTACTTCGCGAAAATGCAATAAATTTTATGCTCTTTGAATGTGATCTACTAAAATATAAAACTCGCTAGTCAGATTACCCTATGTGCTTTAACAGCAGGATTATTAAGAATATTAAATCAAATGCCCGTTATTTTGAACGTCTTAAAAGGTCACGTAACTTATCAGGTATGACTAAATATAAACAGCTTGGGTCCCCGATCAAGAGATCAAAAGCGTAGAGAGTGTTAAGCACTCTATTACTTCTGACGTGAAGAACTTTTAGACATTTATTCAAAGCAAACCCGGTACCTCTAGGATTCCAGGGTCGCTCCACTGGGACGACAATATATACAGATTGTCTCACTAAGTTGGAAAACTTTTTTATTAATAATTTTAGGAAAAAAAGTTATTCTTCATAAAAAGTTGTGCATGTTCTAAAATCTAAAATACAATCATCAGATATTAAATTTTTTCAGTATTATATGCGGTTTGTCAAAAAATATGAATTTTACTCAAGAGCAAAGTACCTTTATATTTGACAATATCGAAAATTGTTATAAAGAGAAGTTGATCAGAACTAAAAACGTTCAAATATGCAATTACATCCATTTACATTTAAAAAATATTTTTTTTCTTTTTTGTCTACAATATCAATGCAAATTTAACTGTAGTTACATGAAATCTAGGATGCACTAACATACAAATGATTTGTTGATAGCAAGAAATGTTTGACAATGAGTTCCAAAACGCGTTAGAATTTATGACATATAAAAATGGTAGCGTTATTAACTTGTGCAGAGAAAATAGAAATTGTTTTGATAGTGGGAGAAAATTATAAAACACATAGAGCTATTATTTTTAATAGTACACATCCCAATAAAAATATTAATCATTCAACTGTTACGAAAATAATATATAAATTTACTGGAAAAGTACTGGAAGTATTAAAAATAATTTTAATGGAAAACGCCAAAAACTGGTTGCCGATGAGAATAGGCAGTTTGAAGTAATGCTGTCTGTGGTAGAAAATCCAAAACTGTCATTGCGCAACAGGAAATCGTTGATGCAACAAAATGTAAGTAAATATACAGTGGCAGGAATTTTAAAAATAAATAAATACAAACCATTCAAACCAAAAATCATTCACACATTGAAAGACAGGGATTATGATAGGCGCTTTGATCTTTCCTGTCATCCAAGGAGAGTTAGAAGAGGACCCTTTTTTTACAAGGCATATAATTTTTTCCGATGAAGCAACATTTTCATCAACTGGAACTGTCTCGTCGCATTGTCGCTGGTGATCTGACAATCCAAATTTTATAATACAGTCTCCTGACCAATATTCATTTAGGACGAACGCGTGGTGTGGCATTTATAAGAACAGATTAATAGGACCTTGTTTTTCGACAATCTATGAATGCCGATTTACAGTTTTTACAAACTCACATTAATGACTTCATCGACGAACTACCTACATAACAACGTCAATGTATTTGGTTCCAACAAGATGGTGTCACATGCCACAGTACATTGAATGTTAGGGAATATCTTGAACATATCTTTCATGGAAAAGTTATTCAGATATTTTGACCCTTTTTTGGCCTGATAGATCCCCTGACTTAACCCCCCTTGAATACTTCTTATGGGGTTACTTGAAACAAAAAGTTTATCAGAAAGTGCCGTTTCAAGATGTTAACCATTTGGAGAGGATAATTTTAGTATGCTGTATGCCTAAAAAAGAGCAAGTTTCCTTAAAAACTGTAGCCATGAATTCGGTTCCCTGGTCAGAAGCTATTTGTTCGGGGATTGCATATCTAAGTATGAAATTTCCAACCAGAGCTTTGGCTACTGTGTTAGGCATACAGCAACTTAAATCAACTGCATACCACCACGAAACGTTAGGTGACATTACATGGGGATCCTGCCCACGTCTGATATTACATGGCGATCCTACCTTTAGTTCGATGATCAGATATTACTGGTGATCCTGCCATCCCATCATCTGACATTACCTGTCACCTAGTCCCGGAGGTAACATTGTTGCCGAAACAGTTCCATTTATACAGCAGGTTTATCAGTGTGATAAATAATATGCAGGACAACGATTAAATAACAACATATAATTTAATAACGATGATAATAACAATAGTAAGCACTACATTATAATTATGAGGCACTAGGCTTGTACCGACTCTAGCTCTCTGACTCTGACTTCTGCCTCTCTGCCCATGTAGACCTCTGAGTGTCTCGTTATATATTAGAGTGTGTTCCCTTAGCCTAGTGACCTGGTTACAAGATGAAAACAATGTGGTGTAAGATCATAACCCAAAGAGGTCGTGTTGACGAAATGGATATTTTGAATACATCACCTGGATTAGTTATCACACGACAATAATTTGTATTCAACTGTAGAGGCCTAGTTGATTTTAAAAAATCGAGAGTAAACTAAAAATATGTTTCAGACTAAGCAGGGCGGAATGCCAAAATATGAAATTCCAATTCGAACATTTTTGGTCCATTATACCTATTGTGAACTCAATCCGGGGAGACACTGTACAATAATAACAATAATATTTATTAATCTATCAACAAATCATACAATCCATTAATAGGACAAAATAAAACAAAAGAAAACATTTTCTTTACATTTGTACAGACACATTCTTTTAAAATTTAAAATATTTCAAACGGAAAATAACAGGTCTACAGTGATTTTGATGTTTGAAAGCTGTTTGCTAATTTGTATATGTTTGGGGGCCCTTATTCCAAAAAACGCCATATATTTGCTCTATCACGTAAATTTTTTTTATAGCGCTCTATATCTTAAAAATGTTAATTTATAATTAATATACTTACCTATGACAAGAATATGTTTGTTCCATGTTAGGCATGATTTTTAAATGAATTGATTTTTATGAAATTAAATGTGATTTGGCAACACTGGTTAATATTAGATTTCTCAGCAAAGCAACAGAGTCGGCGCAGAAGCGTCAATACAACGTTGAAACCTGCTTATGTGCAGTTTGGTTGTGTTAGTCGTCGTGCTACTGTGTCCGCGCGCTTGTTGTCTTCGTTGTTGCGTATTTTAAGTGTTCTAGAACGTATAAATATGGAAAGAAGACATTGTGTGAACAATCCGAATAACTTTTGTTATATCTGTGGTAGTTATGTCGTAGTAAAGCAGAGGCAAACTATAACTTCGTTTGTGAAAAATGTATACCACGCTTATTTTGGTGTAAAAATTGGCGACCAAGACAAGTCCTGGGCTCCTCATACTGTTTGTTCCGTTTGCGTTGAAGCATTAAGAAACTGGCAAAAAGGTAGGAAGAAATGTTTAAGCTTTGGTGTTCCTATGGTATGGCGAGAGCCTAGAAATTACAGTGATGATTGTTATTTTTGTTCGTTTGTTTATTCGTGTAATGTTCAAGGATTCAACAGAAAAAATAAGAAACAAATTGTGTATCCCAATCTTGACTCTGCTATTCGACCAGTTCCTCATGGACCAGATGTACCGATACCTACCGCCCCAAAAGCACTAGAAAACGTCATATCGTCAGAATCAGAGGAATCTAATTGCGACCCAGATGACTCAGATTTCACACCAGATTTCAGACAGCCCGAAGTGTTTAACCAGAGCGAACTAAATGATTTAATTAGAGATTTGCACCTTCCAAAGGATGCATCCGAATTGTTAGCCTCCCGACTTCGTGAGAAACATTTACTGGCACCTGGCGTCAGATCAAGCTTTTACCGGGATCGCGAAAAAGAGTTATGTCAATATTTTACTCAAGACGGACCGCTAGTGTATTGCAACAATATTCCTGACTTAATTTCAAAATTAGGAAATGTGCCGTATGTAAAAGAAGAATGGCGCCTGTTTATTAACTCAAGTAAGCGTTTATTGCACAATGGTAACGAGCTGGCCTCGGTTCCTGTTGCCCATTCGGTACATTTAATGGAAACGTATGAAAATTTTGAACTTCTTTTAAAGAAAATAAACTACCAAGAACATCAGTGGATACTTTGTGGTGACCTTAAAGTGCTGTGCATGCTACTAGGACAACAAGGAGGTTATACAAAATTTCCATGCTTTATTTGTGAGTGGGATAGTCGAGCAAGGGATAGACATTGGACTCAAATAGAATGGCCCTCTAGAACAAGCCTTACACCTGGTAGCAAAAATGTATTAAGAGATAGCTTGGTTGACCCCAAAAAAGTTTTACTGCCTCCTCTCCATATCAAACTTGGCTTGATGAAGCAGTTTGTTAAAGCCCAAGACAAAAATGGACAGTGTTTTAAATATTTGTGCGAGACATTTCCAGCCTTATCCGATGCCAAGTTAAAAGAAGGTATTTTTGTTGGGCCGCAGATAAGAACATTATGCAAAGACAAGGATGTTCAAAATGAAGCAATGACCAATGTCGAGAAAAACGCCTGGGTTTCATTTAAAGAAGTAATTGATAAGTTTCTTGGGAACTCTAAGGACGAAAACTACGAAAATATTGTTCAAAATATGTTACAACACTTTCATCGTCTAGGTTGTAATATGAGTTTGAAAGTGCATTTCCTGTTTTCACACTTGAACTATTTTCCTGAAAATCTTGGAGCAGTTAGCGAAGAACAGGGAGAGAGGTTTCACCAAGACATTAAGGAAATGGAACGGCGATACCAAGGCAGATGGAGCATAACGATGATGGCGGACTACTCCTGGATGTTAAAACGGAATATGCCCTTAAAAACATACAACCGAATGTCCGGACAACGCAGCTTTCTGGCAAAAAGACAAAGATTTCACTTAAAAAAGACTGAGTAAAGTATTTTGTTTCCACTTTTTTAACTTGTATTCCACCTTTTTACTCAATAAACAAATAATTTTTTTTTTTTGGTATTTTTTTTTCATTTAATATTTGCAAAAAAACCTTACGTGATAAAATCAGTTTTCAAAATAAAAACATCTGTCAAAAGGTTTAATTTTGTACACGACATCTTAAACTACAAATTATTGTTGAAGATTGGCAACTTAGTTGCCGAAATACGTATATAGTATTTATTGATATATATTGTGGTTAGGGTGTTTTTCTTATTTCTGTTTCATTGTTGTAGTAGCTGATGACAAAGTCGCAAATATGCTCGTGCTACCATAGTAATTAATAGAATGTGTAGAATCACAATTTCCGTCTAAAGAAGCATTAAACTTTGTACCATCGCCACTGTGCAAGAAATTATTTTATAATTGGTTTACTCAAGCGTATTATATGAACTGGATTAGAGCCATAACTGCAACGAAATTTCATCTGCAAACAGATCCGCATAGAAATTTGTATCATACGTTTACACAAGAATTACTCTGCAAAATACGCTCCTCTTCAATGTATATTAAATGTGTTTACCAGTAGTTTGAGTTTATATTTATTTTATTTAAATCTTAGGAGAAGGAAAGACGATTTATTACGTTCAAAATGCGAAGTTACTACATCTATGTTCTTCAGTATGAATGAATATAAATATGTACAACGATCGACGAGACAGGGAATGCACGTGATATTTTATGCATGAATTCAGATATGCCACTGTGGCAAAGTCGGTTACACGTTATACATTTTACTGTATGTCGTGTATAAATTTAGAAATTAAAGTTAGATTTTATACGTGCATTCAGCACATTTCTTTTAAGTACAGAACTTACAGATGTAAATATTGCGAAAAATACTTGAATTAGTAATTACGTGAATTTTAACTTAAATATGTACAAACATATTTGAATGGGTAGACCTTCATTCTATCAATTATACAAAATTTGTTTTATATAAATGTGAGGTTTTACTCACTCAAGTATTGTTTTTGTTATGAGGATCGGTTAAGAAATTTTGGGAATCCGGCAACGCTGTTTAATTTATTGTAAATGATGCACATGCCCTGGTATACTGCAATTTGTCAAATTTTACGATTTTGTCCCATTGTAAAAATAACAGTCAATTTGTGCAGGGTGCAGTTTTAAAGATTGCTAATCGTGTGTTGAAAATGTAGTTAACTCGTGAAAATGTTCGCGCTATGATTTATACAAGTGTCCCGTATCGTTATGTTCAAATTTTAGGAGTGTAAAGGAGACTTCATTTCAAGTAACAAAAGCGCAAAACTTGTATATCCATTTTTATTTGTTCCAAAGCTACAGATCTATGAATGTGATTGTCAGATCATGAAAAAAATGTAATCCTAAAGTCAATACAAACTGATTTTATTTAAAAAAGTTCAATTAATAATATTTTCGAAATGTCCACCTCGTTGTTGAATGCAGGCTTGTGCTGTAAGCCAACAGAGGAAGTACTTATCCGAATTTCATGCTTGCTTTGTCGGATTTGCTCGGCAGCCAAGTGAATACGATCCAACAACTCTTCTCTTGTATTCGAAACTTGCGCGTAGACTAAATTTTTCATGTACCCCCATAAATAAAAGTCAAGGGTATTAAGATTGGGTGATCTGGATGGCCATGCAACAGGACCACCTCAACCAATCCATCTTGGATAATTGACGTTAACCCAATTTCGAACAGCAATCCCGAAATGTGGTCCCATGTGTCCCATCCACGTGAAACCACATGTCTCGTCAAACATTCAGTGGGACATCATCTAAAAGACCTGGCAGTTCGTCAATAAGAAATTGAAGGTAATTGTCCGCATTTAACCTCCCAGGAAGAACGACAGGACCAATCAACAAGTCATCGCGTAGGGCCGCCCAAGCGTTAATAGAAAATTCATGTTGAAATTTAGATGGGCGTATAGCTTTGGGATTTTCTGATGACCACCTGTGCAGGTTTCTCAGATTTGTAACACCACTTCTCGTGAACGTAGATTCATCTGTCCAGAGGACTGTTCTGCAGAAATTAAAATGAAGCCGTGACTGTCTTAATATCCAGGTAGAATAAACTAGACGAGCATAGTGCGAGAGTGATATGGATATAAGCCCTCACGATTTAAGATTTGCCAAACTGTCGTTCGTGGCACTCCCAGTTGTCTAGCGATTCGACAAACACTGAAGTTGGATCCCTTGTAACAATAGCTACTGCTTCTTCCTCTAAGTCTGCTGGCAAATTTACTCCTCGGTCGAAAAGATAATCACACAGTCCGTATTTCCAAAATTGTCTGTGTACTTCCAGAAACGTTCTGTAATGAGGAATGCGCCTATCGAGAAACCGATGTCGATATTCAATAACTGCTTGACGTGCACTGCCGTTACAGTAGACATACACAAAATGCATGTCCGCATACTCTTGAGAAGAAAATCGGTAAGGCATTTTCAATAAAGAAAACATGTCCACTCACTAATAAGCTGTTGTATGAACTGAAACGTAATGTAATCCTTTATTAAAAAATGCAACGTTAACAGTCATCTGAATATTTGTTTATTGTATGATATTCATGGTTCAGCACTTACGAAATAAGTAAGAACCTTCTTTATCATAAATCAATTTCCAGTACTCTTTTTTGTAGATCTTCAAGAAATTACTGTACGCACTACGACACGTTTTTATTTATTTTAGGATAACATTTTATTATGCGACGTTAACAATCACAGGCCTGTTATTGAATCGTAACTTTTTTTAAATAAAATCAGGATTACATTTTTTTTCATGTTCTGACAATCATATTCACAGATCTGTAACTTTGAAACAAATAAGAATGGATATACAAGTTTTTGTTACTTGAAATGAAGTCTACTTTACACTCATAAAATTTGAACATAACCATACGGGACACTTGTATATAGAAAGTGACAGCACGTGTATTTGCAATAGAGAAATTTAGCCAAGGGGGTTCAATAACGAAGAAAAAGTTCGTAATTTACCAAGCGGAAATCTTGTGGTGTTGCCAACCAAAAACGATCCTTAATTTTAAAACTAACACGTTGTCACAACCACCCTCAAAAAGTACATAAATTTTTCCAAGAATATTGGAACGATAACTGTAAATTCACAACCAAAAGACGTTGACTGGTTGAAAACAAAAACGATCAGCCTGCAAGTGTCAAAGACACACGCCGTCGTTTCCGTCCCTACTCAAATATTCCGGCACGCAGAACCGATAACGTGTTATCAAGGATGTGACGAGTATACAGGGATCGACCAAAATATTGTAACAAAGTTTGTACAGAGCGCAGTTTTAAAGGTTTAATTCTTGTTTCTAGTTACTTGAAAAAGACTGAATAATAATAAAAGTCGAAACGTCGTAGAATAAAACATCAAAATTCAATAAAAGATCGCTAAACCAATAAAAAGTCTATTATTTTTAATATTAAGACACGGCCAATCAAATAAATAAGGAAAATAAAATTCTTATAAACACTAAATATATATATATATATATATATCCGTAGCGATATCGCTGGGTTATGAGCCTGCCCGATTTAGCGGAACTAATAGAAATTGGGTGTGGTTAACCTCAATCACTTTCGTTTAGTCCTTCGGTCAGTGCAGTCGACGTTTTATTTGGGGTGTCGTGATTTTTGATATCGAGAAAATGTTCATTGAAACAGAAGGCTTATACGACGACATACCGAGTTTAATACAACACCGCAATTTTATGTTTGGGTAAGCGATATTGACTAGGCCAAAGTTGTATTGCCCCTCGACCAATTGAGGCTTTTGTTACGGATTTTATATCGAATTGACAGCTGAGATTCGCTATACGAGTTGTTAAACCAACGGAAGTGGAGAACTTTTTGGAAATCACTTCAAAGATCACGTGTTCTGGAAATCACTACGAAAAACCACGTGAATCAAAAACGCCCCCATTGAGCAGGCCATTCTCGGGAAATAAAGGAAAAAAATGCAAGCTGAAAGGTAATTTTGATCTTAATTACGCCGTTGCATCTGATTTGTTATCACTCAAAAACTTGCACCGCGCCTTAAGATAATTTAGCTACATGAAACATTAAGAATCATCGAGTCGTTTTGTCTTTTGTCTTAAACCTCCAGTAAACTCTTTGACTGTATGTTATATTAAGATAGTTCGCATTAAATTATATTTTCTTTGTCTTAGACATTCATTGATTTCGTTGTCGTAATTACAGTAGTAACGTCCACAGGTCTTGAATGACCAATAGTTTCGTTAAACAGTTTAAAAATAAATTTAGTATTGTTTTTACCATTAAAAAAAAAATTTAAGGTATTTAATATTTACGATGAAACAACTTTAATCAGAAATTTGCTGATTCAAGTTATATAAGAATTTTTGTGCTTAAAAATGCATTTTATTTGTTCCTTTTCTTACTATATTTTAATAGCGTCATGGAATATGAAGCCTTAAGTTTACGTATATAAGAATTACTTCGATTGTGAACGTGTACTCAAGATCTTGCGTATGGGCATAATATTTGTCGGTATTCTTTCCATACTTTTTTTGTGCTCTAATATATATATATATATATATATATATATATATATATATATATATATATATATATATATATATATATATATATATATATATATATATATATATATATATATATATATATATATATAGTAAACCTAATCAGTAGGCGATTAAAGGTCTGTATATTACTTCAAAATATATGTATTTAAAAAACTCTACATGTTTCGGCTGTATACGCCTTTATCAAGAGAATACATATTTTGTATTCTCTTGATAAAGGCGTATACAGCCGAAACATGTAGAGTTTTTTTAAATACATATATTTTGAAGTAATATACAGACCTTTAATCGCCTACCGATTAGGTTTACCATATCATACCAAGGTCACGAAGTTATTATATATATATATATATATATATATATATATATATATATACACAGACCGGTGAATATACACTATTGTACAAGAGCTTTTAGCCTTGATTTTTGCATGTTGAATTTTTAGTTAAATTATGTTGATTGATAATTACATATTTAACTTATTATATACTTTAATTTAGGTATGCACAGGGCTTCACTCTTTCAGTTTTGGTTGAAACATACTATGGTTTTCTGTACTATTTCTTTAAATTTGTCAATTTATTTGACCAAGACGTTTATAATAAACTTGGTTCTTTTTCTTTAATGTGGAAAGTTTTCTTTTATTTGTTAACACCTCTTGTTTTCTGGTAATTACGCTAGTCATTCCGTGGTGAGATCGTTAGCACAAGCACGATCTCCATGTGGCATGTAACCTCTTCGACAAGCAGCTCTTAAATCGCGGTAGCCCCCTTTTTAATTTTCAGTTAGTTTATCAACGTTTCGACAAGAATCGCACGACCATCTTCACTGAGATTTACGGCGTTGGCACTGGCTGGCTGCTTTGTCAACGCTTGTATTGCGCAATATTATAGCAAAGCCAGTTTCCGTGGACTTTTATTGTTGCACATTGCGTGTAGCAAAACAAAAAGGCACATTTTACTTTAAAACCTTATAATAGTGATAAAACTGCGAGCACCAACGAACAAAAAGTCGCATAAGTCATACCTCGCAAACGTTCTTAAAATAATAGACCGTAGAATATACAAAAAGCTGGAACAAGATATCAGCGAAACACAATTCGGATTTAGGAATGGCTTCGGAACTAGAGAAGCATTAAATGTTCTTACACAACGTTGTCTGGACATGAATCAAGATCTATATATGTGCTTTAATGACTATATAAAAACTTTTGACAGAGAGCGACATGATCACCTCATAGCTTCTCAGAAACAAAAACCAGACACGAAAGACACCAGAATCATTTCCAATTAATATTATGAACAAAGAGCCGTTGTACAACTGAAATGCAACATCGCGGAGGAAATTGAAATAAAAAGAGGAATTAGACAAGGCTGTGTATTGTCACCTGCATTATTCAATCTATGTATACTCAGAAGAAATAATGGAAAATGCGTTAGAAAAAGAAGCAAGAGGAGTTAATGTGAATGGAATACCAATTAATAATATAAGATATACAGTACAGGATGGTACAGTACTAATAGCAACTAGTCAGAAGACTTACAAACAATAGTCAATAAAGTCACAGAAGCAAGGGAAGATTACGGATTATTATGTGAAGAAAACTAGTACACGTTAGTGATCAAGAACCACACAGAAAACCACAGGAAAAGCCTGCACATGCAAAATGAACCTGTTGAAGAAGTAGATAAGTACAACTTCTAGGAACAGTCATAAAGAAAAATAATGACTTATTAATAATTAGACGAAACCTTAGCTGAATGATGGCGCGAATCCCCTTTACGATTAGTAAACTTTGAAACCGCAATCTGCACAAATTGACTGATATTTTGACAATCGGACAAAAACGTCATATTTTTGACATATTGTAGTATACCACTGCACATGCATTATTCCCGAAACTTCTCGACTGTCCCTCGTATTAAATAAAATTAAACCAGAATAAAAGTGAATTAATTGCAAGCAATTAGGTTATTTCATTAACTGCAATATAAATACCAAAATCTACTATAGTTCAATTTAAATTTGAATCATCCCACAGTGATTAATTTTTCCAATTGGAATTTAAATACCAATAGCCCGAAGATATTTTCATATTATCCCACTCTTTAGTCCCAACATTTTCTATTAAATTTATCCCTGTACAATCAAATACCCACTCAGGTTCTGATACCCATAACAAGTAATAAAATGCTCATAAATCAGTTCATATTTTGTAATTTCGTTTTAGTAGGAAAGCTTGTTTTTAATTTTGTAAAATCACCGACTAGAAAGGTGAAACAAACTTTTACAAAGATAAGAAGTAATTGAATAGGGAGATTAAGACCTTCTTTTTCTTTATCACGGTATTAAAAAACTCGAGGTTTTCCACCTGCCAGATTTTAATTAAACAATGGAGCGGCGCTCTGCCGTCACGCTGCGCCGTAACAAGATATTTCGTCTGAGAATTTATGGGTCGGATGATATCCTCGCAGTGATGAGGAATACGGAGTGGAGAACGTGCGTTCACGAAAAGATCCACTTTACATGACCTTATGTAAATAGCATTCATTACGTGAGGGACGACTAGATTCAGATGTCTGATTCGGTTTCACATAAAAACAAACAAGCAACCAATTTAACAAACAACTAGGTTGACAGCAAAAACGATTGCCTGTTTTTAATAAAAGTTGTAGAACCGACCGCAGTTATATTGGAATGTACAATTGCGTATAATCCACTTGTAAAAAAAATAGCTAATTTACAAGGACTTGTGTGTCATTTAGAAAGAAATGTTCGGCAAAATAATTAACTGCTAGTGTCGAATATATACATATATACGAAGATGAAGGGAAATATTCTGAGCCTGATACATCGCCGATAGATCAACTGTCATTCACTAATGTACATTTAACAAGTTTCCAAACGAGTTTGAAGCAAACAACTTTTGTATATTTGTTAAAATCGAAAAAAATTGAGTATCGGGATATTAAAAGCATTGTTTTGAAAGCTTTAACACTAATCGAGATTAAATCAACACTTGGCAATACTATTCCTTGATTCTCAGCAATAAAAAAGGGTGCAGCAGAATTTACACGTGGTCATATTATATATATATATATATATATATATATATATATATATATATATATATACAGGGTTAGTTAAAAGTATGGAGACGGCGATTTATTGTCGTTAATATTCATTTTAGGGAATTATATTCAATATAAAAGTTTGTTAGGATATTTTGAACTACATTTGAGAATATTTGAATTTTTTTTTCTTCAATTGTTTTTCAGTTACGCCTGTCCGCGCAGTTTTTTTAAATGGGAATTAGTAAATTTTACTCTACCATTCGATAGAGAATTTTTTTCTCTATACAATAATATTTTTGTTTTTCTAAAATTCATTTTAATAACTTTTTTATAAGAAAAGGCCGGTTCATGTGTTTAACAGATGTTCGGTACATCGCAGATAGACAGAAGCGTAGCGATAAACAAACTTGAGCGACATAATTTTATCAGTGGTTATTGTGTACGTCAAATCTTTGACAGAAATAATTCATTTGTGCAATTTGTTGCTGGTAATATTAACAATGGCGAGTTTAAGTGAACATGAACGAATTAAAATACTTATGATGTTGGGTTATGGAGATAGACGCAGAAGTTTACAAGATTTTAGTAATTTATTTAATGATACGCATCCAAATAGAAATCCAATTTCTAAATCCGTTGTTGGTAAAACTTTAAGACGCTTTGAACAAACGGGTAGCGTTAAAGATTTGCCAAGGAGTGGTAGACCTAGAACAGCAAAAAGCGATGATAACAAACTGGATATTTTATTGGCTGTATTTGAATATCCCCATTTATCAAATTAGCGGCCAATTTCAATATTTCACAGTCATCGATCGTGTCGTTTTTAAAAAGTGAAAAGTATAAACCTTATAAGGTACACCTTGTACACGAGTTAACGGAAGATGATTTTGATAGGAGATTACAATTTTCTGAAGAAATGTTAAATATTTGCAATAATAATGAAAATTTTGTCAACAATATTCTTTTCTCAGACGAAGCTACTTTTAGCCTTACCGGTGAAGTAAACAGACATAACTGCAGGTACTGGTCATCAGAAAATCCCTCTTGGTTTTTGGAGCACCATACGCAGTACCCCCAAAAGGTTAATGTTTGGGTTGGCATTCTAGGCGGTCATATTATCGGTCCCTTTTTCATCAATGGCAATTTAACTTCGGCTCTGTATTTGCAGTTACTGCAAAATGAAATAATACCTGCTAGTGCTACGCTCTATCCTCATGAAAACAATGAACACCTGCCCAATGACAGTATCTGGTTCCAGCAAGATGGCGCCCCACCACATTATGGTGTAAATGTTCGTCAATATCTGGACAACGTTTTTCCCCACAGATGGATTGGAAGACGACGAACCATTGAATGGCCAACCCGTTCGCCAGATTTAAGTCCTTTAGACTTTTTTCTTTGGGGATACGTAAAAAACAAAGTTTACAAAGAAAAGCCCGATAACGTCGAAGATTTACAAATCCGAATTACCAGAACGATACAAGAAATTCCCCGAGATTTTTTACAGAACTCTGTTCGGGGTTTTGTAAATCGATTGGGTCATTGTCAAATTACTAATGGACGACAATTTGAACACTTACTTTAATTTACTTTGTTATTAATTTGTTTAATTTTTCTTGTAAAAAAGTTATTAAAATGAATTTAAAAAAAGCAAAAATATTATTGTAAAGAGAAAAAAAATCTCTATCGAATGGTAGATTAAAATTTATTAGTTCCCATTTAAAAAAAAAAGCGCGGACAGGCGTAACTAAAAAACAATTGAAGACAAAAAAACAAATAATCACAAATGTAGATCAAAATATCTTAACAAACTTTTATATTGAACATAATTCCCTAAAATGAATATTAACGACAATAAATCGCCGTCTCTATACTTTTAACTAAGCCTGTATATTGACCACTGGTTATACATCGATTCAATAAATAGCATTCTAGAAGACCAAAATTGGCAACAACCGATAACATCATTGAAAACGTTCACAATGCTGAACTGAATAATCGTCAGGAGATAGTGGATATCGTGAAGACATCAGATAAGCGGATAATATACATTTTACATGAGCATTTATACCGAGTGATATCATTTTGATAAGATTTTGTTCTGAAAAATTCATTCTTAAAACATAAGGAAACACACACGCAATTGATTTGTAGAACAAATACTGCATTAAGCAATTTGACAGTTTATAATTTTGATGTGTGTTATTTGTTTTCCATGGCCGTCTTAGTTTTAAGAACTTATTGCCTTGAAGTGGACAGCTTTTTCTAAAGCGATTTTAAAAACGAAAAAATCTCGAAGTCTATTGCAGATACGTATATGATATGCTTAAGTAAAAATTAAGTACTTTCCTTTTGGGAGTAAAATAACATAAAAAAGGACTATGCATTCCATTTAAAAAAATGGAAATTCTTCCATCTGAAATTTATTAGAGAAAATGTTAAATATTTCAACAACTATTAATATATTTATTTCAGTACATTACACGCGTCCTGAACCTTTGATGCATCACGATCCTAGCTAGGCCGGAAAGAATCAACACGAGCTGCAAGCGTCCATCTTGTATCAATTTGGCACTCCCATGTGCGCAAATACAATAAGCTCAAATGGCGTTCTTGTACCACCATAAAATCAAACAGTGGATAGACTGAAAGTGCTGTATTGCTTCTCAAAATATGTTCCACAAAAATTGATACACTTCTGCATTCGTTCAAGCCAAATTGTTAAAGCAGTTATTCCAGTCTTCAGTTGGGACAGACAAAATTGCGGTTTTGAAGGAATCTACTTCTTCTGGCGACTGAAATCATCGACCACGCATTCCATTCTTGATCTTTGGGAACGTAAAAAAATCATTGGGATTTAGGTCGGGACTATACGGTAGATAATCTAATAATTCGATATTTTGTTGCTCCAAAAACTCAATTATCTTTCGAGCTGTGTGCGAATTCGCATTGTCATTATGCAGGATAATTTGCCGTTCTGGGTTGGTTTCGCGGAGCACGGCGATTATTTCTGGCAAGCAACAATCCGTATTAACCATTCTTCGATGTTGCAAAGGAATTGGAGCTACATGACCTAATTTTGAGACAAACGTTGCGACCATTTTTGAGTTTCCGTTAATGAACCGGCTCAAAGTTTTTCGGTCCCAATTAACACGAACCGACTTTTGCTCATCGGTTAAAAGATACGGATTGCAACGGAAAACTAAAACTTTGTCACACCTAGTTCATAATGTAGGATCGTTTGGATTGAGGCCTTTCAAATACCCATTGGATGTCTCAATTTCACAATATGTCACATGTCTATCTTCCTTAGTCAAGTAGAGCACACCATCGATATTTTTCTGAGTGACTGCTGTTCTTGGCGGACCTGTCCTGGAATCGTCATTGATACTGATGCGTCCACGTTGGAATTCACAGTGCATCTTCAAAAACAGAAGCCAACTCAGCAAGACATTGTTGTCAAGATAATCCTCTCCGAAAGTTGTAAAAAATTATTGCGCGAAAATTTGCTCGATTCGATTCCATTTTTATAAACTTTAAAATCTACTAAACTAACTAGCCGTGATGAAACTTTAGATTTAGGTTAACGAAAGATTGAGATTAATTTTGACACGTGACGTTTTATTACTGGCGCCCTCTATGAGGCTATATACAACACTAAAAATACATCCTTCGTATGTACCAAGTTTACATTTTGTTTTATTTAAAACATTCTACAAAACCCTAAATGTACAACATAGAAATTGAAAGACCTTTTAACTTAACTACTTAAAAAACACTTAATATTCCATCTATCCATTTCATTCATAAGCCTCATCAAAAATTTAATATTTCATAAAGTATGTATTATGTCCGCATGAAAATATATAAACCTCTCCTCTTGATCATCATTTTAATGAGTTCATATAATAAAGTTCAGGTAGGGCCACAAATGAAATGGCACATAAAATAACAGTAAACCAGAAGCTAATTGGAATAGGTCCAACGTGGTCTTGACCGTGAGAATTGCAGGAATCTGGTTAACGGACCACCACAGATACGAGTAAACTCACGAACCTCGTCAAACGTGGACGGGGAAACGCGCATATCGATTTCAGTCTCCGCGCGGTAATTTATAATTCAGGGGATGGTCGTAAATAATTACTACCTTCGATCTAAATTCGACGTGCAGGAAAACTTCTTGCGCTAGATTGCCAATAAACGAAATATATCTGAATTTTTGCTTCCACATTCGGTCATAACATAATCAACGTAAGAAGTGCTCTAAATTCTAAACCCTGGCTTTGCAAATAAGACTTAAAATATCTAAACTAAATTCTGAAATACTCGTATATTACTTATATACAGTGTACTCTCTCTTAAGGGGACAGCCATGGGACTGAAAAATTTGTCCGCTTATGAGAAGTGTCCGCTTATGAGAAAAGTACAAAAAGAGTAAATAATAATTTGTAATAAATTTATCTTTAAACAATTTTATTTCCAAAACAAGAACATATAAATATTATATAAAGTAAACAGAATTTTCATTAACATTTTTCCGAGAAGTAAAAAAAAAACAAAATTTGTTATGCAAGGTATTCAAATAGATTTAAAAAAGTCAGAAATTTTAGCTTGGCGCGTTTTTCCTTTAATTTCATTATCTTGGAGATGTATTTGAAGATCAGTAAGCAATTGAACACCTTTAAGGTCGCTGTGATACAAAGAAAAAGCCTTTAGTTTTCTTATAGCTAAATAAGCCTCTTTATAGGAAGTTAACTTGTCTTCAATTTGATTTTCTAGCTCATCTTCAGGCGAGTTGGCGAGCGTTTCTTGGGAAGCAATTAACATTTCAGTATTAATGTTTTCCACATCTTCATCATTAATGAAGACTTCTTATCTTAACTTATCTAAATTAATATAGTCTTCGACGTGAATTTGGATTTGGCTCTGAACTTGATTAATAATATTGGAGAACTGAGCAAGTGCTGATAGTGGAAGCTCATCTTCTGCGGTCCACCCGCTATCGTCATTTAGGATATCTGTTTTCTCAAAACCAGCTTTCCTGAAACAATGTTTTATTGTCTGGGGACCCACTTGCTCACACGCTTTGTGTATGAAATAAACGACATCTAACAAATTTATTGATTTTGATAAATCCAAAGCAGAATTTGCGTCTCCCATCTGCAGCAAAATATTTTTTTTAAATAACGATTTGTACAAAAACTTAAAGTTTTTTATAACGCCTTGATCCAGGGGCTGACAAAATGCTGTTGTGTTTGCTGGAAGAAAAATAACTTTAACATTTTTCAATTTAAGATCGCGAGGATGAGAGGCCGCATTGTCTAAAAATAGCAGGACGTTCCGTTCTTGAAGTTGCATTTTTCTATCGAACTGCGCTAGAAAATCAGTCCAAGCCTTTTTGTTTGATCGTCACGTAACTGGTAAATTGTTCAAATTAATATTGCGAAACGCCCGAGGTTTTGCAGCTTTTCCAATAACAAAAAGGCCAGCCTCTCCAGCCATATTGACGCAGTACAAAATCGTTAGCCTATCCTTAGCCATTTTTCCACCAGTGCATTTTTCACCTTTTAATGCAAATGTTTTATCGGGTAATGCCCGAAAAAACAATCCAGTCTCATCCGCATTATAAATATCTCGTGAATCATATCCTTGAATCAAAGATGGCACTTTTTCAGTAAAACTTTTGACATCATCTTGGTTTACACTAGCGGCTTCTCCAGAAATGGCACGGAAGGTTATGTTATGCCGTTTTTTGAACCTTTCCAGCCAGCCAGATGATGCACTAAAATCTGCGTAATTCAATTTATCTGCAATATCTTTAGCCTGGCTCCTGATAAGTGTGCCCGAGAGAGGAATACATTTATTTCGAGCTTTCACAAACCATTCGTAGCACAATTTATCAATGTTATCGCCTTTGACGTTCAGCATACTCATTTTTCTATCCCGATTGACATCAGTGTCCCACAATCTTAAAATTTGGTCTCTGTTTTTGATGATACAAGCAGCTTGAGTTTTACTGATCTTACATTTCTTTGCTAACTCGCGTACACTAAGTTTCTCATTTTTTTGAATTTCAATGACATTAACTTTGTCTTTAATAGTCAACACTGCTTTAGGCATAGCGATTCAAGTATGTATACAACAAGAATCTATAAATGTACTATGGATGTATTTACGTACTACATTCAAAACAACAAGCTGTGCGTATTTAGGGAATTCCCCTTTGTACATACATGTATTATTCAATAAGCAACATCTGTACGAATATGAAGAGTAAACGGAAAAACAGTGTTACAGTGTTATAAGCTGTCCGGTTATGGGGAACTAAAATCACTCTAAAATCACTTTGGTGTGGGAAAAAAGTGTCCGAGTCCGGTTATGGAAGGGTTGTCCGCTCAAGAAAGAAAAATTTTAAAAAAGTAATCTTTTGGTACTGCAAAAAGTGTCCGTTTATGGGAGGTGTCCGCTTAAGAGAGGTGTCCGTAAGGAGAGAATGTATGAAACAGACATGCAATATACATATCTGTAAATGTACAGTTACAGATATGTATATTGCATGTCTGCTTCATTTGTAACAAATGCGTAATACGTGCATAACGTATTGATATACTTAAACCTTTTTGTATATTTACCGCCATCTGGCTCGTGTTAATGGACTACACTTATACGTATTTTTTCGTTTATGTACCAGCATAGCTGGTCAAGCGAAAGGTCGCCTTTTTCGGCATAGTCTCTTTCGTCCGTCAGATGTCACTTATTAAAGGTCACCGTTAAAGGTGTCACCTTATAGGACGAAATTTGCTACATCTTGTAGGCGATTTCAGCGTAAATGTATATACAGATACAAATCTGTACTTAAAAAGATTTGTATCATTTGTATTACATTGCTTCATTAGCTTGACTGATGGCGCCTATAGATGGCAGAAACACGTGTCTTAAGCAGAAGTAAATGCTGAAAATACGAGGTGTATTGTCCATGTGTACAGTTACAGATATGTATAATTGCATGTCTGTTTCATTTGTAACAAATGCGTAATACGTGCATAACGTATTGATATACTTAAACCTTTTTATATAAATAATAGTCATGTTCAATACGAATATTTTGGATATTTTATTTTTTTGACGTTGGTTACACTGAACATTTCAAATATTTGAAATATTGTTATGTGTTTTGAAATTTAAATCTTAGACTAATTTATGTAACTATCTAACATCAAAATGGAAGAAATAAGTAATTGCACGCCGCCAGAGCTTCGGAAAATTGCAGAAGACAATTTGGAAAAAAAATCTCGACACATTTATAAAAAGGAATATAACCAATTTATAACTTGGTGTAAAGTAAATAACATCGTGACTATTACAGAAAACATTATAGTTGCCTATTTTGACAAAGAGATTAAAATTAAAAAAGCATCTTCCTTGTGGTCCAAATATTCGATGTTAAAAGGTTTGAAAATTTATAAAAATACAAATATCTCAAAATTTTCTAAACTAATAAATAGCATATTTAAAAAGCACATTAACCAATTTATAATAGAAACCGATGATAAATCATATTTAGCAATGAATGTAAGTAATAAAAACATAATTATAGTAGTATTTTACTAATTTTGTACATTATTTTGTTATAATACTAATATTAAAATTATGTTAGGTCATTCTTATAATGGGTTTTAATAGAGCTTGCCGACGTGAAGAAATAACAAGCATGATTATAGATGATATACAGTTTCAAAATGATGTCATTATGGTTGATGTGCTAAAAACTAAAACTTATGTTCCTAGACAATTTATTATAACTCAAAGGTTATGCATTGATTTGGTGAAAAAATATTATCATCTTCGTCCCAGTTATGTTACACATAGGCGTTTTTTCCTGCAATATAGAAATGGCTTGTGTGTAAATATTCCAATAGGCATTAATACAATAGGAAAAGTACCAAAAAGTATTGCTACTTACTTGAAATTACCTAATCCTGAACTCTTCACTGGACATTGCTTTAGAAGATCCAGTGTAGAGACCAAAATACAGAGTAAGAAGTAGACACATTAAGGTTCACCACCGCCGAAAAAAATCAAGATGCAACCTTCAACAGGTCCATATTTTTTTATGCAGAAGGCGTAATTTCAGTAGATTTCCTGTGGAAGGGGGCCACAATGACAGGTGCTTATTATGCCAATTTAATTTCCAAATTACGCGACTTGATAAAAGAAAAACGTAGGCGGAACTTGCGCAAATGTGTTTCCTTGCATCAGCCAGTCAAAGGTCCGCCATTGATTACCGACTGTTTCCAAAATTCGAAGAACACTTGCATGGTAAACGATTTTCGTCAGATAATTATCTGATATGTGTGGTAAATCAGTGATTTGCAAAGGTTGAACAATTTTTTTTCAAGTAGCATTAGAAATGCTAGAACATCGATCGGAAAAATGTGTTAACCTTAATGGAGACTATATTGAAAAATAAAAGATATTTGCCAATTTTTAATTGTGAGTGGGTCAAGGGTGGAGCAAAGGAATCTACCCTCGTATGTAGTAAGTATTTAATAGAAAAACAGTTTATTTAATACAGATAATAATAAATAGAGATTAGTAATAAGAATATTATTTGTCAACTCAGACATTTAAACTTATAACACTTTTTATAAAAAAAAAGGTATTGTTTTAATTTGTTCTTAAATTTAATTTTACAAAGTTTTTGATGTAGTGTATTTCTTTAATTAAAAAAAAGTTCAAATATATATAAAATTTTCAGGTTTGCGTCCTTAAAAAGAAAATACACCACATAAATATTAATAGACATCAACACCTGTAGGAAAGCGATGCAAATGTCCAGCGAACTGAAAACTTCGGTTCAATGATGCAACCTCGACCGATCTTCCAGCACACTTACCGATTAAGGATTTGTATTTGTGTATGTATATGTGTAAAGCCACATTAAAACGATATGAACAGCAGAGGTATGCGCTTCCTTTACGCTATTTTATGCTGCTATAATACTCTGCAACACAGCATTTGTTCCTATATAGATACTAATGGGATACTATATTCCCGTGTTCATTATAGTTGCAAAAATGTTAACAAAATTTCGCGCCAGGTCGCATTTTTAAATAATAAATTGAATAGGTTCTATTATTGATTATTTCATAGGAATTAATCAATTTTATATACATGCGGATGACCTAGAAATTGCAACGCACATTGTTTGGTCTAATTTAGCAGATATGTTGCACTAATGAAATACAGTAATTGATTAAAATTTTAAGAATATATCAAGTGACAGTAGTGTAATTAGCATTTTGTGAATTAGACTATTCTCAAACATTTTCGTGTTATGTAAATATGCTGTCTACATATTACGACGCGAATTTATTCGATTTTTTTAAAGAAAAAAATTCGCCCTTAAATAGGATTCGAACCCACATGCATGGCTTGCCGGACCATCGCTTTAACCACTAAGCTATCAAAGGCAGTGATTTTGAATCATTGTGGGGATGCCTCGTAGCGTCGTAATATGTGTTACATTACTTACATTACTTACTTAATTACAAAAAATGCAAAAAATTTGCACAACGGCCTACTACAGGCTAGATATACATAATTTGTTTCCTTGATGTAACTCAAGGCATCCCCATAAAGATTCGCAATCACTGCCTTTGATAGCTTAGTGGTTAAAGCAGCGAAGCACATACCGCGGCCCACTGTCGATATTTATGCGGCCCGCCAACGAATTTTAAAAATTGTTCGAAAAACTACAAAAGTAGGTAAAAATCCATTCGAATCAATATTTCTCAACTCTTGATTTTATTCTAACTTTTGTAATTGTTAGAAAGATATGTATCTTTAAGTACCTACTACTTTCTTGTTCACGTTTACTACGTAGGACAGGTATGCTCCTCGTCGTTCCAAGCATAATTGTTACGAGACTAGAAATCTGTCGAAACAACTAGATTACTCGAAGATTCTCGAAACACGTCGGTATTATCCCCGAACAATGTGCTAGGTTCTCGATGTTAGGTAACTCGTATAAATACAACGCATCGCCCGCTATCGAAGCAGTTAAGTTTTAACTACGAAGAAGCGAACGTTAGATTGTTTGAATTGTAATCTGTGAAGAATAAATATTTCGTCGTTCGAACTTGGCATCTACCTACGTAACAATATAATATCAATTTTGATATGGATAAACCAGGCCCCAGTAAAAAACGTAGTCGTAAGGTTGAAGATGAAAATCGACGGTTTCAAGATATTTGGACCGAAAAATACTTTTTCATTTCATCACATAACAAAAGTGTCTGTTTAATATGCAAGAGTAGTGTTTCTATTCCGAAGGAATATAATGTGAAAAGGCATTATGAAACCCAGCATCATACTTTTACCAAATTAACCGGCGAAAATCGAACGCAAAAATTTCCACTTTACAAAGGGAACTAATAGGCCGGCAAGCTATGTTTACAAAACCAATTCAAGATGCTGAAACAGCTACTGAAGTTAGTTTTGAAATATCTCGAAATATCTAGCGAAAACTTGTCGGCCTTTTAAAGATGGTGAGTTTGTTAAGCAGTGTTTAGATACCGCCGCAAAAAAAAATGTGTCCGAAAGATGCAAAGAGGTTTGAGAAAATTCAACTAAATCGGATGACTGTTCAAAGAAGACTTACCACATTAGCAGCTAATACAGAAGAGCAATTAGCTATGAAATCGAAAAGTTTTGAGTATTTTTCTATAGCACTCGACGAATCTAAAGATATAAGTTCCACTGCTCAACTCTTAATATTTTTACGAGCTGTAACGCAAAATTTTGAAGTGAGTGAAGAACTGATTGATATGAGTTCTTTGACAAGTCAAACCAAGGGGAGTGACATGCTTAAAGCTCTTCTGGAAAAATGTTCTATAATGGATTTGGATTTAACGAAATTATCTGGAATTACGACTGACGGAGCACCTTCAATGGTTGGAAGTAAATCTGGGATAATAACTATGTTAAAAGAGTATTTACAAACTAAAAACATAGATACCAAGGAATTAATGCAGTTTCATTGCATTATGCCATCTGTTCAAAATTATTGAGATTTGAAAATGTGATGAAAGTTGCAGTACCTACTGTAAACTTTATAAAATCACGAGGTATCAGTCACCGACAATTCACACAATTTCTCGAGGATATTGAAAGCGAAAATGGTGATCTCCTGTTTTACACTGAAGTAAGGTGGCTAAGTCGTGGGTTGTCACTAGAGCGGTTTCTTAACTTGATTGAAGAAATGCAAATATTTCTGGCGGAAGAGAAAAAGGACGTCTCCGAACTCGGACAACCCTGATTGGCTGTGTGACTTAGCGTTTCTTATAGACATCACAAATCACTTGAATGTCTTAAATAAGCGACTCCAAGGCAAAGATCAATTGATTTCGCAGTTATACTCTCATGTTTCGTCCTTTCAATGCAAATTGAGTCTCTTCAGGACACGAATCAATTCAGCCAATTACAGCCATTTTCCGAACTACAAAAAATTTATGGAGAAATTCAATGTAACAGATGTAAATTTCGCTTATGTTGAAAAAATTGTTATTTTAATACAAGCTTTTCATGATCGTTTTCTAGACTTCAAAAAAGTTAAACCTCTATTCTAGACTTCAAAAAAGTTAAACCTCTATTAGACATTTTCAGCAATCCTTTCAACATTTCACCCGAAAATGCACCGGAATCAATACAGCTGGAATTGATAGACATGCAAAATGATGATAATTTACGAAACAAGTTTAATGAAGGTAATTTACTCAACTTTTACCGTTGCGTTGACAAAACCGCTTATAAAGAGTTGCGAATAAATGCATTGAAATGCGCAAGCTTATTCGGATCGACGTGTATTTGTGAGCAAACGTTTTCAGTGATGAAACTTAACAAAACAAAAAATCGAAACCGTCTCGCAAATGAAAATCTGGAAGCAATTTTACGTGTGGCGACAAGTAATGTGGAGCCAAACAGAAACAAAATTGTTAGGTCAATGCAATGTCATGCATCAAAATAATAAAACATGAAATATTGCATTGTAATGATTAGATTACATTACGATTACATAATTACAACAAACACTTTTGAATGTTCTTTTATTTTTATCATTTGTAGTAATTCATACTATTTAAAAATAAAAATATTTGTGTTAATAAGTATTCCTTGTAGTGGCCCGTCCTTGGCTTATAATTTTCCCGAGCGGCCCCTGTTCCCTAGAAGTCTGTGCATCCCTGGGTTAAAGCGATGGTCCGGCAAGCCATGGACGTGGGTTCGAATCCTACTTAAAGGCGAATTTTTTGTATAAAAAATTCGAATAAATTAGCGTCGTAGTATGTAGAAAGCATATTGACATTGACTTTGAGAAAAAATGCAACAAATTTGCAGTTTCGTTTAAATTTGTATAGATTCCGTTGTTGTCTTCTTTAATACGTAAAATTTTACTGAGGGAATACCCTAAAGTGGCAGGCAGTTGCATACAGAAAAGAAGAAAACTTTTATAATGCTGGCGCAGTGAGTACGTCAGTATGGTCGGTCATGGGATTAAAGCTAAGTATACCGAGTTCTTGTTTTATTTATTAATTTTTATTCGTCAGTGTTAGTTATCTAATATCCTAAATGTTTAAAAAAAAAATTGAAAAAATCACAACAAAAACTAAAAAAACAGAGAATGTTGTTAACCATAGAGCATTGCAGTAAACGTTGCGATTAAGATCATCTGAAACACAAAGAAAATCAACAATATTCAAGACTGTGAGACGAGAACCGAATTGATCATTTTGACCAGATTGTCATTTTGATTTGGATTAAAATAAAAGGATTTTCATTTGACTTTAGATTAAATTTTAAACAGTTTTCAAATATTTAAAATCACATTTCAAGTTATATGTTGGTATGCGCAAAGTAAACATAAAATTCATCACGAATCGACAAGTAATTCAGCGTGACTGCGCACATAGCAGTGTTCCATAAAATAAATGTTGATCTCTTCATCAGATTCGTATTCCAATTCGTAGCTTTTCTGTTACATTTCGAAAATTGTATCTTCATTCGCATAATGGCAGGGGTTCGGAACAACGACAACAAACTTATTAACGTGGGTTGTGCTCCACAACTCAACGATTTCGTCATGGATATTGTCGACATTAAGACCAACAATTTGTATTGTATTGCCCTCAACGATGTATCTCACATCACTGCTACGCAAAATGTTTTTTTTTTTTTAAATGATAATGATTTTTCGTTAAGTTTAAAAGATGTTTAGTTTTTTTTATTTGAAAATTTTTGAGGAAATTGCAAAGATAATTTTTATTTTCCAAAACAAGAAAATTTTAAATTAACAAAAAATGTCTTAAAGTAAAGTAAACGATTTTTAGTATCTAGTATTGCCACCTCCGGCCCTAATATCAGCTCGCATCCGTTGTGGAAGGCTTCTTATCAAATTCCTTACAAACTCCATATCTAAAGTTTCCCATTCTTCTAATAATGCGTGTTCAAGGTCATCTAAGCTGTCTGGAGCGATATTAAGAGATCTTATGCGGCGTTCTAGCTTGTCCCAAACGTGCTCTATTGGATTCAAGTCTGGGCTTACTGCTGGCAATGCCAAAGCTTCAATACCTACTTCTCGAAGAAAATCGGCTGTTATTGTTGCAGCGTGAGGACGTGCGTTATCATGCATTAGCACAAAATTTATTCCAATAGCAGGAGCAAATGGTACCACATGTTCTTCTAGAACGTCTCTTATATACCGATCAGCTGTCAAAGATCCCCTGCGAAATACAGCTAACTCTGTGCAACCTTCTAAACAAATGCCTCCCCATACCATAATAGAGCCACCGCCAAAATTCCTTGCTGATCTTATGTTGCACTGTGCAAATCGCTCGCCTTCGCGTCTGTAAACTGGAATACGTCTATCTGACCCGAAAATTGAGAATCTGGACTCATCTGTAAACAGGATATTAGCCCAGTCGTTTATATTCCAATTTACATGTTGTCTTGCGAATCTCAATCGTGCCACACGGTGTGCTCTGGTTAGCAATGGTGCAGTAACAGGCATTCTAGCTCTAATTTCAACTTCCCTTAACCTGTTTCTAACAGAATTAATGCTTATTTGGACATTACGGACTCTGGAAAGATCATTGCGCAGTTTTCGTGCAGTAATATGACGTTCCCGTAGGGCTTGTAGACGTAGAAAACGGTCATCTGCAGGGATGGTACATCTTGGACGTCCTGGAACAGGTCTTCTATGGTAAACTCCCGTTTCTCTGAACGTTATTAATATTCTGGATACGCTCGATTGGTTGATATTCATAAGTTGGGCTATATATCGCTGCGATCTTCCATCCTCACTTAAGGCCACAATTTGGGCTGCTTGTACTGGTGTCAAATTACTCATTTTTGTCCAAAATCTGTTTAATAAAAAAACAGTTAACAAATGCCTAAGCAAATTTACTTTTTAACAGTATTAATGAACTACGCCTTTTCTTACACTTTCCACTTTTTACGTTTTTTGACATTAACAAAGAAAAAACATCTGATTAACTGTCAGATAAAATAAGTAAAGTATGCCGTTTACGAAATAAGTACAATATTTTCAGTTGAGATTTATTCGATAATTCAAAAAAATTCTTACTTTTTTACATGATGCGATACTTTTTGTGACAAGTGTATTTGCACGATCAACAAGAACGTGGAATGGTTTAACCAAAAAACTATTGAGAAATGGAAAATAAATTCAATACTCGACAAAGCTATCAAAACTTGTATTTGCCTCCAATTTCCATGATTGCAAACAATTATTTCGGAATCAAAACAATCAAGCGACACTATCGCCGGCTGTCACAATCAGATTAAGCAAAGCAATGATTAAACACGTGTCTTAGCTGTCAAGTGGCAATGTCAACGACATCTGTTGGAAATTGACAACAAACAGCGCCATCTATTATCGATCACGTTCTTTAACGGACAAACGCAATGTTTAATTTTAAAATATTAAAACAAAAGCGATCGATTTAAGGCAGAACGACGTCTGTCGGATCAGCTAGTGTTTTATAAAAATATAAATTCTACGTAATTCCTGCTTCCCATTCTCGTTTTACTTTAATTAAATTTAAATATTCGAAAAACATGTTGGACTTTCTACCCACGTTTATCGTAAAATACAGTTACATAGGCTAAAAGCACTTTGTGTTATGGCACATTTTTCTAAGTGTATGTGCACGTAACCAGAACAAATATTAAAAATACATCTGCTGCGAAAAATTTATGATGGCATAAATACGGCGCTTACGTTTTTCTGCGCGAGTACTCTTCTTAATAGAAAGACAAATAACCTTTGTAGCAAACGTTGACAGGTGTATGAGGAATAATTAATTAGATGTCATCTAATACCCCCTAAATAAGGCTCCTTTTCATGTTTTTTTTGCAATATAGTATGTACTGTGAATGTTTTTAAGGCAAATATATAAATTACATTTACGTGCTGTGAATCTACATTAAGTCGCACCCCTAAATTAAATACTGTTATTCTATTGTCCAATATAGAAGTCTCCGGAAAAAACTAAAATATACAAATACAGTAGTACCCCCATATCCGCGGGGGTTTGGTTCTGTGGTCTTCCGCGGATACTGAAAACCGCGGATAGAAGCGAACGCTTTATTTTCGAGTACAATATGAAATCTGAAGCAAAGTTAAAACAATGAAACAAGAAAAAATAAGTTATATAATATTTATTTAAAATAAATAAACAAAAAATAAATAAATATTCTTGTGCTGTGGCACAAATAGAATTTAAGTTTAATAAAAGTTCATACATATATACATATAGTACATATTTACATACACAACAAGAAAATATACAACAAGAAAAACTTTATCATCGTGACCTACATATTCATTCATCTTCCTCCAAGTCCAGGTTAGCAGTCGATTGTTTACTTAGATCCGAAGCAAACGATGTTGATGGCTGCGCATTATCGATAGTTTTGTGGACTTTTTCAAAGAACATTGTTATTGGTAGTTGTCGTTTTTGTCTTTTCATTTCAATAAACAAATCCTCCAAAGGTTTCAAGGCTTCTGTTATAGTGCGAGTAATTTTTATACTGCGTTCCATTATTGGATCATATTCACTATCTGTTCTTTTAATGTTTGAGCAGTTCGAAATATCGTTGAAAATTTTTCAAGCGTCCATGCTGGCGGTTCTTGTTGACCCTCATCCTCATCGTCACTCGCTTCTGGAATGGTTTTCACAGGGTCTTCCAATTCCTCGTTGATGAATACTTGATCCTCTTCGTTTATGTAATCACTGAGTTCCTCTTGGGTTATATCGTTAAATCCTTCTCCATCTATTTTCTGCGCTATGTTAAATATCGTTGTTAGATGTGAATTAATATCATGTGTGTCTTCAGAACTAAGAACGATGTCATTCCACAGATTTTTCCAACATACTATGATCGTTTCTGACTTTAATTCCTCCATCGCTCCTTTGATAAATAGAATTGCGTCAGCAAATGACTTCCAGCATTCCATGAGCCCGATATCAGAGCATTCGTTAGCCATTGTATACAGAATTTCGAAAACCTGTCGAATATATATGGCTTTAAAGCATCTAATGACACCTTGATCAAGGGGCTGAAGCAATGAGGTCGTGTTAGGTGGCAAAAAAACCACTTCAACATTTTTATCTTCTGTGCCTAGTGACACAGGATGCCCAGGAGTATTGTCTAGTATCAGCAGCACTTTAATGGTAATTCTTCCTTTTCCAAATATCTTTTCACTTCCGCAATAAAGCATTGATGAAACCATTGTGTAAATAGAACAGCCGTAACCCACGCCTCTCGATTTGATTGCCAAAACACAGGCAGGCAAGCTTTATCTTTGTATTTAAGAGCACGTGGATTCTGTGATCGGTAAACAAGCCCGGGTTTAATCATATGACCAGCTGCATTTGTACAAAATATCAAAGTCTATCCTTAATTGCTTTAAAGCCTGGTGCACTCTTTGCAGTCTTATGAATATAAGTCCGTTGAGGCATTTTTTTCCACATAAGACCAGTCTAATCGCAGTTAAAAACTTGCTTAGGATGATAATTCTTTTCTGCAATAATTTGTTTAAATTTTTCTGGAAACAGGGCAGCAGCTACATGATCAGCCGACGCAGATTCCTCTGTCATGTTTAAATTTTTTTGGATTAAACCGAGTTTTAAATCTATTCAGCCACCCCCTACTTGCTGTGAATGATTTTCCTTCCTCTTCAGTATAATCTTGGATCTGTATATCTTCATATAAAACCAACGCCTTTTGTTGTAGCACTTTGCCATCGACAGGAATATGTTTTCTTGTCATATCTTCCACCCATAAATTTAAGGCATTTACTACCTTAAGTAACACTTTATTACGTATTGTGGTTGCAACTTTTGCAGTTTGGGGTGCACTAGAAAAACTAGCTCGAATCTTATCTTTGTTTTTTAACACTTCTCGTATCGAAGATTCGTTTTTATTGTATATTTTAGCAACAGTTGCAATAGATTCTTTTTCTATTTCAATCATATTAATGATTTTTATTTTTTCACTAATAGTGAGCATTTCACGTTTTCTTTTTGGTTTAGAAGCCATTTTAAAATGATTTTCAAATTTATTTGCTTTATTTAAAAACTGTTGCAAGCACTGTCTTGTCCGACAACTCAAATAGTACTACACTCATAGTTAACAGGAGCGTTTATATGTACAAGTAAAAGCGAGTGGCACCTTAAGCACGTTCCAACTTGTTTAACTTATCATAAGAGAGCGCCGAATTCAGGGGATGACTCATATATACGACGATATATCGACAAATGCTCCTATAACTTTTATATTTATTGATATAACGCGTTTTCTGCTCATCATAGGTAAATCGCGGATGACTGAAACCACGGATACGGAGTCAGCGGATAACGGGGTACTACTGTACATACAGTCAGTTCCGCTTAATTAGTCCAACGGTTATTCGGGGCAACCCCTTATTTGGCCCAAATCTTAAAGAACAGAATTCAAACTATGAAGAAAGCGTTAATTTACATCGGATATTTGGGACAATATTCCGTTTAATCGGGGCAAAAAATTAAGATCGAAATTTGTAATACATACTGTAGTGAGCAAAAAAAAATCGGGACAGTGTCAAAATCGTTATGTCGATTTCCTTTATTTTTTAGCGTTGTAATTTTGGCGATATTTGATTAATTTTCAAACTGTACGTCAAATTATACGTCCATCATATTGTTCGCAGCATTTGGGGAGAACTTTTATTGTAGACTTTTTTGAAAAACGTTTTCGACCAGTTGTTTGTGCATGTCTGAAAAGCTAAAATGGGGTGCATGAAATAATTTTTCCTTATATAGTGTCCGCAAAAAAAGTCTAATCCATATGGGAAACTTTTTGATTAATTGATTTATTAAAAAATTGGCATTAACCTCTGCTTCACCTCGAACCACCAAATAGCAAATAGTTATTTAAGTAATAAGGGAGGTAAGTAACATTTACTAGTCGAGGACTAGTTTGTGTCCGAGGGCTTGCCCGAGGACTTGCAATAGAGTTCGAGACTGGTAAATGTTACCTCCCGAATTGCTTATAACATTTTTCCCATCCTCAAAAATTAAATGTAATCATGATAAACAGTAACGGTGAACAACCTCGGAATTTAATAAATTAGACACATCTGAAACGTTACTAGGCAGTTCCTACATACAATTGTTTATAAACACAAATAAAACGAAATTTGACAATTCAGTTGTGTTAATTGTGGTTTAAAAATGAGTGTTCCCAATGTAGAAGACGAAGCGAAAGAGGCTTGTTTGGATTTGCTTCCGGAGAAGTCGATGAAACGCTACGAGTTAACATACAAATTGTTCAAAAAATGGTGTCAAGTTAAAGATACCACCATCGTTTCGGAGTCCCTGCTGTTAGCGTATTTTCTGGAGAAATCTAAAAAATTCAAGGCTCCATCCAGTTTGTGGTGTGAATACTAGATGCTCAAGAGTACATTATTTATAAATGAAAATATTGACATATCGAAGTATCCCAAATTACGTGCGTTTTTGAAAAGAAAAAATGATGGATACAGGCCTAAAAAGTCATGTTTTCACAAAGGAAGAGATAAATGTATTTCTTGAAAGCGCTCCGGATGATATGTACTTACTTATGAAGGTATGCTAAACTTTTAATTGTAATCTCTTCTAAATTTAACATTTCAGGTAGTGATGTTAATGGGAATTGCTGGAGCATGTCGCGGCCAGGAGTTATGCGAAATGAAATTGATGGATGTGAAAGAAATAAATGAAATAATTATTGTTACAATACCAGATTCGAAAAATGGAATGCCGCGTACATTTACAATTACAGTCTCTAGCTATTGCTATTTGCAAATTGTCAAAAAATATATCAACATTAGATCCAAAATTGCAAATGTACGTTTTTTCATGCGTTATCATGGAGGGAGATGTTATAATCAACCTGTCGGTAAAAATACAATCGCGGAAATACCTTGTAAGATAGCAAAATATCTGAATTTAGACAACCCCCAACTCTATACAGGTCATTCGTTCAGAACAACGTCAACAACATTATTAGCGAATACTGGAGTAGAAGTTCTCACACTAAAGAGGCACGGGGGTTGGAAGTCTAGTAGTATTGCGGAAACCTACGTAGCCGATTCTATTGCTAACAAAAAAGCGATTGCTAATAAGGTTTTATATGATAATCAGGGTACAAATTATACTGAAGCATCTTCGGCGATGATAGTGTCAAATGAAACCACGGAATTAAGTGTTGCTGATAAAGTAGGTGATAATAACATTGAATTGTCAAGAAATATAAATAAATATCCCAATTTTGTTAATAACGTTACTAATTGTACAAACTGTAATATTACCATAAATATAAATTAATAGAACACGTGTTTTGATGCACTTTTTTCCCCTAAAGGACGTAAGTAAATTACTTACGCCCCGTTGTCATAACAATCACAGTCATTTCAGTAAAACCAACTTACACGTCTATAGAAACAATGTATTAATGGTATGCTTACTATAAGGGGAGTGGGAAATAGTATATTGTACAACTAGTGCTGAAAATAGGATATTTCACACGAGCGTGAAGTTTGAGTCACGAGCCGTAGGCGAGTGGTTTAATTATGCGTGTGAAATATTTTCAGCACGTGTTGTACACTATACTTTTCCGACGACCGCTTAGTGACAAGAATTAATTTCAATGAAAATAAAAGAATGATTCACAAAATAATGATATATGATGTATGTATTTCATAAATTTTACATTTAAACCATACAACTTAATCTTTATTATTTTTATGTAAACTTACCAATTAACAATAGCTAATTGAATAATCTAATTTAGACAAAACGAAAACACTAGCCAATTTACCAACACCGCGTATCAACAACAATTTGACATTTGAGAGTCATTCATTTGACAGTTTCCTATTTGTTATTTTATGATTAGTACGTTGGCACGTCTGTTACTTTGCACACGGTTCTGCGACGATTCTAATTGGCCCTCTTGAACTTTTCAGCACAGTTTTAGTTACAAGATAACTTTTCAACACAGTTTTGTGGATACAATGCAATTTGCAATTTTCAGTGCTAGTAAATCATGCGAATTTGTTCTTTTTACATTGGGGTCGTCGGAAAAAGTAATTTTCATGACACTCTTGCGTCGTCCAGAGAATTATGGGGAGACTTCTACCAAAACTGCGCGCCATTGAGGACCATCTAATCGATTCTTACCTTACCGTTTTTTCTCAATACTTATGTTCCATACATTATTTGAGGAGTCGTGGAGCTAAAAAGGTTGAGAATCACTGCATTACAGCAACATCAATCCGAGAATTAAATTGCCACATCTCCTACAACTTAACAAAGATCATGACTTACCTTCACGTACTATCGGCGCCTTTGAAAATCGGACACTTAATTTCTTTGATTTGAATATGGCTTTTTAAATGAATGTACCTCGATTTGCTGTTTACAGAGCTGTCAGTGTCATATTCAGGTTTATCAAAATATAAAGCTAATATGCCGCATTTGAGTATTCAAACTCAAACTCAATTAATTACGTTACTAGAAGGATGGTCAATTAGAAGATTAGCGGATATATTTACCGTGGGGAAGAGTACCATTTCAGATATCAAAATTAAATATTTCTTAATGCGCAGAATAAAGAAGTAAGGATTGGTTTTGCGTTGGAATTTATGTCGTATAATTTTAATTTTTAGGAAAATGTAATTTTCAGTCGTCTCATAATGACCGAATCCGTGTTTATATACCTAGATGGTCTATAACTACGGATTCACGATTTGACAAAATACTTAAAAATCACAAACGAGCGGAAGATTATCAGTGCTTGATGGATCATAGGTGAAATATTTAATAGTAAGAATTATATTAGAATATTAGAAAATGTAGTAAGCAAATATGGTATTTTTAAATATGTATAGTTTATTTGAAATTATAAGAATATAACTTTGAACGGCTCTAATGCTTTTATTGCACCACCTTCTGTAATGATAATTATTATACCTGGTCTCCTTATTGAACAGGTACGGTTTACCTATTTGCAACGTATGAATCTAGAGACCGTATTGACTATAAATTAGGGCCCTATAATATAATAATAAAACGCTGTTAATTTCAAGTATATAATAAAAAATATCTGTACATTGAGTTTATATACAAAGAAAAAATTACAACTCGTGTGGCAACATGTGTAGTAGGTACATATAGATATATAAAGCTCATTTATTTGTAATACACAATAAAATTTTTATGTGTCACCGCATTTCATAAATCATCTGTGATTGAGTCGTCTTGCAAATCGGTGTCTGTGTCTGAATCTATTGAAAATTTATAATCAACGGTGCTACTATTTTGTACATACGCATATATTCGCCCTCTTTTGCTATTGCCTGTGTAACAGCATTTTTCCAATTTACAGCAGTTATATGTTCCATAGCATTTTTTATGTGTTACACTGGTTTCACTAAATTTCGGTGTTTGACTTGTTCGTCTTATGGTATTTTTCAGTTGGGCCCATATCAATTCAATGGGATTGAATGGTGGTAAACGCAAAATTGTATGTCCTGCTTCTTTGGCTCTGTTATCCACATAATAATCCTTTAAATATTCTTTTGTCTTCATCACCTCTATTAATTGTTTTTTTGTATAATGATCCTCAAAATATAAATCATTTGCTTCTAAAAATGTTTTAATATCTTTATTATTACATTTTGTAGGGACTTTGGTTTGCTGTCGAGAATGATAATGAACGTTGGCTATCACTATCACACTATCTTATGGTAAATTTGGCAGCAAAGTGTCACAAAACCATTCTTCAAATAAAGATGAGGTTATATCTTCATGGCAATCTAAACTTGAGGATTTAACATTTTTAGCAGATAATAGCGGCTGTCCAATCCATCCTTTTTCTGACCCAGCATGAAGAATGATTATTCACTTCCCTCTCGAAACCGGCGCGTCCAACTGACACATACTTGAACTATTCACCCAACCTTTGCAAATTGTATCATGGGTGTCATACCACGTCTCGTTTAAATAACATATGAATCGTCCTTCCTGTCTATACCTTCTAATTGCCGTTAAGTATTCACATCTAAGTTTCTGTAACCTCGGGCTTTCCATAATTGTGCGACGTTTGTCTATAGTGCCAAACTTAAAACCAGCTTTCTTTTGCGTCCGCCACAAGGTTACTTTAGAACACTGAATATTTATAGACTCATCACTGATTCTTTTATGTAAGCATTCAAGTGTAGATACAACATTTCCTCTGTAGAAGGAGTATACTTGCTGCCTAATAGTATCAATTTCATACTCTTCAATTTTTCTCGATGCTCCTTAGTCACTTCTTTGCTTTCGAGGCCCTGCGTTATTCTTAATTATTTTATATATTGTTCCAAAAGGCACCTTGGTTAATTGCGACGTTCGTTAAATGTTCTGTAGAATGTTTGTAGTTCGTTATTTTCTTCCATCAGGGTATGATAGACATTGAAAATTATCTGTTTTGCATCTTTTGATATATGCTTTCTCTATCGTGCTCCAACAGTATAGTATTATCACTATCCACATCATAATCACTAACACTTTCAGCAAAAGGTCGCCACATGTTCGTTAAGTAAAGAGAGAAAAATCAAATATGTATACAGCAGTAAAGATTAACAATAAATCATAAATAGACTCAATATTAGATGTAGTATATACCAACTCTCCTAACTATATTTACTTAAATTTTGTTTAATAAATATAAGCACTTATTTCATCTAAATTGTAATTTAATGACTATTTAACTATATATAATAACTATATTTTCAAATTAACAACTGTTGGTACTTATATTATTATTAAATTTTATTTCATCTAAATTGCAGTAATTACAATTTACTTAAATTTTGTCATTACGGACCTCAGCAGTTTGTTTGCGTAAAAGATAATCGTATTGAGCGGCCAGGTAGTTATTGCCGCAGGTGGTGAAATAAAAGCATTAGAGCCGTTCAAAGTTATATTCTTATAATTTGAAATAAATTATATCTGCAAAATCTTTCTCTTCTATATTTTAGATTGTTGATATCCGTATAAAGTGAGCTACCTGTATTTTCATTCTAGTACACCGCGCTGAAAATATCTACGGTTGAAACAGGAATGAAAGGTAGAACAAACACTAATTCCAAGTTGGGTGTAACATAGATGCAGATTTAAAAAGAAACGCCCTGTCCTAAGCATACACAATAAATTATACGACCCAACTAAATTACGTTTCCAACGCAAAGAACGTTAAGTAAACAGTTCATCACCCTGTTTGTTCAGATTTAGAGACACAAAGGAAACAATATAAAAGTAGTAGCACCGTTTCGTACGATTCCAGTTAGTAGCACCTTGTCTTGTGAATAAATATTACTTGCTCGTTATAGTTAAAAAACCCCTGATGGCAAAAAATAGTTTATATTCATGTGGTGATTTTTACTCTTTCGCAAAAAAAATCTGAAGTTTCGGCAATAAATCTATCTGCCTTGCAAAACTTTGACTGTCAATTTTAAAGGAAAATTTGTGATCACGCTTCACACAAAAAACTTTCACGCTGAGAGAAGTAAATTAGAATTATACCGTTCCATAATCTGTATGTCAAACTAATTATAGAATGTCTTATAGATACCAGACGGAAATCTTATTTCTTCCCGGGAAAAATGATTAAAGACTGAATCCTTTATTTCGCCCAATAAAGAAAATTCGCCCAGACTCGGCTCAAATTTATTATATAATAAAGAGAGCGTTTAAAATTACTTAAGAGAAAGAGAAAGTTTACCCGTGTATTTAATTACTAGCCAAGTAACGAATGTTTGATTTAGCTTTACGTTCGGATGTTATTTAATATTTGTTTAAATTGTTGGATATTTTTGGTACCAATTAATAGTATACCTAATTCTCTTTTTACACGATCTTTTTTTACACGAATTTGATTTAACACGAGTTAAAAAGAAAAAAAATATCTCTTTTTTACAGGAATTATTTTGTTTTAACATGATACACGATTTTCAATATTCTATGAATTTTTCTTCACGGTATATTTTTCACAATTCAGTTAGATTATGTCGATTATATGCGTATACAGGCTCATTCATTTTCGGCCCTCACCATGGGGATCTCGTTTATTATTGGAGATAGAGTACAGGTTTAAATTTGGCAAAGTTGTTAAATTTTGTGTTTGTTATAAATCCGTAAAGAAAATAGACCTGTGACAAATGACCTTGGTTATTTAAAAAAAAAAACGCGAAAACCCCATTTTCTGCTTTTACCTGTAGCACCGACATTTGGCCTTGTAGAGAAAAAATAAAAACACATCCTTGTGGCCATTTCTAAACCTCTATCCGGTGGTGTACCCTAAATTTTTATACGACGTTTCGTTTCTTTCTGGCCATCATCAACTCTCTAATTTCTTATAGGCGCCATATTGGATTTAGACATCTTCTGAAACAGTTTTTTTTCTGATTTTAACCATGTACCACATGCTGACTAAAGTTTTTGACATTAGGTTTTATTTGAAAGAATAAATTATAAGATTAAATAAGGTAGCCATGGAATTTCAATCTGTCAAACATTTCATTTATTGTTCATTAATAATACAAAAATGTTATACACTAACGAAGAGAAACGAGATATGATAAGTATTTTTTATTCTTCGAACCGAAATTCAACAGTAGCGAGTACAAGATATCTACAATTATATCCAGAACGACAACAGCCTCATCGTACCATTTTTCTAGATCTCGACAGAAATTTGGTCGAGAATGGATCGTTTACTAAGCCGCGTAATGGTCAAGACAACAGGAATTTAAATGAAAATCGACAAGATATTTTACAAATGGTAAATTAAAAGCGTGTTTTCAAATTTCATGTTAATCTTGTATTTTTATAGATAAATAATAATCCATCAATTTGTACACGCGAAGTAGCGTCAGAATTAAATTTGTGCCAGTCCAGAGTTTGGAGAACTTTACATAAAAGTAGGTTTAAACCATACAGGATCCATGTTAGTCACTCTTTACTGCCTGGAGATAATTTGAGAAGGCTAGAATATTGTAATTGGTTAATGGGAAGGATAGAAAATGACGAAAATTTTTTAAGCAAAATATTCTGGTCAGATGAAACAAAATTTACAAATTCTGGAATGTTCAACAGAAATACGGAGCACTATTGGGCAGTATAAAATCTCCGACAAAACAGGGCTAGAAGACCACAACATCGTTTTGGAATAAATGTTTGGATGGGTATTTTGGCAAATCGTCTCTTAGGACCAGTTATGTATGAAGAACATTTAAATGGAGAAAGATATTTAAACATTTTACGTACATACGTATCTGACTATCTTGACGACAATATCCCATTAAATCAATTACAATATTTATGGTGGCCACAAGATGGCGCACCAGCACACAATGCAGCTGTTGTTAGAAATTTCTTAAATCAAGAGTTTGCAAACCGTTGGATTGGAAATAGGGGAGTTGTTGAATAGGCCATTCAACAACTCCCCTATTTCCAATCAAACTCGAGATCACCTGATTTAAGTCCGCTAGATTTTCTTTATGGGGATATGTTAAAAATAATATTTATAAAGTAGATGCGCCACAAAACATTGAAGAATTACGAGACAGACTTCAGAATGCCTTCGATGCAGTTCCTAGAAGAACTATACAAAGGGCAGTACAAAATGCCAGAAGGCGTGTCCAATTGTGCATTACCGAAGATGGCCAGATAATTGAACATTTACTGTAATTGGTTATTGTTTACTTTTCTATGTATTTTTATTAATGTTTTTGTTATCTTGTACTCGCTACTGTTGAATTTCGTTTCGAAGAATAAAAACTACTTATCATATCTCGTTTCTCTTCGTTAGTGTATGACATTTTTGTATTATTAACGAACAATAAATGAAATGTTTGACAGATTGAAATTCCAAAGGCTACCTTATTTAATCTTTTAATTTATTCTTTCAAATAAAACCTAATGTCAAAAACTATAGTCAGCATGTGGTACATGGTTGAAATCAGAAAAAAAAATTATTTCTGAAGATGTCTAAATCCAATATGGCGCCTATAAGAAATTAGATAGTTGATGATGGCCAGAAAGAAACGAAACGTCGTATAAAAATTTAGAGTACACCACTGGATAGAGGTTTAGAAATGGTCACAAGGATGTGTTTTTATTTTTTCTCTAGAAAGCCAAATGTCGGTGCTACAGGTAAAAGAAGAAAATGGGGTTTTCGCGTTTTTTTTTTAAATAACGAAGGTCATTTGTCATAGGTCTATTTTCTTTGCGGATTTATAACAAACACAAAATTTAACAACTTTGCCAAATTTAAACCTATACTCTATCTCCAATAATAAGAGAGATCCCCATGGTGAGGGCCGAAAATGAATCAGCCTGTATATATGAGTGGGATGCATAAAGTAAAGACGTAATGTATTTTTTTACGCAGTTTAGTTTGGTTTTGAGAGTTGAAAAGAAAAGACGTTTAGTTGTGGATATTTAAAAAGTTATAAATAAAATAAAGTTAGTACTCATATAGATTTATTAACTCAATAACAAGTTTTAAATAATTTTAAAATTTGCATTATCAATATGAAATATATTTTGGTAGCCTTAACATAATGTCACATAATTCACCTGTAATCAAAACGAAGAGGAAGGCGATCGGTTTAGATACTAAAATTAAAATTTTAGATCAACTTGCAACAGGCACAAGGTGTAACGGCTGTAGAAAAGCATTTTGGTATTCATAAAGCTACCATAAGAACGATTAAGAAGAATGAAACTGCGATCAGAAAATCTGTATGTTCTGGAGCAAAAATAAATGCTAAATCGTCATCATGCACAAGAGATGTTGTCAAAGAAAAGATGGAAAAAGCTTTGGTAATGTGGATTGAAGATAAATCACAAAAAAGAATACCAATAGACGTAATTACTATCATACAAACAGCATTAAGAATCTACAAACGTATTAAAAAAGTTGAGCCAGGCACTTCATCTCAGTCAAAACAACCTGAATTTTCTGCAAGTACAGGTTGAATGACTAGTTTTCTTAAACGACATGCTCTCCATAATATAAAAATTAAGGGAGAAACTGCGTCTGCATATGAATTGGCTGCCAAAAAATTTCCTCGAAAACTTAGAAAAATTATTGAAGATGGAGGATACACCCCAGATTAAGTTTGGAATACAGATGAAAGTGGCCTTTTTTGGAAAACAGAAGTTATGTTGCAAAAGTGCAGAAAACTGCCAGTGGTTTTAAAGTAGCAAAGGACCGTGTAACATTGTTATTTTGTTCCAATGCTTCAGGAGAACGTATGTTAAAACCACTGCTTGTAAATCGTACCTTAAGACCACGCTCGATGAAAGGTGGATTTCAATAAATTGTCAATTCACTTGATAGCAAACAAAAAGGCTTGGGTGACCAGTGTAATCTTTACAGAATGGTTTCAGAAATACTTTATCCCAGAAGTTCGACGCTACATGAATGCAAAATGTCTAGCAATTTAAATTCTTTTCATTCTAGACAATGCACCTGGCCATTCGGTCTTAGAGCACCCAAATGTGCAATTTTGTTTTCTTCCGCCTAATACTACATCCTTAATGCAATCGCTAGACCAAGGGATAATTACTACTTTTAAAACGTACTATATAAAACGTTCATTTCAATACGTGCTAGACAAACTAGACCATAATGAGGATTTAACAATCATTGATGCGTGGAAAAATTTTTCAATTATGGACTGCATTAATCAAGTTGGGTTAGCGTTAACTGAATTAAAGCCATCAACCTTGAACTCATGTTGGAAAAATATTTGGCCAGAACGTGTCAAAAGCAAAGATCCTGATCCTGTCATCCATAATACCGCTGCTTTTACTGAAATCATAACGCTGGCACATACAATTGGTGGAGATGGATTCGATAATCTATCATTTGCCGATATAGAGAAATTATTAGTTGATAAAAGCTTGAGTGAAAATGAAATTACAGACCTCACCCTTGAGACTCATCATGACATAGAATATAGGGATAATGACGAAGAAGATCCTCCCATTTTAAAGGCACTCTAATTAAAGAAGGTCTTGATCTTGCCAGGTAATTAGGTAATCATTTTGAACAACATAATCCTGATGAGGAACAAGCTGGAAAATTTCAACGTGAACTGAAGTCATTAATGGCATCTTACAGGGAACTTTATAACGGTTTATCGCGAAATCAAGCACAATCTTTAATGACTGATTTCCTTCTAAAAACTACTGAATTGTCAACACAGGAGACTAGAGATGATAATATGTACAGAAATAATTCTAGTGATAGCAGTGATATTGTAGTCTTACGCAAACGTATGCGTTTATTGTCAGAAAGTGACAAAGCATAAAATTTTGTTATGTTTATATTATTTTTACTTTTTTTATATTAATTAATTTCAGATACATATCATTTAGTTTTTATAATATATATATACATATTTAATTAATTAAAATGTGTAAGCGCGGAAAATAAATTCTTAAGTGAACTATAACAAGAATTTTTTTAATATTGTTTATTGTATTTTTCAGTTGCTTTTTTAGGTCTGGAACCAATCTACTATTTTTCCATTTAGCCAATATCTTTTCACGAACTCTTTGGGAACGTATCTATTATGTAAAAAGAGAATTAAGTGTGCTTACGTAATGATGTTACAGTGGATCAATAAATTATTGGCTTATCTAATTATTTACAAGAATCTATATATTTAAAAAGTTATGTTCGTATGTGTGGCCGTTATTAACTAATAAATTACCGCGCGGTTTTCTGGTATAAAGCTATTGAAATCCTCGATCTAACCAGCAGAAAGAAAATTAGGGGCCTAATAATATAATATCAATAGTAACAGTACTATTATTTAAATGTAGATGGTGCCAAGAGACAGTACTTCCCACGTTGAAGTTCGCAAGGTAAAGAATTCTGTTGCGCATGCGTAGAAGTAAGCTGGCGTGTTGTTTTGACGATTGGATTTATTTACATTCTTAATTATATAAAGTGAAGATTATATTTTGTGAAGTTCCGTAATATGTATGTAAATATCTAATTATAACTAAATACAATTGATATCAAACTTTCAAAATTAGGGGCCTAATAATATAATATCAATAGTAACAGTACTATTATTTAAATGTAGATGGTGCCAAGAGACAGTACTTCCCACGTTGAAGTTCGCAAGGTAAAGAATTCTGTTGCGCATGCGTAGAAGTAAGCTGGCGTGTTGTTTTGACGATTGGATTTATTTACATTCTTAATTATATAAAGTGAAGATTATATTTTGTGAAGTTCCGTAATATGTATGTAAATATCTAATTATAACTAAATACAATTGATATCAAACTTTCAATTGTTTTCATTTAATCTATACAGTGTGTCCGCCTAAGTTCTCTACATACGGAAAATTGTTTTATTATTAATTTTTATTATTTGAGATTATCTTGGCATATTCTTTTAAAGAAATAATCAATCGATAATTATAAAACAATCAATAATTTTTTTATTAAATAGCTTAACAGTATTTATAGTACGTAAAGTAATACATATAACATTTGCAAATAAAAAAGCAGAAATCTTTTTTGTATAAAATTTTAGCCAACGTTTCTGTCGTTCAAACGATAAAGGAAAAAGTAAATGTTATGTAAAACGATATCCAACGACATAAACTTTCTTTGAACCGAATCAGTCAAGTAAAAATGTTGATCCATTAGTTAAATCTGGACCTCTTTCAACAATTTCGTCAAACATATATATTTATCAAACACATACATGAAATGCATATCGATTTAGGGTACGTATAAAAAAACACTAGTCCCGTTAAGCAAAAAAAATCTCTGAATAGTCATAATAGGGATAGTAGGCAACGTTACCCTGAAGTAGGGTATTATAATGGCTTGAAAAGTTAGCGTACCAGACGAAAAGATACAATTCGCTTGAAACTGTAAATAAGAACCTTTAATATCTGTAGGATTTCAATATTTGACGGTTTTAATAGAAAATACAGGAAACCAAAAGACATAAATCAATGAAAGAGTTGAGAAAACAATAAAAATGTATTACAGTAGAGCATCAATTATCCGAATACCGGTCATCCGGACGTTCATTGGTTAAAAATTAAAAAAAAATATTTTTCTATTTTGCGTTCGAAATAAACTCATTATGAAACCCAAAACAGTATCGAAATGAGCTTCATTTCGATACGCTTTTTTTCATTTTTCAATGTTGGCGTTGTTCGAATACAGAAATAAATATCATTGCTGTCATTTGATTTTAAGAATTTATGTACATTTGACAGATATGATATATGTCCGTATTTTACACAAACAACGTATGTTGTATTCAATTGACAACAACATATATATGTTTCTATGTCACTCATGTTTATATTTTTAAATGAAGTATCAAGTAATGTTAACGAAAATTAGTAAATAATATGTAATATAATATACTTCGCGGATAGCAAGATTTAAAATTGAACATGTCAAGTATCAATGTGACCAACTGCATGCTTTATATAAAAATTAAACTCTGAACTTTCAAATTAAATAATTCCAATTTAAGCAATTTATTAATGTAAAAAACGCAAAATAGAAAAAATAGTATAAAAAACTCGTTTCATAAGGCCCTTTGCCGCACTCGCTCTTTAGAAAACTCGTCGCTATCGCGGCTCGTTTTCTAAACTGATCTCGTGCGGCAAAATGGTGCCTTATGAAACTTGTTTTTTAATATACTATTGTAAACATCCCGCGCGAGTTTTCAATGTTTTAACTTGCGAGTTTTCAATGTTTTAACTTTCGCCGTGTGTAGCGCTCATTGCAGTTCAGGATTTAGCCACTCGGAGCGCCCGTAATCTCACATGTCAAAACAAAGGATCGCCATTTGGTCAGTCGACAATCTTACGTTCGCTGGTTAAGTTGTGGTATTTGTGATTGTGTTTTTGAGATTATTGTACTGTATTTGCTGATAAATTAACCTGTTGTAAGTGATGTCGACTAAACGTAAACGTGTAGCTTTGTCAATTGCAGAAAAACTTAAAATATTGGAAGAGCTAGATCGTGGTGTAAGTGGGGCTAGTTTAGCGCGGCAGTACAATGTTGGTGACTATGCTTCCAAACTAGACAGTGAAGATGGGAGTACAAAAAGAAACTCAATGAAATCAGCAGACAATCAGCAGCTGGACTTGGCAATATATACTTGGTTTATGTAAATTAGAAGTCAAGGACAACCAATTAAAGGACCAATCATTTGTGAAAAAGCACTGCAAATAAACCAAATGATGAATGGTGATCCTAATTTCAAAGCTACAACTGGCTGGCTTTAACGCTTTAAATCCAGGCACGGGATAAGGGAGCTAGACATACAAGGTGAGAGACTGTCGGCTGATGTAGCATCTGACGATAATTTTAAGAAGACATTTAATGAATTTTGCAAAGCTGGTGGTTTTGAACCCAAGGACATTTATAATGCGGACGAAACAGGTCTCAACTGAAAAAAGCTGCCAACCAAGTCCCTTGTTTCCAAAAGGGAAACTGCAGCGCCTGGGTACAAAGCCAGCATAGCCCGCATTACAGCCATGGTTTGCGCTAACTCTACTGGCGATCACAGGCTCCCGCTGCTTATTATTGGGAAAGCAAAGCAGCCTAGATGTTTTAAGGGCATAAGCAAGCTCCCTGTTGTATACAAAAATCAAAAAATTCCTGGATGGAAACAGAGATTTTTGGCGACTGGTATGGGAATGTTTTTATCCCACATGTGAAAAAACACCAACAAGAAACAGGTTCAACCGTTAAAGTGCTCTTACTCATAGATAATGCACCAACTCACCCATCAGATGTTGTTTTGAACTCACATGATGGCAAGTTCAATGTGTTGTTTCTACCGCCAAATGTGACGTCAGTCCTACAACCAATGGACCAGGGTGTGATAGAAACATTTAAACGTTTCTACAGAAAGCAATTGCTTCAAATGCTGCTTCTAGATATGGAGAATGATGAAGAATCTGTGCTAAGCAGTTACAAGAAATTGAATTTAAAAGACGCCGTCTACATGGCGGCGGATGCTTGAACCTCCGTAAAAGACACCACACTTGAAAAAGCATGGAATAAGCTGTGTCCTAAACCACTAGATTCGCAAGAAAATGGTGATACTGATCCAGATGACCCTCAAGAACCACAAGAAAATGATGATCCGGATGAAATAAGAGAAATCATCAAAGAAGTGCCAGCTTTTGAGCAGTGTGACAAAGCCAATATAGACGATTGGTTAAATTGCGACGTCGACGATCCTGGATATCAGATTCTTTCTGATGAAGAAATTGTGCAGCAGATAGAGGACGATAATCAGGAAGTAGGAGAGGAAGAGGAGGATGGAGAAGACACTGAAGTAGAAGACGATGTTCCAACCCACGATGAGGCGTTTACCTGTTTGGAAAAAGCTATGAAGTGGCTCGAGCGTCAAGCTGAGTGTGACACCATTCAGCTTTTGTCCTTAAAAAGACTAAGAGATTTAGCTGCAAAAAAACGTGTTAGTAGTAGTCTTAAACAAAAAAAAATATCTGATTTATTTTGTCAGCATCCTTAAACCTACAGTGCACATAATTAATGTGAAGTAACGATGGAAGGGCTTTGGAAGGGCGTCGTTACTTCACATTAATTATGTGGACGGTATGCGAGGGACTTCGGCTGTCTGACAACAGGCAGCGCCGAATTTACTTCTGCGCTCGGTCTGGATAATTACGGTGATAGGGCGATGTGGTTCTTTTCTGTGAAAGTGTCTGGGAATATCCTTTCTCCAGCAGGGGCGTACCGATGAGCCTGTAGAAAGGTGAAATACGTATCTACGTCTCTGGGGATAGGATATATTCGGACACGTTCACAGAAAATATTAATAGTGAACCTGCATTTGTGTTCTTCACACCAGATTTTTAATAATATTTTATATTATTAAAAATACCTTTGTATTATACAAAACTGGTGGGGTTTACCTACTCATGTATGTTTCAATTATTCTGATACATTACACATGCGGTTAAGCCGTAGTATGAGTGAAGGCACAAACAAAATGCAGTTTTCTAGAGAGATTGGCTGTGCCAACCTTTGGAAGGGCGTCGTTACTTCACATTAATTATGTGGACGGTATGCGAGGTACTTCGGCTGTCTGACAACAGGCAGCGCCGAATTTACTTCTGCGCTCGGTCTGGATAATTACGGTGATAGGGCGATGTGGTTCTTTTCTGTGAAAGTGTCTGGGAATATCCTTTCTCCAGCAGGGGCGTACCGATGAGCCTGTAGAAAGGTGAAATACGTATCTACGTCTCTGGGGATAGGATATATTCGGACACGTTCACAGAAAATATTAATAGTGAACCTGCATATGTGTTCTTCACACCAGATTTTTAATAATATTTTATATTATTAAAAATACCTTTGTATGTTATTTTATTTGTGATAAATATGTGTTGGTCAACCTGATTGACAGTAATAATTTTACGGACTTGCACGTAAAAATTTCAAAAAGTGTATAGCGGCCTTAAGATATCAAATGTCTTGTAAAATTAGCTTTGTTTCATTATCTTGAATAAAAATGTCTAGAGAAACGAACGCTCTTTACTTTTAGAATCACCGTCGTATATAGGAGTGACAGTACTACTTTATTTATAACTTGACCTGCATTTACATTGCACAAATACCGAGGAGAATACGTATGACACAAAAGTACTGACCTATGGGACTTCATTCACACAAAACAATATAGGAAACCACGATAAAATCCAGTTATTTATCCTTCCTGATTGTGTATTAATGAAACAAATATGAAATTGAATTAGAAAAGATCCCTTTGCGGTAAATCCAAGTGATCAATTTTTAAGACTGAATCCTACACAAGGAGAATACATAAAGACTACAAGGCTACACTAAATATATACATGCAATTTATACTATATAACTATTTTATATAAATAAATAAGATACGGATGTAGTGTCCTACAGAGATCAATACATAGACCATCGATAAGGGCGGACTAAGTCACGCATACGTTTAAAGTTAGCTTGCTAAAACGAGAGGTCCTAGTCTAAAATTACATTTAATTCGTTAAAACTTACTTTGTTGTCGCTAATTAACTGCTAAGTATATATAGTATACCGGGTTGTCCATTTATCGTGGCCCCCCCAAAAATTTGGAAGCAGTCAGTTTTATGAAAAAAAGTTTCAAGTAAAAGTTTTACTACAAGAAGTGTCCTATCTGATGGTTAAGCAGTCGTACACCAAGGAGAACGTATGAAGGTCATACGAAGGTCAAGTTTTTTTTTTAAATAGAACATGGCATTATTTTTTACAAATTCTGAAATTCTGATTGTATGCTGTAAGATACCCTGATAGACACCAGCCGAGTCGTGCGACCTTTCGTCGTGTTGTACAACAGTTCACTGCCACAGGAAGTATTGTGAAGAAAAAAATTCAAAAAAAAAAAGTGTTACCGATGAAAACGCGCAAATTGCTGTTCTAGCGGCAGTGGCTTATTATCCACACGTCAGTACTAGAGAAATTGCCGGCCAGTCTGGAATCTCACGAACTAGTATTGGTCGAATACTGAAACACAAAAAATTTCACCCATACCACATATGGATGCATCAAGACCTTCACGGAACTGATTTTGAACATCGTGTACAATTTTGTGAATGGGCTCAGCAAAAAATTCGCGATAACAATAACTTTTTTCTCAATGTGCTATTTTCCGACGAATCCACTTTTACGAATCATGGGCAGATAAATAGGCATAATATGCATTATTGGGCAACGGAAAATCCAAAATGGTTACGACAAGTAGACCGTCAACATCCATGGAATGTCAACGTCTGGTGTGGGATAATTGGTATGAAAATTATTGGACCTTTCTTTATTACTGGCAATTTAGATGGTAATAAGTATAGCGACTTTCTACACAATGTGTTACCGACACTACTTGAAGATGTACCCTTAGAGCGGCGAGCCACAATGTGGTACCAACATGATGGGTGTCCAGCTCATTATTCACACGCGGCTCGAGAAATATTAAACAGGGATTACAGCGATCACTGGATAGGACGCGGCGGACCTACATCTTGGCCTGCTCGTTCTCCAGATTTGACCCCTCTCGATTATTTTCTGTGGGGTTCAATGAAAGAGAAAATGTACTGCCCCAACAACACCGGAAGATATGCAGCAAAGGATAATAAATGCATGCTCAGAAATTACGGAAGACGTGCTAATAAACGTCCATGATACGTTTAGTCGGAGAATTCTAAAGTGTATCGAGGTTGAAGGTCAACACTTTGAACATTTACTTTAATGAGTCCGAAGTTTCCGAAACAATTGTCCCGATTAAATTAAATTAGTGTAGCCCGGGGGTGATCGGATATTTTGTGCCTATTTATGTTATTCTTTTAATAAATTTTTATCATTTTTTTTGTGTTTTTCTTGAATATTTCGCTGAATCTTAATTTTAGGCCACATGAATTTTAGTACTTTTCTACTCGCAATTACATCCTTTTTCAGAATTTGTAAAAAATAATGCCATGTTCTATTTAAAAAAAAACTTGGCCTTCGTATAACCTTCATACGTTCTCCTTGGTGTACGACTGCTTAACCATCAGAACCATCAGACATTTCTTGTAGTAAAACTTTTACTTAAAACTTTTTTTCATAAAACTGACTGCTTCCAAATTTTTGGGGGAGCCACGAAAATGGACCACCCGGTATATTTACGGTCACGTATACAACGTTTGCCTTAAATTCCAATACTCGAATTCACTGGAATCCATTGTGAAATTAATATCGACTACGTAATGTGGCTGTTACTACCAATCTAATACAAGAAAATGAATGGACTAATAATATACCCTGTAGTACGCCCATATTGCTGTTAGAGTACAATTCATAAAATATTTCTTTTCAGTTCCAGTTCTGCCTTTGAAATATTATATTAAATAAAAAGATTAAGTTGTCCATGAGATAGTCTTGAGATTCGGCTTACTGTCAAATTATTTGAATACCGTTATTTACTGACTTCATAATTGACTTGTTTCCGATATTCTGACTTCTTTGTTAAGCATTTTTCAGATTTGAATATTTAGTTTGTCATCAAAAATGATTACAAAATCGGTTTTTTTTTTCAAAACAATACTGATAATAAATAGTAAAATCATTAAGTGGCAATAAGTACGAAATATTTTGATTATTACTTTGACATTTCTAACCTATTTTTTCACAGAATTTTCGAGGTTTTAATTGGCCAAAACAGCCAAGTTTACTTCTCTAAAATGTCACTAAATTAATTATATTATATATATTAATAACTATATAAATTTTATTTTGGCAAAATATTTGTGTATTTATAATATTTTATAGAAGTTTAATATGGTAATATTCATTCTGGCATAAAAGCAGCGGAAAAAATATTTTATTTGAATGAAGTTTCTTTGTCTTATTGGGTTGCACTAACTTGCAAAATTATGTCAGAAAATCCTCATGTGTTTGTTAAATATGATCTTCGTCTAATAGAGGATAATATGGATTTGGATTGCATTATCTACAAGACGACTTATTATACCATTATTTTCTTAAGAAATAATAAAATATTAAATATAGACTATATAAATGTTTTCTTTTATATACAAGTGTCTCGTATCGTTATGTTCAAATTGTAGGAGTGTAAAGTAGACTTAATTTCAAGTAACAAAAACGCAAAACTTGTATATCCATTTTTATTTGTTTCAAAGTTACAGATCTATGAATTTGATTGTCAGATCATGAAAAAAAATGTAATCCTAAAGTCAATACAAATTGATTTTATTTAAAAAAAGGTTATACGATTCAATAACAGGCCTGTGATTGTTAACGTCGCATAATAAAATGTTATCCTAAAATAAATAAACAAGTGTCGTAGTGCATACAGTAATTTCTTGGAGATCTACAAAAAAGAGTACTGGAAATTGATTTATGATAAAGAAGGTTCTTACTTATTTCGTAAGTGCTGAACCATGAATATCATACAATAAACAAATGTTCAAATGACTGTTAACGATGCATTTTTTAATAAAGGATTACATTACGTTTCAGTTCATACAACAGCTTATAGTCACGTTTTCTTTACTCAAAATGCCTTACCGATTTTCTTCTCGAGAGTATGCAGAAATGCATTTTGTGTATGGCTACTGTAACGGCAGTGCACGTTAAGCAGTTATTGAATACCGACATCGGTTTCCCGATAGGCGCATTCCTCATTACAGAACGTTTCTGGAAGTACACAGACAATTTCGGGAATGCGTACTGCGTGATTATCTTTTCGACCGAGGAGTAAATTTGCCAGCAGACTTAGAGGAAGAAGCAGTAGCTATTGTTACAAGGGATCCAACTCTCAGTGTACGTCGAATCGCTAGACAACTAGGAGTGCCACGAACCACAGTTTAGCGAATTTTAAAACGTGAGGGCTTATATCGATATTACCATCGCAGGGGACACGGTTTGCTTGAGGCAGACCACTATGCTCGTTTAGTTTATTCTACTGGATATTAAGCCAGTCACGGCTTCATTCTATTTCTGCAGAACAGTCCTCTGGACAGATGAATCTACGTTCACGACAAGTGGTGTTACAAATCTGAGAAACCAGCACAGGTGGTCATCAGAAAATCCCAAAGTCATACGCCCATCTAAATTTCAACATGAATTTTCTATTAATGTTTGGGCGGCCCTAATCGATGACTTGTTGATTGGTCCTGTCGTTCTTCCTGGGAGGTTAAATGCGGACAATTACCTTCAATTTCTTATTGACGAACTGCCAGGTCTTTTAGAGTATGTCCCATTGAATGTTCGACGAGACATGTGGTTTCACATGCGTGGGGCACCACCACATTTCGGAACTGATGTCCGAAATTGGGTTAGTGTCAATTATCCAAGATGGATTGGTCGAGGTGGTCCTGTTGCATGGCCACCCAGATCACCCGATCTTAATCCCCTTGACTTTTATTTATGGGGGTACATGAAAAATTTAGTCTACGCACAAGTTTCGAACACAAGAGAAGAGTTGTTGGATCGTATTCACCTGACTGCCGAGCAAATCCGACAAAACAAGTATGAAATTCGGATAAGTACTTCTTCTGCTGGCTTACGGACACAAGCTCGCATTCAACAAGGAGGTGGATATTTCGAAAATATTAATTGAACTTTTTTAAATAAAATCAGTTTTTATTGACTTTAGGATTATATTTTATTTCATGATCTGACAATCACATTCATAGATCTGAAAACTTTGAAACAAATAAAAATGGATATACAAGTTTTGTGTTTTTGTTACTTGAAATGAAGTCTACTTTACACTCCTAATATTTGAACATAACGATACGGGACACTTATATGTATATATATACATATATATTATTATATAATACGTAAAATTTCTTTAAGTGTAAAATGCTGGATCAAATTAACTCTAATATGTATATAATTTCACTGTTAATAAAAACAGAATTTGGTTCTATGTATCAAATAAAACGATTTATTGCTACGTAACGTTTCGAAACTCTATTTGTTTCTTCATCAGACCTAATAAAATATTTACAGATTAGCCATACAAAATGAATTCACTTACTATTTTTTTTTACTTTTTATGGTTAATCTGTAAATATTTTATTAGGTCTGATGAAGAAACAAATAGTTTCGAAACGTTACGTAGCAGTAAATCGTTTTACTTGATACATTGACCCAAATTCTGTTTTTATTAGCAGCGAAATTATATAAATATATATATATATATAGTAAATTCAATCAGTTGGCGATTTAAGGTCTGGCTTTACTTTAAAGTATATATATATTTAAAACAACCCTACATGTTTCGGCAATGATGCCTTTATCAAGGATATAAAATATAAATGACAGTATACAAATGTCATATAATTGAGTTGCTATGGATAAAATTATTCAAAGATACATTCCAATTGAATAATAATAAATCATGCCTTAGTATTCCAAAAACAGATAGACAACAAAAACAGGGAAGAGCAAGACATGAGTTATTATTATGTATGCGCCCGTGGAGCGTCTTAAGATGCAAAGTTGTCGGCATTCGCCTTAAACGAGAAGGAAAACCATGAAAACCTACTCGGACAACCAGACGGGAATCAAAACACGGAACAGTCAGCATGATAAGCAAATGTATATATTTAAATGTAATGAATTTACTATATCATACTAAGGTCACGAAATAATTATATATATATATATATATATATATATATATATATATATATATATATATATATATATATATATATATATATATATATATATATATATATACAGACTGTCCCGTAAAAAACGCCAACATTCATAATTCCGTTATTTATTGTCCGGTTTTATTTAAACAAAAAGTAAATTTAATAGCATCAAAGACACTATAAGATAGCAGTGTTTTATTTGTTTTCAATTGTTTTCATTAATGTCAAACGACAGTCAAGTTTTTTATTTTAAATGGCAACATATATATATTTGGCTATATTCGGATTGTATTTTTTTTCTGAATTCAACGATGTATAACATGTTTATTTTTGATAAACGTTTATTGCAAAAAAAAAACTTTATAAATTTCGACTTTGTCTTCCATTATTTATAAATATTCGAATGTGTCATGAAACATTTGAAATGTAAGTACTATAAATATTATTATAAGAAACAAAACACTTTACAATAAATGTTGAAATTGCCCGCCACCTTGTTTAACACATATCGCACATCTCCTAATAATAAAAAATTAAAAAAAAACTTTATAAATTTCATCTTTCATTATAGTAGACTTGGCCCAGTTCACTAGCATTATGTCAATGTGCCTTAAGTGTCAGTTTGACTTTATTAAGTTTTCTGTATTATCCTGTTTGAACGTTTTGCCGCAACAAAAAGCGTATTTTCGTTAAAAATGAATAACAATGAATTAACGGACATGTTACAAGTGTTCTTTGAATGTAATAAAAATCGCCTTCAAGCAGTTCGTCGGTACAGTGCTCGTTTTCCGGACAGAGAAGTTCCAGGTTCGAAAATATTTCAGAGAATTGAAAAGAATTTAAGAAATTATGGATCATTTACCAAACCAAAAACACAAAAACGGAAATTCTCCGAAGATAAGGAATTAGATGTTCTTCTTGCAGTACAGCAAAATTCACGAACTTCGATTCGCGAAATTGCACATAATATTGGGGTATCAAAAACTACAGTTCATGGTATTTTAAGAAAACACAAACTTAAACCGTACATAGCTCGAAAAGTTCATGCATTAGAACAAAATGATCCTGGCCGAAGAATCCAGTTTTGTCGTTTTTATTTAAATGCATTAGAACAAGACCCGAATTTTTACAGAAGGATAATTTGGTCTGATGAATGCACTTTTAGCAACAACGGTATTCGAGATTTGTAATTGAAAATAATATTCAAAGACGTTTCAACGTAAATGTTTGGTGTGGCATTTTAGGTGATCAATTAATTGGGCCATTTTTCATAGATGGTTGCTTAAATCAAGAAAAATACTACACTTTATTACACGAAAGTCTCCAAAACTTTTTAGATGAATTACCTTTGGCAAATTTAAATAGAATATTTTTTCAACAAGATGGGGCTCCCGCGCACAACGCCAGAGTAAATACTGATTTGTTGAACACCCAATTTGGAAATAGGTGGATAGGAACATCCGGTCCTATCGAGTAGCCTGCGCGTTCACCGGATCTTACGCCCCTCGATTTTTGGTTGTGGGCTTATCTACAAGATCGAGTTTATTTAACAACTCCAGAAAATGTTGACATTTTAAGACAAAGAATTATTAACACTTGTCAAGAAGTACCTGCCGCTTGTCATTTAAATGCGACCTTTGGAGTATTTAGGAGATGTGCGATATGTGTTGAACAAGGTGGCGGGCAATTTCAACATTTATTGTAAAGTGTTTTGTTTCTTATAATAATATTTATAATACTTACATTTCCAATGTTTCATGACACATTCGAATATTTATAAATAATGGAAGACAAAGATGAAATTTATAAAGTTTTTTTTTTGCAATAAACGTTTATCAAAAATAAACATGTTATACATCGTTGAATTCAGAAAAAAAAAACCAATCCGAATATAGCCAAAAATATATATGTTGCCATTTAAAATAAAAAACTTGACTGTCGTTTGACATTAATGAAAACAATTGAAAACAAATAAAACACTGCTATCTTATAGTGTTTTTGATGCTATTAAATTTACTTTTTGTTTAAATAAAACCGGACAATAAATAACGGAATTATGAATGTTGGCGTTTTTTACGGGACAGTCTGTATGTATATATATATATATATTGTAAAATACTTGTCTTTTCGAATTCTTAAATAAAACTAACGGTAATTTAAACAACACTATATTAACAAATAAAAACAGATTACACTAAATAATAATTTAAAAACTAATAACTAACAATAAGAACATTTATGTATTTATGTTTATATAAGATAACTCTACGATGATTTGGTTGGAACGTCTAGTCTCCCTTTAAATGGTTCTTATATAGGCTATAGAACTTCTAGAATTATTCCGGAACCGCTATCTAGATTTTTTTCCGCGGCGGCTGGAATGTTCGGGCATGTGAGTCATGCCCAGACCGTCGCCTGACGTATTGTGGATGAGTCACATCACAATATATTATATAATATATATTTAAAAGGATGTTGTTGAATTTTACATTATGCGTAGCAAATATCCATATTATTATGACATAATAACTATAATTATAAAAAAAACGAAATATCACAATATTGTAACCTTCATACCGTGATATGGTAGAATCGGTAAATTAATTTTATATCTCTTGAAACCGACATCAAACAATCGATACCTAGAAAACGGGTTATCAATACTGATTCCTTAGGTATCGAATCAAGGTATCGATTCCAAAGGTATCGATTCCAAAGCATCGATACCTATCGATCTTTTACCGATTCCAGTATTCAGAATCGATACCGTGCACAGACCCGATACATCGTTAAGTATCGATACCTCGATTGGTATCGATACCCGATACCAAAAACGTCGGTATCCCTAGCCCTAATTCTGTAAGTGCAACGCGCAACACTTCTTAGTTTTCAGTCTCGAGTCTCCGTACGTAAAACTAAGCGGTGCTACCTACCATCTGTTTAATCAGTCTACGACCGTCTCCACTAATTAAGGACATGCACAACAAAAAAAAGGCTTCCTTTTAAATTGTGCGTTACGACAATCGATCGTCTCCATACAATTTGTCTTATCTGTGAAAAATGTTAATACAATTTATAACTTGTATAACCTTATTAACTAGCACCACTTATATTGAATTCGATCTGTTTTGTCAAACAACATCAATATATTATAGCATTGGTGTGTCATGGACAAAGCCCATTTTATTTTGGAGAACGTCGCGATATTACAACATGAATTATTTACAGAATTTCACCCGAAATGTACAAGATATTACAATTCTGTTCATCCGTGTTTTTTTCTTGTCCAATTAGGATTTCCTAGAACTCGATGCAAAAAGATTTTATGAACCTAAAGTAATAGCAATAGGAATTTTGGAGATTACGGTTTATGTTGAAAAACTTCAAGTGTTTTACTTTCACTCTCGCTTGCAAGAACATAATTTGTTCTGAAAAATGTTTCTACTTGAAATTATTAAAATAATTCATTTATTTTTATACCGTCTAACAGATCCTTCACAACTCATCGTGTCCGTACTTTTAGAAATTCATAAATTATACTCTGATCGATGAGTAACTAATTTCTCCATGTAGTTTGTTTACCCGAAAAAAGTTTATTAACTCAATAGTGTTGTAACATAGGAAGAAAAACAGGTTTACAGGCTTCGACAAACAAAAGTATGAATGAACTGGTGATACTCGTAAGAATCACAAGTTTTCGCATATTCGACGCTTACAAAATTTAATGAAAATTCGCGTATAACCAAGAAGCCTAATAAAACAATACAATTAGTTATTTTAATCTATCTACCCTAAAAATTCCTTTATAAAATTAATAAGCTTTAAACAAACCTAAATATTTGACCAACTTTAGTAAAAACATTTTTATTAAATCTATACTTCCCTCGTGCATTAGAAGCATTCCCAAAACAGGGAATGGCCACCTCATAGATGCGATGATATATGAAATTCGTATTTATTTGAACGACATGTTTTACATATTTTTACACCATTTCTTTTCATTATTTTTCACAAAACGTATTGCAAAAAAAAATACTGCATTGACTACTATCGTATACAGCCTCTCAGAGAAAATGTACAGAAAAACGAAAACGGCCTGTATGATTGAAAAGCTTCTATTCCAAACAGGGGAATGCCGCACCGGATTTATATGGTTTTATTTCCTGTACTCTCTTGTCTCTTTTGTGTTCGAAATCGATTTTTCTCGCCGCTCCTATTTGCTGGGTTGGTCTATTAACCTAACAAATACGGCCAATTTGAACGTGCAAATACAATAACACACGAGGTCCCAAAGAATAGCACGCCTTAATTCATCACGTGCAATTAGAATCCCTCATTGACTGGCATACTGGGAAGCTTCAATTAAACCTACGCCGGGTACAGGATTAATTTGCAAAAATTTCCACTAAAAGCAAATGGTTACAAAACGTTGATTTATTTGAATAATATTTACAATTGCAAATCTGAAAGCATTGCTTTGGTTCAATATTCCAACAAGAGACGGCGTGATTACGTAAACAAACTATAAATTGTTAATTTACATTAAAATAATTATAAATATACAGGGGACATTATAACGAGCGATAATTAAAATTTTCACTCGTAGTTGGCCGTGTATATAAAAATTATGTCGTAGCTTTAGTCATTAAGATGTTATTTCAAACATCTGCCAGTGTCAAATATATATTTTAGTTTCATCAAAAGAAAATGTAATGGCCTTTAATGATATGCATAAAGCGTTTATGGTAGAATGTTACTTCCTGACATCTCAAAAAATTGATGGTATTTGGCAGCATTCAATAGAAAATTGCCTTGCGGAGTTTGAAGAGAGATATCCAAATACTGTTCCTAGCTATAAAACTTTCCGTGATTCGCTAATGCATTGTGTAAATCTTTTTCGTCAAACAGGCAGTATTTTAAGGAAAAAAGGAAGCGGTCCTCCTCTCAAGAGAAGTCGCGGCGTAATTGATAATGTCAGACAAATTATTAACGAATCTCCTCAAACATCTATTCGCAGAGTTTCGCAACAAGTAGGGCTTTCGTATGGAACATGTCAAAAAATTTTAAAAAAGGACTTGCACATGTATCCATACAAATTAACTTCTGTACAAAATCTATTACCTACGGATTATGAAAAAAGAACACAATTTTGCCAATGGTTTATTCAAACAATGACAGACAATATTTTAAATCATACTTTTTTCACCGATGAAGCTTGGTTTTATTTGAAAGGTTATGTTAATTCGCAAAATATGCATATGTGGTCCAGTGAAAATCCTCATTTATACAGAGAAGTTCCTCTACATCCAGAAAAAATAGGCGTATGGGTAGGTATGAGTCGTCACCGATTAATAGGACCAATATTCTTTGAGGGCACGATAACATCGGAGAAATATCGTAACGAAATTCTCAGTGTTTTTACTAATCAATTGACTAATGATGAACTCCAGGTCGGATATTTTCAACAGGATGGGGCTACATCTCACGTTACACTTGAAAATATTCAGTTTTTGCAACAATTTTTATGGCGATAGGATAATAAGTAGAAATACAGCGATTCCATATCCACCACGATTGTGTGATTTAACAGTCATGGATTTTTTTTGTGTGGCCATATATAAAGAATATTATTTATGAAACACCAATTAATAATCTACAAGAGTTAAGACATAAAATCATAGAAAAATGTGAACACATCAATAACTCACCGCAAATACTGATCAATGTTTTCAATGCTCTACGAAATAAAGTGCGATTATGCTTGGTGGAGAATGGTCAACATTTTACACATTTTTTATAATATTCTATTACTTTGTATAAAAATTATAAATATATTTAATATAAAAGTCAGCATTTCAAATTATTTTTTAACAATCATGACGTTTGAAATTATAATGACAGATCTCCTCTAATAACTTAAGTTAGGACATACTTTTTGTGTACATGGCTTACTTGACTGAAAATTTTAATGATCACTCGTTATTATGCCCGGAATGACAAGAAAAGATTAGGAAGTAGCAACAAAAAGTTTATTTTAAATAGATGTGTGTTCCTTCCTTTTGAATATTAGTATTACACAGTTTCAATAACATCATTAATCCATCGTAAAAATATTCTTTTGTAGTATCTTTCATGTGTAAGATATTTACTTGCGTTATTCACATAGATTGGCGTAGTTAAAACCAGATATTTAACACACATATACATATACGTATATGTATAACAATTTTCAAGAATACTGGTAGGGATGGCTTTCACTCATGTAGTGGGGTATTCGCATCTCGATGCGTGCGTCTGAGCAAACTCTCGCGAAAAACTAAAATAAATTTTGTACATTTCATTTAGAATTTTGTTTCGTTTCTTTTACAAGAATTTTATTTACTTTTCATTAATAATTTTAAAGAGTTTTGTTTCAGTTCAATGTTAACGCGTACATACATCAATTATTAATTATTATAATAGCGGCTGCAATTCCTTAAAGCAAATCTGTACATTCACACTTTCATTCTGCCGTATTAAACACATATTAAATACTGACGAATGTATCCCCACTATTGTAACTAAACTACGCCTACGGGCGTTACAGTCACACGTACGTGTGAATATGCGTGTGCTAGTGTGTGTAATACGCTTTGCAATTTCCACCGTTACTTCAGTCAATCTGTATACGAGAGCGGATTGATATATAAAGTCTCGAGCTCTGTAAAATAAGAGTATGGAAAGACAAAATAATGAAACCAGTCTCAAAATAAAGTAAATTTATTGTACAAAATTATTTTTCCGCAAAATCAGCTTTTAATGCAACACATTTCTCCAAATCTGTTTCTTCATTACGTCCATGAAAGCTTTCTTGTTTACTGTTGAACCAATTTATCTGATGAAAATTATTGACCTTTCAATACCTCCTTTAACTTTGGGAACAACCAGAAATTTGAAGGTTACAATCAGGGCTGTCCGAAAGGTGAAAAACAACCGTGAAATTCATGCTCGTCAGGGTCTTCATCGTTTTATTGCTACAATGCAATCTAGCGTTGTCGTGGTGGTGTAAAAGGAAATTCGTTCTTTCCAACCTTACTCAGCGGATACGATTCTTTAATGATGGTTCAAGTTTTGCAGTATCTTATTGAATTAATCGTTGATCCCTTCGACAGATATTTAGTATAAACGACTCACAGAAAATGGTGAGCATTACTTTCTGCGCTGATTAAACTCTTATGAATTTTCATACGCGTGGAGAATCAAGACGATATTTCATTGACGCCACTTGTTTTTGAGATCATGAACCAAAGATTCGTCCACGCTGATGACGTTCATCAGAAAATCATCTCCATCACGTCGAATTTTTAAATATCTTTGTCATTTTTTTCTCGTTCATGAGAAGGAATTTTGGGAAAATATTTCGTATTCTTATTCTATATAATTACATCTTTGCATTTTTCACACGTTGTCTTTTTATTTCAACTACATGCGGTATAAAAATGAATGTGTGTTGCATGTAGGGTACTATACCGTTCATCCGATTGCGATGAAACTTTGGTAAATTATTACGAAAACAATAATTATGGTGATTATTTCTATACAGGGTGGGTGATTCTTAATATATGCGACAAACTTTAGGAGCTGATTCCTGTGGTTATTTTGATCATAAAAGTTCATAAGAACATATGTCCAAAACCGCTTAGTTCAGAAGTTATACAATGTTTAATAGAAAGTTAAAATAATAAATGGTTTTATTATAAATTAACAAAATAATTAGTAAAACAAAATTAACTTATAGTAACTGTTGAAAATGACCGCCCCCAACTGCACTACAAGCTGCTATCCTCCGTCGTATTGACTGGCGAGTCCGTTCGAAAATACCAGGGGTATTTCGAATTGTTTCAAAAGCTGCTATAATACGATTTCTTAGTTCATCGACATTTTCCATGGGAGTCGTGTAAACAAATGATTTAAGGTGGCCCCAGAGAAAAAAGTCCAATGAATTTAAGTCTGGAGACCGAGGAGGCCACGGTTGTGGACCTCCCCGTCCTATCCACCGATTTGGATACGTACTGTCCAGAAACTCGCGAGCAAGTAAACTAAAATGCGCTGGAGCACCGTCATGCATAAAATACATTTGTAATCTTAACTGCAACGGAACTTCTTCCAGAAGTAGTGGTAACTCCTCTTCAAGAAAATTGCGGTATACCTCGCCATTTAACCGCATCGGTAAAAAATGTGGACCTAACAAGTGATCTGCAACAATTCCGGCCCACACATTTACAGAGAATTGATGCTGATGACGGGCATTCATTATTTCTCGCGGATTTTCTTCGGCCCATATGTGATTATTATGAAAATTAATAATCGCGTTTCTAGAGAAAGTAGCCTCGCCGGTGAAGAATATTTGAGCCAAATGGTTAGGATTTTGTACGACTTCGTGTTGCATCCATTGACAAAAAGCTAATCTTTGTGGAAAATCTGCTGGCAATAGAGCCTGCATCCGTTGAATGTGATATGGATACAACAGTTGATCTTTCAATATTCTCCAAACTGTGGCCTGACTAATGTTTAAATCAAACGCAATTTTTCTGGTGCCTGTTGTCGGATGTTCTTCAATTTCATTTAATACCATTTCTTCAACTTGTGGAGTTCTCACTGTAGATGGGGGCCCGCTATCAGTCGTCCGTTTTTTTAAACTTCCCGTTTCACTAATACGTTGATGAAGACAGGCAAACATGAAATGATGCGGTATGATACGGTTCGGGTATCGTTCTGCATAAAGACGTCTAGCAGCACGCGCATTTCCATTGGCAAGACCGTAAACGAAATGCATATCACACATCTCAGCATTCGTATAATTCATTTTAGAAAACAGAAACTGGCAATAAACTGAATGAATACTCTGATACTATTAACAAATATTGAAATAACAAATAAAAAATTCGTAAATACCGTACATAATCACTACACGTGCTTCTTGAGCAACTGGTAAACACCAACTGATTAGCATCGACAACGCGACCACTACGCATATTAGAGAAACAGGCACAGACTTGTTTACGAGCTTGTATTACAGTTGGAAGCGGTCATTTTCAACATTTACTATAAGTTAATTTTGTTTTACTAATTATTTTGTTAATTTATAATAAAACCATTTATTATTTTAACTTTCTATTAAACATTGTATAACTTCTGAACTAAGCGGTTTTGGACATATGTTCTTATGTTAGTTAAGATTACAAATGTATTTTATGCATGACGGTGCTCCAGCGCATTTTAGTTTACTTGCTTGCGAGTTTCTGGGCAGTACGTATCCAAATCGGTGGATAGGACGGGGAGGTCCACAACCGTGGCCTCCTCGGTCTCCATACTTAAATTCATTGGACTTTTTTCTCTGGGGCCACCTTAAATCATTAGTTTACACGACTCCCATGGAAAATGTCGATGAACTAAGAAATCGTATTATAGCAGCTTTTGAAACAATTCGAAATACCCCTGGTATTTTCGAACGGACTCGCCAGTCAATACGACGGAGGATAGCAGCTTGTAGTGCAGTTGGGGGCGGTCATTTTCAACAGTTACTATAAGTTAATTTTGTTTTACTAATTATTTTGTTAATTTATAATAAAACCATTTATTATTTTAACTTTCTATTAAACATTGCATAACTTCTGAACTAAGCGGTTTTGGACATATTGTCATAGATTTTTCTCTTCAGAAGAAAGAAAAAAATTGTAGAACTATATTGAACATTATTTGAATAACATTTATAAAATTATGTATTTTATTTTGGTGTCTATATTTTTATTTCAGACGGGGAACGATATAAATTTAAATTTTAAATGATGAATTTTGTAATGTTTGATTTTTATCCATGTCTGTAGATCCTGGGCTAGATTGATATTCAAAGTTGGCGCCATCCTGGATGTTAGAGCGTGTATTGAGAAATATACATTTTTATTATTGTTTTGAGTTATATAGGTGGGAGGCCCTAGCGTTTCCAGGACCTTCATTTTAGAGATTAATTAATGTCCTTGAAGATAGGTCGTTATAAGTGAATATTAGACACGACTTAATTTTGTCTAATATATATAATATCTTGGATAATTCGTTATAGTTTTTGGTGCGTCGTTTGTGTTTAAAAATAATTTGTCGTGGTTTTACAAGTCTTTTATACTTGTAATTTAATTTATTTGAAACACCTATCTAAAGAAAAGGAATCTCTCGTGCTGTGTTACATTAATTAATGTAGGTACCTTTTATAATTATTATTAATATATTAAAGAAAGCGCTATAAATAATTTGTAAACTTTTGTAAAATTTTTTTTATATGTTCAGAAAAATATCTAGAAAATTTGTTAGACTGTTTTTATGGAGTTTGGTTTTTATTCACATAAATATTTCAATACGTAGGAAGGTGGGGACAAGTTTGTGTGATGTCATGTTAATGCATGCATGACGGTAAGAATTTGATTTCGCGCGCAAGATAAACAAATCTTTATTTTGACGTTTGAGTTTTGGGTTAAAATTATTGTTGACATCTGATAAATTTTCTTGTATATTATTAATTTTTATATCTTTGCTCGTAATTATTCAACTCAAGGTTTTTAACGGCTTGTATCTTCATATGATATCCAAGTCTTTTTACACTTGCAGCTGTGCTATTAAAAGTTCAACGTTACACTTAGTAAAGTTGATTTTTTTTTCTTTTTCTTTTTTTGAAATAAAATTGTAAGGGGGAAAATGTTTGTATAATTTGTCTGACACCTTGTATTATTTTATGACATTACCCGAATCCGAGAGGATCGACCCTGGAGAAGTGAGCTCAAGGAAGGCAACACGACTGTAGACTGCCGGCAGATTAAGTTGCAGTGTGAACTTAAATCTAATTAGCAATTAAAAGCACATTCCACTGCAATATGTTCTTATGAACTTTTATGATCAAAATAACCACAGGAATCAGCTCCTAAAGTTTGTCGCATATATTAAGAATCACCCTGTATAATAAAAGTATAAGTAAACAATTTCTTTTTCCTTGAACCAAAATCAAACGCTTGAAGTGTATGTTAAATATGTTTAAATATGTTTTGACATTGTCAAAACATATTTGTGACAAAACGAGTTCTAATCAATTTAATAAATGCGCTTTGACGTTGTCACAAAGAAACGGTTGTCACGAAGTGACAGAACGGGTGTCAATTTAATAAGTGTGCTTTGACGTTGTCACGCAGAGACAGAACGAGTGGGTGAATAATTTTACACTCATCGAAAAGACTAAGTTGACTACGAGCCTGCAAATTTCGAAGAACTCTGGAGATGCCAGTTCGATAGGGTGAACTTCTCGAAGTATGAACCAAACACTTATAAAAAAAAGGCCTAAATGTGAACATTCGTGCAGGTTTCATTAACTGACAAAACACCACCCGACGAGTAAACGCTATAACACCCAAATTATTGATAAAATGGCTATTGTTATGGTAAGAGATGAGTTTAATACGCGGACATTATTATTCATCGAAGGAATGATATGATTCAACGTGTCGCTGAAACAGATCGATCCTACAATGCCTTGCAGTATCCAATATTTTTTTTGCGAAGAGCAGGACGGAGAACGGATACCACTTCAATATATATCACATTTTTGTCTTATCACTTTGTTTCTTTATGCGTACATATTGGCGAAAGAATTAACAAAAAAGTATTGGCAATGAATTATACACTGGTCTGCAGAAAAAAATTATTTTTTTCTCCTCATTGTTTTCATGCATGATTACATCATATTTGGTGCTCTTACCTCGGAATTTAACATGCAAAAAAATACAGCACATAGATTTTAAATATAGTGTCCATTTAATTAAAAAACGATATTATTTTAGTAACAACAATTACAAAAAAGTGAAAAAAGACTACGGTCTAAGTTTTACAACGAAAAATGCTAATTTTACAGTTACAAGTTATAGAAATATCAGTATATTTATCCCATTATGGTAATATAATTCAAGTTATTTTGTTTTTTTTTTCTTTTCATCGTTTCCATCGAAGTTTCTCGGCGAATCGACCAACAAAAATCAGCAAGCATTGCTGCTGACCATTTTCCATTGTAGCGTCTTTCAATATGCATAATATCCTGATGAAACCTTTCACAATGCTCATCTGATACGGCACCGAGATTTTCCGGAAAGAAATCTAAATGCGAGTCCAAAAAAATGAATTTTGAGTGACATATTGCATCCTAAAGCTTTATAAGCAGAAAGAAGCTCTCGAATGATTTGTCGGTGTTGTCAGCTTTTGTATTACCTAGAAAATTATGACTAGAGCTGAGGATGTTTGCGGTACGGCAGGACCGTATGTAATGCATCCCCACATTTAACTATTTATCTAAATATTCTCTGAAATGATTTGCCGGATCTCATAAATTAATAGAGTGATATTTTAGTATGCACTGGATATTGTTATTATACAAAATCATAATAGCCATTTGTATTTATGGATCATAAATAATAATACGCATGTATTTGTATTTCGTTGTGAATTCAATTTAAACTTAAAACGAATCGTAATATGTTAACGACAAGCCGTCCTTACAATACATGCATTCGAGACAAAGTGTGCAACTCTACGAATAACTTCCATAATAATTGATCGAAAATGGACATTTTGGAGCTGAAGTAAAGCCCCTATTCTTAGAAAATTTTATTACTGTCGTTAAGAACTATTATTATAAACAACAAAGGCCTTTTATTAGTGTTGAAGTTTTAGTTTCATTGAATTTCCATGTTGTAAGTAGTCAATTGTAAAGTGTTCATTCACAATATTCTAAAACAAGGTGTAAATTTAACTAAAATCCAGAAAAACACATTCTGATAATATATTACTAGATTAGAAGCTGTGTTTATTACTATTTATTATATTATTTTTATAACCAAATGCAATAAAAGGTGAATGAAGTTAGAAGTTATAAGTTATAACTTCTAACTTTATTCACCTAGTTCAAGTAGGTAGTATATATAAAATATATGCAAAATATGTGCTGCCAGGCTTTGAAAGGCTGTGTGACAAGATTTTAATAAATCGAGGTTTCTTTTGTTTTCGTAGCTTTTATTGCATTTGGTTATAAAAATAATATAATAAATAGTAATAAACACAGCTTCTAATCTAGTAATATATTATCAGAATGTGTTTTTCTGGATTTTAGTTAAATTTACACCTTGTTTTAGAATATTGTGAATGAACACTTTACAATTGACTACTTACAACATGGAAATTCAATGAAACTAAAACTTCAACACTAATAAAAGGCCTTTGTTGTTTATAATAATAGTTCTTAACGACAGTAATAAAATTTTCTAAGAATAGGGGCTTTACTTCAGCTCCAAAATGTCCATTTTTGATCAATTATGGAAGTTATTCGTAGAGTTGCACACTTTGTCTCGAATGCATGTATTGTAAGGACGGCTTGTCGTTAAAATATTACGATTCGTTTTAAGTTTAAATTGAATTCACAACCAAATACAAATAGATGCGTATTATTATTTATGATCCATAAATACAAATGGCTATTATGATTTTGTATAATAACAATATCCAGTGCATACTAAAATATCACTCTATTAATTTATGAGATCCGGCAAATCATTTCAGAGAATATTTAGATAAATAGTTAAATGTGGGGATGCACTACATACGGTCCTGCCGTACCGCAAACATCCTCAGCTTTAATTATGACACACTTTTACAAAAGCCACCTAAGCTTTTTTTTCAGCTTTGCTCAACTTCGAATTGAAAACTTCATCCCTCATAAGCTCTCGTATTTGCGGACCTACAAAAATCCCTTCTTTCAATTTCGCGTCACTGATTCGAGGCAATTTTGTTTTGAGATATTGAAAGCCTGCGCCATCCTTGTTCATAGGTTTCACTAAGTTTTTCATGAGCCCCAGCTTTATATGAAGTAGTGGCAAAAAAATTTTGTCACTTGGCACTAGAGGTTCTTGAGATACATTTTTAAGTCCAGGTGTCAAGCTTTTTCTTTGCGGGCAAGTTTTAACTTTGTAATGTTTGTCTCTTGCGCGACTGTCCCACTCACATAAAAAACAGCAAAACTTGGTGTATCCTCCTTGCAATCCAGTAAGTATAGCGACAACTTTTAAGTCAGCACAAATATTCCATATTGAGAATATTTTATTTTTTCAAGTAATACCTCCAGATTTGCATAATTTTCTTTCATGTTTGTTGCATGTGCTAGAGGCACTGATGGGTATTTATTTCCATTGTGAAGTAAAACGGCTTTCAAACTAATCTTCGACGCATCAATAAAAAGTCTCCATTCGTCAGAATCTTCTGGGAAACTCAGTTCTTTAAGAAGCCCTGCAGCATCATTACAATATACTTAATCATTTTCTTTGGAAAAGTAACTCGTAAAATCTTCTTGTCTTGTGCGAAAATATGAGACTCTTGTACTTTTATCCAACAAATTCCACTGTTTCAATCTTGATCCGAGTAATTGAGCCTTAGATTTTGATAGCCCCAAGTCTCTAACGAGATCATTTAAATCAGGTTGTTTAAGAAAATAAGGTTCTTTTGATGGGCTTGAAGATCCTGATGAAGCGTATGATGATGAAGATGTACAGGAAGAAATAGAACTCGATTGAGGCTGTAGACCAGAAGTATTTTTATTTTCCATCTTCTCGCTATTTTTTTGTAGGTACTGGAGGTGAACTGCCTTCACCACGAGGAAGTGGTCTCTTTGCAGATGCGATGTTTGGATATACAATCTTGTTTTTATTTTTTTTCGAGGAGCTTGATGTCATGCAGAAAAAACAGTCATTTTCATGATTCTGAGGTTCACTCCAAAGCATTGGCATCGTAAACGGCATAGATTTGTGACTTCCTTCAAGCCAACCTCTCAACGTTCTTGAACAACTGTTACAGCAAATTTTTGGGAACCAACTTTTATCCCTCTCATCGATAGAGAATCCAAAATAAAGCTGATAAGCTTTTTTTAACAAGATCTGTTATCGCATTTCGCTGTGTTTTTAGAGTAAACTCACCACAAATGTAGCAAAAACAGTCGGTAGAATTCTTACAAGCGCGCGGCATTTTATAACCTAAAATTGAATGGAATTTTTTTAAAAAATAATTTTAAATTTCTATTATATATTTATTATCTATGTTCATAAAAAAATAGATAACCTACACATAAAATACTTAAAATATATGTATAACATGAATTTTGTGCAAAACTTACCAAAGTATTTGATATAGAACGTAAACAATTAAAAGACAAGTTTTCAACTAACTGTTGTAAAGACACAGTGTATACTGCGCAGGCGCATATGTACTACCATAGAAATCACTTTCGGGACTTTCCTTCTTTCTCTTATAACTAGCAAAAACCTATTTCGTATGTATATACATTGTTTATAATGTTAACGCATATAACGAATTAAAAAAAAACGGAATTTATGATATTTTGGAAAAAAAATCATATCGAAAAAACTAGACGTGATAGAAAAAATTGGCCATAGGGAACAGATTCAGAGCATCGAAATCTTCATATTTATGACATAATTTTATGAAAGAGGATTTTGTTGCAGACCAGTGTATTACCCATATCGTTCGTCTTGCTTTTTCAATGACGATAAACAAGGATCAAGTGTGCCGTTTGAATCTGTAAAATCCGTGCTTTTCACATGGCTCACGAGTAGGACAGCTCACGAAATTAGTCTTTTTTGCTCAAGACGGAATTAGTCTTTTTTGCTCAAGACGGAATAACTAACAATATAATGAACACCAAAGCGCTTCAATAAAAGAATGAAAAATTAAAATACAACGGAAGGAGGGGGAATCCAATAAAATGGCAGATCTGGAATATCGAGATCTAACATGATACGGCATTTCACAGACGGGTATCTCGAGCAGCGACCTCCACGTGATGGGACCTAGGGAATTAAAGATATGAGAATATCTTTAGGTTTCTCGATATTCCCATATCGTTAATTCAAGAACAGCTGCTCAATAAAATTCGTAAAGAAACTCAATAAAATACTATTTTACAGAATCAGACAAAAAAAAATGTCTTTACTTGAGTGGTATAGCAACGTATGCCAGGTTTTTACTAGTAGTAAATAAGTATAAACGAAAAAAGTACGATAAACAGAAAAGGCAGAGAGACAAAAAAAATTCAAGGTGCTCGAGAAGAACTATCATGAAACTTAAGCAAAAATCCGAAAATAAATGTGAAAAGCATAACGACACATATAAAAAGCTACGAGAAAGAGAATGAATGCAGAAACAGAAAAATATTACGAGCAGGTAATTTCCATTGACGAGTAGTTAGAAAAAAGACATTTTTTACCGAAAAAATACACAGAATACTATTAGAATATTGAAGAACTATATGTAATGTGAGTCATAAAAAGACGTCACCCGCTCGCGTGTTCTATAGAAGTTTGGCAAGCGTCCGAAAAACGCCGGAAGAATCTAGAAGGCGCAAGCCGGACCATATACAGGGTGTTCCCTGAGGTAACCGACAAATTTACGCAGTGTATTCTAGAGGTGATTTTAATCAAAAAAGTTCATATACACTTTGCTTAATTTCTTTTTCGTTCTTTAGATTTCAACAAAAGAAGAAAACTGTTTCAGTAATGTATTTAATTATGAAATTACATAACAAACTAATAAACTAATATTATAACAATTGCTTGAAATGTTCGCCTCTTCGTTCTGAACATGTTGCTAGTCATTTTATAAAATGACAAATAACCAATAGTTACTTATGTCATTTATCGATAAGTGATAACCGTCAAAATATTATGAGTAACCATGCCTATAACGTACACCAATATGAAATACGCTAGTATGGTGTTTGTGTATGGGTATTGTGATGGACGCAGACGTGCTGCTGTACAAGAATATCGTCAACGTTTTCCAAATCGTGCAGTTCCTCACCATACGACATTTTCTAATGTCTTTCAGTGTTGGAGAGAGACGGGATCTTCACCAAATTCACTTATAAAAGAAAGTTAGATTTTCATCAGCAAGCTAATGTTGTCCTAAATGAAGTTGAACAAGATCCATCCACAAGTATAAGCAGGATATCTACCATGACCGGTGTTTGTCAAACCCAGGTATGACGAATTTTACATTACAATGGATATTTTCCCTATCATTTACAGAAAGCCCATCATATGCTACCAAGAGATGTTGCGAATAGTATTGTCAATGGTTACAGAACAATTTAGAACCTATTCCGCGTATCCTTTTTACAGACGAGTCTCAATTTACTGGAGAAGGTATAAACACTCGGAATTCTCGCACTTGGGCTACTGAAAACCCACATAATGTAATCTTGGTTAATCACCAACATCGTTTTTCTGTAAATGTATGTTGTGGGTTGTTAAACAATGACATTATTGGGCCACATTTTATCCAAGGAAATCTTACGGCAAATTATTCTAGGAATTTCTTAGAAGATACTTTGCCGGGATTATTGGAAAATGTTCCACTGGAAATACAAAGGTATTTTTAATAATATAAAATATTATTAAAAATCTGGTGTGAAGAACACAAATGCAGGTTCACTATTAATATTTTCTGTGAACATGTTCCGAATATATCATATCCCCCCCCAGAGACGTAGATACGTATTTCGCTTTTCTACAAGCTCATCGGTACGCCCCTGCTGGAGAAAGGTTATTTCCAGACATATTCACAGAAAAGAACCACCTCGCACTATCACCGTAATTATCCAGACCGAGCGCAGAAGTAAATTCGGCGCTACCTGTAGTCAGACAGCCGAAGTACCTCGCATACCGTCCACATAATTAATGTGAAGTAACGACGCCATTCCAAAGGTTAGCACAGCCAACTCTTTTCTGTGAATATGTCTGGAAATAACCTTTCTCCAGCAGGGGCGTACCGATGAGCTTGTAGAAAAGCGAAATACGTATCTACGTCTCTGGGGATAGGATATATTCGGACATGTTCACAGAAAATATTAATAGTGAACCTGCATTTGTGTTCTTCACACCAGATTTTTAATAATATTTTATATTATTAAAAATACCTTTGTATTATACAAAACTGGTGGGGTTTACCTACTCATGTATGTTTCAATTATTCTGATACATTCCACTGGAAACTCGACGCGGCATGTTTTATCAACATGACGGCGCCCCACCGCATTTTAGTAGGCGAGTTATTGAATTTATAAATCAAAATTTTCCTGGACGATGGCTGGGCAGAGGGGGCCCTGTACTATGGCCTCCACGTTCTCCTAACCTTTCGCCATAAGACTTTTTCTTTTGGGGTTGTCTAAAAAATCGTGTTTACCATAACGGTAAGCCAAATACGCGAAAAGAATTGATCAAAGGAATAATTGCAGTAGATTCCCTACGAAATGAACTTGCAGATATTAACTGGCAACAGAATATGGCCCAAAGACTAGCACCATGTTCAGAAAGAAGAGGCAAACATTTCGAGCAATTTTTATAATATTGATTTATTAGCTAGTTATGGAATTTCATGATTAAATACATTGCTGAAAGTTTTCTTCTTTTGTTGAAATGTAAAGAACGAAAAAGAAATTAAGCAAAGTGTATATGAACTTTTTTGTTCAGAATCACCTCTAGAACACATTGTGTAAGTTTATAGGCTACCTCAGGGAACACCCTGTATACAGAAGGGATAGCAAGCATTCAACGAGTAATCGCCGTCGGATTGATATTGTGATAGAAATGTGAAATAAGTATTGAAATAAATACTGGTATTATTAGTTATTAGGTGAATGTAGGGTGTTTTATTATTAATATAGTGTGTTTTAACTTGCCGTTAGTTTTATTTAAAAGAACCCAGAGAGACAAGTATTTTACATATATAATTTCCGAATTCTGAAGAGTGCATATTGCTATGGTGTAGACCTTTTCCGGAGTTGTGGAAGCTATCTACTACGAAGCGTGATTTGGGAATGCATGAACGATAATGGAATGAGGCAGTTACAATTTATCAATAGAGCTGAGGATGTTTGCGGTACGGCAGAACCGTATGTAGTGCATCCCCACCAGCGTATAAACACGATGCAGCGAAACACTTTAGTTAGTCGTGAACTGGCAACGTGATCGTGTGTTGTCTTGAGCTCTATTTAATAAGTATGACGGACGTGCCCAAGCCAAGAAAGCGCCCATTGTATAACGACGTGAAGAAATTTATCCGAGACTTTCCCGATTTGTATTATAATGGAGCAAAAGTGGTTTGTAAATTATGCGATAAACAGTTACTTTGCTGGGACAAATACGACTGTAAAAGACATGTTGAAAGTGTACACCACAAAGACAAAAAAAATAATGTGCTGTCTAAAACGCAATTCATTTTCGATTTATTGACAATGCTACTCGTCTGCGATGTGCCAGTTCACCTGCTAGGTAAAAAAGCCTTTCACGACTTTTGGAATAAATACAATTCCAACATAAAGCTACCGTCACGGAGAACGTTACTCACCTATTTACCAATTGTGCGTGAGGACATTGAAAACAGAATGAAAGCAGTAGTAAATGATAAACAGTTATGGGTATGTGTCGACGAAACGACAGATCGAAAAAAACATTCTATTGTGAATATTATAGTGCGTGTACTAGATCCTGTCAAATCAACATTTCCCATTTTATTAGCCAGCAAAAGATTGGAAAAGTGCACTAGCGAAGTAATTACGAAGGTAGTGCTCGATACGCTACAAAAATTTCAAGTTTCAACTAATCAACTCCTGATGTTTATGAGCGATGGTGCTGCGACAATGCGTTCTGTAGGCCGTTCTCTTAAAGCAGATTGTGAGAGACTTTTGCATGTGACATGTAAAGTTCATGCTTTACACCTTGTGGCACAAACTATTCCGCAATGTTATCCAGAGGTGGATGCATTAATAGCAACCACAAAAAAAGTGTTTCTAAAATCTCCCAAACGAATTCGAGAGTTTCACAGTCGGTGCCCTGGTATTCCCGAACCACCAGAGCCAATCCTTACACGTTGGGGAAGTTGGTTAAAGGCGGCATTTTATTATGCCAAGTATTTCCAACAAATAAAATCTGTGGTTCTACAATTCAATCCTGCCGAAGCTGTAGCCATTAAGGAAAGCCAGAGACTCTTTCAAAACCCTACCCTTGATGCAGATTTACAAACTATTTATAACAATCATATAGGATTGTTTAACGCAATCGAGAAATTTCAAAATACTGCATTATCGTTAGCGGAGTCACTGCAAATACTGGACGATGTACACGCCCAGCTATGCGCAGTAAATGACAACAAAAATGTTAATGTAATAGAAAAGTTCGAGAGTGTGATAAACAATGATTTTGATTTTACCAGATTAAAACAAATTAGTAATGGTGCAAGTGTAGATTCGGTTTCTATCTATAAAGATTATTTTAATTGTGCGTGTGTTACATCCGTAGATGTCGAGCGGTCTTTCTCAAAATATAAAAAAATTTATTCATCACGGCGTACATCGCTCACCGCTACAAATATGGAAACGTATCTAATGCTACAAACTTACTGCAAGTCTTATCCACTTGGCGCTATGCTATAATAATCGTAAATAAGGTAAGTGTGTTATTTATATACAGTACACATAACTGACATACCTAAGTGATATAAATAGCGAATGCATGTAAAGCAATAAAATCACGCATGCATCACCGATCGAAACAAGGTCATTATATTCGTGCGTTTAACTGAATACTATCCTGGCACACCGCAAACATCCCCAGCTCTATTTATCAATGATATTTTAAATGATCAAGGACCTTAAGATATTACAAAATGAATTGCAGAAGTGTCAATAAATTAAAACTACACCTTCCAGCAGGGCAATGATCTTGAACATTACGGTATCCACCCTAGAAGCTAGATCTTAACCCAATAGGGAATCTGTAGCATGTATTAGATATGAACTTACAAAAATATTATATTGCTATTGAGAAAGATCTAAGAAAACAGCGTCAACAAGCATGGGGTAATATATCGCCAAATACGAGTCTAAATTTGAGATCGTCAGTATCTTGAACGCTGTAATAGAAGTTCATGGTATGTCCAAAACCTTTACATTGAAAGATTGGTTTACGATTTTCATTAATTACTTTCTTTTCGTTTATATAAATACATATATCTAGCATGAACAATTTAAATTTTTACTCCAGGTATTCCATATTCTCGGATATAATTAAATGGGTCAATAACTTATTGACTCACTATAGTTTGCCCAATATATAAACATATATCTAACTACATAACAAAATAATCGTTCAAATATCTGTGCTAAATTGACTAAACACAAAATATGATATCCTAATTGTAAATACACGATTTAAAAATTAGAAAATAGTTATAATTTGCAAAAAAATAGAATTCTAAATCAATATCATCATAAGAGATGTTTAAAAATATTACAAAAATTATCAAAATCGTTTTCACTATAACGTATGTTCATTGGAAAAGTCAATCTAGGTTACTTTGAAATTTTGATAGAATAAGACGCATATATATTAGTATGTTTGTTGTTCCGTAAACGTAAATCCAAATGACATTCGATAATGTCAATCACAAATATCAGTTAGTGCATAAAATAATCGTGCGTCGATTCTGGTTTAAATAAATTGCTTCTCAGTTTTAAAATGGTTTTCACTTTAGAACATAAAAATTTTTTGGTCCAGGCTTATTTTCGAAGTGGTAATAAAATTGATGGTTTATGGGTTTATTCAGTTCAATATTGCATGGTAGAATTTCGAGTTGAGTTTCCACATTTTGTAATAGATTATATACAATTTAAGAATACTTTGGATAGAACTTTAAAACTTTTTTCCGAAACTGGTAGTCTCTTAAGAAAATCAGGCAGCGGGGCAGTTAAGAAACGTACACCTCAAGTTGTCAATCGTGTTGAAGAAATAATGGAAAATGAACCACAAACATCTGTTCGACATTTAAGTCAAAAAATAAACCTTTCTGTTGGTACAACTCACAAGTTATTAAAAAAAGATATGCAACTTTATCCATACCGTGACACAGCAGTTCAAGAATTGTTAGAAATTGATTACCCACATAGACTACAGTTTTGTAATTGGTTTGTAAATATGAACAATAATGGAGAACTTTCACAAAGAGTCATCTTTACTGATGAAGCATGGTTTTATAAAACGGGATACCTAAATTCACAAAATACAAGAATTTGGAGTAGTGAGAATAGTCTTATTTCCCTAGTGGTGTAACACGTAACCCTAACCTATTGAAACCAGATGTTTTCTAACTTTAATGTTTCCAATTGGGGAACTAACAAATCGTGGAAAATCTCCAGGCATTGTTCCCCAGTAATGGTAAGAGCATTAGGGTTGTCTTCGAAAAATGCATCCTCAGACCAAATACCGTACTAACTTGGAGTTAATATATAGATCACGCGACGATTTTCTGCATCTAATTTGCTTGTTGATAAACCCACATAGGTCAAAATGTACCCCCTCACCCATTATCAGATTCTGAACAAATTCTTCGAGCTAAACGTGCAATTCCATTATGGAATTCCTATACTCCACGTTAATGGAAGTCTCTGAACTTTTAATTCCTATATCAATTGAATGTTCAGTTCTAAATGTAACTTTTTTTTCAAAATTCAAAGTAGAGATGCGACAAATACCTAATTCTTAGGAATGACGCCGAGTAAAGGTTCTCAAATTATCGCGAACATTTTCTCGAACTGTTTTTTTCCGATGTAAAAATACTGTAAGCACGACCAGATTTTAGAGCAGCCTTAATATTGTCCAGATTTTTTTTTTTAATAGATTACGATGGTTGTCACATTTAGTGCATTATATCAACCGAATCACCTAAATTCACAAAATACAAGAATTTGGAGTAGTGAAAATCCACGTGTAATTAATGAAGAATCGCTACATCCAGAGAAAATTGGTGTTTGAGCAGCGATAAGCCAAAGGCAAATCATTGGACCAATATTTTTTCAGGGAGCGTTAACTGCTCAAAGGTACCGTACGGAAATTTTACAACCATTTGTCAATCAGTAGCATGATGATGAACTTCAAAATGCATATTTCCAACAAGACGGAGCACCTTGTCACTGTACTGCAGAATCTTTGGATTATTTAAGAGAATTTTTCGATGAGCGTATAATTAGTCGAAATACTGAAATTGCCTGACCTGCACGTTCATGCGATTTAACACCTTGCGACTTCTTTTTGTGGCCTGATCTAAAAAATAACATATTTCGAACACCTAAATTGAATTTGAATGATATGCTACAGAGAATCGAACAGAAATGCATGGAAATTAATAATAATCCAGTAATGTTGCAGAATATCATCAGAAATTTTGAACGGAGAATTTTAAAGTGTATTACAAGTGATACCTATTATTTTTTATTTATTTGTATGTATGAAACTGTCAAAATATACGACTTCGTAGGTTAAGTAGTAAATTTTAATTTACGACATACTTCAAAATGTTCTCAGTAAATCACATGCTACTAGATTGACTTTTCAAATGAACACTTGTTATATGTATGCTTAATAAATTATTACATATCGGAAATCTTATTAGAATTATTACCAAATATGTTGAACAGGTTGTTAGAAAATTATAGAATAACAAGTTTAATTTTATTTAATAATGATAAAGTTTTAAGTTTAAAATTTTATTACGTAAGTTGTATCAAATTTTGATGTCAATCATAATCCAATTGGATTGTATGACTACACCCTTAGAGCGTCCAAAATGCAAATACATTGAGTTTTCTTTCCGCAGTTTAAGACCATTAATCTTACGAAATGGTTCTTGTATATCATGTAAGAAAATCCAAAAAGTTCAAGAAAGATAACACTGAAATTCAAGGCAACTTCCATTAATGTGCAAATTAACTTTAAGCAGAACATATTTAAACATAAACCATTCCTTGTTCTATCACTGTTATAACACAATTAAAAACACACTGAAAAACGTCAATATGTTCATTTTTTTAATATTACTTTGATGCTATAAATAAGGTACATTCGGTTGGATATCTATACATGTAATACCAGGTAGGAGAGCAAACCACAAATAGCATGGCATGGTATGTGTATTTCTAACCCTACATCAGTAATTAATAGGGAACACTTTCCATTTAAATATATTTTACATCTCCATTTGCATTTAGTCTTACGGTAAAAGCGCCGATTTAACTATTCTAAACCGACATAATTCAATGTGAATTCTTTAAATAAAATCAAATCCGATGGCGACAAACTGTAATCCTCTGCGAAGTTTTCAACTGTATTCGAACTGTCATTGTTTTCCAGTTGATTAAAGTCGAATAACAACTTTTAAAGTCTAGTATATAACGCATTATGTTAAAAACAACATTAGAGTAAATGCAATTATATCACATTAGAACTTACTTAATGAAACTATAATTATTATACTTTACTTGTCAGGATGATTAATATGGCTACATCTAGGAAATACGAAAATTGAAAGAAAACTTTTGATAACAACGTTAGACTAATTACATTAATTTTAAAGAATGATAAATCTATTAACTACATTTTAATATATCCAGAAAATAGGCACTATAAAACACGATATTCTAACGAAAAAATCATTCTACTTATAATCAGATGTAGGTATACGTCTGATAAAAATCTTTTGGCGCCATATACATCATATACTTTTCCACATCATCTAAAAATATTTAATATTTCTGGTTTATTACGGTAAAATCTAAATCAAATAAAAATATTGTTTTATATTGATCACCCATTAATGCTTCACTAATTTAATTTAAAAGTTAACTGAACGATTTACAAATCGCACCATTTCCACATCTCGTCGTTAAAAATTATTGTAAAAAAATACATAACCTTTTAATAATTTAAAAAGAAATTATAAATATATAGGAATTGTTTACATTGCAATTTAAATAATTTCTAAAAACTTCTATTGTAAATTTAAAGTAGTAGATGAAAAGAAATTAATTACTTAAATATGATAAACAACTACAAATGTGTATATTCATTGAAACATCATACGTGTGATTACAAACAAGCGTTTATTACGAAATTGTTAAACGTGTACACGTTGGAACAGGTATTATGGAAATTGACTTATTGAAAACGTATATTTTGGCACGCCCACTTTAATTATATAAAAAGCAATAACGTACAGTTCATTTAGTAGAAAGAACCCTTAAAAATTCACAGTGGTTTTTAATATACCTTTAAATATCTTGACAAATTTATCGAAAACATGATGTCGATGGTTTTGACAGGTTATAAACAATAGCTTATTTTATTATTAAAATAAGTACGCAAGATATTAATGTATATAGTAACTTACCAGTTGCAAAACGGTGTTTACAACTTCTCTGTGTGACACCTGTCCAACTTCAATAAGTCCAATTAACACAGCAAATTTGAGGCTATCGTTCATAGCCATTCTAACCACTTCTTCGGGATGTTTAATATCACTTAAAGGCGGTTTAGTCAAGTCCGCCATTGTATTTGCCATTAAACTACAGTTTCATACACAAATATTATAATAAATACACCAACAATTACACAAACCACGAAAATTTTAGCATCACATGATAATAGCACGAACAGCTCTCTGCCATGTTGAAAATTGACAAGCCGGTTTCCTCTTCTTCTTATCCGCTTAGGGCCATTCGACGCACGACGTTGGCAGTTCTAATTAGGATTTGTGTATGAAAGCGATCAGCTGTTATAACCTAGTCCTTTCGCCTTTAAATCAATTAAAATTTACTTTTTATTAAGGATATAAAATGGAATCAGGTGAACCATCAAGGTAAGATATATTTGTGCGTAAGATTACATTTAAAAAAATACAGCTTCATAATATACTACCATAAATATTTAAGAATGCATTAATAATAGGCTTATACCTAGCTAGAGGGTACGTAATTTCAATTTAGATAACTGTTACTTTAATTGTGAATAGTGTTCGTGTATTTCCCATTTTTTAATGTTAATAACTCAAAAATAAATTTAAAAAATGGAAAGTATAATGGATATCAAAAGAAATATATTTACTAACATCTAATCTAAAAATTCTCCATTACTTTTATTTTATTTTCTATACTAATATATGCATGTGTAGTGGATGACATTTTTCTGAACTCTTGTTTGTAAGACTAACATATTTTCATTTTGTTCTGAAATAGAGAGCTTTGGTCTCTGCTGCTGTCAATGTTTCATCTTCATTATTATAAAATCTTCAAATTTTAGTGCTTCTTTATTGCCATCTCCTTGTACATTATTATTATCTCTTTGTAATTAAGAAGCCAGAACAACAGAACAGATATTTTATTTACATAAATTCTTTATAATAATTCCCAAATAATAAAGATGATTCAAATTTTGAATAAATATTTTAACCATAGTAACATTCATGGAAATGGGTTGCTTAGTTGTTCATATATACAATTCGATGGTTTATTCTTTATCCAATTCAACATGTTAGTAAAATCAATAATCTTCTGTTTCAGTAAAAGAAACAATAAATATAAAGGATAATAAATATTAAAGCAGCAGTCAAGAGACAAATAACATCTACTACAGATATGACTTTAAAAACAAAACTAATAAACTAAAAAGAATTTGTATAAAAAAAATCTATTCACAGCCCCAAAAGACAATGCAAGAGATTAGATTATTTGGACTGGGAAGAATATTTTATGGCAACTGCTTTTCTGGCCGCCAAAAGAAGCAAGGATCCCGTAACTCAAGTTGGTGCATGTATTGTAAATAATGATAAACGAATAGTTGGAATTGGTTATAACGGAATGCCAAATGGTTGCAGTGATGATATTTTTTCATGGGAGAAATCAACAGAGACAATGGAAAATAAGCACTTATATGGTAAGTGGATAACGAAGCTTCTTACAAGATGTTCTGTTGAAGTACTGATATCCTAAGACATTCTGATACGAGTGTTGGGTTTCAAAATAGAAAAACAAATTTGATTACAAAATATTTAAAAATCTTGGACAATATGTTTGTTGATGTCAAGATATGGTTGTGACTTACAGCACATTTGTGTGTTAGCTATTGAAATCTTGTAAAAGTAGGAATAGAGTTTTACCTTTATTATATAACACGAGCATAATATTATTTTGAGTTCATTCTAAATAAATCTTACAATCATTTACAAAGTTCTTCCCATACCCAAACATCGTCCTCTCTGTCTTATTTCTTCATTAATAACAATTAGGCTTTTTCTAGATCTATATACAGTCTCTCCTTACTTGCACTGCAAGAATAGTGTAATTATTCTTGTCTCGAACATTCTTTCTACTTCTCCAAACCAATTATTTGTTCTTCATGTCTTCCATAACTTTGTAAGTCATATAGTTCATGTTTTCGTAATCCTGAGCTGCTAATATTTGATCATGTACACACAATAGAGTGATATGTAGCATATTTAGGCACAGACTTGAACAGCTTTGGGGCAAGATAACATTCCTGTTTCAACCCCTGTAAATGCTAGTGTAACATTGCTTCCTATTTTAATTTTTGTCTGCGCTTGACTTTACAAATCTTTCACAGCTCTTATAAATTTTATATTCATTTATTATTTTATAAAGTACCACAGAGTAATATTGTTTCAAATATTCAGTGTGCCATGCTGAAATGAACGCTATTTTAAACAAGAATACAGTCGATGTAAAGGATTGTACCATATACGTAGCATTATTCCCATGCAATGAATGTACAAAGTTTATAATACAATCCGGTATTAAGAAAGTCGTATACGTCTCCGACAAGCACGCCCACAAGAAATCGACTCAAGCATCAAAACGTATGTTGGATGCTGCAAAAGTAACGTACAAGTAAGCCTGAAAACCTCATATGTTTATTACTATCCAATGAAGCTAATGTATTACGTTTTTCTATTTTAGTCAATTCAAACCCAAGAGAACAAAAATTGAAATTGATTTTACAGAAGTGGACTGGAACCAACTCCCAGCAACACCGCTCAAGCAAGAAAGGGATTGTACAAATTTGTGATATTTTAAAAGTCGACCGTCTATAATGATTTTATGTATACAAGACCCACATTTTAATTGTATTTATTTAGGTGCAAATGCAAATTTTACATTTGAATGTAGTCATTGCAACGAAAGTGATTGTAGATAGCGATGATTTGCTTTCATGTGATTTTTAAATTTTTTAAAATATTGATTGAAAATAAGATATATGTAAACTGTTTATAAATTACTTAATCATTTTAATATAATGCTAACATTTTGTATAATTATAAGTCATAAATATTATTATGAAGCGTACCTTAAGCTTCAATTTATTTTAATTAATTTTAGTGGAATATCACAGATCAACATAAAATCAATGAATAAAATTATAAAACAAAAACACTTGCAATTCTTAAGAAACCATAATGAGTACTGCAACAGCTATTGAAAATGGATGCTATTTACTTTCAGAACTTTTCAAAATCGACTAAAATTAGTTTTTTTGGCTTTCAATAATAATGCAGTTATGGTAGATTGACGATGGTTTTCAATCATTACAACTTTCCATTTTCTTGAAAAACGAAATTCTTTTATGAATACTAATTAATACAAATATAAAAAAACAGGTTGCATGTCGATGCGATAATTCACATCAAGCTTTGATATATACAGATACAAATTTGTTTTTATACAGATTTGTATTATTTTGTAATACAAATATGTTAAAATCACATCTGTATCTGTCTTGCGGGAACGAAGCTTAAGACATCACTTCAAAACTGCACTGAGGAAATCATAAGATCGAAACACGTGTCTAGTTGAAGTGATCATTGTCATATTTGTATTCACAAATACTTGATGTGTTTATTTTTTTGTATATTCAGCCATCTGGCTAAGAGTTAATAGAACTACACTATTATATGTACTTTTTGTCTCCTAGAAGCGGTCTAGCCGTTCATGAGAAAGCGCTCATACTGACGGGCCTTTTTTGTCCGTCAGATACCGCAAAATATCTCTTGTCAGACGTCGTGATATATCTATTATCAGCTGAACGTCACTTTATAACTGCACTGGGGAGATCGTAAGATTGAAACATGTGTCTGTAGTTGAAGTGACCATGGGTTAAATACTTTGTGTATCTCCCTCCACGTGTACATATACAGATATATTTTAACATTTGATAAATTATTGGAGGTTTTCGGCTTTTATATGAAATATTTACAAATATCAAGTTAGATGTATGTAATTGCAAAGTAAGGGGGGAAACATTGCTGTCTACAAATTACAAAGCAAATCATACGAAATTTTTAATTGAAAAAATGTCTATGTTGGGACTCGAACCCAAGTCTACAGCTTTCCGGGCTGTCGTCATTACCACTAGACCACAATAGACCCAGGTTCAAGTTATTCAGAAATGCATATAAAGAACAGTGTTAATGAATCAGATGTCAGTTATTGAATGTAGATGTCAAGTTGAAGGCAGAAGTCAGTTTTGAAAGCTCATGTCAGTCTTGATAGCAGATGTCAGTTAGTGAAAGCAAATGTCAGTTACTGAAAGCAGATGTCTGTTTTGAAAGCAGGTGTCAGTTATGAAAGCAAACGTCAGATTAGAAAGCAGATGCCTATTTTGAAATTAGATGTGAGTTATTGAAAGTAGATGTCAGTGTTTTGAAAGCAGATGTCAGATTTGAATGTTTGAAAATGCTAATTATTACTCCAAAGCTATATAAGTGATTAGATTAGATAATTTCTTAGCCGTTCATTAAATATAACATTTGATAAATTATTGGAGGTTTTCGGCTTTTATATGAAATATTTACAAATATCAAGTTAGATGTATGTAATTGCAAAGTAAGGGGGGATGTAAACATTGCTGTCTACAAATTACAAAGCAAATCATACGAAATTTTTAATTGAAAAAAAAGTCTAAGTTGGGACTCGAACCCAAGTCTACAGCTTTCCGGGCTGTGGTAATGACGACAGCCCGGAAAGCTGTAGACTTGGGTTCGAGTCCCAATATAGACATTTTTTCAATTAAAAATTTCGTATGATTTGCTTTGTAATTTGTAGACAGCAATGTTTACATCCCCCTTTACTTTGCAATTACATACATCTAACTTTATATTTGTAAATATTTCATATAAAAGCCAAAAACAACCAATAATTTATCAAATGTTATATTTAATGAACGGCTAAGAAATTATCTAATCACTGATATATTTTAACATATGTATTTGTATTCACAAATACTTGATGTGTTTACACATCGATATGCTACTTTTTGGTAAATTCTTTTATGATGCACTATGAAATGAAGTTCCAGCAACTGCAAATATTATAGCCCAAAAATCTTCTAATGATTTAATTATCCTAAGATCTTTATCATAAACACACATTTTCAACATTTAACTAATTCAAAAGAAAACTCATCTTCGATCTTTAATAATAATTCAGGTATGGTAGATTGGTAATGGCTTTCAATTATTACATTCATTACAACTTTTCCATTGGTGTAAAATCTAACATCAATTCTTTTATGATGCACTATTAACAAGAGTTCTCGCAGCTACAAATATATCCCAAGTCTTCTAATTATGTAATTATCCTAAAATATTTATGATAAACACACATTTTTAACAATTAACTAATTTGAAACAAAACTCAGTGATGACATACCAAATGTTGAAGAAAATTTTATATGAATATGTAGAGTATTACAATTAATACCCTCCTCGAATTCAAATTTATTACATTTATAGATTAAGATTTCGAACTACGCCGAAAGTACAGACAATATACAACTTTTATAAAGAACTGAGCATCACAAATACAATTGCAGTATGCAAATTGTTACCGTATTTTCTACCCAAGAATCATAGCCCATTTCAACTCTACATCCGAATTACTCATATGGGGGAGGTTGTGAAAGTGAAGGAAGCAATAGGCATTTACGAAAATTGCACGGGTATATACCGTACCCACATTTACGTTCGAAAATTATGATTGTTAGTATTGTTACCGGTTAAAAAGTGAACTGTTCGAAAATTAGCATGCACCCGGTTTCTATTTTTTGGATCGAAGTTGATCGACGGTGCATACACTTCATATATTCGGTAGATAAACATAACCCCTTACACTGCTTTACACTTCCATTCATTCGTCGTAATACAGATAGAAAATGTGGAAATTAATGGAAATATCGTAAGGCATCATTCGTAATATAATTTTTATCGAAACTTTATGTGAAAACATATGTTGTAAGAAAATCAGATATCTCATTATCTCTTCACTATCTAGTAGCTCTGTCACTATAGCAAGTACAGTTTCTTCGTACATTTTAATCGCGTTAGGGACTCAAAATCTCAATTAGCTTGCAGCTGTAATAAAAGCGCTTTTATTTATAGGTTAGAAATCATTTAGTCAATTGCACCACAGCCGGCCTTCGGAATTGATTAAACCCGATGCATTTACCGTAAATCAGCTGATTATCTAGTGCATTGCATACCTACCGATGCAATTTTAGTAAATGCCTAATATGAATTCATGTATTTTCTAAATTTTATTATTCAAATTCTCAATTATGGCGATATGATTTGATTGAATGTTTTCTACAGTTAACAATATCAAAGTTTACATTCAATATCTGAAGTGTAATTAACATTTTAAACAACTATATCAAGAATTAAATATCAAAACTATAAAAGAAGAAATAGCGCAACACTCAAAATCAGGCGCGGCTCGTGATGACGTATTTTGGTTTGCAGTACAATGATCCGAGTGCTTGGTGTATTCTCGTGTACTAACTGTAACGTTTGCTTAGTAACACCGAAAACACACGAGGCACTCGTATCATTGTACTGCAAACCAAAATACGTCATCACGAGCCGCGCCTGCTCAAAATGATCAGAACTGAATTAGTGGCAATCCCAAACGACTTGCCAGGAAATTATTTGCTACTTCAAGTATCACGGGACTGAAATAGTGTGATCCAATCACAGTATAAATACAGGTTCATACTTATAGATATAGATTGTTATAATTATCTATGTCTATACTATCCCATTACTAATGACACAATATAAACCTTATCAGTATTTTCTTGTCGGCACCTTTCATCTTTTGAAATAAAACAGTAATACGCGTATGCAACTCGCACATGTTCGCTTTGTAACGGTAATTTAAAGAACTAAAATGCATCTAATCTGTAGTAACATGTAAAAAGACAATGCAGAATTAAGAGGAAATAACTTTACAAGTAAAGGTTTTATTAATCTTATAGTGACAATAGTATCTTGTTATCGTACTAGTTTAACATATTAACCTTCAACAAATTATTACAACTTAGATTACAACCTTATAATAAATATCATAAATTGTAGTTGTATAAATTACCAACAATAATGACCATAATTATAAAAGATGTTGAAAATGTCCACCACCTTCCAAGCATTTTACGCACCTCCTCCGAATGCTACTAAATACATTTTGCAGTATGGGACTATTTCTAATTTCACTAATTTTATTTATAATTCTGTCTTGGATATTCTGTCTTTTTAAAAAAAGGCCATAAATAGTAATCACACGGTGTAAGATCACAAGATCTTGGAGGAAATTCATGATCGCTGTTCAAACTAATTAAACGATTTCCAAACACTTCTTGTAACATATTCATTGTTTCCCCCGCTGTGTGAACTCTAGCACCATCTTGTTGAAAGTATCCCAAAGCTAGTTCATCATCGCGAAGTTGATTAAAGAAAGGCAATAGTATTTCCTGTCGACATCTTTCTGCAGTCAAGGTACCATTAAAAAAAAATTGGACCAGTAATCCTTCTTCTACTTATAGCGCACCAAACACCAACTTTCTGAGGATGTAAAGGAGCTTCAACATAAAAATTATTGGGCTTTGTATCACTCCACATTCTCATGTTTTGCGAGATAACATATCCACTAACATGAAACCATGCTTCGTCTGAAAAGAAAGTTTGGTCTAGGACATCATCATTAAAATTATTTGTAAACCATTCGCAAAATACTACTCGTCGCGGATAATCAATATCGAGGATTTCTTGCAAACAAGTTATACGATATGGGAATAACTGTAAATCTTCTTTTAAAACATTATGGCAAGAACCAACTGACAAGCCGGTTTGTTGAGCAAGAGTTCTTACTGAAGTTTTAGGGGCATCAGTCATTATTACTCTAACATTCCCAATCACTTCTTCTGTCCGGACTTTTGGTCGACCACCATCCTCTTGGCGGCCCACACTACCAGTTTGTCGAAAAACTGGAACAATTCTGATTAGTGTACACTGAAAAGTATTATAATCAAAAGCAAGGTTGAGAAATTCATCTCGAAATTCTTCCAAACAAGCTTGTATTAGTATCTTCCAGGCGCGGCTCGTGATGACGTATTTGGGGGTGCAAGTACAATGATGCGAGTGCTTCGTGTATTCTCGTGTACTAACTGTAACGTTTTCTTAGTAAACACCGAAAACACACGAGGCACTCGTATCATTGTACTTGCACTCCCAAATACGTCATCACGAGCCGCGCCTGGTATCTTCGATATTAGATTCTGACAATTTTTGACAGACAACAGTTGACATTTAATAATTATTACAAATCAGATACTTAAGTAAAGATATACGATTTTTTGTTCAGAGCCCACTTGACTTCGAATATTTCTGAACACCCGTTATATCAGACTGTATTACTTCTACAATAAGCGTCAAATTTGTGTGCCCTATTATAATTTTTGCGTCATGCGCGACTTACCATTTTATTTTAATAATTTCCCCTAGTGAAACTACTAATTAAGTTTATACTGCGCTACGGTTCTCAACATTTTTTCTCTCCACCTGATGACGAGTTATTTCTATAATTCGATTAGAGGAGAATATGTGCGCGATGGGCATTTGACACTTTTAGCCAAGAGGGGTGACATGAATGGTGATAGGCTAGGCTACGTCATTGTTTCTAACTGCAATAACTTCATCATTGTGTTTTCGTTTTGTATTTTGCTGTTTTCCGCCATTACTGAAACCATTTTTGCATAACCGCAGCTGGTCCGACGCATACTCCAAGTTGCGAACCGCTGCACTAGACATCGAACAATAGTTGATGTCCCGAAAGTCCTAAACCTTAGATACTAAACTTTACCAAAACTTAAATTAATAATTAATAGCATGAAACTGGAAAGCATAGCTATTTTTTCTTAATTTGGCTAACAATTACGCAACTCTAATTGTCAGCCGGAAAGTACGATTCGAATTGCTATACTAGACCTTCCACAACTAAAATAGTTTTTGTATGCCCTCCATGTTGTTTAGTATAAGACAGTTTGATGAAAATACCAGTGCCTAATACAATGAAAATATTTTATGGAGAATACCAATGGACAGTATCTTACTATCTTAAACAATGTGACGATACAAAACATATTCCTTATTGTTTATTTTGAGCAAATTACAATAAATCACTGAGATTTGTAGCTATCTGTGTAAGTATAAGAAACCATTATTAAATCAGTTTTTTACATTATTAAAATTGTAATTAACCTCTAGACGTTAATTACAATTATAGAATTATTGTAGAATAATTTATTAAAGAGTAAAATCTGTAAAAAGGGCACTTAAATTATATTACAAGCAAATTAAATTATATTTAAATAGATAAAATTGGAAAAATCTTCAAAAGCGGCTTTTCCAGTAACTTTAAATGATATTTTTTTTATAGTCGTAATTACCTATTAAATAATTAAGTTGTGAATCGTAGGCAACCAAATATATGGTTTGATACCTGACAACAGCAGTAATTCTAAAACCCAGTAAATTATTTCGGTTTAAAAGTTCGGTAAAGATGAAATAACAAGACAATTAATATGAAATTCGGTAATTTAATTATATTTAAAATTTGTGAAAACTAAAAGTTGAATGAGAACAATTTAAAAAATGCTTTTTCAATGCAAATAATAAAAAATCACAACAGATCTTGGAAATGTTAATATGACATAAAGATAGGGAAAACTTATTTTACTCCCAACTTAAATTTTTAATTTCGAGTCGTTAGTCATTTATGAACACAATGTATATTATCCCTAAAATGCTTAAATATTCCACAGGAAAATTATGCTACATATGTACATCTGTATATTAGGTTGCATAACTTCAAATTATGTAATAATTTAACACTCAGTTTTTTCAACTACCAACTAATCTAAAATATGCTTTATCAATCATACCATGTGGCCGGGTGCGTCTGCACTATAGCGATACCTGTAGTGTAAGCAAAACACACAGAGGTGTCCGTGTGTTAGAACGGTAAAGAAGTAGACGCAATGTTCCAATGTGTAGTCGCGCAAGCGCATTAGCCTGACGATATAAACATTGCAACTAACACCCATATGCGGGAGCGACAGCTAATGCGCTTGCGCGACTACACATTGGAACATTGCGTCTACTTCTTTACCGTTCTAACACACGGACACCTCTGTGTGTTTTGCTTACACTACAGGTATCGCTATAGTGCAGACGCACGCGGCCACATGGTATATCAAAGTATGTACTCGCTTCGACGTGTAGATTACTTACAAATCCGTAAGAAAAAGTGAGGTCGTTTTTGTCCGTTTCAATGTTCACGATTTTTGCCTATTTTCACGATTTTTTTTCGCCCAACACACACACACACATCCTTCCTATAACGTGGAAATATGTAGAAGTATGTTTTTATGTCCCTGACAGCAACGATGTTGAGATTGTTCATCCTTCGATTTTGACTATCTTAAATTTTACAAAACGCTTGCCTTTGAACGCCAAATGCAGCTTAGAACATAAAAAAATAATCACTTGGAAACAAATCAGGTCGATACGGAGGGATGTAAAAGCAATAAAATTTGATTCTTTGTTAAAAAAACAATTGACAAGCGATGAGAAGATACCCTACACCCAATCACGCTGATATTTAAAAGGAACACGATGAATTCGCCCCGCCAAAAACTTTATTACGTACAAATAATACAATATGAAACAGACATGTAAATAATTTACATATCTGTAACTGTACACATGGACAATACACCTCGTATTTTCAGCATTTACTTCTGCTTAATACATATGTTTCTGCCATCTAGGCGTCATCAGTCAAGTTAGTGAAGCAATGTATACAAATTGATACAAATCTGTTAAACAACTGATTTGTATCTGTATTTATATTTTATTGAAATCGCTCACAAAGATAAAGCAAGTTTCGTCCTATAAGGTGACACTATTTAATAAGTGACATCTTACGGACGAACGAGACTATGTCGGAAGGCGACCTTTCGTTCGAACAGCTATGCTGTTTCAGGAAACGAACAAATACGTATGTCGGTGTAGTCCATTAACAACGAGCCAGATGGCGGTAAATATACAAAAAGGTTGTGTTTATGTATGACTGATGACGCCTAGATGGCAGAAACATATGTATTAAGCAGAAGTAAATGCTGAAAATACGAGGTGTATTGTCCATGTGTACAGTTACAGATATGTAAATTATTTACATGTCTGTTTCATATTGTAACAAATGCTTTATACGTGCATAACGTATTGTCATACATAAACACAACCTTTTTGTATATTTACCGCCATCTGGCTCGTTGTTAATGGACTACACCGACATACGTATTTTTTCGTTTCCTGAAACAGCATAGCTGTTCGAACGAAAGGTCGCCTTCCGACATAGTCTCTTTCGTCCGTAAGATGCCACTTATTAAATAGTGTCACCTTAAAGGACGAAACTTGCTTTATCTTTGTGGGCGATTTCAATAAAATATAAATACAGATACAAATCAGTTGTTTAACAGATTTGTATCAATTTGTATAAATTGCTTCACTAGCTTGACTGATGACGCCTAGATGGCAGAAACATATTGTCGTGGTTTTTTCCCCGAAGAATTATATTGAACTAACTGTGTATATATATATGACATTTATTTAAAATGTTCGTTGATTTTATATTGTCTATTTATAAATGTTGATATTTTAAATTTATTCTTATGTTCAGGTCTGTATAGTTATTTTATTAACAGGAAAGAGTCCGTCTGGCGGTCCCATCTTGTAGCTTTTTCGCTTGATGCCGGTTTGTGCATCCGATTGAATTTAGAGATACCAGAGGTGTTGAATTGTACGTTTGGGATAAAAAAACTTCATTTTTTATCTCTAGTTTTTGATTTAAAGTCGGTTTATTTTATTTGGAATGTTTTTATTGTGCTTTTAAATTTCATTTACGATTTTAACGAGTGGTTGTGATCTCGTTTGTATTAAATTTAAATTTATATTTGGTATCTCTCGATATAGTTTTTTGTGTGTAAAAGTGTTAGGTAGTTAAGTAAGTGCTTTTTACATTTGCATTATATAAATTTCTGTTTCACGGCTATTTGATGATATTTGTATTTAGTTGTAATTTTTGAATAATTTTTTTCTATTAGCGTATAATATAGAAAGCTAAGAAAATTACCGTATTTTTTTTTTAGGGAGTTTTTCATATCACAGGATTTCAAAAGATTTTGAAGGTCAGGTTGGAGGGGAGATTTGTCCTTGTGTTTATTTGCGCACGAGTAATGTAAATTTCGTGTTTTGACGTTTAGTCTATTTACGGCTGATTTGTTTTGAGCTTATAATTTAGTTTTTAAAATAGAGAATTTTCTTAACAGTCTATTAGTTTGATGTTTGCTCGCGAGTCACAGGAGGCTTTTCTCTGTGTGCGTGTTAATTATCACACAGACTTTTTACTCCTAGCTACTGTTAATATTGCTTTAGCTCTCTTTGCACTTTGAAAAGAGATTTTTTTTTCTTTTATTTTTTTAAAATAAATTAGTTAAGTAGAAGTGTGAATTTTCTTTGACTGTTGTTATTTGTCCACATCTTTTGCTTGAGAGATATCAGGGAAAGCTCGAGAGAAGGAAGTTTCAAGCAGAAGTATCTACGACTGAAAGCATCCGGACATTTGTTGTGAGCTGAACTAATAAGCAAAGGCGCAGTTCACAGCAATATGGAAAACCAGCAAAGCCCGACAGTATCTCCCGGACATTAAGTATTTATTACCAAAACACTCGCAGCCTTCGCTGTAAGTCGCATATTTTCTATCCAAGTTCTTCTGATTTGGCATATGATGTCATACTTATATCTGAAACATGGCTTGACGAGTCTTTCGACAGCTGTGAATTTTTTCCTCCCTACTACAATATTGTCAGATGCGACAGAGATTTTGCCTCTGTGGGAAAATCTACAGGTGGTGGTGTTCTGTTGGGCTTAGCAACTGAATTTACATTAGAGGTGCTTGACATCTCTGAATTAAAAACTCTGGTGCCGTCGATTGACCTTCTCATTTGCAAGTGCACTATTCATAATTTCAATTTCTATATTTCCGTTATATACATTCCACCTGAATTACCGAATTCTGCTTTGGATACCTTCTTCGAAGCACTTCAAATCCTTATAATAAACAAACCTATTTTAATTATTGGTGATTTTAATTTACCACAATATTATGAACATATTAGTTCCAGTACAGTGAGTACTAGAGTTTCTGCTTTCCTGGAATTTTGTGATTTTTTACAACTCAAGCAATACAATGCGATTGTGAATGCTGACGGTCGACTTCTTGATTTGATCTTGTCGAACTTGGATCACAATCTAAGCACTACCCACGACCAGCATCCCTTTGTTCCTGAAGACGCATATCATCCTGCCTTGTCAGTTAATATGGAGTTTTTATCTCCATTGAGACCGGATCAGTTTCCATCTACTAACTGTCAGTACAACTTCAGAAAGGCGAATTATGAAAAACTGTATGAGGACCTGGTGGAGGTTTATTGGTCCTTTCTGGATGGTATTAATGATGTTAATCTCGCCCTGGATTGGTTTTACAATGTTCTGAGCGATATATTTGATTCAACTATTCCGAAGATGTCGAGAAGCACCTCGCATTTTCCTGCTTGGTTCAATAATGAAATTAAATGTAACATTAAAGCAAAAAATTATTATAGGCGTAAATGGAAAGGTACTAATAGTCCGATGTTCTATGAAGAGTTCAGAAGACTGCGTACACTAACGAAAGCACAAATATCTACTGCTTATACTGCATACATGGTGAATATAGAGACCAGCATCACGGCGGATCCTAGAAGAATATGGTCTTTCGTACGTTCCCGGAGGGGAACCTCACGTATTCCTGGAAAACTATTTTATAGAAATGCTTGGCTTGACAAACCACAAGCCATTGTAGACGCATTTGCCAGTAATTTCTCGGAAATGTTCTCGACCGCCAATATTGTTGACTCTCCCACTCTAAAATCTCAATGTCAGCCGTTTTCTCTCTGTCGCATTACTGAACATACTATTTCCAGCATAATGGCTACTTTTCCTGATAAGTTTACTTCTGGTGATGATGGCATTCCCAGCTTCCTGATCAGGGACACCAAATTTGTTCTATCAGCACCACTAACCAAAATTATAAACCTAGCACTGCAGACATCATCCTTCCCCGATAGATGGAAGTGCGACCGTATTGTTCCTGTATTCAAGAAGGGTGACCGTTCTAACACACGGACACCTCTGTGTGTTTTGCTTACACTACAGGTATCGCTATAGTGCAGACGCACGCGGCCACATGGTATATCAAAGTATGTACTCGCTTCGACGTGTAGATTACTTACAAATCCGTAAGAAAAAGTGAGGTCGTTTTTGTCCGTTTCAATGTTCACGATTTTTGCCTATTTTCACGATTTTTTTTCGCCCAACACACACACACACATCCTTCCTATAACGTGGAAATATGTAGAAGTATGTTTTTATGTCCCTGACAGCAACGATGTTGAGATTGTTCATCCTTCGATTTTGACTATCTTAAATTTTACAAAACGCTTGCCTTTGAACGCCAAATGCAGCTTAGAACATAAAAAAATAATCACTTGGAAACAAATCAGGTCGATACGGAGGGATGTAAAAGCAATAAAATTTGATTCTTTCTTAAAAAAACAATTGACAAGCGATGAGAAGATACCCTACACCCAATCACGCTGATATTTAAAAGGAACACGATGAATTCGCCCCGCCAAAAACTTTATTACGTACAAATAATACAATATGAAACAGACATGTAAATAATTTACATATCTGTAACTGTACACATGGACAATACACCTCGTATTTTCAGCATTTACTTCTGCTTAATACATATGTTTCTGCCATCTAGGCGTCATCAGTCAAGTTAGTGAAGCAATGTATACAAATTGATACAAATCTGTTAAACAACTGATTTGTATCTGTATTTATATTTTATTGAAATCGCTCACAAAGATAAAGCAAGTTTCGTCCTATAAGGTGACACTATTTAATAAGTGACATCTTACGGACGAACGAGACTATGTCGGAAGGCGACCTTTCGTTCGAACAGCTATGCTGTTTCAGGAAACGAACAAATACGTATGTCGGTGTAGTCCATTAACAACGAGCCAGATGGCGGTAAATATACAAAAAGGTTGTGTTTATGTATGACTGATGACGCCTAGATGGCAGAAACATATGTATTAAGCAGAAGTAAATGCTGAAAATACGAGGTGTATTGTCCATGTGTACAGTTACAGATATGTAAATTATTTACATGTCTGTTTCATATTGTAACAAATGCTTTATACGTGCATAACGTATTGTCATACATAAACACAACCTTTTTGTATATTTACCGCCATCTGGCTCGTTGTTAATGGACTACACCGACATACGTATTTTTTCGTTTCCTGAAACAGCATAGCTGTTCGAACGAAAGGTCGCCTTCCGACATAGTCTCTTTCGTCCGTAAGATGCCACTTATTAAATAGTGTCACCTTAAAGGACGAAACATGCTTTATCTTTGTGGGCGATTTCAATAAAATATAAATACAGATACAAATCAGTTGTTTAACAGATTTGTATCAATTTGTATAAATTGCTTCACTAGCTTGACTGATGACGCCTAGATGGCAGAAACATATTGTCGTGGTTTTTTCCCCGAAGAATTATATTGAACTAACTGTGTATATATATATGACATTTATTTAAAATGTTCTTTGATTTTATATTGTATATTTATAAATGTTGATATTTTAAATTTATTCTTATGTTCAGGTCTGTATAGTTATTTTATTAACAGGAAAGAGTCCGTCTGGCGGTCCCATCTTGTAGCTTTTTCGCTTGATGCCGGTTTGTGCATCCGATTGAATTTAGAGATACCAGAGGTGTTGAATTGTACGTTTGGGATAAAAAAACTTCATTTTTTATCTCTAGTTTTTGATTTAAAGTCGGTTTATTTTATTTGGAATGTTTTTATTGTGCTTTTAAATTTCATTTACGATTTTAACGAGTGGTTGTGATCTCGTTTGTATTAAATTTAAATTTATATTTGGTATCTCTCGATATAGTTTTTTGTGTGTAAAAGTGTTAGGTAGTTAAGTAAGTGCTTTTTACATTTGCATTATATAAATTTCTGTTTCACGGCTATTTGATGATATTTGTATTTAGTTGTAATTTTTGAATAATTTTTTTCTATTAGCGTATAATATAGAAAGCTAAGAAAATTACCGTATTTTTTTTTTAGGGAGTTTTTCATATCACAGGATTTCAAAAGATTTTGAAGGTCAGGTTGGAGGGGAGATTTGTCCTTGTGTTTATTTGCGCACGAGTAATGTAAATTTCGTGTTTTGACGTTTAGTCTATTTACGGCTGATTTGTTTTGAGCTTATAATTTAGTTTTTAAAATAGAGAATTTTCTTAACAGTCTATTAGTTTGATGTTTGCTCGCGAGTCACAGGAGGCTTTTCTCTGTGTGCGTGTTAATTATCACACAGACTTTTTACTCCTAGCTACTGTTAATATTGCTTTAGCTCTCTTTGCACTTTGAAAAGAGATTTTTTTTTCTTTTATTTTTTTAAAATAAATTAGTTAAGTAGAAGTGTGAATTTTCTTTGACTGTTGTTATTTGTCCACATCTTTTGCTTGAGAGATATCAGGGAAAGCTCGAGAGAAGGAAGTTTCAAGCAGAAGTATCTACGACTGAAAGCATCCGGACATTTGTTGTGAGCTGAACTAATAAGCAAAGGCGCAGTTCACAGCAATATGGAAAACCAGCAAAGCCCGACAGTATCTCCCGGACATTAAGTATTTATTACCAAAACACTCGCAGCCTTCGCTGTAAGTCGCATATTTTCTATCCAAGTTCTTCTGATTTGGCATATGATGTCATACTTATATCTGAAACATGGCTTGACGAGTCTTTCGACAGCTGTGAATTTTTTCCTCCCTACTACAATATTGTCAGATGCGACAGAGATTTTGCCTCTGTGGGAAAATCTACAGGTGGTGGTGTTCTGTTGGGCTTAGCAACTGAATTTACATTAGAGGTGCTTGACATCTCTGAATTAAAAACTCTGGTGCCGTCGATTGACCTTCTCATTTGCAAGTGCACTATTCATAATTTCAATTTCTATATTTCCGTTATATACATTCCACCTGAATTACCGAATTCTGCTTTGGATACCTTCTTCGAAGCACTTCAAATCCTTATAATAAACAAACCTATTTTAATTATTGGTGATTTTAATTTACCACAATATTATGAACATATTAGTTCCAGTACAGTGAGTACTAGAGTTTCTGCTTTCCTGGAATTTTGTGATTTTTTACAACTCAAGCAATACAATGCGATTGTGAATGCTGACGGTCGACTTCTTGATTTGGTCTTGTCGAACTTGGATCACAATCTAAGCACTACCCACGACCAGCATCCCTTTGTTCCTGAAGACGCATATCATCCTGCCTTGTCAGTTAATATGGAGTTTTTATCTCCATTGAGACCGGATCAGTTTCCATCTACTAACTGTCAGTACAACTTCAGAAAGGCGAATTATGAAAAACTGTATGAGGACCTGGTGGAGGTTTATTGGTCCTTTCTGGATGGTATTAATGATGTTAATCTCGCCCTGGATTGGTTTTACAATGTTCTGAGCGATATATTTGATTCAACTATTCCGAAGATGTCGAGAAGCACCTCGCATTTTCCTGCTTGGTTCAATAATGAAATTAAATGTAACATTAAAGCAAAAAATTATTATAGGCGTAAATGGAAAGGTACTAATAGTCCGATGTTCTATGAAGAGTTCAGAAGACTGCGTACACTAACGAAAGCACAAATATCTACTGCTTATACTGCATACATGGTGAATATAGAGACCAGCATCACGGCGGATCCTAGAAGAATATGGTCTTTCGTACGTTCCCGGAGGGGAACCTCACGTATTCCTGGAAAACTATTTTATAGAAATGCTTGGCTTGACAAACCACAAGCCATTGTAGACGCATTTGCCAGTAATTTCTCGGAAATGTTCTCGACCGCCAATATTGTTGACTCTCCCACTCTAAAATCTCAATGTCAGCCGTTTTCTCTCTGTCGCATTACTGAACATACTATTTCCAGCATAATGGCTACTTTTCCTGATAAGTTTACTTCTGGTGATGATGGCATTCCCAGCTTCCTGATCAGGGACACCAAATTTGTTCTATCAGCACCACTAACCAAAATTATAAACCTAGCACTGCAGACATCATCCTTCCCCGATAGATGGAAGTGCGACCGTATTGTTCCTGTATTCAAGAAGGGTGATAGCAGACATATTTCAAACTACAGACCGATTTCGCTCTTATCAAACTTTGCAAAAATTTTCGAACAAGTTTTGTTTGATGCTATTTACTTCAATACCCATTCATATATCACACAGCACCAGCATGGTTTTATGAAAGGTCGGTCTACTACTACAAATCTAGCTTGCTTTACGCAATATACGAATGAAGTCTTGGACAGTAGGGGTCAAGTGGATGTTGTTTATATGGATTATTCACATGCTTTTGATAGCATCAACCATATGTTGCTACTTCAAAAACTTGATAGCTTTGGCTTATCTCCGAATTTATACATGTTGTTGGGATCTTATTTATCTAATCGATATAATTATGTGTTTTATAATGGTTATAAATCGTACACCTTTGCAGTGGCTTCTGGAGTACCGCAGGGTTCCAACTTGGGACCTTTGCTTTTCTCATTATATATGAATGATCTTTTTCCACTGTTAAGATGTCAGGCGCTAGCTTACGCAGACGACATCAAACTATTTTCTGATATCGCCAAACCAGGTGATGCTATTGGCTTGCAGCATGATGTTAACATTCTTGTGGAGTGGTCTCAGAGGAATGAATTGTCTTTGAATATCGACAAGTGTGTGGTGATGTCATTCTCCAGGAAGAACGCACCAGTCTTATCACGTTATTTTATAAATAATCAGCAGTTGAATAACACAAACTCAGTAAGGGACCTGGGAGTGACGTTTGATCCGGAGCTATCTTTTAATGATCACATTGTGGGCATCTGCCACTCGTCTTCGAGAGCATTGGGCTTCCTCATTAGAGCCTCGGGGTGCTTCAGCAGCATCTCCTTGCTAAAATCTTTGTATTTCACTCTTATAGTTCCGAAACTCGAGTATGCGTCTATTGTTTGGTATCCCTTCTACATCTCGCAACAGTTTCCAGTTGAACGTATACAGCGCCGATTTGTAAAATACCTCTTCTTCAAATCTAATCGTGTATATCCTGACTGGAACACTTCCTATGAAGAACTGCTTCGACTCTATGGGGTTCAGTCTTTGACTGTTCGTCGAGTTAACTACAGCGCAAGGTTTCTTCATAATCTTCTCCACAATAAAATTGATTGTGCCGCGCTGTTGTCTAGGGTCAGATTCAATGTGCCTAGTGTGAGTACCCGTAACCCTGTTACTTTCTTGCTGTCGACTCCAAAGACGAATCTACTGATGAGATCACCGATATTCCACATGATGAGGAATGCTGAGGCATATTATAGTGACATATTCATTGGAAAGGTGGACACTAAGGATATGTGAACCTTGACATCATACTTATCGGTATTACTTATTTGTTATATATCAAAATTATTTTAGTTATGTAATAGTTTAACATAGTATGTATGTGTATTCATACATCTAATTTGTGTACTTATTGCTCTGTAATTGGGATTACCTGTTGGGCAAATAAATAAATATTATTATTATTATTATTATTATTATTATTATTAATATGTATTAAGCAGAAGTAAATGCTGAAAATACGAGGTGTATTGTCCATGTGTACAGTTACAGATATGTAAATTATTTACATGTCTGTTTCATATTGTAACAAATGCTTTATACGTGCATAACTAATTGTCATACATAAACACAACCTTTTTGTATATGTACAAATAATACTCAAATAAATAGTAAAGTATAGATTCTGTATTAATAAATAGCTTATAAAGTACAATCGTAAATATACACAAATTCCATCTTCTTTAACAACAGTAACTTATAATCCTACATGATATAAAATAAAATAAGTAATTAGTAACAAATCATTCAATAACCTACTATAATAGGCCCTAAAACGTCTTCAACATAATCGTATAACATTTGACAATTCTTCCTTGAATTAACATCGTTGCTACTGCCCCAAATAATCACTCCGTCGATGTTCATCGCTTTAAGAATTGTAAAAGTATTGGCCAGATCCTCCTAGAACAAGAAAAAAAGTATTTACTTAAATTTCGAAATGCTGAGGATTTTTTTTCTGATTAAAATACGTTCGTGCATTTACTTGTGTTTGAAAAAAAAATACCCGTATTTCAAACAAAGAATTTTTGTTTAGTAATCGTCCGCATTGTATTACAATATAATATTAAAATCTATTTACATAACTATTTCTTAATAATCCAGAATTATTTAAAAACTGAATTCAAGAGATTATATTCAGTTTTATTAATGATATTGTATGGAATTATGAAATTTTGTCACCACAATGTATACTATTACAAGCCCGGGCTTTTCACGTTTCTGTGTGCTAAGAATAATGAAATTATTCTATAATAAAATAATTAGTGCTGCTGGTGAAGTTTTATCAAAGGTCCAGGACGTGTATGATAATGGTTAAATTTAATAAACATATTACATCTTACTAACTAAATAAAACGCAGGAGCATTGTCCTTAAAGTTTGTATTTATTATTTACATAAAAGCAATTGAACCTGGTATATTTAAAAGTAATAGAATAAAAGTAATATAAACACGAGGAGCGATAAATAAGTAATTAAAAAGTAACACAAAATATACTGAAGCGAACGTTAAATTTGGTAGTAAATTAAATGTGAATTAATATAAAATAACCTCTGTATAGAACAATACAGAATTACCTTTAAGTGGCGAAGATGGTCGGCCACGTGATCCGCGAAGATATACTTGGACAAGTATATGTAGAGCGATGTTTGGCCGGAGGAACAAGAAATTAAATAGTTGAATTAATGTGAATTAGATTAAAGGATAATATATATTGAACAATACAAATTACCTTCTAGTTGCGGAGATGTAAGGGCACGTGCATTAAGGCCGGTACTTGAACAGAACGGCGGGTAAGATGTGTATCTTACGAGGGTTCTAAAGAGAAGACTGATTCGTGTCGAAGTAACACTGGTATAGAAAAAGGTCTGTTGTTTATGACCTAAGTTGAGAGAGGACCGATAGTGTCGATATCTTTAATAATAATTAATAAGAAGCGCGACCTGAAGAGGTGTTCTATCGATAGCATAAATATTATTAAAATATCCCTTGTGAACCAAGCTTCCAAATGATATGAAACACAACATATAAAAGAAGGTGCACATAATTAAATTAAACAACTTAAGTTTAACATCGAAATGTATATAGGATTTCAGATTTCAGGGACCGTTAAAGGCTTGTTGACGGGTGAGGTAGAAGACCAAAGATCTAGCGCAGCGCGATAACAAAAGAAAGACTTTCTACTTGCACACGAATATGTACAGAAAAATGTCTAAGTTAATTTATATATTTTAATATGCGAGATATTTAAAGAAGAAATATTATTTAAATTAAAATATTCTTATATGTGCAAAGCGTAACAATACCTACAAGATTTTGTATAAAGCAACGTTTTCAATAACACAAAAATATTATTAAAAATCTGATGTAGAGAACACAATACAAATTTATATTTGTGTGGAAATACGTGTTTCATCTTACTAAAAAATCATCAGTACGGTGTTGTGCAGAAAAATCGCGTACACCTATTTTTCAATATAACGAGCGATCAAGATAATTTGTAATCGAGTCATTCATGAAACCGAAATTGTATGTCGTTTCCGATTGTAACCGTTGCATAGTTATATACAACGTGTTTCAAAAAGAATTACATCTAGTTGTCCATGAATTTCTCCTATAAATAATGATGTTCTGCATTCTTGAAATGCGGATATAACGGGTGTTCAGAAACATTCGAAGTCAAAGTAGTCCTTGAAAATATGAAGTCATGTCTGATATAAACTGACCGGCAAAAAAAAAACCGCCCACCTTAAATTTTTAGCACAATGAACGCTCCAATCATTTTATCAGTTTCTATTGAAATTGAATCCAAGAACTAACATTGTATGTGCAACATATGCAAATTTTCTTTAAGTAATAAGGCAGGTAAGGCAGTAATAAGTAAATTTAATTTTAGAAAATAATAACAGTTTAAACGAAATTTTCTCTTAACTTCTAAAAATAAAATTGGTGTTGTTAATTCTAATCCAGAACCTCATCAATAGCGTGTATGTCCTCCACGACTATCAATTACATCGCGTAATCGTCGCGGCATGGAATTAATTAAATTTCTTATGTATTCTTGTGGAATTGCTTCAAATTCTTCTTGAAGCGCAAATCTCAGCTCTTACAAAGTATGTGGTACGACTGTGCGTCGGCGAATACGCCTCTGTAGTTGATCCCAAAGATGCTCAATAGGATTGAGATCTGGGCTACATGCAGGCCAGTTGAATGTGCGAATGCCGACCTCGTTTAAATACTCGGTTACGATTCGTGCAATATGATGCCTTGCGTTATTATGCATTAAAATGAAGCCTTCTCCAATAAAATGGGAAAATGGAATTACAGCCTCTTCAAGAACTTCTTCCACATATCTATGCGCATTTAAAGCACCATTTTCTATGAATATAAGGTCGGTACGTGATTCTGTAGAAATACCAGCCCATACCATAACAGAACCTCCCCGGAAAGGCACCCGTTCCGAAATGGTACAGTTTGCATAGCGTTCGTTCTGTCTTCTCCACACTCTTTCTCTGCCATCTGAAGATCGTAAACAGAAGCGCGACTCATCTGTGAACAAAACTTCACCGGAAAGGCACCCGTTCCGAAATGGTACAGTTTGCATAGCGTTCGTTCTGTCTTCTCCACACTCTTTCTCTGCCATCTGAAGATCGTAAACAGAAGCGCGACTCATCTGTGAACAAAACTTCACTCCATTGTTGAACATTCCAATTCGCATGCAAAAGCGTGAACTGAAGGCGCGCTCTTCGATGCCTGAGTAACAACTGCGTTCCAGTTGCCGGTCTCCGTGAATTCAGGCCACTCTCTCTAAGTCTTCGTCTTACCGTTCTCTCACTTATATCAACTCCTCTTACAGCTAGCAAACGATGTTGAAGTTGAACCGCAGTTGACCTACGGTCCCTTAGCGTGTTGAGGACAATAAAGCGATCATCAACTCTAGTTATTGCTCTTCTTCTTCCGGAACCTACTCGTCTAACAAATGTGCCAGTCTCTAAAAATCTATTCCAGGCATCCCGAACGGTAGTGCGTGGTATTCCCAAATGTTGGGACACATAGCGTTGACTACGTCCATCTTCAATTAATGCAACAATTTGAGAAACGTCTACCACCGTTAACGGCATTGCTATTGTTACAAAACTTGTGTATTAACTGTCAAATTTGACATTGATTTTAGATAGTAACGAACTAAGCCTACTTGGAATTTTTCATTTTAAGTATATGTCCTAAAAATGTTGTGCATTATTAAAATCAGTTAATATTGTCTAGTTGGGAATTTCATCACCAAAAAATAAAATCCATCGCCTTTTATAATGAAATAAATAATATGAAGCATTTATTAATGAAATATAATCGGATAAACTAAGCAAGTGTAAACAGAAAACATATTAGACGGGTGGGCGGTTTTTTTTGCCGGCCAGTTTAGATTGATACATTTACTTAATACAATTTTATAAGTTATCATACACGCAAATATACTTAAGTAAAGATATACCATTTTTTGTTCAAGGCCCACTTGACTTCGAACGTTTCTGAACACCCGTTACATTAAATGATGTAATCTATGGTTATCTACCTGTCACTGTCAAAATTTATCATTGAGAGATATAACTTGAACTAATGATTTTTTATTCACGTGAATATGACATAGTATAGCCTGAAATAGTACTCGACCGCTTTTAATCTTTCTTGTAAGTAACGTGATGCTATTTCCGAATTTAATGTGAAGCCATAATAGCAGTAACATATGCAAATGTTGCACGTGGTGGTAAAATTAGATTTAGATAAAGCTGCTGTAAATGGAGAATACCGTACTGGTTCCAGGACGATACCTTGACGAACAAGAGGATATAAATGGTGTTCTGTATACACTTTCTGACATTTAAAACGAAAGTGTCGCTAAGTACAATTCAAGCACTTCGTAGATATTTTCGAGTAGTCGTTTGAGTTTGCAAACAAGTCCTATGTGCTAGACTGTGCCGAAAGCCTGATTTATCTAACAACAACCCAGCAGTACTTTTTTTCTTCTAGGATTTTGTTTACCCTACTTACCAACCACTATATGCATAGGTTAAATGTAAAAGTTCCTCTCTGTAGTTGAATGAAATGAAATTTAAAAAATAGGAAATGAATTTTAAACTAATTTTATACTAAAATACTTATACAGGGTTGCCGTTTGAAATTCATCAAAAATTTCCAAATTTTTAGAGCCAAAATGTAATTAAAGCCGGTCCATATCTTTGTTTATCCTATATTTACCGAAATACAGATGTAATTCAAGTTCATTGGCCTGCAAAAAAATCGATAAAATTCCGGACGATACTTTTAACATATTGCTATGAATACTGGGTTAGTAGTGAGATGTACCACTATTCACACCAACTCTGTCCAGCTTAGATACTCAGTCGATTACTTTCTTTAAATGGGACTGCTTTCCTCTCCGGGTTTTCAATGGAAAACGTGGAAAAATAATTTAATTAATACCACAATCAGGCGCCACACAAAATTTATTTGTGAATATTTTTAGTTTTACTGAAGTTACTGTTATGCACACAAGTAGAAGGTTAATCAAAAGATACACACATTTAAATTTAAATGAATCTTTAATACAAAAAAAAAAAAAATTCTTTATAAAGTATAACGAATTGTGTAATACAAACTTACACTTAGAGGTGAAAGAATTTGTTGAAAATGCCCGCAAAACAAATCCAAACGTCCTCTGATTACTCCCGAACTAAATTAAATCTAATAAATTCCAAAGATACTTTTTTAATCTCACCCCAGATAAACAACTTCAAAAGTAAACAAACAGAACTGACAGACCGAAGCAAATCACTAACGCATGTGCAGACACATGTAATAAAAACTGTGCCCTTGAACACCAAGCGAACAAAATTTAAAAGTTATAGAAATTTTTTTATATAGAAATTTTAAAAACGTTCTTTGTCATTTATATATATATATATATCTATCGAAGATAAAATATATATATCAAAATTACCACAATGGTAAAATACAAATCAATACATACAAGAAAATACTAATAATAAAGATAATAAGAATAGTTTCTTTTACTTACGTAAATAAAATGTATTTTTTTTATACGAGACACCAGAGTTAGAAGAACGTACAAAAATTAAACAACTACGAGTTCTGCACACTCTTAAATAAATCGGTATTTATAACAAGCACCAAAACTAATTAAATCAAATCACGAAGCTACTAAACTAAGATAAAAAATATATCTTATAACTCACGTCTTCTCAACTCTGATAACAGTTAGTGTTTCCGGAAATGGCATGGAAAATCGGCGTACAACAACTACGCAAGTCAAAATATAATATATCAAAATAAAAATTGCATTCATAAACAATAAATTTCAAAATTGTACAGTGGCATCCAAAATAAGTGTACAACGATAAATTAATAAATTTTCAAAATGTTTGCGGGGAAAAAAAACAGCAATATGTTCCTATTCGTAGATAGTGAATGTTGTTATTTTCTTACCAAAACATACTCGACCGCACATACGGCGGATTGTGGATATCAATAATAACTTTTACGTCAAATATGTCGACAAACCTATGCCGCATTAATTAAAATGTGATTAAAATCAAATACTTTGAAAGTTGAACTTCCTTTAAACGTAAAATTATTATGTTTATAATAAAACAAAAGTCGTAGCGTGTCCAATTTTAATTATTTCTATGGAATTATTTACATATACATATATATATTTTCTTTTTTAATTTGTGTGTGGTACTGACAAATACCGACAGAACAATAGAATTAGTCGGTAAAGAGAATTACTGATGAATTAGGGGTGGCCTTATAGCTGCCCATATATTTAACTGCGACAGGGTCAGACTCGAATAAAGAAAAATCATGTTCTCGTTACTACGTCAACATTGGACTGCGATTTTTTTGTATAAAGGCATTACTCACATATATCTTTCACCTCTTTCTTCTTTGGAGCTATACACAACTAGCATTGTACAAAGAATTCAAATAAATTTTACCTCAAAGTAGCCCTTAGAAATTATGATTATGTCTTAGCTTGTTACTAATTTTAATAGGAATTTTGTTGGTTATGAGATGAGATGAGATATTTGATTGAAATGACAAATGTCAAAATAATAAAACGAACATTTTTAAGTGAATGAAATACAATGTTTATTTCCAACAAACAAGCAAAATTTTATAAAAATTATTCAAAGTGTCCACCACCTTGTTCGAAACATTTCTCACATCTTCTTCTAATGGAGGAAAAAGTGTTTTGTAGTATCGCATTGTCAATTCCATTAATTCTTTCAGCAATTCTGATTTGAAGGCCTGCAAGATCAGGTATCTGTACTTGATAAATTGAGTTCTTTAAGAATGGCCATAAAAAGAAATCACATGGGGTAATGTCACAAGATCTTGGTGGAAATTCATGTTCAGTGTTTAAACTTATCAACCGATTTTGAAAAAATTGCTGCAGAATATTAATTGTTTCACCTGCTGTGTGTGCTCTAGCTCCGTCTTGTTGAAAGTAACCCTGTGTTATTTCTTCGTCGTCAAGCTGTTCGATAAATGGCATAATAATTTCTTGTCGATACCTTTCTCCTGTTAAGGTTCCGTTAAAAAAAATAGGGCCAATAATTCTCCTTCGACTAAATTCTAAATTCTTCTAAACAATCTTGAAGAGAATACTGCCATTGTCCGTCAATCTTACGTCCGTTTCGAAAATAAGATTCTAGCATGAATGATTTGTGTTGTATAGTAAAAACCATGTTAAATCAATTTTAAATTACAAAGCAATTTTTGTCAACTATGCATCTGTCTAATTGACAACTAATGCAAATTTAAATTATTAATAATCATACGTTTTTAAAGGAATGGCCTACTAGAGGCAAAGCTTATTTGAACGCTTTTTATATAAAGGAAATTCTTCATGTTTAGCTTTTAGTAAGCAATTTCAAAGTCAGGAATTTAGTTTTTACTAAGCTGTCAGCATTCTTGCAAATTATTCGGCATTACTAGTATAATTTAAAATTACGACTTACCTTTGATAAGTATTCCTTAGTGTCTCTGTATTTCATCCATATATACGGTAGAATTTTAGGTTTTATTGGTACTTTATTTAAGGTACTAATTATCCTTTCCGACTCCTGAATACGGCCCTGGATCATTTGAATCATTTGCTGAGAAGTCATGCCTGCCTGGGGCAGGTATAAAGATGGATAATATGCCGTACTGGCAGAAAATAACCACTTTATTCTGCAAATTTAAAAAAGACATTGGTTTTTAATACCTATTTAATTAAATCAAATTTAACACCCAATTTATATACAGTTTTTATATGGAGTGTTGAGAAAAAAAGTATATTATTTCAAGTTTAAGTATGAAGCGAAATAAAACGATGTCTCTTTATGAATATGTGCTGGCAAATGAGTGGTTTATGAAAGGTTTTAATTTTTTAAACTTCTATCTTAAATTTTAGAGTTATTCAGTGCCTTAAACGATTAAAGCTTACAACAGGTCTTTATATAAAAAATATACAAGTGTCCCGTATCGTTATGTTCAAATTTTAGGAGTGTAAAGTAGACTTCATTTCAAGAAACAAAAACTCAAAACTTGTATATCCATTCTTATTTGTTTCAAAGTTACAGATCTATGAATATGATTGTCAGAACATGAAAAAAATGTAATCCTGATTTTATTTAAAAAAAGTTACGATTCAATAACAGGCCTGTGATTGTTAACGTCGCATAATAAAATGTTATCCTAAAATAAATAAAAACGTGTCGTAGTGCGTACAGTAATTTCTTGAAGATCTACAAAAAAGAGTACTGGAAATTGATTTATGATAAAGAAGGTTCTTACTTATTTCGTAAGTGCTGAACCATGAATATCATACAATAAACAAATATTCAGATGACTGTTAACGTTGCATTTTTTAATAAAGGATTACATTACGTTTCAGTTCATACAACAGCTTATTAGTGAGTGGACATGTTTTCTTTATTCAAAATGCCTTACCGATTTTCTTCTCAAGAGTATGCGGACATGCATTTTGTGTATGTCTACTGTAACGGCAGTGCACGTCAAGCAGTTATTGAATATCGACATCGGTTTCTCGATAGGCGCATTCCTCATTACAGAACGTTTCTGGAAGTACACAGACAATTTCGGGAATGCGGACTGCGTGATTATCTTTTCGACCGAGGAGTAAATTTGCCAGCAGACTTAGAGGAGAAGCAGTAGCTATTGTTACAAGGGATCCAACTCTCAGTGTACGTCGAATCGCTAGACAACTAGGAGTTCCACGAACGACAGTTTGGCGAATTTTAAAACGTGAGAGCTTATATCCATATCACTATCGCAGGGGACACGGTTTGCTTGAGGTAGACCACTATGCTCTAGTTTATTCTACCTGGATATTAAGACAGTCACGGCTTCATTTTAATTTCTGCAGAACAGTCCTCTGGACAGATGAATCTACGTTCACGAGAAGTGGTGTTACAAATCTAAGAAACCTGCACAGGTGGTCATCAGAAAATCCCAAAGCTATACGCCCATCTAAATTTCAACATGAATTTTCTATTAATGTTTGGACGGCCCTAATCGATAACTTGTTGATTGGTCCTGTCATTCTTCCTGGGAGGTTAAATGCTGACAATTACCTTCAATTTCTTATTGACGGACTACCAGGTCTTTGAGAGGACGTCCCACTGAACGTTCGACGAGACATGTGATTTCACATGGATGGGGCACCACCACATTTCGGAATTGCTGTCCGAAATTGGGTTAACGTCAATTATCCTGGATGGATTGGTCGAGGTGATCCTGTTGCATGGCCACCCAGATCCCCCTATCTTAATCCCATTGACTTTTATATATGGGGGTACATGAAAAATTTATTCACCTGGCTGCCGAGCAAATCCGACAAAACAAGTTGAAATTCTGATAAGTATTTCTTCTGTTGACTTACGGGAACAAGCCTGCATTCAACAAGGAGGTGGACATTTCGAAAATATTATTAATTGAACTTTTTTAAATAAAATCAGTTTTTATTGACTTTAGGATTACATTTTTTTTCATGATCTGACAATCACATTCATAGATCTGTAACTTTGAAACAAATAAAAATGGACATACAAGTTTTGCGTTTTTGTTACTTGAAATTAAGTCTACTTTACACTCCTAAAATTTGAACATAACGATACGGGACACCTTGTATACACGCTGCCCAAGTGTACAAACTAAACCCCAAAATGTTCTAAAATTTTATTATGTCCAATCTAAGAAGTCTTATGGTTAACCTAATATAATGCGAAATACATCTGGTACCACTTTCGATATGCCATCAACTATAGTTGATGCTTTTCAAATTTTTTTTAACTCGGCTTATACTCATACAAATATACGGACTGGTGCTTCGGAATCCACTATAAATTTTCACCCGTTAGCTATCAATCATATTAACGATTCACGATTCCGAGATTCAGCAGGCATTTAATAAAGTGAAGAATGGCCAAACAGTTTTCTGGTTACACAGATCGCCTGTTTCGATTAGACCACTATCTTACCTTTTCAATATTTTACTTTCTGTGGGCATCTTCCCTGATGCATGGAAGATTGTCCGATTTATTTATTTGGGAAGCAAGTGTGGATTACGTCCTCGTGAGGTACCTACACCCTGGGCAATGTTAAATTAGATCAACGGCAAAATATCCATACACAGAAAGATACTGTGATATACAGAGCAACATTCAATGCTAAATCCACGAATACTACGTGGCTTGCACGATGTTTATATACTCGTGCATCGCTTGGTGAAGATCTGGTTGTACTCGGCCAGCAGGAGACAAACGTTTCCAGGGTAGATCAATGAAGACAATCCTACTTTGAAGTTCCCTTAGATATATTATTTTCTGTATTTATAACGCATCTCATTCGGAATAAATAAATTGTCTGATTAATGCCGATTCATGAAAGTGGTGACACTGCTTTGATAGAAAATTATAGCCTTATAGCAATTATAAATAACGTTGCAAAGATTTTTGAAGTGTGCTTATATAATATTATATTTCCCTCTGTTAGACCTCTTATATCTGAATACCAACATGCTCTCGTTAACAAGCGTTCCACTAAAACGAATCTCGCTGTAATAACTGAATTCATCTCGGAATGCTTAGATAATGTCGAACAGAAGAGATATTATTTATACAGATTTCGCCAAAGCGTTTATCCTATAAATCACCTGGAAATGCTAGCCAAAGTTAAATCCATAGGTTTTTCACCTTGTCTGACTGCCCTTATTAAGTCTAATCTGTATCGAATTCAGTATATCTCTTATAAGGGTCATAGAGTCAGCAACATCGCTTCGACTGAATCTGGATTGTGGGAGACTACTTTTTGCTGATGATTTCAAATTATTTCCAATTGCGTCCACCTCCAGAGACAAATAACAAAATTGCAAATATAATGCATGAATTTGTCCTAATGTTCTGTCATTTCCTTCGTGCCGAATACAACTATTATTAAATATAAATATAATATCAATGAAACATAATTAAACCGATGTGATTTTATTAAAGATATTGGCACCACATTCAATTGTAAATTTACCTTTACAACTCATCTGATGAATGACGTTTCATCTTCGATAAAATCATTGGGATTTATTATTCGTAGTGCCAAACAATTTCCGTGTTTAATTCAATCACTAGTCTCTATTTTGCGTAGGTACATGCGTTCTAGGCTGGTAGGGTGTTCTCTGATATGGTCCCCGTTTTATAATATTCACTAAAAAGCACTTGATAAAGTTCAACGCCGCTTTTTAAAGTTTCTTTATTATAAGCAGAATATAGTCTATGATGAGTGTATCCAATCCTTGCGACAGCGTTATTCCCAGGCGGATATTAAATTTCTTTTTAATTTATGTAATAATAATATGGAATCCACACCACCCACCCAACCAAATTGTAGTTACATTTTCGTAGAAATAGTTTATACGACCTAAAAAAGGTATATCACCCCTTACCACAATTATTAATCGTATCCTAAATACGTATTTTGACAACTACGATGTCATCATCAGTAGGTAAAACCACTAATTAAATGTCGCACATGGAGCACAGTAAAGCTAGAAAACCGCTTACGCAACAACTACTTTACACCGCGTCCCCGTATAGACTAATTTTAACATGCGAATATAAACTACGAAAAGATCGAAAAACACTTACCTCTTAGGGAAAAGGCATTCACATATGTTTACTCTCCAAGTTGAATTATACCGAACGAAAGAACGACAAACATTCCTTTCTTAAAGGGAACGGCACTGAACATGTCCTAATAACTTCAATTTTAAAACGACGATGACACAATTATGGTAATAAAAATGAAAAGAGACAACTGAAAGGAATCGGTGATCTATCGCCATTCATGGAATATTGTTTATTTTTCGCGATATGTATACTTTCATAAGCATCAAGTTCGCGGGGTTTATTAATTCCTTTGACCAGCTTCAACCCTGTAATCGACACATTGTGTAGTGTGCTTAAAGCGTGGTTGGCAACGTTAGATTTTTCCGGTCTATTGTATTTAATATGTGATATGTGTTCTTTAAAACGGGTTATTATTGGTCGTTTTGTTTGGCCTATATATTTCAAATTACAATCCTCGCAACTATTGTATTTTTTATTTTTGTTTTTCTAATTAATTTATTGATTATTTCTGTGTCAAAGCCATTGCATGTCGCGATATTTTTAATGAAATCCAGTTCTATTTCATATCTCTCTTTTGTTAACGGAAAATTTAGTAACCGATTGACTAAGAAATTAAAGGAAGCTGTCTTATGTTGATAACTATGATTTGAATCCGCGGTGATGAATCTATTAACATTGGTTTCTTTCCGGAAAATATCGATTTCTATTTTATGTTTATTCCTAATCAGTAAAGTATCTAAAAATGGTATCCTGTCATTGTGTTCAATGGCTTTGACACATAAATAATCAATAAATTAATTAGAAAAACAAAAATAAAAATTACAATCCGCGAATCCACAAGTTTGATATCTCAAACTAACCAGGAGAAAAAGTACATGTGTTTACCATACCACCCCGTCACGAAAAGCATTAATAAAGTTGTGAAAGAAAGAGGTCTCCAGGTTGCCTTTCGATCTGAAAATACTATCAAAAGTCTCCTAGGGAATACTAAAGATAGAGTTAATTTTAATTCGAAATCAGGTATATACGAAATTAGTTGCGAGGATTGTAATTTGAAATATATAGGCCAAACAAAACGACCAATAATAACCCGTTTTAAAAAACACATATCACATATTAAATACAATAGACCGGAAAAATCTAACGTTGCCAACCACGCTTTAAGCACACTACACAATTTGTCGATTACAGGGTTGAAGCTGGTCAAAGGAATTAATAAACCCCGCGAACTTGATGCTTATGAAAGTATACATATCGCGAAAAATAAACAATATTCCATGAATGGCGATAGATCATCGATTCCTTTCAGTTGTCTCTTTTCATTTTTATTACCATAATTGTGTCATCGTCGTTTTAAAATTGAAGTTACTAGGACATGTTCAGTGCCGTTCCCTTTAAGAAAGGAATGTTTTCCGTTCTTTCGTTCGGTATAATTCAACTTGGAGAGTAAACATATGTGAATGCCTTTTCCCTAAGAGGTAAGTATTTTTCGATCTTTTCGTAGTTTATATTCGCATGTTAAAATTAGTCTATACGTGGACGCGGTGTAAAGTAGTTGTTGCGTAAGCGGTTTTCTAGCTTTACTGTGCCCCATGTGCGACTTTTAATTAGTGGTTTTACCTACTGATGATGACAACTTAGTTGTTTAAATACGTATTTAGGATACGATTAATAATTGTGGTAAGGGGTTATATACCTTTTTTAAGTTTTTACTTAACCACAGTCTCCAAAGAAAGAATTTTTAGTTTATACGACATTGAAAAGCAACAACTTCAAATTAACTAACTGTCAACTTACAGTAAACATTGTAACGAACTTTTGTTACCAAAGGCAACTTGATATTATTTGATTTTTATTTAAGTTTAATTTGATTGAATTCTGCGCCAAAACTTTTAGAGCATACCTACGTTAGAACATTTATAATTGAATTATGTACTAAGAAACGTACCTGTCGTTTTCTTGCACAATTTGAGGTGAGCAGTCTTTCTGCATGTTGTTAGGGGACATATTAAAACAGTATGGATATGCATAATAACCCCACTTAGCATATGGTCTCAGTTCCTTCACCAAATACAGAGTTTCTTCCATAAAATCTCTTGCGTACAATTCGAATCTTCTTTGGGCTTCACTTTCTAGATCTTTTCTGGACCATGCTGGATGCCTTCGCTTCTCGATTTGCACAGATAAATTCTTATATGGCAAAAGGGACCCCCAATTTTGACGATAGATCGGTCTCCAACTTTCGAAATCTATTATACCAATTCCTGATCGGATATTAAAATTATGTAATTTAGAGTGTTTTTTTGGAATTAATAATGAAATAATAAATATTGAAAAACAAGTAAAAGTAGTGTATTATTCAATTATACAACTTCAATACCTTTTCATGTAAGTTTTTTAGTTAAGCGCATATTTATAAGGCTTTAATTGAACTTAGAATACTACACTTCCTGGCAAACAGCAGTTTGCTAGAAATATTTTTGCAGCATTCAATTATACAATAAAATTTACAGAAAGCTAGTTCCAGTACAGTCTTTATAATTATTTCCAGAATTTAGATAATGTTGATCTAATCTAATGTTGATCGAAACATAATTTTCTAATTTTCACAAATATTTCATTATAGTAAGAATTTGTTCACCATTTTCACCAACACTGTGGCTTCTTCAGACTAATAGGTAAACCTAATTAGTAGAGACCGGACGCATCAGGCCGAAATTACGATGGACCATATAAATAGTCTATAACATCGCTAAATACAACACCCAGTAATTGAATAGCACTAATCGCTCGGTTAATCGCACATCTCATTTTTTGTCGTTGAATTGTGACGCAATTACTTCAATATTACAGTTAAATTCCTTTCTTCATGGGCGTAGATAGAAATGTGAAGAAATTTTCATAATTTATTTTATTTATTAGTTTATGTTTCGTAAGATAAATAAACTACGGTGAGTTAGTTTCTTTTTTTCATTGTTTTAACTGCTAATTACATACTTCGTAATTTTGGTAATAGATCCTGTTTAATATCGTTTCATCGAATCTACTTCTCCCAATTATTTTGACGTAAGTGTCCGGTGAATTTTGTTAAGTTTCAATAACTTACGCATACATTTTTAATTTTCATTTACATATTTAGATCTAGAATATTGTTTAAGTTACTTTTTCAGATATGATGTGGAACAACGTCGAGAATGGCATCGTAAAACAATGGCGAGTTGTATTTAGGGTCGAACTGATTGTATGTCTATTGCCAGTGATTCCGAAAATGTATTGCAAAGTCTGTTAAATATCGATAAAAAATTCCAATAAATCGCACGTAAAACGTCACTTAGCATCGCAAACACACACAGAAATTAGACATGTTAGAATCTGATAATTTTAACGAAGAACTCTGAAACTTTAATGGCGGCAAATATTCCATTAAATAAGCTTAACAATCCCACCTTCGAAACATTTCTTCAAAAATATACTGGTCGAAATTTTCGTGATGAATTCACCTTACGCAAATATTATATTTCTAAGTACTACACGAAAGCAGTAGAACGCATTAGAAACCATCTTTCAAATTAGTACCTATGGAATAAGTGCTGACGAAACTGTCGATATATTAGGACGCTGTGTGGTAATTGTTGTAGCTGGTGTACTACATCCAACTATTCCATATATTGCATATGTAATAGCTACAAAAGTTATAAATACAGTTATTGTGGAAACAGTAGCTAAAACTATTTTCGAGAATATGCACCAAATGCTTCATTCGGACGACAGGTACAAAGAAAAATACTTTTATTTGTCAGTGACAGTGTTGCACATACGAGCGAGGTTAAAAAAGGCAAACTATTAAAGAAAACATATCCTAATATGCTGCATATTACTTGTGTAGCACATGCTCTCCACAGAATCAGTGAATATATCTGAGACACCTTTCCGAAAGTGGATAGACATGTTTCCGCTTTCAAAAAAGTTTTCAGAAAAGTACCATTGAGAGTAACTCTTTACAGGGAAAAACTTCATCTTTGTCACTGCCTCCCTCTCCAGTAATAACTAGATAGGGAACATGGTTGGAAGCTTATAATTTTTATGGAGACAATTTCGATAATTTACAAAATTTCGTTACATGTTTAAATGACGATGCTCGAAGTATTTCTAAGGAACTAAGGACTAATACAAATTCCAAATTTAAAAAATCAATTGTACTTTCTTCAGGAATACTTTGGAAATTTGCTAAAACTAATCACTTATTTTGAAAACCAAAATCTCAAATTAAATGATGGATTAACCACATTAGATGTGGTTATTAATAATTTGAAAAATATTCCAAGTGACTTCGGATGTGGCCTTCGGCAAGAGTTAGACACAGTTTTTAATAGAAATTCAGATTTAATAACATTGCGGCAATTGTGTATGGGGACAATGGCCTCAAAATCTAACTGCTAAATACGCTGAAATAAAAGCATATTTCCAGTATGCACCTATAACCAGTTGCGATATGGAAAGGACTTTTTCTATCTACAAGGATGTATTTCATTCAAAGAGAACAAATTTTACAGAAGAGAACCTTGAGAAAGTATTGCTAGTTAATATTAATACTCCTTTATACTCAACTTGAACTACGAAATGAAAAAATAAAAATGTATTTCGTATTTTATAGATCACCACCCGTTTGTTTTCCAATTATATAAATAAAATTAAAAACTCTTTAAAAATACAAATTTACAATAGTACGCCTGTGGGTGATGAGTCATCGGCCTCTCGTGTCCGGTCCCTACTAATTAGCTTAGCTGATGGCCATGTAATCTGCGTGCAATTTACAAAGAATAAATTTTGAAATTTCAAGCAAGTAGAACATATGTTTTGCTGTCATATGTGAAGGTTATACACATACCTAATGAAATCATTATTTTCTTTACTTTAACGTTTGTTTATTAAGATATTTATTATTAAAAAAGCTTAGATCGTGTTTAATACATTCTCAGGCGTTTGGGAAAGTGATACAGGTGATCACACTTTAATTAATTATTTTATTGAAGCAAGAAGCAGTAAATATATATCAATGCAAGTTATTGTAAAGACGGTCATTCTCGGTCGGCTCACAGAGACGCGGGCAAGCGAAAGGTTCGCAAAATTTACGAAAGATTAGATTTGTTCGAAATTTTATAAATCAAAAAAGCACAGAAACATAATTTGTTAGTTACTAATACACAGGTAGAGTTCTCTAATACACCCTTCATAGACACTATTGTAAACATTAATTAACAACCCACCCCCATCCATAACAGCGTTAGATATATAGGTAAGTCTTACATTTACATCCATTAAGTTAGATTTAAAGATATCTCTTTGATAATGGCATAACAGCCGAAACATATGTTAGAATTACTCCAATAAAATTAGTGAAATATAGGCAAATGTTTTATTCTCAATATTTAATCTAAGTCAGATATTATTTTATTAACATGAAGTGGATATCCTTATTATGTAATTATCTCCAAACAGAAATTTCATACCTTGTTCGTGATATCAAATGATAGTGACCTCGAGTTATGTTTCTTCAGAAAAGCAAACTTAAATAAAAATTATCGTAAGGATGTCTGCTATTAATAATGGTTACAACATATCCTGTGTGTTAGGAAATATTAGTCCATTGTCTGGGATTTCATATTCAGGGAAGGTCACTAATATTTATTTTTTTCTCATTTCTGGGTGCGTGGAACATGACAATTTATTTTCGAAAGGTAAGTCGCAGAATTTTTTAAACAAAACGAGACCACTTACATTGTTTTAAAACATGTGTTCTACCTAAAATTAAAACCGTAACAATAAAACCCGTAATTAGGCGATTAAAGGCACGCTTCCGTTAACGATGCTAATTGTTCTAACCTTTTATGAAGCTCAAATTACTGTACAAATATCAGGATCATATACGAGGGATGGTCTCTTAATGTTGAATCTATGTAGTTAGTAGGCGGTGGTTCATTAATATAATTGTCAATATGACAAATTCACTTTGTGTTTACTGAGTTTAACAAAAAAAAAGTAACAGCCCCGAAAAGTATGGCAGTGTTTCGAAGTTATAATCTTTTCAATTAAACACCTCTTTAATAAGCAACGTTACAAGCGTTAATTAAGACGTTAAGAATGTTTGTAGGGACTGATGATGGTATTTAATAGTAACTCAGTTTTATAAGCTACCGTAAAACACAAAGTAATTAATTTCGTTTTGGATTTGATTTTCTAAAATGAATCTTCTTTAACGAAAGCCGAAAAAGAAAAGAGTTTTCATTTTTATTTAGTACTTCGCTTCCCAGACCTATTTAAATAGTCCTCTGTTGTGCTCTCTGTCGCCACCAACCTAATTGTTTCTACTCTATAAATTAGTATAAATTTTACTTTAAATTCCTCTCTAATCTGCTCAATCCGAATACTAGCCCTTCTTTTTATTCCTCCTACACGCCTCAAGTATTTCATTTCTGAACCCTGGATTTCATCCTTCTGTTTTGTGTTTAATATCCATCATTCCTTGAAAGTTAATACTGGTCAATAACACTGTCATGCAAAAGTTTATCTTTGTTTGTCTTAATATAACTTTTTTTAATAAAAATTGCTACTAAATGTGTTAAGAAAGGTTAAGACAAATGTGAGCATTTGTTTGACACCCTATATGCATATATTCAATGCAAAACAATAATATTCATAATGGTTCTGTGTTTTTTGTTTTACATAGATTTAGTTTAGTTTATATATATTTAGCTAATTGCTTTCTTTAAGTTCATACTCATCAATGTATATAGTATACTTAATAAGATCTTGTATTTGGATCATACTATTATTAAGAACAATTGTAATCCATGCGAAATCCTAGATTACCGAAATATGCTAATCACTTAAAATTTACTAATTGTTGAATATAATAGATAAAATTCTGTGGCCCGTTACGTGCCTGTTATTTCTGGTAAATATGCAAAGGCGTAATTGAATATAAAGGTTTATTATGAGTTTTACGTTTACAGTTTCTAGCCCTCTTTATCCTATTCGTTGAGGGTCTTTTCGTATGTCTATTGATTATATTCCAGATTTTTTACAATAAGCTTTAGTTTAATTTTATTACCTTGTCGGAATAATTATGGATGCGACCCCATCATTTACCTGGCACAATAGACTAGTCAAGGCTAGTATCTAGACTCTGCAAAGAGGGGCAAGTTTAAGCTTTATAAGTACAATAATCATTCTTTTCAAACCACAGCCATCTATACGTCGGGTCGGGTACTTCTCATCACTTTTTAATACATATATACAGTTAAGCTCACATAAATCTAGTATAACCTAACTTTCAAAATTTTCTAATATTGTTTAGTGTTTATTAAACTTTTTTTGAAAGACAAGTCAAATGTCGAGTAATTTTTTAATACAGTTTATAAAACACAATAAACTAATACTTAATTGATCCGCCATTCGCATCAATTACTGTCAACCTTCTAGGTATGGAATCAATGAGACTTCTTAAAAAATTAGGTTTTTCAATCATGTTTTCTCAGGTATTTTCAATAGATTTCCATAATTGTTCCCTATTAGTAAATCTTATACGAGATCTATGAATTTGCTTTGTCATTTTTTTATTTTCTCTCAAATATTCAAACAAATTGTGATCTATATCAGTTGATATTCTTTTCCTCGTTTGCGACATATACTGCCTTCATTTTCCCATCTTTTTTTAACTTGTAGTAATGTAGATTTATTCAAATGAAATTCTTCTGCTACTTTAAATTCGATTTTGCATAGGTAGGAATAAAAATATAGGTAAAGATGCATTTTAGGTACCTTAGTTAGCTAAAATATTATACATGAATTTGTAACCAATGAAACGCGATTACCACTCAACAGCGTTGCCATGTGTTAGATTATTAATGATATCTTCAATATATTTCGCTCCATTTCCAACGAACCTACCTGTATAGGTATCGTTATTCGTTATTTATATATATATTTAATTGCTTTCAAGTTTTTTTCTTTTTTTTCCCGAACCTCGGTGCTCGCTTTTTTTCAAAAGAAAAGTACGAGACTCGCTCTAGACACTCCGTCGTTAGTTGTCGATCTTTGCACGTGGTTACGTTCTCTCCCATCACCGATATTGATCGATTTAGCCTTACTGTAATTGTTATAATTACGGCCCCGTGAGGGATTTAATCGATCTTTATATCGAAATTATTCGCTAATACGATATCACCCTTGGAGGATTTGAAGTGATGGGATAAGAAATTTATAGCACGTTAAACAGCACCTCTTTAATTTCACCGCCATCGAACGCATTCTTCGATGGTGTACCCGACGGGCGAGGAATAACGTAACACCACCTGATTGTTCTCGCAAGTGATTATTAATTAATATTATTAATATTATTAATTAATCTTTTTTCTTTACTTTTGACTGGCCTTCAGCCGCATATATAAATTCAAAATACCTATTTAATTTTTCTTTAAATATATACTATATGTGGTCTAGTAAATTTATAACTTAATCATAAGTTCGCCATTTCGTAATTTGTAACAAGTTTTTTTTCCTTCTTATATACTGGGTGATAATAAATAGGATTTGTTTGGTTGGAAACAGTTTTTTTTCCTCGTCTCTCGATCCTCGAGAGTGGAACGAGTCTCGGTCATGGAGCTGGCTTGCTGCCCCACGCCAATTGCCTTTTTTTTCTTGTATAAGATTTTCGTCAAAGTTTCCGAGTTTGCGACGTCCAGCGGCATAAATTCGGTGGCGCCCTTATCCATCTTTTCTTTTTTGGTTGACTTACTTACCTCTGGGTCTCCCACCCCTGGGCTGAGGCAGCCTCAGAAGCCGGGTGGGCCGTTGGACGTTGGCAAGAACGGGCAGGGGCGGTTTTAGTTGTCCGAGACCGGGTCTGCTCCGGGGAGCGTGAAGAATTTTTTTTTTTAAGCGCGACGTAGTGGTCGTAGCAAAGTGATAATGTATGTGTTATAGATAAAGAATATGGTAATATTTCAAAATTATTTGATTATCCCTATCGTTGAGAATTGGAGTAATTTAGTAGGAGAAATGCTAGGGTAAGAAAAGCCATTCATCAAGAGAAAGGACTTCATCTTATCAAAAAGAAGATAATGGAAGAACTACTGTAGGTGAAGTTCGAAACAGAAAGAGGAACTACTGACAAAGGCAGTAAAACTGGATCTTCAGCACCTGCAGATGAAGCGATTTCGTTGAATCTTGAGCAATTGAGAGAGACAGTTAATATTTTTTAATTTTACTTTTAAATATAATTAGTAACACTTCATTAATTTGTAATTTTATAGGTGCGATTTGAATATCAGTAATAGGATATTATATTATAAGATAATTTGAATTTTATTAATAGCAGGTATAGTTTTAGTTGTGATGATTTATTCCTATTTGTAGCAGGTGATTGAACTATTTTTTATTTAATTTTATTAACTTATAAGTCCGCCATAACTTATAAGTTATGGCGAATTAATACTTACTTCTTTGCTTATGTATGTGATGAGTTGCTGCTGGCGTACTGTAATAGCTAAACCAGGTCATGTATTCAAAATATCCATTTTGTCAACACGACCTCGTTGAATTATGATCTTACACCACATTGTTTTATCTTGTAACCAGGTCACTAGGCTAAGGGGACATGACACACTCTAAAGGTATAAAACGAGAGACTGAGAGGTCTCTACAAACAGAGTCACTACAAAGCTAGAGTTGGTACAAGCCTAGTGCCTCATATTTATAATGTAGTGTTTACTGTTGTTATCGTTGTTATTATCGTTATTGAATTATATGTTATTATTTAATCGTTGTCCTGCATATTATTTATCACACTGAAACCTGCTGTATAAATGGAACTGGATTCAGATTTTGTGCTTTAAGAGGAAATTTAATTTGATTAAGCGTTCGGAATTATAATATTGTTCTCAATGTAATTACTTTAGAGTCGAATATACTTTGCTATGTATATGTGTTTTTAATGTATTTTAAATAAATGATATAAATTAAACAGCATTTTTTATTCATAACAAAAAAAGGTACACAGAAATACATAAAAATTATTTCAAACGGTGCACATATTCATATTCATTAAACAAATTTCTGCATACACAAACACAATTAAAAGTAATAATTATTGTAAATATTGTACATCCACTTATGATAAATCTGCTAATGCACTGAAAAAGTCTTTATGTACAACTTATAAGTATAATTAAATCACACACGTAACTAAACCTAACACACCACACACGTAACTGAACCTAACAAACCACAATTCACTAAATTGGATTTTGGTGGCGAATATTTGTTAATAAGTCATTGAAAGTGGTTTTATTCCGAGGATTCGCGAGGTATTATAACTGAATTTTCAATTCAAACGTATAATGGCAACTCTGTTACATTTTGAATGATGTTTCCATGGTTACGAAAGCAATTCTTTGATATGATTGGTCATAAAATGCATGTATATATTTTGCCTAACTAAGGTACCTAAAATGCATCTTTACCAAAATCTACGATTAATAATTATATTATAGGCGGCTGTTGTTGTTTGAAAAGGGTATCAACCTTATTAAGCTTAAACTTGCCCCTATTTGCCGAGTCTACTAGTATCTACAAAGAACTCGCCGAGAAAACATCTAGCAAGAACTCGTAAAGCAACGAGCTAAACAAAAACTCGGCATCTGCTCAGATACTCAAAATAAACTTCAAATAAAAGTATCCTTTATCAAATAATTAATAGTTGTATACATAGTAGACTAAAATATTTTAGTTCACAAATGAGTGTTTTATTCGGAAAACTGTGCACATCAAAAAGTTTCTCGAACCAGGGACGCTTCAACAAATGGCATAAACAATTTTATAGCTTTATTATTATTTCTATTATTTATTTCTTCTTCTCGTTTTACATTTTCTTCAATAAGCACTCCTAGATATTGAAATTATGTTACGTTTTCAGCAATCGTGTAAAAAAGCTAGTAAAATATTGAATCCATGGGTTATTCACTAACCTTACAGCCAACAGTTTCGCTTTATACCAAAATATTAAAAACTTAAAAAAAGGTTACCCTTACATAATTACTAATCGTATCCTAAATACGTATTTCGACAACTAAGTCGTCATCATTAGTAGATAAAAACCACTAATCAAAGTGTCACACATGGGACACAGTAAAGCTAGCACGTCTGATCACGCAACAACTTTACACGGCGTCCACGTATACACTGACTTAAAAATACAAATATATCGACTAAAGATTACGACAAAATTACCTCTCTTAAGGAAACGGCAACCGCATGTGTTAATTCTCTCTCTGCGCGTCTACAAGCTTTCTACTTCTTTTCTAAGAATGAAAAGAGACAACTAAACTACTCAAAAATGAATAGGGAATTAGATTTTTTTTTAACAGATCTAATTAATTCGATTAAATTTAACGTATTTCCTCAAACTATAGATAAATTAGAAGGCCCACAGTCGTTTGTAGACATTTTATTTGGTAAATGTCTTTTCTGTGTGATAAAATATTGAATGTTGTATTTTAACCTTAAATTAATTTAGAATACAAAATTATAAAAATTGCATTTTTTGACCAGTATTATTCATTTTAAACGTCATTTCACATTTTCACGATGCCAAGACGTCATTTAAATAAAGAAACTTTTGATTTAATTGCGTTATTGCATCAGCGAGGGCTATTTGGAGCAGAAATTGCCCCATTTTTTAATGTGTCTCCAAGTGTTGTTAGTAGGGCTCTAACAAGATTCCAACAGGTAGGATCTGCAAGGAGAAGACCCGGTAGTGGATCTAAGAGGAAAACAAATCAGAGACAAGACCGCTACATACGAATTCAGACAAGGATGAATCCGTTTAGAAGTGCTATATGGTTGCAAACACAGTAACGTGCCGCCACTGGAGTTAGAGTTTCGGATCAAACTATCAGAAACCGTCTGAGGGAAATGGATCTTCATAGCTGAAGGCCTGTGAGATGCCCAAAATTAACTAATGCCAATAGAATGGCTAGAAGAACTTGGGTTAACCAACGACTAGCAGAAAATTTTCAATGGGAGCATGGTTTATACACCGATGAATCCAGATTCAGCTTATTTAGTGATAATCGTAGAGTAAGGGTCTGGAGAACTCGAGGAGACCTTTATAGACTCGAGTTTACAAAAGTTGTGGTGCCTTTTGGCGGCGGTGGTATCATGGTGTGGGCGGGCATTAGTTTGAATGTACGTACGAACCTCCATCTCTTTGAAAACAATGTCAATGGACACATATACAGAGATGACATTATTGAGCAATATGTGGCCGACTTTCGTGAGGCTGTGGATGAAAACATTGTTTTTATTGATGATAATGCAAGACCTCATCGTGCACAAATTGTAATGCAAGCAATAAATGACCTCCATATTAACCATCTACCTTTACCACCAACGTCTCCCGACTTGAATCCAATTGAGCACATTTGGGACAGGCTTCAAGAATAGCTCAACGAACATAATCCACCCCCAGTTAACGTGCAACACTTGCGGGAAATTTTACCGCTGTGTTGGAGAAGAGTGTCACAAGAACACATTAATAATTGCATTATGAGTATGCCCCGATGATGTACAGCTGTGAGAGATGTCCGTGGCCATTATACACGATTTTAGAATTAATTGTTACAGAAAAATGTTTATTTTAGCTATTGTTAAAAATGTTGCTTATTGCATTTTTGATCATGTCTTAGTAATCTAACGATTTTTCTGAATAAATATACTTGAAAATTTTAAATTGTTGTGTACAATTATGTATCTAATATAATACACTACAAATATTTACCAGCATATTTACTATCTAAAAAATACAAAAAAGTAAAAATTCCTTATTCATTTTTGAGTAGTTTATATGGAATCGTACCGTTGTCTATATTAATGGTGTTCTCTTTATTTTTAACGATATGAATGCTTTCATATGCGTCAAGATCTCGAGGATTATTAAAGGCGTTGACAAGTTTTGACCCTTTAATCAACATATTGTGTTGTGTATTTAAAGAATGGTTGGCAACGTTAGATTTTTCTGGTCTATTGAATTTAATGTGTGGTATGTGTTCTTTAAACCTAGTTTTTATCGATCGTTTCGTTTGGCCTATATATTTCAAATTACAATCATCGCAATTAATTTCGTATATACCTGATTTCAAATTCAAATTAGCTTTATCTTTGGTAGACTTTTCATGGTATTTTCGGACCGAAAGGCAACTTGGAGGCGTTCTTTAACAACTTTATTAATGTTTTCCTTGATAGGATAATATAGTAAATACATGTACTTTTTCTTCTGGTTACTTTGAGATGCCAAACTTGTAGATTCGCGGATTGTCATTTTTAATTTCGTTTTTTTTATTAATTTATTGATTATTTCTACGTCAAAGCCATTATACTTCGCGATGTTTTTAATGAAATCTAGTTCTATTTCATATCTCTCTTTTGTTAACGGAAAATTTTAGTAACCGATTGGTTAAGAAATTAAAAGAAGCTGTCTTATGTTGAAAACTATGATTTGAATCCGCGATGTGCGCCATGTGCGACACTTTGATTAGTGGTTTTACCTACTGATGATGACAACTTAGTTGTCTAAATACGTATTTAGGATACGATTATTAATTGTGATAAGGGGTTATATACCTTTTTTTAAGTTTTTACTTAGCCACAGTCTCCAAAGAAAGACTTTTCAAAATATTAAAGATAAGTTCGAGGAATGCTTTTCACTAATGACAATGGAGCTGTTTAATCATGGATAAATACCTCGACGAAGATGAAAAATGCTTGGAAAACTCGATTCTTACCTTCTAATGGGGAATATTTCGAGAAAATGTTGTTCTTGCATGCTTCAGCCAGTATTTTAATATAGTCATGCAATATCTAATAAACCCTTATGACGTAAACATTATTCAAAATTTATAGTCGTTGCTTTCAAAAAAACTACACTAAGTTGTAATATTAAAATAAAAAGATTACAGATACTAATTACTGCCACCGAAATTACAACATTTCTAGGAATTTTACAAACTGTATATTCTGAAGAAACATAAAAAAAACAAAAGAACTTGTTAAGAAGAAGATATTTTTGTATTTTTTATGGTGCATAACCTGTTACAACTCCATAAAGGAAGAGATTGTATCTGTCAGCTAGTAAAACGAGTTTGAAAAAGTAAAATGAATTTTTACTGTGCTCATTCACAGTGGCTGATTTGAAATTTACGCACTTAAATATAAATACCCAAGATTTCTCCACGGTATCATATCACACACATAATTAATATTTGCTTATAGTTTTTGCATTTTTTTTTAATCAATAATCTGTCTAGGCTGTATTTAATACATAACAAGTGTTCATTTGAAAAGTCAATCTAGGTTAATTTGAAATTTTGATAGAATAAGAAGCAAATATATTAGTATGTGCTTGTTGTTCCGTAAACGTAAATCCCAATGACATTTGATAATGTCAATCACAAATATCAGTTAGTGCATAAAATAATCGTGCGTCGATTCTGGTTTAAGAAAATTGCTTCTCAGTTTTAAAATGGGTTTCACTTTCGAACATAAATTTTTTTTAGTCCAGGCTTATTTTCGAAGCGGTGTATATTCAGTTCAAGATCGCATGGTAGAATTTCAAGTTGAGTTTCCACATTTTGTAATAGATTATATACAATTTAAGAATACTTTGGATAGAACTTTACAACTTTTTTCTGAAACTGGTAGTCTCTTAAGAAAATCAGGCAGCGGAGCAGTTAAGAAACGTACACCTCAAGTTGTCAATCGTGTTGAAGAAATAATGAAAAATGAACCACAAACATCTGTTCGACATTTGAGTCAACAAATAAACCTTTCTGTTGGTACAACTCACAAGTTATTAAAAAAAAGATATGCAACTTTATCCATACCGTATCACAGCAGTACAAGAATTGTTAGAAATTGAATACCCACGTAGACTACAGTTTTGTAATTGGTTTGTAAATATGAACAATAATGGAGAACTTTCGCAAAGAGTCATCTTTACTGATGAAGCATGGTTTTATAAAACGGGATACCTAAATTCACAAAATACAAGAATTTGGAGTAGTGAAAATCCACATGTAATTAATGAAGAATCGCTACATCCAGAGAAAATTGGTGTTTGGGCAGCGATAAGCCAAAGGCGAATCATTGGACCAATATTTTTTCAGGGAACGTTAACTGCTCAAAGGTACCGTCCGGAAATTTTATAACCATTTGTCAATCAGTTGCATGATGATGAACTTCAAAATGCATATTTCCAACAAGACGGAGCACCTTGTCACTGTACTGCAGAATCTTTGGATTATTTAAGAGAATTTTTTGATGAGCGTATTATTAGTCGAAATACTGAAATTTCCTGGCCTGCACGTTCATGCGATTTAACACCTTGCGACTTCTTTTTGTGGCCTTATCTAAAAAATAACATATTTCGAACACCTATATCGAATTTGAATGATATGTTACAGAGAATCGAACAAAAATGCATGGAAATTAATAACAATCCAGTAATGTTGCAGAATATCATCAGAAATTTTGAACGGAGGATTTTAAAGTGCATTGATCTTGAAGGACAACATTTTCAACATTTGTTATAGTTTTCAATAAATACCTATTCTTCTTCTTCTTCTTCTTTCTCAACCTGTATCCGTCCACTCCTGGACGTAGGTCTCTCTCAATCTTTTCCACTCGTCTCTATCTTGTGCAGTATGGAACCATCGCCTTCCCGCTACGCTTCTGATATCATCCACCCATCTCTTTGCAGGGCGTCCCACACCTCTTTTTGTTTGTCTTGGTCTCCATTCCGTGATTTTGTGTGGCCATCTATCCTCGGTGTTTGTCTAGCTATGTGTCTGGCCCACGCCCATTTCATTTTTGCTATTTCCCATATAACGTCTCTTATCTTCGTTCTTTTTCTGATATCTTCGCACCTGATCCTATCTCTTAGTGAAATACCAAGCATGCTCCTTTCCATGGCTCTTTGTGATGTTCTGAGTTTACTGGCGGAAGCCTATTATTTGTTATTTATTTGTATGTGTGAAACTGTCAAAATACACGATTTCGTAGGTTAAGTAGTAAATTTTAATTTTCGACATACTTCAAAATGTTCTCAGTAAATCACATGCTACTAGATTGACTTTTCAAATGAACACTTGTTATATTTCGTTAACCACCCGGCTTATGTTTAATTGTCCATATTATTTCAAATTTTTTGATCAATTACATACAAAAATTTGGAAATAAAAGGGCAGCAAAAAATAATTTTCCTCTAAAGAGCAAGTGCACTACTGCGCATGAGTAATCTCCGCATTTTGCTGCACTATTTAATCAGAAGCAGTAAAGTAGTTTCCATACAATCATAAAAATGAATCTTCTTTAATACTTCTCGAAAAAACAACTGATATTTAAACAACTAAACAAAATAACTACAGCTCAGTTTAAAAGTGTATTCCTTACACAATTAGGTAAATCTAATGCGTGTGATTAACGATAAGATTTCGCTAGTTTACTTGAATATAACATTGTATTTATTATTATAATCCTATTTCCATATGATGAAACATTTCGATATATTCTAGACGTGGGAAACTACATTCACCCACTGCTTTATTTTATAGAATTTAAAAATCTTTCGGAGAAATGTATATAATTAATCACAGGTTTACCAAATTTTGAAATATATAATCGTACATTCCAAAGACATAATATGTAAATCACCGTAGGTAATTATGTGTGATAAAAAGTAAATATAAATACGAGATAGCAAACAAATATAAAGTAGAACATATAATAAAACATAAAATAAATATTGCATTTAAAATTCTCGAGAAAAAATATGTCAATGTTCATTTTATCTACAAAATAAAGTGAAAAGATGCCCTGACACAATTCCTTCTTTACCAGAAAAGGTACTACTAAAAAGGGACTTAAATTAAATTTTAAAAGTTAAATATAGCGATCACAAGTGCTTACAAAACAGGCAATTACTTGAAGGTTGTACTAATGATAGAATGTAATTGCTAGTATTTGCCTTATAAACAAGAAAGGTGGTACTGCTGACATAAATTGTTATAATAATAATAATAATAGTATTTATTATCCAACAGATACATAGTTATAGGCCAATAACAACCTTATTAAATTTTGCGAAAGTGATTGTAGCCATCTTCTATGAGTGAGTATCCATTATTAACCATTTTTATCATCTAATCAACATTGGTTTATGCGTAAGAGATCAACGCTTACAAATCTTGCAAATTCGTGTCAAGACTTGACGGTGAAAAGCAAATTGATGTTATTTATACCGATTTCTGACGTATATACTTTTGATGCTTATGAACTCCTACCTACAGAACACATCCAATTATATCTGCTTTAATGGATTTAAATCGAAGACATATATTTCAACGTCTTAAATGCCTCAAGTATCTAACCTGGGGCCTTTGTTGTTTAACATATTTATCAAAGACCTTATAACTTCGATCAAATGCGCAGTATTAAGTTGATAATCTACAAATATAATATAATATTATCGATTAGTGAGCGTAATGCTGACGCTCTTTAAGCGAATCTTAATACTATTAATAAGCGGTGCACAGTGCGAAATTTAGGAAGTTTAGCGGAACTTTATTCAATTTTTGAAATACGTAAAATGCATAAGATTATTTATTATTTTGTTAGGTAAATACCCCGCCTCTAAAACCTCATACTCAGTTTGGGGATTTACCCTGCGAAAGAACCGCAAAATGCACCTGAAATTCGCATTACTTATTCAATCATACTTTTTGCCTATAGAAAGCTATTCGATTTGTTAAAGTTAATAGAGTGGTACATAGAAATGGCAAATCGGTAGGCCATGATTTTTTCTTCATGTATTTTATTAGAAAATTGTCGATTATTGGCATTTAATTAATTGCAAAATCTTTCCTTGCTCGTGTGTGATTTGTTCGTGAAAAAAGTGATTTTTAAGAAGTAAGTTAAATTTACATTTTTAACTTTAGTCGAGATTTTAAAAACTGATACCACATAATACCAGCTTGAAACGCACAACATTTTAAAGTTTTTTTTCCCTCTGTTGAAAACTCAAAAGATCTTCTGCGATATTTTGCGATCTTCTTTTAAATGAAACATTTTCCAGAATGACTGCAAGTTTCATATAACTGTATATTCCAAAAGTGGAAGGAAGAACCGACATCGGATGCCATCATTGGTTTTGTTTTGGAAAAAATAGGCTCACCAATGTTAAGATCTGATGCTCTTTGCAGTTAAAAGGCAACTCTTCGCGCACTGGTTTGTAAAATACGAAAAAGGTGGAGGGAATCCAGTCGAAATTTAGCATAATTTCTGAATAAAAATGCTGTCTGGCTTGAGAATAATGTAAAGTTTTCAAATGCTGTAAGGGATGCATTGCCCAGTGGATCGAGGACCAATGCAGGCAGACCAAAAAAGAAATTAAGGAATTGCCATCCTAAAGTGCAAAACAGAAAAGTGCATCATCTTTTGAAGTCCGGTAGTCAAGACGAGTTAGCCAAAGCAACCGTAACAAAGCTATACCAATATGGAAAACGAAACTCTGCAGCGATTGTCAAGGAACTGGCATCTGCTTCTCCATAAAGGGGAAGCAAAATCAAAATGGCTCGCATGTCTTCTTCAAACAGCCCACGAAAATTAACTCCGGACCAGGCTCTGGCGCTACTTATTGATGCAAACTTATCGTCAAATCAATACAACATTGTTCGGGATGAACCAAAACATCACGGTTGCAATTTGTATCCACCTTATTATATTGTAAAGGAGGCAAAGAATTGACACAAATACGGATTTATTTTATCGACTGTTTATTTCGTCGGATCCGTACATCGCTAGTCTTCGTAAAGCATCCAAAACCAAGCATAGTGAAGTTACGCCAGAAGTTTTAGTGTTGTTAGAAAGATTTGCAGGCCCGTGTAATGATTGCGAGTCTTCAGACGATTGCAATGAGTCCAGTTCTGAATAGGTGTTCAAAATGTTGTTATAAAATGTATAATACCAAAGTATTTTTAATAATATAAAAAAATATTATTAAAAATGGGGTGTGAAGAACACAATACAAGTTCATTTATGTATAAAATGTATGTTTTTTTAATTGCTCTATAATAAAAAAACCCAAATAAACTCAAAAACTTTAAATAAAACATATTAATTTTTATTAAAAATTTTAAAAACCAACAAATAGAACTGTTTTACTGTTTTGAATAATTAAGTTCCGGTAAACTCATGAAATTTCGCACTGTGCGGTGCTCGAAAAATTCTCTGGGCTTGACCATTGAAAAGTGTTGTTTCGTGTCTTTTATTAAGTCAACTGGAATTGATTACAACTATTCCATCAACAATATTGCTGCCGAGCATAAGACCTCTGTTAAGGGTTTAGATATCGTTTTCGATAAAAACGTCAGCTTCTCAGAACATATCTCGTCCATAACTACGTCCACTTACCGAAGTATAGCATTCATTATCCAAATTTGTAAAATCTTGATATTGCATCTCTCAAATCGCTTCTTCATGCTCTGATAGTAAGTTTAGAGCATGTAATAGTTGTCTAGTACCATATATACAGGCTGATTCAAATTAAGTGCGCACCATTGCTGTATCTGTTATTATTAGAGACCGGACACATCGGTCTGACATGGACGTCATTACGACGGACGATATAAATAGTCTACAACATCTGTAAGTACATCACGCAGTTGTTGAATAGCACTATTCATTCGGTTAACTGCACATCTACTTTTTGTGTGCGGTTCACCGAATGAAGACTACTTGTAGACTACTTATATCGTCCGTCGTAATGACGTCATTTCAGCCCGATGTGTCCGGTCTCTAGTTATTATTGATTCTAGAAAGTAGGTTAAATTAGCAAAGTATTAGTGTTTTTAACATTGATTAGCATGCAGTTCATGAAAAAAAAATTGAATAACGCATTATCGAGAAATTTTGAAATTTATAATTTTTTTAAATGGAACAGCCTGTATATTTTTTAAAATTCTGAATGCTAATGTTCTTTGTAATATAAAAGTTTCAATCAACTATTGTCCTAAAACGAATAATAAAGTAGTTATAGCCGTTTCTATTCCCTTCTAAATGTTGTCATTGCTCCGCTAACTTTTGACAAAACAGATACATATTTTGTGTTTAATGTTTATTTTAACATATTACAGCTTACAAAATTAAATTAAAAAGAAGAAAGTACATGTATAATTTATAAATACTGCTCAAAGGTGTCACCTTCCTGCTCAATACATTTTCGTGCCCGCTTCAGTACACTCTGGGTGGCTCTTAAGATTGTCCTTCTATCTAATTGGCAAAAAACTTTTCTGACCTTGTCTTGCAATTCGCGCACGTTGTCGTATCGCGTTTTGTACACTACATTTTTTAAGTATCCCCAAAGAAAAAAGTCTAAAGGTGAGAGGTCAGGGGAGCGTGCTGGCCATTGAATTGGACCATTTGTACCAATCCACTTTTCGGCAAAGATGATGTCGAGGTAGGTTTGCACTAGGTGATAGTTGTGTGCAGGAGCACCGTCCTGCTGAAAGTATAAATTTTGGAGCATCAGGTAATTGGCGTTATCAAGGAAATCCTCTAGAACGTTAGGAATAAATTCCAGATATCTGTTTACTGTCAACGTACCATTGTAGAACAGTGGACCAACGACTACCGAACCAATTAATCGGCACCAAACGTTAAAACTAAATCGAACTTGTGCAGCATGTAGACGAACTATTAATAAATTTTCTTGAGACCAGAAGTGACTATTTTTCTTATTAAACATGCCTCTATTTGAAAAATTTGTTTCGTCACTCCATAAAATACACTGTGCTCCATTCAAATTTTCATCACAAAAACTAACAAACCAATGACAGAAAGCTAATCTCCTGGCTGTAATGTTTGAGAGATTCTGAACTTAAAGGGGATATACTTATGCTTTTTCAAAATTCTTTTAACTGATGAATAACTTAATGCCAATTCCTTAGTAGCATCCCTAATGGAAAATTCGCGATGGGCTTCAAAATATGCTAACACTGTAATTTCTACTTCTTCGTTGACGACGATATTTTTCTTTGTTCTTTTCTTTCTAAATAAGCAATCATGCAGTCTAAACTGATTGTAAAGTTTTCGAAAGTAACGTCGATCTGGCTGTTGTCGTAAAGGATAGTGTTCAGCATAATATTCGCTAGTCCTTATTGAATTTTTACGGCATAAAATGTATGCTTCCAATATATCGCATTTCTCCAAATGAGGAAACACCATAGTGAAATATTGTCAAACACTAAGCAACGAAAGTAAAACCAAAATGTTTAGAAAAATAAATAGAGAAGTAATGAACACAACACAAAATAAAAGAAAATATTTTTAATAACTAAACGTGCGAAAGATTTATATTCAGTACGTTATTGACATTTACAAAGGGCATACTATTTGTTCTGTTTAAAATGAAAGAAGCGTACTACTGATTTTACTGAATGAAAGAGTATCTTTGACATTAACTAAATTCCACCGTAAATACTTTATTATTCGTTTTAAGACAATAGTGTATTGAAACTTTTATACTACAAGGAACATTATCATTCAGAATTTTAAAAAATATACAGGCTGTTCCATTTAAAAAAATTATAAATTTCAAAATTTCTCGAAAATGCGTTATTCAATTTTTTTTTATGAACTGCATGCTAATCAATGTTAAAAACACTAAAACTTTGCTAATTTAACCTACTTTCTAGAATCAATAATAACAGAGATAGCAATAGTGCGCACTTAATTTGAATCAGCCTGTATACCGGGTGTCCCAACAAGGGTAACGAGGTACGGTATTAGGGAAACGGATGTACCTAGAAATTTGAAACAAAAAAATTGTTGAGTAAATTGGCTAAGAGAAAATGCTGGAAATTATTTTCGAGTTTCTGAAATGGCCTCCAAGGGGCGCAATTGCCATCCTGAATTTTAAACCCCGTTTTCTGCAAAATTTTCTTATATTAATGATAGTCATAGTGAATACTATTTTAAAGCTGTGACAAATTCAAATATTTTTTGTTAAATGCTTTTTGCTCTATCTCTGAAAAGAAAGTGGTGGGGGGCGCTAGAATATTTTCGGAAAAAAATGTCGATAACTCTAAGAAGGCTTAACGTATCTTAATAAACTTGGAGTCGTTAAAAAGGACTATCCTAGACTATCAATTGAACTGTGAGGTGAGGTGATTGTGTTAGCTTACCTTGCCGCCAGATGGCGTTTTCTGACATAATCGCAAAAAAATTAACTTACTGCAAAAAAATTAAATGCAATGATATCACTTTTTTTACATCTTTACATAGTCAATCAAGAGCCTAACAAGCCAGTGAGAACCGCATCTCAATATCTTTATCTTAACCTAAGATATGAATAAAAGAAATTTATACTAAAAAAAAAATTACATTTTGGGAAGCATTTCCACTTTAAGGTTTGTTATTAATGTCTAATTATTCCTAATTTACCAAATAAAATGATAATTTATTATTTGGGATGCCAAACGATATTTTAAATCGAAATAAAATTTTGTTATTTATCTTTATTACTTTTTTTTACAAAGCCTTTAAGGACACCATAGTGTTTAATATCTGATATTAGTACTACGTTGTGATATTGTCACCCGTTTCAAATATTTAGTGTTATCACATATTTTTTTATTAAAAGTTAGGTTTTTAGTCAATAATCGATTGTTGAGTACCAATTTTATTAATTATTGACGTAATGTAAAGTAATAAAATCCTCTGACAGAAATCATTCTTTTGTAATTATCAAGATTGCCATGAAAACAAATGTCGTTTATATCTGACATAACTCTACGCGTTTTTCATGTCGTTGTTTGATGCTTGTCAAAGTGTGAAAGTCTCTTGATATCCTGTTTTAAATAGTCGGTTTAAATTTTAATATTTAAATTAATTGTCTTACTGTGATTGTGTTTATTGCATTAAAAATGTCTTATTCAACTGCGGAAGCATACGTCATGTTCGACGTGTTTTTCCAGTGTCATCAAAACGCCTGTTTGGCTGAGCGTGTGTACGCAGCAAATTATCCCAATAGAAGACATTTTAGTAGAATGGTATTTAGACGCTTAAGTAGATGTTTGCGCGAAACAGGAAGAGTTCATCCTAATCCAGTGCCTAGAAGAAATCGACACGCTAGGAACGAACAAAACGTCATTAATGTTCTTGCCTATGTTAACATTAACCCCCATTTAAGTTTAAGAAGAATAAGTTTGGACTTAGGAATTAGTAAATCATCGGTACAACGAATCCTAAGAGATCACTATCTACACCCTTATCATATTGAACTACATCAGGCTCTTTTAGAAACTGATTTTGATAGGAGATTAGACCACTGTCATTGGTTGAATTCTGTGATAGATAAGAATCCCGATTTTTTATCTCGAATATTATGGACCGATGAAGCTACTTTTTCAAGCAATGGAGGAGTCAATTTGCATAATATGCATTATTGGTCGCCAGTAAATCCACATTGGATGCGTGGGGTAAACTATAAAAATCGTTGGAGTGTGAACGTCTGGTGTGGTATCTTAGGCGATCGAATTATAGGACCATTTTTTTTTATAATAATAATGTTAATGGCGAAACTTATTTGGACTTTTTAAGAAATCACTTGCCAATTTTATTAGAAAACATGCCTTTACAAACGAGAAGAGATATGTGGCTGCAACACGACGGATGTCCTGCACACTTTTCTCAACAAGTCAGGAATTTTTTAGACCAAGCTTATCCAAACCGTTGGATAGGAAGGGGCAGTTTGTTTCCATGGCCTGCCAGATCTCCAGACCTTACTGTCCTTGACTTTTACCTTTGGGGTAGAATAAAAGATATTGTTTATCAGACTCGCCCTACTACCACAGAAAACATGATTGATCGTATCCGAAATGCTGTAGCCAATATTTCAAGAGCTGAAATCAGCACAGTCGTATTAAATACACGACGCAGGATAAATTCCTGCATAGAAAATGACGGATGGCACTTTGAACATTTATAAACACTTTTTGATTTTCCTTTCAATCAACTTTGTTGTGTTTTATCGTTCTCAAGTTATTAGTTTCATAGATTCCATAATTTATTGTTATTATTTTATAAGCATTGCGGCTCGTTGGACTTTAAGTTAGTTTCCTTACTGTTCCCACACTTATTATTTTATAATTGTTTTGGCCTGTTGGCTTTCGAAGGTATTGTAAAAAAAAGTAATAAAGATAAATAACAAAATTTTATTTCGATTTAAAATATCGTTTGGCATCCCAAATAATAAATTATCATTTTATTTGGTAAATTAGGAATAATTAGACATTAATAACAAACCTTAAAATGGAAATGCTTCCCAAAATGTAATTTTTTTTTTAGTATAAATTTCTTTTATTCATATCTTAGGTTAGGATAAAGATATTGAGATGCTGTTCTCACTGCCTTGTTAGGCTCTTGATTGATTATGTAATGACGTAAAAAAAGTGATATCATTGCATTTAATTTTTTTGCAGTAAGTTAATTTTTTTGCGATTATATCAGAAAACGCCATCTGGCAGCAAGGTAAGCTAACACAATCACCTCACTCACAGTTCAATTGATAGTCTAGGAAACCCCCTTTTTAACGACTCCAAGTTTATTAAGATACGTTAAGCCTTTTTAGAGTTATCGACATTTATTTCCGAAAATATTCTAGCGCCCCCCACCACTTTCTTTTCAGAGATAGAGCAAAAAGCATTTAACAAAAAATATTTAAATTTGTCTCAGCTTTAAAATAGTATTCACTACAGTGACGCGCCGTCCACATGGGCAAGGTCGTGCAGCGCACAACGGCGCCAAGGCCTTAAAGGCGCCTACGGACACTTGTGATAAGTTAAATTTTAAAAATATTAAAAACATTTTTTGAAAGTTTACAACAAATCAACAAATTTACATAAAACAATTATTACAATTATTTTAGCACTGACAGCAATAATTTTATTGTTACTTCAAAGAGTGTACTTGACCTTTTGTTTTTTAATAATTTGGAATACTGTTTTTTATTTTGTTACTGTTGTTTCAGTGTGCAATAAAAATTTTAATAATATTTTTTTGTATGTGAACCTATTGTTTGCCTCAAATAAAAAATACCTACCAGTACTAACAAGTCTAAAGAGTTCGTCATAAATTTCAATGTTGAACTGTGGGAGAGTGGCTGGTAATTTTGGCTCAATACATATAGGGTAAAGGCGTCTATCAGTATTTCGCACGACGGCGCCGAAGATACTTGGCGCGTTACTGATTCACTATGCCTATCATTAATATAAGAAAATTTTGCAGAAAACGGGGTTTAAAATTCAGGATGGCAAATTACGCCCCCTGGAGGCCGTTTCAGAAACTCGAAAATCATTTTCAGCATTTTCTCTTAGCCGATTTACTGAACAAATTTTTTGTTTCAAATTTCTAGGTACATCCGTTTCCCTAATACCGTACCTCGTTACCCTTGTTGGGACACGGGGTATATATATATATATATATATATATATATATATATATATATCAAATCATACGAAATTTTTAATTGAAAAATATGGTCTACGTTGTGACTCGAACCCAAGTCTACAGCTTGCCGGGCTGTCGCTTTTACCACTTAGCCACAATAGACCTAGGTTCAAGCTATTTAGAAATGCATTATAAAGTAACAGTGTTAATGAATCAGATGTCAGTTATTGAATGTAGATGTCAAGTTGAAAGCAGAAGTCAGTTTTTTGAAAGCTCATGTCAGTTTTGATAGCAGATGTCAGTTAGTGAAAGCAAATGTCAGTTATTGAAAGCAGATGTCTGTTTTGAAAGCAGGTGTCAGTTATGAAAGCAAACGTCAGATTAGAAAGCAGATGCCTATTTTGAAAGTAGAGTGAGTTATTGAAAGCAGATAAGTGTGTTAGTGTTAATGGTAACAAATGAAACAGAAATGCAATATACACGTCTGTATCTGTACTCATGGACATACACCTCGTATTTTCCAACATTTACTTCTGCCAAAGATACGTGTTTCTGTCATCAACTATAAGACTTCGTCAGTTTGACTAGTGACGTAAAGCGTAATGAATCGCCTCATAGCCGGTCAAGAGAAAATTGCCACTTTCGAGATAGTCTCTTTTGTCCGTCAGATGTCACTAGATATTATCTCGTGCCATATGATAGGGCAAAATTTGCTATATCTATGAGGCGATCCATTACGCTTTACTTCACTAGCCAAACTGACGAAGTCTTATAGTTGATGACAGAAACACGTGCCTTTGGCAGAAGTAAATGTTGGAAAATACGAGATGTACAGATACAGACGTGTATATTGCATTTCTGTTTCATTTGCAACAAATGCGTAATACGTGCTTAAGGTATTGATATACTCAAACTTTTTTGGTATTAATGGTTCTTCTTGAAAAATTTTTTTTTGGTTTTTTAACATAAAAACTCCCCTAGTGTATTTAAAGGACACAACTTTATTTCTAATAAACGTCCACTTAAAAAATATAAATCCTTTAATTTAAATTGAATAATATGCCCACGATCTATAGTAAAAATACAGTAAAATATTAAACATACATTTATATTCTCGGCAATTTTTTAAATATTATTTACAACAATATAGTTGCCAACAAAAAAATAATCAATTTTTTAATCATAAGCAAAGTTATATAAACGAATTATTTATAACAGCCATCTAACTTACAAATATTATTTTTTGTAGATAAGTAAAGAAGAGTAAATATAAGCTCTAACAATTTTCACCTTCTAGTTTTTCCGTTACATGCTTTCTTATTTTATCTTGTATTATATATAGAAATCTACCAGGGATCGCCCACATCCCGGAAATATTTTAACTTAAAATCAAAATATTTGGTAACACCTTAAAAAACTGCGGTTTTATTATAAGAAAACAAATATAACTCCAAATCTACGCTTATAAACAATTCTTGAGCACAGATTTAAAAATATAAACGTCACGAAATGGAAATTAATTTCTTTAAATTATTAAAAATTATGTAATAGCTACTCTAAATACATACCACTGAAATTTTTGTCTGGTATCAATTGATTCACAATATCTTCGAATAATATAAAATGTAGCGTTAAATTACCCTCTTGCGGTACACCCCCATTCCTATAAAATAACTCTTTCGTCTGAACGTCCTCTAAAATTGCGGGAAAATCTCCAGGATCGTAAAGAATCACTATGTCTTCTCCGCGGAACGAATCATTTTGATTCTGTATGATGTTAAACTTTTCGGTTATATTCGAAAAGAAAATTTTATGGGGTCTGCATTGAAACGATGGTATATTCCAAAATATTTGAAAATTATTAACCTCGTACTTTTCAATTAGAATGCCACTAAAAATAATATTAGGTATAATATGCCTTATGTAACCTAAATTTGTTATTACCTGTTATAAACATAATAAAAACACTGGAACAGAACAATATTTCTTAGGATAAAACACATGTTGTCTGGTTGAAGTCTCACAATAAAAAATCTATACCTTCCATTGGTACATAAATTTATAGCGCTTTATTTGCATAATATTCTTTTGAAATGTAGATAACACACAATATCCTTTTAAAAACAAATGGAACACTATTTACATTATTATCATATTTTAAGCGGAATTTGCATTTATTCTTTTGAAAAAATGAATTACATATTGATTTACTAAAAAAACATAATATTTTTCGTATCACAATCTACACGAACTATTTTTTAAGGGCGCAGCAAGTAAATGTCACATTTCTAAAATTTCATATCATTCTATTTTTTTTATTGGATGACATAACGTTGATTAAAGAGCAATGCATTTAATTTCCATTCATAATTAGTTCATATTTATTGTTTAAAGCCCGAGTTATTGATTTAGAACGTTTACATTAATTTACTTTTATATATCAAATGGCAGATTGGATTTATACAATATTTATTTTGATAATGATCACAACATAAACAATAACTTTAGTAAGTCATTTTCATTTAGAAAGTCCATTCTTCCAAATTTTATTTTTTTTTATTAAATGTTATTGTCGACCAATTAGGAACGTTTGCCTATACTGAATTCAACCAATAAGAAGTTGATATTTAATATACACTGAACACAACTTGTGTAACCGTTTTTTAATACAAAGTTTGAAAGATGTGATTTACTTGTGCGTACATATTTATATATTTTGTGGTATTTATTTCATATTGAATAGATTTTAAACAACATGGAGCCATCACAAGAACCAATAAGTGTTAGAATAAACAAAATAAATACGTTTATAGTAGGAAAAGTAGATGGATCTAATAATTTTGGAAACTTGCTATCAAAAGAATGTTTACTGGATGCATTACAGCTTTTATACGATGAATGTAACAGTGATCGTTTAAAAAACTCGGATAAGAATATAAACCAATTTGTGGAAACAAATAGGAAGTCAATAAATACACTTAAACAATTAAGGGTTAACATATCAGACTTCGAAATAAAAAATGTCATTGGAAGAGGTCATTTTGGTGATGTACACGTTGCTAAAGAAAAACAAACCGGAGATATATATGCTATGAAAACAATAAAAAAATATAAAAGTTTAGAACAAAAATATAGGTCATTCGAGGAAGAAAGAAATATCATGGCTTTTTCGGCTTCTCCATGGTTAACTTCATTACAATATGCATTTCAAGACAATGTGAATTTATATTTTGTAATGGAATATCATCCAGGTGGAGACTTATTCGGTTTATTACATAGACAAGATGGGACATTGCCAGAAAGCGCAGCCAGCTTTTATATTGCAGAATTGGTAAAAATCTTAATTTATATTTAAACTGTGGTATATTATAGTACAATTTTCTAGGTATTAGGATTGAATGATTTACACAATATGGGATATGTACATCGTGACATAAAACCAGATAATATTTTGTTAGACCGTTGTGGCCACATTAAAATAGCAGATTTTGGGTCTGCATCAAAATTGGATGCGGAAGGAAAAGTTTCATATGCTATGCCAATTGGTACTCCAGAATATATTGCACCTGAAGTTTTACAATCTTTAGATAACAAAAATGAAAATGTTCCCTATGGAGTAAGTATATATTTAATAATATAATTGTTTGAAATAAAAAATTTCCCTGAATTTACAAACCTTTAGAGTTTAACTAGCATAGAATTTTATAGAAAGATCATTTTCAATTAATAGTGACTAATTTTTGGATATTTTTTAGATTTCATGTGATTACTGGTCAGTTGGAGTTCTATTATACGAGCTGACAATAGGAAATACACCTTTTACAGGCCAAAATACTAGTGCTACTTATTCAAAAATAATCAATCACCGGAGCAATCTAAAGTTTCCACCTGATGTAGTTCTATCTCAAGCCTATGTTTCATTGATAAAAGGTCTTTTGTGTGATGAAAGTTCAAGATTAACATACAAGGAAATCATCACACATCCTCTATATAGAAGTGTTGATTTTACTAGCTTGAGAGATCAAGTTCCTCCATATGTACCTAAACTAACATCAGTTGATGATACTAGTAATTTCACTGATGTACTAGAGAGGAAGAATGAACCGCACTTAGATAATTTTAAAGTAAAAACTCAATTCTCAGGAAAAAATTTGCCATTTATCGGTTTTACTTATTCATCTAAAACATGCAATGAATACAGAGATCATAGCAATACTTCTGATGATCTGATAAAAACTGAAACCTTATCGAACATGAAAAACGAGATTAAAAAATTACAAAAAATAGTCTTAGGAAAAGGGGATTCACTACAAGAGCTAGAAAACTTACAAAAGAAATACGAAGAAAAATGCAGAAAATTAGAAAGCGTTGAAAAAGTCAGAAATGTTTTGGAAAAGGAATTAGCAGATAAGATTGCCGAATCTTCCACTCTTAAACGTACTATAGAGCTTGAAAGGAGGGATCGAAAAGATTTAGAAAGGAAAGCACTCGATTTAATTAAATCCACCAAAGTAAAATGGGAAGCATCTGGGAAAACAAAGATTGAGGCTCTAAATAGTGAGATGTCAAAATTACAATCTAAAATTGCAGACTTAGAAAATGAAAATCAATGTCTTCAAGACAGGGTCAAAAAAAAATTTGAGATAGAAGTTGAACACAAAGTAAGCTTTATTTTGAACACATCACCTTAAAAGTAGCAAAATTGCGTGGTTTTATCATTAAATTATGTTTTAGGCATCTTTGGAAAGAGTCGAAAACCTGGGTCGAAGAAGTGTCATAAATTTAGAATCTCGACTTCAAAAGATTACGACACAATCACAAAATGATATCAGCCAAATTCAAGCAAAACTTGTTAGTGAAATTGCCAAAAACTCGGATCTTCAAAGTAAAATATTGAATTATGAAAAATCAAATAACGAAGACAAAATTCAAATTGAAAGCCTGTTAAATAAACTTGGTACGCTCCAGAAGGCATATATGGATTCACAGAAAAAAATTGATGATTTAAACAGTGAATTAGAAGGGTTGAACAAGTATAAAGACGATGCCAAAGAAAATGAATACCATATTGAACAATGTGAAAAGGAGAATGTGTTTTTGAAAACTAAATTAAACGGCATGTCTGGAATAGAAAATAAACTAAAAGAAGAAAAGAATAAATGTACATTATTTGAAGACGAAATTGAGGTGACATTGTCATTTATATTTCAAAAGTAATTTGACATTTATTTATTTAAAATTTTAGGCACTCAAAGCAGAATTGAATTTTGAAAAGATCTCTTATAAAACGGTTTTGGAAGACGTTGAAAATAAGAATACAACCGAAATTCGAACTTTAAACAATAATCTCAAAGAAGCTTTAAGTAGAAACAGTGAATATGAACAGAAATTGAGAACTGGAGATTTGAATGAGGAAAATTACAGGAGCAAAATAAAAACATTGGAAGATCTGCTGGTAACGTTACAAAACGGCGTTTCAAATTTGGAAAATTCTTCTGAAAAACAAAGTGTTTTGCAGCAACAAATCGAAAGATTAGAGCGACAATTAGTTGAAGTAGGTATTTTTATTTCATTTAATTTTGTTACAGTATACAGAGTTACAGCTGAATAGCGTATGAGCTATACGAATCTGAAGAATATGTATAAATGTCTATTGAAAACCATAAAAATAAATTTATTTGTAATTCATCAAAAATTTTCAAATTTTTGGGCCCAAAATGTAGTTAAAGTCAGATCATATCTTTGTTTATCCTGTATTTACGCAAATTAACTGTCCTGCAAGAAAAAATCGATAAAATTCTTATACAGCAAACCACAACATGCTGCGAAAATATATTGAAAAGGGAATGTAGTAGGGAGTGATACACAACATCTGACGCCCAGGCTAATATACGAGGGTGGATTAATAAATACCCGTGTTAGGAAAGAAGACGCAAGTTTTTCACAAATTTTTTTTTTTATTTTTCAACGTAATCACCTTTTAGTACAATACACTTTTCCCAACGTTTCTGCCATTTCTTTAACCCCTCCAAAAAATACGATTTGTCAAACTCTGCAAAATACGCTTCTGTCTCGACGATAACCTCCTCGTTTGAGCTGAATCTTTTTCCCCCGAGCCACGTTTTCATGTTGGGGAACAGAAAGAAGTCGCAGGGAGCCAAGTCAGGCGAGTACGGTGGGTGCGGCAGCAATTCGTAGTGCAGTTCATGCAACTTTGCCGCGACAATTCTGGATGAATGTGCTGGTGCATTATCGTGGTGAAACAGCACTTTTTTCTTAGCCAAATGGGGCCGTGTCTCCTTCTATTTTATATCGAATCGGTCCAATAATTCACTGTAGTACTGCCCCGTGACCGTTCTTCCTTTCTGCAAAAAGTCCATGAGGATTATTCCGTTGGAATCCCAAAAAATCGTGGCCATGACCTTTCCGGCCGATGGGACCGTCTTTGCCTTCTTCGGAGCAGATTCACCCAGAAAAATCCATTGTTTTGACTGTCGCTTGGACTCTGGCGTGTAATAATGGATCCAGGTTTCATCAACGGTGACGACTCGACGCAAAAACTCCTGCGAATTTCTCTTAAAGAGGTCCAAATACTGCTTCGACATTGACAACCGTATCCGCTTGTTGTCCACCGTAAGCAATCGCGGCACCCATCGGGCCGACACCTTTCTCACCGATAACTTATCATGTAAAATATTAATTGCCGTTCCGTACGGCACGCCTACGGCCTCTGCTACTTCGCGCACTTTCGTTCGGCGATCAGCGAGAATCATGTCGTGGACCTTTTCAACGATTTCCTCGGTAACCACGTCTGCTGGGCGGCCTGGGCGCTCCTCATCAAAAACAGATGTACGACCACGTTTAAATTCGTTGAACCAATATCTTACGGTTGTCATAGATGGTGAAGGGTCCCCATAGACAGCAACCAACTTCGCTTTTATTTCTTCGCATGTTTTTCCATCCAAAAATAAAAAGCGAATTACGGATCGATATTGCTCTTTTTCCATTTTATCGAGAAACACGAAACACGTGTGATACAACTGGCTGCCAAATAAAAACTAACCTATAAATCAGTCTGAAATTTATTATGGTGTTGTCTGACAGATGGTAGTACACGACGGTAATGCCAACTTCCCTCAGCAGCGCCACCTGTCTTCAAACACGGGTACTTACTGATCTTCCCTCGTACCTTACGTACTCTCGCGTTCATGGGAAACTAAGACAGTCATATTTTGATTATTAAATTGGCCTGCATGACTATAGATGCAAACCTAGATGCCAAATACGCACGTGTCATTTTGTCAGTTCTCATTATTGAATGACAAATTAATTTTCAATTACAACTCTGCAATTAAACAATATGAAAAAAGCAATGACTCAAGGCCAATTATATGATTCGATTAGCATACGGGAAAGTTAAGTTGGTGTATATAAAAACGCAGAATTGCGTGCAAAGAAGAGAATTCGTGAGAGTGAAGCCATAAATAAGAATCGAGGAACAAGTTCAAACATGGATCAAGACAACGACCTAATAGGTTTTCTGAGGATAAATCCATTTGAAACAGTTGTCAAGGCTATGCAGGAATCACGATTTCCTAGTTCGCGTGTTACAGCTCAACGCGAATCTGATTTGAGAAATCGTTGCGCTATGGACAAACTATGGCTAACAACTGAAAATAAAGAGTAACGATTACAATTTGCTCTAGAGTATGTAACACGCCAAGATAATTTCTGGGAGAACGTCGTGTTTTCTGACGAGAATGCCCATAATGGCATTTTAAAAATTTACCGGCCCAGTCGAAACCGATATGATCCACGTTCTTCCAGAAAGATTAACAGAACTTGTCATTTCAAAGTGAACATGTGGTGCTGAATTAGTGTCAGAGGTCGGGGTGTATGCATGATTATAAATGAGAGACAAAATGCTGTTGTATACCGTCGAATATTAGAGGAGTATATGCTGCCATCTGTCCGCCCTATTTTTTAATAAAATTTTATTTTTCAAGACGATGATCGCCCAGTACAGCGGGCACGCATTGTCCCTGAATACATACAAGAACAGCGAATAAATGTATTGCCGTGTTGTTCGAAGAGTCCGGACCTAAATCCCGTTGAGAATGTATGGGGGAAAATGTTAAAATTTGTAAGACAACACAACTTAGAATTAAAACAGAAAATATCTGAAGCATGGGCACAAATTTCTCTTGAATTTACCAGTTTACCAGACAGTTGATGTCACCTATGCCCAAACGATTGCTAAAAGTTACACAATGGAGAAATGACGAAGTATTTAGTAATTGTTCACATTCCTTCCACAAATAGAATTTCCGGGTATATTTAACTTAAAAGTATACACACAAATTTTCTGAAATCATGATTCATGAATGATTATGTTGACGTTTAAAAGTACTATTTCTACGATCGTAAATACGTATATGAATGTTACAATGCTAAAATTGTTAAAAACTGTCTAAAACTAAGACAAATTATTGTCCTACTTTTCCATGAACGCGATAGTACATGTCATTCTTTTATGTGAGTTGTTCGTGATCTGTCAAGTGTCTATCATACTGAGTAAAATTATGGATATGGTCTCTACAATCGATAAAAAGATGCAGATTGTGAATTGGTATTTCCCAGGCCTATAGTGTCTATTATAGCTCTCTTTCGAGATACTTTTGAACACCGACCTATTCCTTGTTTGAATACCATTCATCGCAACAAAATTAATTTTGAAAAATTCGGTTGCGTTTCGCCATCGCAGGATCGCAATATAATATGTACTAGCGTGGAAAACAATTATACTCGAACAACATCTCAAATAGGACAAGAACTGGATATATCATGTGAAAAAAGTCTTAAGTTTTCTTAAGAAATATCACTCTTATCATGTTCAGAAGATAAATGAAATTTTTCTGCAAGACAATTATGATGGCATTCAGTTTTGTTTAGAGATAATTGAAAAATGTCCACAGAAGGGAGATTTTATTTCAAACATCTTCTTTACGGACGAATCTGCGTTTTTCTTACATGGCCGGCATAATCCTGCGATACTACGATATCGGTCCAGAACAAATAAACGCATTGCGTATACTGTTCACGCACAATACCCACTGTAATGACTCATCCGGTGACGCGCGTCATACCTCTGGCGTTTTCTCGATACAGGTAAAGCACTCGAGAAAAAACATTCCCATTCATATATAAGCCGTCGAGGAAGGGATGGCGATTATTCAATACCAGAGCTTCGCGGAGTGAACATAAATACAAATACATAAATGTGCTTATTGTTAGTAATTAGTTTTTATATTGTTATTCGTTTTATTATTAATATAATGTGTGTCTAAAGTTAACGTTAGTTTTACTTAGGAACCTGAAAAGACAAACTTTACAGTGGTGCAGGTGTGTGGTTTTATAAATAATAAACTAAGTAGGCAATTAAGTGTTAATTAAGTATTCGTTTAAATAAATATACAGTGCGAAAGTACGTTATTTTAAATATCGTGATGGCCAACAGAATGAAACTGACGGAATTAAAAGTGACTGATTTAAAACGAGAATTAGAGGAGAGGGATGAGGATACAACTGGCAAAAAGTCAATTCTCCAGCAACGGCTTTGCAATGTGTTGATCCAAGAAGGCGAGGATCCAGAGAATTATGTCTTTCAAGTTCCAGGCGGAGATGCTGACGTGAATTCGCTATTGATGAAAATGGAACAACGAATAATAGATTCACAAACTAAAATGGGGCAGAAAAGCCTGAAAATTTAGCAAGAACTCTAGAACAAATGGAACACAACAACCATGGAACAGCGTCTAATAGATTCACAAACTAAAATGGAGCGGAAGAGCCTGGAAACTTAGCAAAAACTGTAGAGCAAATGGAACAGAAGAATATGGATAGTGCGAAAAATATGGAACAACGGCTAATAGAGAATGCGCAAATTTAAATGCAACAAATGGAACAGAAGAATTTGGATAGTGCGAAAAATATGGAACAACGGCTAATAGAGAATGCGCAAATTCAAATGGAGCAGAAGAATCTGGACAGTGTGAAAAGTTTGGAACAACGATTAATAGACAATTCGCAAACTTTGGAACATCGTCTAATAGATTCACAAGCACAGATGGAAGAAAGAAACCTAGAAACTTCTAGAATTCTCGAGAAAAATCTAGAAAAGAAATTACTGGAAAATTCTAGAACTTTCGAGAAAAGTCTGGAACAAATGGAGCAAACTTTGTAAAAAATGGAAAAAAAGAATTCTGAAAATTCGAGAGCTTTGGAGAAAGTTCTAGAACAGCGACTAGTGGAAAACTCAGAAGCGTTAAAGGAAGAGGTTTTCATAGCTGTAGAGGAGAAAATTGGAGAACATTCTAGACTTTTAGAAGCAATAATGACTCATATGAAATTACCTGTTACCATGAGTCATTCTGACACAAAGCAGATCAACGAAGAAGCTATACCGCGGCCTATCGAAATAAAAGGAGAACCTGTGACTATCTCGAAGACCAGAATCAAGCCACCAACCTTTGATGGAAAGACGTCATGGGCAACTTACCTGACACAATTCGAAGCGGCCGCAGAAGCAAACGCATGGTCTTCTGTCGAGAAGACGACTGCTTTAATCATAGCATTGAGGGGTGATGCTAGTGGTATCTTGCAGACATTACCTCCTGAGAAACGTAAAGATTATTCTCAACTCATTAAGCGATTGGAGATGAAATATGGCCATGAACATTTGGAGCAAGTATACCATACCAAACTGAAGAATCGATCACTAGAAGTATATTTTGAACGTTAAATTTCTTTTAAATTAAAATAAAATTACGTTTATAATCAAACAAAAATCGTTAATCGCTAACTTTATACAGCGTGTCAATAGGATATTATTTATTATTTTAAGCTCAAATACCTGGTTTTTAATTATTGGTATGCAATTATTTATATTCTTTTTTTTTTTCTTAAAATTTGTGGTGGTACTGACAAATACCGATGTAGGTGAAATAGGACAAGATCGTTTACAAAAAAGTGCACCATGAGCTCTAACGCAAGCATCAATTCGCGCGAGTCCTCCGTCGTGCATAAACTATAATTATTGCCGTATCGCCAATTGTATGTCATCCAAATACTCGGGCAATGCATGTTGGAGAAAGTGTAAATAGGATTCTGCATTTAATCGTTGTGGAAGTATATGCGGTCCAATTAATTGATCGCCTAGTAGCCCTCCCCAAACATTGACGGCTATCCTAATTTGCGAGGAGCTGTAGTGTATACCGTGGGAGTTTTCGTACGCCCAGTCAAAATACCATCTTTGGTAAACAGATTCGTCGGTGTTGAAACCACTTACAGAAGGCAACTCGGCAGCGAAAATATAGTTCCCTTAACCTTTGCACGCGTTGGATATAATACGGATGAAGTAAATTAGTTTTCAAAATTTGATGCACCGTAGTTTGAGATACATTTACTTCCCGTGTTAGGGTTATCGTACTTAGGCCAGGATCCACTTCCACGATATTTAAAGTATCTATCCTCTTCTGCTTGTTGTACTCCGCGTGATTTTTTGAGGGCCACGACCTTCGAAACGTGGAATTACTGATCCTGTATCCTGAAGTCGATACACGGCTCTCACAATTGTCTTAGCCGGAGGAAGACATCGATTCGGGAAACGTTCTGAGTATAGTTTTTTGCCGCAAGACTATTTTGTCCTGTTTCGCAATAAATTAAAATCACATCCGTATATTCGTATAGGATGTTATTGCGAACGCATCTAGCCACAGGGAAGAACATGTCCATACTAAATGTAAATCCCAGCGTTATTTGTTGCGGTGAATTCCCGTATTGCCGCCCATTTAGTACGAAAAGACCGGATTCTAATAAAGAAAAATAATTTTCTCGTTACAACGTGAACATTGAACTGCGATTTTTTGTATAAAGGCATTACTTATATGTATTTTTCACTCCTTTTTTTTATTTGGCGCTATACAAAATTAAAGGTGTATACACTTTACAAAATATAACTATATTATGTGTCATTGCAGGTTCATGAATCATTTGCCGTGGAAAAGCAGGAGCTTTCTCAATTAAAATCGAAATATTGGCGCATGGAAAAGGATCTTCAAAATGCCACTTTAGACAAGAAAATTGTTGAACGTGATTTAAAAGAAACGCAACAGCAAAATACCAAGTTAAAAGACGAAATTGAATCTTTAAACACGAAATTGACGGACAACAAAAGGATGCACGAGAAAGCTTTGTTGGAATTAAATAATCTAAATGAGAATTTAACAAATGAAGTCGTAAAACTTACTGATTTAATACAAAAACTTGAGGAGAAGGTCAGTTATGAAAAGGAAAAGTGCGACGATGAAAAAACTTCGGTCCAGCAGCTCAGAAAAGAAATTTTTGACAAAGAAAGGGAATATCAGTCTTTAAAACTAGAATTTAACCAATTAGAATTGGAGAAGAACAATGTTGAAAAACAATTGTTGAACTTAGAAGCGAGCAATGGTAAACTGATCAATCAATTTGAAAGAGTTTTAAAAGAGAAAGCTGACTTAATTAATGAAATTGAAAATTACAAAAGAGAACAACAAAATAGTCAATTGGTAAGTTTAAGAAACAATACAACTCCTTCTATCACACCCATCTTTATTGTCCTAAGTGCACATTTCAAAAACTAAGTCACAATCATGCCTGCTTTATATATTTTAAAAAAATGTAGGGCGCTAACGTGGCAAGTTATTTTAAACCATGTTCATTTACTGTAGTTTTGACAATAGTATATTTGCCATGTGTTACTTTCGAAAACATTTTTTTACAGTATTAACGAGTCGAAATTAATAAATATCTCATGAATCGGGAAAAAGTGTTTTTTTTTCATACGCATAAGAATTATTAGTTTTATTTTAGATCGTCATCTATAGCAAGGTTATTCAGAGTTGCATTTGAAAATTAGAATCTTAGAATATCAAATTTTGTAGCTGTGGCACTTGAAAAGCTCATGTGAGCAGTCGATTTTCTCGAAATTCATAAAAGGGCCATTATCTCGAAAACTAACACGCTTTTACTGAGATCATAGTCCCGTATCCATTTTTATTTGTTTCAAAGTTACAGATCTATGAATGTGATTGTCAGATCATGAAAAAAATGTAATCCGAAAGTCAATAAAAACTGCTTTTATTTAAAAAAGTTCAATTAATAATATTTTCGAAATGTCCACCTCCTTGTTGAATGCAGGCTTGTGCCCGTAAGCCAACAGAAGAAGTACTTATCCGAATTTCATACTTGTTTTGTCGGATTTTCTCGGTAGCCAGGTGAATACGATCCAACAACTCTTCTCTTGTGTTCGAAACTTGCGCGTAGACTAGATTTTTAATGTGCCTCCAACAAAAAAAAAGTCAAGAGGATTAAGATCAAGTGATCTGGGTGGCCATGCAACAGGAGCACCTCGATCAATCCATCTTGGATAATTGACGTTAACCCAATTTCGGACAGCAATTCCGAAATATGGTGGTGCCCCATCCATGTGAAACCACATGTCTCGTCGAACATTCAGTGGGACATCCTCTAAATGATCTGGCAGTTCGTCAGTAAGAAATTGAAGGTAATTGTCCGCATTTAACCTCCGAGGAAGAATGACAGGATCAATCAACAAGCCATCGATTAGGGCCGTCCAAACGTTAATAGAAAATTCATGTTGAAATTTAGATGGGCGTATAGCTTTGGGATTTTCTGATGACCACCTGTGCAGGTTTCTCAGATTTGTAACACCACTCCTCGTGAACGTAGATTCATCTGTCCAGAGGACTGTTCTGCAGAAATTAATTTGATATTCGAGACGATCGGGTACCCGAATCCAGAATGTTCGAGTTTGTATTCTAATCACCTTCCACAATCTCATTACGGTACTAAGTCACTATTATCAATATGTAATGCAGAGATATCCAATATTCTAATTAAAACACCTACGTTTTATATACTGACGGTAGCTACTCAGTTGTTGATATTTTACAGGGTTACCGCTGAATAGCGCCCCAGCTATGCGAATCTATAGAATACCAGAATAAATGTCTAACTGAAAATCAAAAAAGAAATTTCTTTGTAATTCAACAAAAATTTCCAAATTTTTAGGGTCAAAATGTAATGAAAGTCGGTCCATATCTCTATTTAGTCTCTATTTAGGGAAATGCTTGAATTTAGGTTCATTGACCTTCAAAAAAGTTCGATAAAATTTATAGACATTGGTTAGACGGTACGTTTAACATAAACACTTATTAATAAAAATAGTAAACGTTTATTAAAATATACACTGTGTTCCAAGATAAGAATGAACTGCATGGGGATCTTGGGAACAGTAAGAGATACAACGTATACAAAAATGTTTTAAATATGTCTATACGTTATATGCACGTATAAAGCTTTTGTTTCATTATGAAACAGACATGTAAATAAATTTACATATCTGTAGCTGTATACTTGGACAATACCTCGTATTTTCGGCATTTACTTCTGCTTAAGACATATGTTTCTGCCATTTATAGGCGTCGTCAGCTAAGCTAATGAAGCAATGTATACAGATGATACAAATCTTTATACGTCTGTATCTGTATATGTCCAAGTATACAGTTACAGATATCTGAATGAGATACAAAGTAGTTTAAATGGGATAAAAGTTGCGCATTTTAGTGACCTTTTACATGGCATTTACGTAATTCAACTGTTTTTTTTTTTTAATCGAAAAATAAATAAAACTTCTTTAGTTACCTTCCTTCCACATTGTATATGTAGAGATATTTACAAGCCAGATCAATCTTAAAGAGGCAGGAGAAAATATTTGAACTCTTACGAATAGCAAAGCATGTTGTGAGTCATCTATAACAGTTTTTAAAATATTAGGGCGTAATTTAAAGTCAAAAACAAAAATTCGATTTTGTTTTTGATTCTTAAGTAGCGTTAATTAACTTCCTTGTATTTGTGTATTGTTTATTCTACATTATTTTAGAATCGAAATGCCCTTCGAGATGCGTGTACAGTATTAGAGAATCAATTAGTGGAATTCGAGCAGCTTTATAAAATTTCAGAAGACAAAAGAAATGCACTAACTTCGGAAATAGAAAAGTTAAAATCCGACATAACTGACGAACGTAAGAATGTTACAGAAGCCAGGAAGTTGACGAACGAAGAAAAATCATTTAAACTCCTTGCTGAAAATAAATGTAAAAAAATGGCGGAAGATATCGAACAACTCCAGGAAGAAAATGCGTCGTACAAGGAAGAATGTAATGAACTAAAATCGTACTCGTCGAGTCTATCTGAAGAACTGACGGTGGCCGAGCAGAAGATTTCCGAATTAGAAATAGAAGTTAGGAACTTATCGAGGCAAATAGAGAACTATTTATCGGAAAATAAATTACTAAAAGAGGAGAATTCCGTTCAATTAACACACTTGAATAATGTTAAGGAATCAAATTATAAATTAAGTCAAGATTTAAGTAACTTTAAAGTAAGTAAATGTATCAGATCGTGGATTATCTTATTAATAATTACTATATGTTTTAGGCCGTGAATAAGACACTATTCGAACAAGTCGAACAGCTTAATAATATCCTGCTGGAGAAGGATATGTATTTAAAGGAAAGAGAATTAAAAACAGCATCTACAATACAACAACAAACAAAATTAATTGATTTCCTCCAATCTAAAGTAAATTTAATTGACTTTATTCGTTATAGCTTTAAACATATAAATCTCCATATTTTCTAGTTGCAAATGGAAGAGAATAAGAAAAAGAAGACCTTCTCTGACAAGCTATTTGGACATTCTAAGAAAGAAAATGACCCTCCTTTATCTGTGGTACTGAATTATAAAGACCTTGAACATCAACTAAATAAGGAGAGAGAAACGACAAAAAACCTGCGGCAAGAGGTAGTCAAATTGAAGTCCCTGTCCTATCCTAGTAAAATTGAAAAAGCAAATCCGATTATGAACATCAAAGATCACAGTAGGGTGTTGGAGCAAATTGTGCAGTCACCTCAGAAGAATGAATTATACAGGCAGAATTCTGTACAAAGAATGCACCACAACATTCCACACAGGTATGAATTACAGTAAAACCTCTAATTATGGACACCTACGACAATCGGACACCTCTAAAAAATGGACATTTTTTGTGGTACGAAATTTTATAATGGGTTTTCTTAACAATAGTCACTCCTAATATTGGACCCTCCATAAATCGGACGCGGACACCCTTTATTTCACCGAAGCAATAAAACATCTGTAAATATATCTCTTAATTAAGGACAGACAAGACGGGCGGCACCGAATAAAATTTTACAATTATGTATGTATGTATGTACTTTTATTGCTGCACACGTAGAAGTATATCTACTCGGGTTTTTCCCATAATACAAAGGAACGACGGTTTACCACTGGCCTACTCGTCAGGTGATAAGTGGAGTGATATGTATTTTGAATCAGTTTGAACTAGCCTTTGATAGTGTCAACATGGATTCTAGTAAAAGAAAGCGGTTAACAATCCAAGATAAAATTGATATTATTGCGGTTAGTGAACAGCAAAGCTTAAGTGTCCGAAAGCTCGCGGAAAAGTTTGGTGTCGGAAAGTCGCAAATTAGTGATATAGTGAAAAACAAAAGTGAAATAAAAGAACTTTTCGAGAAAAATGGAAACCTAGCTCAAAAAAGGAAGGAAGGAAAAACTAGTGGTTTAGCAATCGACGGAGCAGTGTTCAACTGGTTCTGTAAGGTGCGAAACAAAAATATTCCCATGTCAGGACCCCTACTCAAAGAAAAGGCGCTGGAAGTAGCACAAAGTTTACAACTCACCGAATTCAAAGCGTCTAATGGTTGGTTGGAGAAATTTTGTCAAAGACATAAAATATCATTTAAAAGTGTGTGTGGTGAATCTGCCTATGTAAACATGCAAAATGTAGACGATTGGAAAGTCAAGTTGCAATCAATATGCAAAGATTACTCTCCGAAAGATATTTTTAATGCTGATGAAACCGGTTTATTTTTCCGCGCCCTTCCGACAAAAACATTTGCGTTAAGAAGTGATAAATGTGCCGGAGGAAAATCTGCAAAAGAACGACTAACTATATTATTGTGTTCAAATATGGAGGGTGATAAGGAAAGGCCGTTAGTCATCGGTAAAAGTAAGAAACCTAGATGATTTAAAGGAGCTCATGTGGATAAGTTGCCGATAGGATGGATATCTAACAAAAAAGCGTGGATGACTTTGGATATTATGTCAGCTTGGTTAAAGAACTTTGATAACAAGATGAAGAAAGAAAAAAGGCATGTAATTTTGTTTCTTGATAATGCCACTTCTCGTCCGAAGATTTCATTGGAAAACGTAAAATTGGTTTTTCTGCCTCCAAAAATACTACCTCGCATTGTCAACCTATGGACCAGGGTGTGATTCAAAACTTTAAGGTAATTTACCGGAGCATGCTTGTAAAAAGGCTTTTGGCGTTAATGGATACTGAAAATTCACTAGAAATGGTAGAAAAAAACATTACGGTAGTCACTGCATTAATATGGATATCAGCTGCTTGGAAAAAACTCTCGCCTGTGACCGTAAGAAACTGTTTTCAAAAATGCGGATTCAATCAAAGTGACAGTGATCTAAGTGCAGAGTGCGATATAGAAGATAATATACCATTAGCATTTTTATTTCCCAATTTTAACATCACTAATTTAGATTTAAGCACATACGCATTAATTGATAATGAGTTATTTACTGAAAATCCTAATGTTTCCATTATAGATTGTATCGATGAAATTACTGATATCAGTGATGAAATGGAAAATGAGATTGAAGAGGAATTTGTAACTAGTATATCAAATATTTCAGAAGCCCATCAAAAATTAAAAGATCTTGAGAACTATTTCTTAAGCACTAACAGTTTTAACATTGCTAACAATATTTCTCAAGCTCTTCTTGAATGTGAATCTGAGATATTTAAACATAAAATGAAAAAAGCAAGACAAACAACAATTAATGATTATTTCAACTAAAATCTAGCATAAAATATGTATGTATGTATGTGTATTAAGTATTGTAAATTTTTTTCGACTTTCGTCTTATTATGTGTGATTAAATTGATATGAGAATGAATATTTTTTTTCGTTTTTTTTTCACCTCCACATTTTGGCCACCTCCATATATTGGACATTTTAGGATTCCCCGTCAGTGTCCATTATAAGGAGGTTATACTGTAGTACCAATATTCAACCGAAATTGCATAAATTTATAGCAAAAATGTTTTACCTACAAACTTAAATGCTTTGCCAACTTACTAAATGATTAATTTTTGATTTTCCATTTTAGGTTCGAATCAAAAATATGCACAAAACCAACAATATGTCCTCAATGTAAGCATCAAATACTACTAGGCCGCAGCTCAAGTGTATGCAGTGAGTGTTTAATACCTGCCCATCCCCATTGTGCTGACTCTCTACCTAGAACTTGCGGCCTTCCCCATGCCTTTGCCAAACATTATTCAGATAGTTTGTCGAAACTCCAACAAACTAAAACTCCGAACGGTGATGAAACACTTAAAGAAACAGAGAACATCGATATCGAAGGCTGGATTAAAATACCTGTGTAAGTCTGGAGTATAACTTCTTGTGTTCTTTTATTTATCAAACAATTTTAGGAAAACATCATGGGAGAAATACTATGCTTGTTTAACTCCCAGCAAGATTACTGTATATGAACAGTCCCCTAATCACGAATCAGTAAAGGTTGTAAAATCTTTAGATCTAAAACCACCTGATAGTTACGGTAAAGTCACCTTGGAACCTGTCGTTTCCGAAATCGACATCCCGGTCGCAAACAGCGATCTGCCTTTCGTTCTTAAAGTTGAAGTTTGTCCAAATACTACTTGCTGGCCGCCAAAGTATTTAATATTTATGACGTTAAATATTGAAGATAAGAATAAATGGTACAAAGGTAATATATATATATAGAAATACATTTTTTGCTGAATATATTTTCTTTCCTCAATTTTATTATACTTAATTACTATACACTGTGTTCATTAATGTTAGATACTGATGCGTAGGCAACCCAACATGCACGATTGCCCCCACTGGTTTAATAAAGTTACTAAATGAATAAATGTACTTATCAGTGGCGTAGTAGTATTTAAATAAAATATGATTAACAAAAATGAAGACAAAATAACATATGGATATAATTTAATGTACTTTCATATTTGCAAATTTTATCATTCTTTTTCTCTTTAATTTAAGAACTAAAATACTGCAAACATTTATTGCGAACAAAATGTAAATATAAAAATTTGATAATAATTAAACTTAAAAGTTAAAGTAGTGAAAATTCATGGCCTAATAAAATATGGAATATTAAGTTTACAAACATTTGATAAATAATACACATCATGAATTATAACTGAATGTGTCATTTTATTCCTACTGAATTTATATTGTCAGATTGTCTATTGATTATCACTTCACAAATAAAAATCACTACAAAAACTGTTGAAAATGATGTCCTTCATGTTCAATGCACAAGTTTACTCTTCGTTTCATATTGTCAAACACACGATGCAACATTTCTTGGGGAATTTCATTAATTTTCCTTGTAATAGTATTCCTCAACTCTTCGATTGTATGAATTCTATTTTGAAAAATTTTATTTTTCAAATATCCAAATAAATAAAAATCTGAGGGTGTTAAATCAGGTGATCTTGGAGGCCACAAACCCTGACTGATAACTCTGTCACCATAAACTTGTCGCAGAAATTCCATTGTTTCTCCAGCAGTGTGTGCCGGGGCTCCGTCTTGCTGAAAATATCCATGTGCTTTTTCATCTTGATCAGCTAATTGAATAAATTCCTGTAAAATATTTGTTCGATATCTTTCGCCATTAATAGTATCATTAAAAAATATAGGTCCCACTATTCGTCTCTTAGAAATTCCAATCCAAACGCCCACTTTGAGAGAATGTAATGGAACTTCTATTACTTCATGGGGATTTTCAGTTGCCCATGTTCTGTAATTTTGACTATGTTCGTTGAACCAGTGACAATATTGCAACCGACGATCATAATCGACAGGTAATAATTGTTGGACCATTGTTACTTTATATGGATGCATATGAAGTTCCTTTTTAATGCTTTATGAACAGTTCCAAGAGAAAGTCCTACAATATGATAATGTTTATATTCATAGCTATTTAACTAGGAAAATAAACAATGTCAACCTGTTTGCGCAGATAATTTTCTTAATGATTTCTTAGGACTTCTGTCCATTCTATCCCGAATATCTTCTACAGTATCTTCAGTTAAAACCTTTGGACGACCTGTAGATTTTCCCTTGCATATGCAGTTTTTATCTTCAAAACGTTTAATAATAATGTTTTTATGGTTTGTAAAATATTGGCGATCAATATTTCCATCTGGAAAATTTTCCTGAAATTGCTCGATACAGGAATTTAGACTATAAACCCAAACCCCCGTCCTGGTTCTGTGTGGCACTTCGGAAATGTGCCAATAAAATAAAGGCGTCTTGTTCAGATGTAAACACCATTATGCAAAGTCTAACCTAATAACGAAAATAAAGTTAAATCAACATATTAAATTGCAAAATAACTATTGAACTTACCAATACAAGTATTAAATAACTTAATGAGCTCTTAAAAGAAATGATATAGATAAATAATTTAAAATAATGGAATTTTATAACGCAAATCTATACTAACCAAATACACGAGACGCCAATGAAGAATTTTGTGATTTTTGGTTATATTCTTAGTTACAAAACCAGTTTCTCACTATCGGTTTTGAAGACGTTAACCTTTACACACTAAAATCACTGTTCTTGCAAAATGGCGGTCTCAAACATTAATGAACACAGTGTACCGTATGAGCGAGCATCCTATAGTCATCTATAGAGTCACATTTTATTGTAGTAGTAGCAATATTAAATGTTATTTAACTGCAACCTCTGTTTGAATTATGCTTTCTTTCATTTTTAGGTTTAGAGAAAATTTTCAGTGATAGAAATGGTGAAAAATATGCAGGTGACAGCATTTGCCAGTTGAAAACAAAAATAGATGTTAATTGTCTTGTAGAAGTCGATAAGGAGATTAAATTATTTGGAGCCGATAAAGGCCTGTATTCGTACCATAATGACACTCTAACCCACATATCAGGACCGCTCGATGTTCAACAAATAGCGACGTTATCGAAAATAAATCTCGCCTTGATGATTGTAGACGAGAGTAGAACACTGATATCATGCGATTTAAGGCATTTGCACAGTTTGTGTCAGTGCGCACCTTGCTCAAAACCGTCGCTTCGATTTAAAACAATCAACATCAAACATATGAACGGATTTCATTTATTTCAAGTATGTCCGAATAAGCAGAACACGCTTTGCGTAGCTAACGCAAGACAATTAGTCATCATGAAGTACGATTTTAAATGCAATGATTTCGTACCAGAACGGATTTTGGACACAGCGCAACCGACCAGTTGCATTTTATTCACGGAACACAGTTTAATAATCGGAGCGGATAAATTCTTCGAAATTGATCTTGCCACTTATCAAGCGGATGAATTTTTAGATGCTTCAGACAGAAAATTGTCACCGATCATTATGTGCTACAAATTTAAGTCATTTCCTTTAGCGGTATTGCGAATATCGAAAAGTCCCGGACAGTATCTGTTGTGTTTCAATGAATTTGCCACGTTCGTCGACGAATACGGAAGGAGCACAAGATCCAACGATATAAAGTGGACTCACCTACCCATCGCATTTCACTATCATAAAGGTTACCTATACGTTATCCAGTTTCATGCAGTGGAAATTATAAAGATTAATCTTGATGCACTGAATGATTCAAGCAAGGATTCAAATGATTTTGAGTCTCACCGGATTGAATTATCAAGCTTGAAATATTTAGGAAAAGGTTCCAATGGTATTTATGTTAAAGCAGGAGACGATATAAAAACAATAACTGCAAATTGTATAAATCCAGATACTTCGTTGGTTTCAAGTACAGATACGGATCAAAACGACGATTCTGAGTCGGATCGTTTTAGTTTCACTAGTTCGATGGTACAAAGTTTAGATGGTAATCTAAGCGATTCCGAGACTGCTTCCACAGAGGAAGGTCATAAAAAAGTCAAATTTGCAACTAATATCTAGTATATACTCTTATAAGCTTGTATTTTTTATTATTCTTTTACTAGATTGTATGAATTTTTATACACTATTCTATATTTTTATATTTGTACTTAAGTATATTGTAAACATAAGATTGACTTGCCTTTGGCCATAAGAAGACTTGCCTTTGTATTGTATATAAGTGTTTATTATGTAAATGTAAAAATTTTGTTAATTCGAATATTTTAATAAAGTTTCTAAATTATTATTACGTTTATTAAATTGGCCTCTATTTTCCCAACCTTTTACTTTTGTGATTCAATGTGAATTCATTTGATAAATTGGCGCCCAACGTGGAGCACAACTAGAGCGAAAAGAAATATACGTTTCCTAGGACAACAAATTTCTTATCCATATTTTTCAACATTTGCTTTTTGTACTGATAGCTGTACATACATTAGCTCTTTCAACATACAGATAATGTTTTCAGCAGATCATGTATGCATTAACGATCTCTTGCCGCCGCTAGATTGCAAAGTTCTCGCGTATGCAGATTTAAAAATTTACTTGTCCACCAAACTGTCTACTTCTGCAGAGAAATCTTCAATTATTCACGAATGGTGTACAAATAATTGAGTGTTCTTTCCTTCTCTAGACGTTCAAGTATTATTTCCTTCGACTATACAGCTTCCAATGAGATAATTTCTAGGTTTTCACAACAGCCACATATTACTAGCACTTGTTCATCTCTAGATTTCCTCATCTCGATCTTGTACATTTGGCAATTACACCTTGACCATTTTGTTCTATTCCTTTGTTAGAACTAAGCTAGAGTATACGTCTGTAATTTGGTACCTTCGATATATATATCAGCAACTGTCACTCGAACGTGACCAAACACAATTCTTAAAGTACTTGTCTTTTAAACTAGATGGTATATATCCTGGTAGCACTGACTACAAACGTTTATTAAGTAGACACAATTCACTTCCCTAAGCCAAAGAAGAGATGAAGCGAGCGAAAAATTTCTGATTAAACTCATCAACTATGTGTGGATTCACCTTCTTTGCTCAGACAAATTAATTTTCTAGTGCCAAAGTACAACATTAGGTCATCGGATACATTTTATGTACCACCTAAGGCGGGTACAAATGTCCTCCAGAAATCGCCATTGTATATTGCTCTAATGCTTATCGGCTGTATCCTGATCCATTCCGGAAAGTATAATTATTATTTTTCTTGGCTTTCATTTAATTAATTCAGTGATTTCTTTTTTCTTAATTAATCTGTTTAGTTTGTTTAAATAATTTAAAGTTTTCTTTATTTACTTTTACTGTACTGTGTTAATTATTAAATTATAAACACAGAAAGAAATTCGCATGACAATTCAGTGCATTATTTTATTTTATTATTTTTACGTATTTTTATAACGATGGTATCAAAGTTTCCTTCCGCACCAAAGACACTATGCCAACGCTCAAAACTTTGTTCCGGGGCACGATTTCAGATGTACCTACCTATTCCGAGTATGAAAAGGCCGGGTCCGTTTTGGTTCGCCATATGCGCTTATGCCATCGTTTTGGGCACAAAATAGCGCGTCTCCATAACGTCTTGCGTGCATTATGAATGTATTGTTTTCGGTGCGTACCGCACGTGTATGATTTCAAAGACTTGAAGTGACGTTTATTATTAATGATGGAAGCTAAATGTTTGCAAAATCTTTTTAAAAACCCGCTATCATTTGATAAAAAGCTTTTAATTAAGAAGAAAGGAAGGCCTATCCCTTCAATAAAAATATATATGAAAAATATGAGTGGATTTGCGGATGTTCACTAACAAATAAACTATTTTGTTTCATCTGCTTAATTTTTAAGAAAGAGGTTAGTGCGTGGAATAAACAAGGGTTGAATGATTTAAAGCATATCGCAGACAGGGCAAAGAAACACGAAAATTCCGTTTCTCACATGAATGCATTCGTGGATTTTAGTGTTCTATTATTCTATTATAGGCAAAGCGGACATACGTGAAAGTTAGACAGTGCTTATTTGCGATATAAAATTAAGTATAATGAAGATGTGGAAAAAAATCGTCATATTTTGCGCCGGTTAATTATGTATATAAAATTTTGCGGAGTTTTTGAATTGCCGTTACGAAGCCAATTCAAAAAATAGGAGAATGAATTTTATGTACAAAAAATAAGTAAGTTTTTTTTCGTGCCCTTCGTCTTGCATAACTCACGAGCCGCCACTGCAATCCTATATAGAGCAGTTCAGGGAAGAATATGCTGACTATGTTTTTTCTTACAAGATCTTTGCACAACATCGGGATAGAATTATAGATCGCTTTGAAAACAAAAATTGTATTTGTAAAGGCAAGACAACTGAACGACAATCAGCTCTAACAGAGGAAGTGGTTGATGATGTTAGACAACGAATTGAGATGAGCCCCACGAAATCAATTCGAAAGCTATCTGCTCAAACTGGTTATAGGTTTAATTAATCTTTATAATTTTGCTACAGATTTTATTTTAGGTTTGTCATATGGTTCTGCCAGAAAAACATTACTTACAAATTTACATATGCATCCATATAAAGTGACCGTTATACAACAATCAACAACTGCTAGAGGTCGATTACGAACGCAGAGTTCAGTACTGGCAGTGGTTTAATGACAATCTCAACGATGGCATTTTAAACATTCCATTTATGTCAGATGAAGCCTGTTTCATTTATCAGGGTATATTCATAGTCAAAACTACAGGACGTGGGCAACGGAAAATACGCATAATTTCGTTGAAGCAAGTTTACATCCATTAAAAATTGGAGTATGGGTAGCAATGTCAAGGCGTCGTATAATTGGCCCAATATATTTTAATAATACCCTCACTGCAGAGAGATATTGTACATAAATGCTTGACATCTTCATAAATGAGCTACATGATGATGAGCTACAATAGGGCTATTTCCAACAAGATGAGGCACCACCGCATGTAGCCCATGACACTAGCTTACGTCGAACAATTTTTTGACAACCGACTAATTAGTAGGGATCGTTGGCCATCACGCTCCCGAGACCTAACTCCATTAGATTTCCACTTATTCGGTTTTCTAAAATCTAAAGCGTTTTGAAATCGGCACCATAATCTCGAAGAATTACAAGCAGCCATTTTAGAAGAAATTAATAATATAGACCAAGAAATACTTCAACTGATACTTGTAAATATGAGAAGAGTAAATTTATGTTTAGATGCTAACGGCAGACATTTTGGACATTTGCTGTAAAATATATTTAAGAATCTGTATTATCTGTTTTGATTGTTAAACACTGTTATGTGAAAATTGTTTTATATCTATGCAGTTGCTTGTTATATGTAAGTGTTTCAATAGACCACGCAAGCGTGACGTCAAATCGCCATTTTCTGTACGGTAGGTCAGGGTCTACGTTCCAAACAAATTTAAAGCGCCATTTGAAACGTATAGACACTCTTGGTAAAACGATTTTTAATTAATCTTCCTATATTAATATCATTTGTTACTTGGTAAGTATGTAAGCAAAATATCAATATACATATTATAGTTATTAAAAACAAAATATTTGGCAATGGTGTTTTTTATTTGAAAAAAAATATTAGCAATGACTGCAAAAAAGCTTTTTCCACCTCGATAATTCTGCCTTTTCTGTAGGAAAAGTAAAAATAGTGCATCCCTTTTTTTCACTTAATGCTTGCAAGTAGAAGCAAAACACATCACCATTATGTATATCTATCTAACCTCACTTTTGTACTTTAGTTACTCAAGTATAACCGTGCTATAAAACAATTAATATTATTATTATCAGTTTTAAACAACGTCGTTCATACCTACATGCAATAACAATTAAAATTCACTTATAAATAACAACTTTTCACTTCAAATTTGCAACGCGTTCCAAATACAATACGAAATACCCTATGAAAAAAATTTAAATGCCGTTTGTTTGGAACGCGATCCCTGACCTTCCGCAAAAATGACGACAGCACTTGCGTGGTCTATTAAATAAAGTAAGATTTTGTGTTTTTTCAAGTTGATTGTTGGCATAAGATAATTCTATACACCCCAAAGTACAATTTTTATTTAGCAATTAATAGTACCGTTAACAGTCCCATTTGAACCGCCACTGGAGAAATATCATAATAGTAAACCCTCAGTACAACCAACTTTAGGAAAAATTTGTGTGGCGGCAAATTCAAATTATCCTCAATGATTTATGATCGCACTGTATATTGACCACCCTCTGAAACTACTGGACGATTTGCTTTAATAATCCGTAAATATATAATTTTCCACCTTTTGTTTCTTTGCTCAAATGTGTTTAGAACCTGAAATTTTACGAAACTCAATGTTCAAAATAAATAATTTATCTAATTTATAATTTCACTCAGCAACATATTTACTAAAATTTAATTATGCATTATATTTTGATTTCAATCACTTGTCATTTCATAAGCATACATTAACCTCAAGTAATTCATTTCTCCAGGCAATTTTACGACTCGTGCCCAAGACAATTCTTGTGTTATACACATAGATTTGTAATTGTTTCCTTCAGGTACATTTCAGTGCTATATTTTTAAATATACATACGTAAATATGCAAAAAATTCAACTTTAAAATTATTTATTCACATCAGTAAAATCAATATCTATCTACAATAGCATTAAATACCTTTTAAAATTATCCTTATTAAAATTACATATAAATATCATTAAATAGGCTTATACAACAATGTTGTAACATATTTCTTGCGATATCGATGTGTAGCGCTTAGAACCATTACACCTTCTTTAATCGACAAAGCATATAAATGATTCAGCATAACATGATTTGGTTCTGGTAGTAGAGTTGGCTCACACTAAAAATAGAACAATAAATACAAAAATCAATAAATTAACAATATATTCCTACTGAAAGGGGAGTATCTTTATTTAATATGACTTGAAGTAAATGTGGAGGCAAAATTGGTGGACCAGATGCCTTTTCCCATGGTTTACTTGGAGGAATAACTTGTGAGTATTCTTCTTGTATGTCACCCTGAGCATTTTCACTGTCTTTCGCTAAAGCTTGAAATACTTCAAAATCAGATTTTTTCACAACAATCATATTATTCTTTGTTCCAGCATCAGATTCAACAATATTAGTTGATGGATCATTTTTCCATTCTCCATCTACGTAGAATTTATACTGATGTGATCCTTCTGGCAAGTCAATAATAGTTACAAAATCTCCATGACTTTTTACCATTGGTATTGTTTTCCAATCAGAAAAAGTTCCACTAACCAATACATCTTTTCCACCACCCTCCCACCGAAATACTGTAGGTGTCTTGTCAAATACAGTAACTTTTGTCCCTTCTGACAAAGTATTAGCTCTCGGTCTAGTAGTGTCATATGATTCTTGAACTGCAGGTTTTGTAAAATATGGTTCTTCATCGTCTTGAGAACTTTGCATAATCAATTTATTTTCGACTTTTCTATCGAATGAAAATGCTTGTTCATCGCGACAAGGCGAAGGGGGTGCTGTATCTCCCGATTTTTGTCTTTCCCTAGTAAAGCCACTACCACCAGCATTACCCATGTTTTCTATTCTACTGCTTTCTGGAAAACGTAGAAGTAATTTGCATTCTGTCCAAATCTGGACAGTTATTAAATATGGTGCTAATATAATTTGTAATCTAATAAAACATGAAATAATAGAACTATCACAATATACGCGATATTAGCTAAATGTAGCATTGATTATTATAACTGATTATAACAATTTAAATAATAGCACAATAATAAGTAATAACACAAAAAATACGTAATAGACGGCACTAAAAATTTAAATTTCTTATTATACTATTAACTGTTTTTGTATAAAGCGCAATACATACAGAAAAATACAATTACCAGATTCTTAAATATATATATACTTGTAAAATATAAAGAATTAAAATAATAGAGAAAAATATATACAAAATTTCCCTAAAAAATTATTTTGAATAATATTACATATAATCAAAGATTCTAGCCTCTAGATTAAAAAAAATCCGCGAGTTAGATACCTTTAGATAGTTAAAAAAACATATTTTCAAAGATTTTATTTTAGAGATCTTAATTAGAATTTTATTTTATATTTTATGTAGCGCATCTAGTTATACCTAACGATATAGCACAAATTATTTTACCTGAGTTTGGAGAAATATTTATTTTAATTTTTTAATTAACCGCTTCTCTGTCATATTATGTATATAGTCAATGATACATTTTAAGCGACTTGAGATTTGTAATGTTGCCAGTATTGATTTTAAATATGTGTTTTTGTTTAACCTAGTAAGATTTGCTGTTTTTCTTTTATATTTAGTTAAAGAAAGGTTTTCGTAATTCAAAATGGACCAAATGCTTCCCAGTCCAGGTTTCAGCATACCTAGTATAGGTAATTTACGTAAAAATGAATTAGTGATCATTTTACTCATTTATTTTCTTTAACAGGTACTCCCTTACATCAACTCGAAGAAGATCAACAAATTCTTCCAAATGCTATACAACAGCAGCAGCAAGTGCCTCCATTAACACCAGTTTGCGTTGGCGGAATGACGCCAACTTTGGGTTTAGGAATGGGTATGGGAATGATTCCTCCGACAAAACATACTTATGTGCCGGGTTTTGCTACACCGCAGAGTCTAATGCAACCACAGACACCAGTATGAATACAATTATTGCATAATATAAATATAGAAATTATGAATTGCAGCAACAGCCTGCAAATGCTTCTCCAATGGTTAATTTAGGAGGATCTAGCAATTCTATACCACCTCCTAGCTTGGGTCCTGCAACTCCAAGCCCCATGACACCTATGACACCACATTCTGCTGATCCTGGAATAGTGCCTCAGTTACAGTAAGAAAATTTTCTTAATCAAATACTAATTGGTCAAATAACTTTTACAAGATGGAATTATGTTTAATCCGAAATAATTTAATGGTGCCAAAAAACTTGATGCCGAAAATATATATTTTCTAATCTTATCTAGTAATAATTTTGGAAAATTATATTCGAGATCATATAAAAATCAAAAGTACTGCTAGGTCAGTGTTACATCATCCGAATAATTTTAGCTTTTAATAACAGAATTATCAATTGTTTCATCTAAAAAGCTAGTTGTGTAGTTTATGTATACAGTGGAATCCACCTATAATGAACTCGCTTATAATGGAAACTCTGCTATAATGTACACTTTTTTAAAGTCCCGGCACAAACACGTGTAAAATCCTCGGTTGAAATGAACTCGCTTATAATGAACCTAAATTCGTTATTATGTCCATTACAAGCGGAGCGATTGGGTGCTTTCCCAAATTATATGACGCAATCGAACAGAAGCTGAGACGCGCGAACTGATGTCGCTCTTGCAGTGTATGTTAGGGGATTGACAAGTGTGCCTCGCTGCAAAGATTTGGTCGTGAAAATGTCTGAAAAAGGTAAAAAACGTGCCTTTACAATGCATGAAAAGTTTACGATAATAAGTGAAATTGAGAAAGGAATGACCCAAGCATATATTTGTACGACCATGAAGCTGAAGAATTCTGTTTCGAACATATGGAAGAACCCGACAAAATAAAAAATTGTAATTGGAAAATCAATGATAAAAAGAAGAAAATGCGGTCTTCTACACACCCGCAAGCAGATGACTTGTTATTTCAATGGTTCTTGCAAACAAGAGCGAATAATTTTCCCGTAAGTGGCCCAATGCTACAAATGAAAGCTGAGGAATTCGGAAGAATTATTCAAGATGATTTTAAATGCAGTTCAGGGTGGCTGGATAGATTTAAAAAAAGACACAATATTGTTTTTGGAAAAGTTTGTGGTGAGTCAGCTTCAGTGGACAGAAATGTAACTGATAATTGGATTTCTAAAGTTTGGCCTGCTATAAGTAAAGATTACTCCTTCGACGACGTTTTTAATGCTGATGAAACAGGGATTTTCTACCGAATGATGCCAGATAAGACCTATAAAATAAAAGGGGAAACCTGTGCAGGGGGTAAAATGTCAAAAGAAAGGATAACAGCGATGGTTTGTGCTAATGCTTCCGGTACTGAAAAACGAAAACTATTTATTATTGGTAAGTGTATAGGTCTTTTTACAATAATGTAACCTGTACCTACTTCATACCTGTCTGTTCTCTTTTAGGAAAGTTTCTAAACCCTAGATGTTTTAAAAATGTAAAAACATTACCTGTAGATTATTGTGCTAATAAAAAAGCATGGATGACTTCACAAATCTTTATTGATTATTTGAAGAAATGGGACAGAGAGCTTACACAACAAAGACGCAAAATATTATTGCTGGTTGATAACTGTCCTGCTCATCTAAATGTTGAACTTCATAACATTAAGCTACATTTCTTTCCATCTAATGCTACGTCAGTGTTGCAACCTATGGACCAAGGTGTCATTCGGTCTCTGAAACAAGTTTATAGAAAACAAATGTTGACGCAAATTATGGCACTTTAGGAAAAAGGTGTTACAAGAGCTGTAACTCTTTTAGATGCTATGAATTTGTTAAGCGTTGCATGGGAAAGTGTTTCTTCAGAAACAATTAGGAACTGCTATCGTCATGCTGGTCTAGTAAATTATAATCCTGAAGCAATGGATTTCGATGCAGAAGATGATATACCCTTGTGTGAACTGGTCAACATCAGTAACCTAATGGTTCTAAGCATGTTTGACGAATATGTGAGCATTGATGAAAATTTAGAAGTTACGGAACAATTATCGGATGTTGATTTAGTTCAGCAAGCACAGGAGGAAGAACACATGGAAGATGATGAAGGACTAGAAGGGGAGGAAACTGCGATAACAACTGAAGACGCAATAACTTTTATTAGAAAAATTGCAGCGTTATTTTCAGCAAAAAGAGAATAACACTGACACTATATCAATACTAAATAAAGTTGAACTTATTCTAAATAAAGATTATCTGGACAAACCGTGGATTCAAACAAAACTGACCAACTTTTTTCAAAACATGTAATGTTAAATATATACACAAACATGTGTGTACGTACATAGATATACTCCTCGTCAGGAAAGATGATCCCTGCGTAATCAATAAACATTGTATGAATCAAATCAGTACTTCGGCGTCATAATAAATACTGTAAATTGCAAAATGAATATGGATTGTAACTTCGTTTCCGGGCCAAGTATATTTGACACAGTCGGTCGAATTTGTAGGTTATATGAACATATATAATCGAATTACATCTTAAGTTATATTAAAATTACTATAAATTGAACAAAGCTGCGTAAACAGCAAATCAAATTAAACTATAACACCATAAAATGAACTATCAAATAAATAAAATGAACTATCAAGAATTTACAACATTTAAGTCAACATATAAGATTATGTAATTCTTTAATCATTTTAATGAATGGTAAAACCAAACAGTTTCAAGTTAGTTGTAAAAGCATTATTACTGGAATTGAAATTATACAATAGACCAGAGTATCTACTTTGTATAACTAATTACATATTCAGTGTTATGACAGTTTTATAAACATTATCTTCCCAATTATATCATAGAATAACCTTAGATATTAGTTAAACGTTCTACGGTGCCTAATTTTAAATAAAATTTGGAATATATTGCAGTATAACTTAACACTGCCATAATAGATAAGTTGAGTTTTGCACAAAGGTCGGTATAAATATTTGAAATTGCAGTATGCATTATAAACAAAACAACAACACAGATCGTGTTAAGAAACTCACATCTGTATATATTTAGTGAAATTATATCGAATTATTATATCTCTTTACGTTTTAGCTTACAAATATGAATAACTTAAAATTTAAATTATGCTATACCTACCAATTTATATAAAAGGATATTTAGAATACTATAGTAATGGCAAACGTCATAATCAATACTCAAATTTTGTAGATATATTTATACAAACTTATTTGCTGTAAAATGTTTTTTTTGGTTCGAAATTATTTGTTGACTGCTAGTAAATTAGAACTTGTACGATTGCAGAAAGAAATTTTGAAAAAGGAACATGAAATGGAGCAAGAAAGAAAAAGTTTAGTAATTGAACTTTCAAAAATTAAATTGGGCAAACAAAAAATTTTATTTGCAATAAGTTATAGATTTATATAATATATACAAACAATAGTTATTTTATTTATTGGTTTCATCAAATTGTATGAATTTGTTTTGTGTATATTAAAAATTTTTAAGTTAATACCAGAAGATTAGAGCTGATGGACACCAAATCAAATAAGGCAGTCGAAACACATTTCACTAGTGTATCTTGCAAAAACTTGCTACAAAAAGATGAAAACACATTCAAATGTAATTAATTGGACATACATTTTTTTTATATGTATTGTATTTTTAACTCCAAATATTAAAATTGCAACGAAAAAGAATACGCAGTAAAAAAAAGGAGCCAATTAAAAAAAAAACTTCAATATATTAAATTGTCAATGTAACTGGGAATTATAATTGTTTAATAAGTTAATATACATATGTAATCATTTAACAAAATTGCCTTATTATTTGTTTAATAATAAAATTATCATGAGTATATATACAAAAAAAAGGAAATATAAGAAATATTTAGAAGATAGTATAATAGTTGATATTAGAATAAATCTGCAAAATGAACTGATACTATTATTGCTTTCGAGAGTTGCACATTAACTTTCATACCATATATGTAATAAGATTGGAAATCTTTTTAAGACACCAAAAAATCTTTCAATCCAGTTTCTGGTTCTAAAATGGGATTCATCGTACAATTGTTCTGCTCGACTTTGAGGATTTGCTAGAGGTTAATAAATATTTTGTAATATTGTAACAACTATCACAAAGTATAACTGGGTTATTGAAATGTTCATTTTTTTAGCTTCTTTTTATTGCCGATCCATTCAAAATTGTTTGGTCATGTGTAGATCCTGGCCATCTGGCTATGATGTCACAAATTCTTAATTGAGAATCTCCTATTACCTGAATATTCCATCATAAATATCCTTTTGGTTTCGGTACAGCTCAGCATTATTACCACTAGGAGATTGTTTTCTCATGTGAGTGCAATCAATTCTACTTAGTACATTAGGAAATCTAGCTACTTGATCAAATCTGTTTCTGTAATTTTTCTACCTTTCTAGACATATTTAGATAAAAATTGTGGCCACAGTCTGGCAATTGCATGTGTAACATTTTGTATGATTATTTGTATTAATATCATTGTATTTGTTGCATAAAAAATCAGTTACTAAAAGTAGAAACTAACATTACATAAACAACTAATCAGCTGTATACTAATACTTGATACTTTTACTGCCAACACAAGAAAATTTGATATATTTGGCGTGAACTAAAAACGACGTGTAGCACGTACGTTGGCTTAAATCTTGGGTTATATAGATTAAGTAAAAACCTGGGATAGCTAACAGTTTTTTTATCTGCGGTCATATAGGAAGTATTGTTAATCACTATCTTCACTGCTGCTTGAATCATCAATGTTAATTATAAAGCCATTGATTTCACAATGTAAATGTATTTTCTCTATCATACCATTTTTTTATAATACTTTCCGTGTGTACAACACAATTTTTCCAAATTTCTTCCATACACTGCTCTAGTGATCACTTCCACATAGCTATAACTTTATCATTTCCATGTCCATCCCTGAAAATATGTTTATTATAATATTGTTTTGCATGGTCCCAAATAATTTCGATAGCATTAAATTCACAATGATAAGGAGACAATCTTCAATATTTCATGTCCATGACTTTGTAGCAATTCATCTACTTGATACCGTTCTTCTTTATGCAAATTTTTAGCAAGGGTAGTAGGTCAGTTTTAAATAGAGTTCGCAAGATATATTATGTTTCGACAAGTATGTAATAATATCATTTTACATCAAGCCGATGATGGATGTTTCTTTACTACTAGTGAATGGTAGGGTGCATTGTCCATCACTATTTGTGCCGGTTCTTCCAAATTTGGTATTAAATATTCATCGATCCATTTCTTAAACATTTCTCCATTCATTTCACCATGATAATTTTCTATTTGTGATTTGCTTGAAAACAATAGAGAAGCATTTGACACAAAACATAATTTTGAACCACAATGTAATACAACATATCGCTTGCCCTCGTAACCCTCAGGCTTACGCACACTCTGCAGATTATTATCTTGCAGAACAACTCAAATCTTTATGTAATTCCTAAGAAATGTCAATCTTATCTCTGCAATGTTGGATCGTTCCACTAATGCTCTATGATTATTATCCTTTTTATATTTAAATCCAATATTGTGAAGTACACGATTTAAACTGCTGCTACACAGCTTTAATGCGTTTTACTGTAACTAATCCCAAGCACAATGCATCTGCCACTCGCTAAACAAAAGGTTTATTAAAATCTAAATATATTATGTGCACATGTAATAGGTATTAACACCACCATGGTTTTTCTCTCGTTCAAAATATTGCAGCGAATTTAAAACAAGTTATCGTGATTGCTGACATTATAGTTTTTAAAAAATAAATTTCAAAAAATATGTATTTATAAAAAGAAAATAAGTATGTCTTTGCTAGAAAACACATACTTTCGTTCAAGCTATCCTTGTCATACAAGTAGGTAATGTTTGTTATTCGGATGTGGAGATTATTCTTTGAATGTCGTTGATAGAATTATAGATCAATGACGCAGGGATCATCTTTGGTGATTTGGAGTATACCTACTACTATGTATGTAACATACATGTACATATTACAATAAGTTTTTTGTTGGTATTTTCGTCCTCATGTATTATATACAAATTATGTAGGTCAGAGTTATCTTATATAAAGATATGTATATCCTATAGAATTATCTTTTTTTAATAAAAACGTGGAAATACATAAATTTTATTATGTAGTAATTATTCTGATGAGATGAACACTCGCCTATAATGGACTGTTTTGCTTAGTCCCCTGAAATCCATTATAAGCGGATTCTACTGTATATAACTTTGTTTAAAATATTAGAAACTAAAAATGTATATATAATTTTAAGAGTAATATAATTGCCTTATTCCAGAAATATAGTTTCAACTGTGAATCTGAACTGTAAATTAGATTTGAAAAAAATTGCATTGCATGCGAGAAACGCAGAGTACAATCCTAAACGGTTTGCTGCCGTTATTATGAGGATAAGAGAACCTAGGACAACAGCATTAATATTTTCTTCAGGTAAAATGGTGTGTACAGGAGCTAAGAGTGAAGATGATTCTAGATTAGCAGCGCGAAAGTATGCTAGAATAATACAAAAATTAGGATTTCCTGCTAAGTTTTTGGACTTTAAAATACAAAATATGGTAGGCAGCTGTGATGTTAAGTTCCCAATTAGACTTGAAGGACTAGTGTTAACACACGGCTCTTTCAGTTCGTACGAACCTGAATTATTTCCCGGTTTGATATATCGTATGGTGAAACCTAGAATTGTTTTACTTATATTTGTTTCGGGAAAGGTGGTGTTGACTGGTGCGAAAGTGAGACAAGAAATCTATGAGGCCTTCGAAAATATCTATCCCATACTGAAAAGTTTCAAGAAGCAATAAAAAATTTATTATAATCTTCAATCCAAAGTGATTTTCAGAAAGTGCTTTTAGAAGTAATAAAATTGTGTTTATTATAGAGTAGGAGTAATTTAAAAAGTTTTGATGTACATATTAACTTGTAAGGTTTTTATAAATACATATGAAATTGTAATTTTTAATGACATATCTACAATATTTATTTCATTTATACATACGACACTATATTTTTTGTTAAAGGGACTCATTAATAATAAAAGAAATACTAGTTCTAATGAAAATCACAATCGTTTTACTTTTTCAGGCTAAACATTATAGTAAATTTAATCAATTACAGTGGAACTTCTCTAACTCGAACCTCCAAGGGACAGGGAATAAAAGTCGAGTTACGGAAAATTACATAAAATTTGAATCTTAAAGTTTATTTATATGTATTATACATTTAATACTACATATTAGTAACTTAGAAAATTCGTTAAAACGTCAAAAAAGCTGCATCAAATTTTTATTGAAAAAATCAGTAATTTTTCTTTGAGTTACACTGGTCCATTTTTCATTCGTTATAAAATCTTCTAGTAAATTTAAGGAACCATGCAATGCATATGGCACATTCTCCCTAGATGAAACAAATATTCTTAAGTTTTCGATGGCAGAAAACGCTTCGTTGAGTGTAGGTATGCCAGTTGTATCAGTCTGGTTTTCATTAGTATCTTCGTCTTCATCTGTATCTAAGACAATAATAAAATTTGGCATCTTGGAACATAGAAAACGTAGATGGGTAAACTTACCTATTTCATTAGGAGCAAGGTGCTGTATTACACTTTCTAAAATGTCTTCATCACTTGGGAAATCCATTGTTGACACATCATGATCAACATCAACATACTCCTCAAATTCAACATCATTTGTGTTTATTGCAGTTCTGTATAAGACCCACCAATTTTTTAATTCAGACAGTGGAAGGATATCATCTTCAACCCAGTGGTTAGCATCCTGCACTAAATCATCTTTACCAAAGCCCGCCTTACTGAAGCAATTTGCAATTGTTTGCGTCTTTACGTTGTTATTCCGTTATTCCATGCTTTGTTTAGATCTTTAATTGCATCAAGTAAAGAAACATTTGAAGTAAATGTTGGCTCTTCCAAATGAGCCAAAATTTTCATAATAATCCGTTTTCTGTAATGTTGCTTTAGATTTTTTATAATTCCCTGGTCCATCGGTTGTAAGATTGAGGTTAGATTAGGAGGAAAATACTCCAATTTAATATTCTTCAGCTTTCCTGCTACGGTTTTGGGGTGCGTCGGACAGTTGTCAACGAACAGCAAAACTTTTGTCTTCTGGACTGCAAACTGCTTATCAAGCTTTAATAACCACTTTTCATAAATCTCACTTGTCATCCACGCTTTTCTGTTATATTCGTAATCCACTTCCAGTGACTTTATACCCATAAAACAACGTGGATTTTTGTTTTGCCAATAACAAGCAATTTTAGCTTTTCAGAACCACTCATGTTACTCCCAACCATAACCGTTACTCTTTCCTTGCTGTTTTTACCACCAAAGCATTTTTGTCCTTTAAATGCAAGGGTTTTGTTGGGCAAGCATTTGAAGAAAAGCCCCGTCTCATCAGCATTGAAAATATTATTTTTGTCATACTGGCTGATTAAAGTCGGTAAAACATTTTTCTGCCATCTTCACCACATTGAAAATCTGCAGAACCACTTTCACCGCACAGTGACATTTGGACGATATTATGTCGACTCTTGAACTTATCCAACCAGCCTATACTAGCTGAAAATTCCTCCCGTCCCAAGGCAGCGGCAAATTCTTTCGCTTTTTCTCTAATTAAACTCCCCGAAAGAGGAATATTTTTAACACGTGCGGTAGTAACCCACTTGAACATTGCTTCGTCAATATCATCGTTAACACAAGCTTTAAGCCTTTTTCGTTTATTGTTAAACGTATCATTTTTTCTTTCCAAAAGTTTGTCCTTATTTTTTAAAATTGTCGATAGCGTATTATGAGGGATCCCAAATTGTTCCGCAATGTCTTTCTTCTTCTTTTCCCCTTTTTTCCACCTCTGCTATTAATTTTATTTTTTCATTCAATGTTAAACACTTTAAATTTCGCTTTGACATATTTACCGTACACTTTGTCACGCGTACTACACAACTGCACTTCCGAAAGCACCCAGCACACGTTTCTGCCTGTTCATTTTGCTGATTCCAAGAGATAATTCCGTAATTCCCTGAAAATGTCGAGTTAGGTGTACCTACGTGTTCGCATATTATGTCGAGTAATAGAAAAAGTCGAGAAATAGAAAGTCGAGTTAGGGAGACAAAAATACTATATAATAATATTCAAACTTCATTGTTCGCCAAAAATATTCGACTTACGGAATAAGTCGAGTTAGAGAAGTTTCACTGTATGTAAAATGAACTGGAAGATGACAGCATTAGTACAGGAGACAGCACCACAAAAGCTGCTTTGCATTTTATGATATATCGCAAGAAAAGAAATACGGAATGTCCTTAAAATAAAGAGATGACATATGAAAAATCGAAAGATAGACAAAATAGTTGAGTAAGTGATGAATTGAAAGAAAATGAACTAAGCATTAAAAACCGTTTTTTGGCTTGAAGAAATAAGTAAGATATACAAGAAATAAAAAAATATACAGGGTGTTAATTAACTACATGCAATAACTTTAAGGGTTGATTCTTTCAGTGATTTTAAGACAAAATGTTCATATAAACATGGGTCCGCAAATACAAGGTTGGTATTGGAAAATAATTCCAGCATTTGGTAAACAGCTTGACAGTTGTCAAATTATTTATGTACGAGATATTAATTTGAATTTCTTAGAAAGTATTTTTTGTTCAATATGGTTCAGTATACTAATAGTGAAATGGCAAATATGCATTTCTGTTACGAAATGGCTTAAGTAAACTGTAGTGCTCCGTATTTATCATCAAAGGTTTGCTCAACATGTAGTGCCTGACAGAAGAACTTTTGTAAGATTTCATGCACGATATTTTAAAAGATCGACGGTTGTTATCGGAAGGCCTGTAACGTTAAGAACAGTACAAATTGAAGAAGCTGTTTTAAATGAAATTTAAGTAAATCTTAATACCAGTACCCGGGATACTATTTACAGATGGAGATTGTTTTTCGCGAAATTCAATGATTAATTTTCACAACAATCACGTATGGGCCGAAAACAATCCACATGCCTTGATAGAAAATAATTTTCAACAACAGTTTTCTTTTAATATCTGGGTTGGAATTATCGGTGACCACCTCATTGGGCCATATTTTTTTCCACCAAGACTTAATGAGGAAGAATACCGAAAGTTTTTAGAATACGTATTACCTGAACTTTTAAAAGAGGTTCCTGTTATGGAAATATTTCGTCATATTTTAATCGGTTTAAATTAGGCTACGTGAATGTAGATATATATAAAATGTAGGCGTCAAATTTAAATATTCAAATAACCTATAAGTGTCAAATAACATTACAGCAGACCGATTTTCATGTGGCCGGTGGGAGAATTTGTACGTGCGTCAAGTAAGGGTCAGTGTTAGATAGAGACAGTATTCGGAAAAATGAAATGCAAACTCTTTGTGCGAGTCGTGGATTGGGACGTAGTAAGGGATAAATTCAGAAAATCACATTGTTGAACATGTTTTTTATAATGGTTTGTATTTCACTAAATTAAGGCAAATAGAAGTAAAATAAAACGCATAGTTTCATGTAACATGTTTAATTAAAATGTCTTACCTTACCTACTAGCTAATAGCATACTAACATCACATTAAGGGGATGACTGAATAAGATTGTTAGCTACACTTAACGGTAGAATGGCTTAGAATTAAGTAAAACTAATTTGGATAATTAACTGAATTATTGGCAAATAATGTTTATGCTAATATCTTTCTCATTATAATCACATTGTAAACTTTCTATATGTACAAAAGAACAGTATATTTTTCAACGAGCGTAGGCGAGTGTTGTAATAACATTATTTAATAGTCGTGGAGAAAAGAATATTATTAATACTAATATTATTGGAAATAACAATGAAAATAATAATTACAATAAGAAATAATACATAAATACTCAAAAATAATTATAGGAGAAAACGATAATGAACAATAACTAAGTTTCAAAAAAATTACGGTAAATTATACATATAATTATATAAAAAGTTATGCAGAATCACTATCACTGACTTCCTCTTCGCTCTCCGACTCAGAGTCTTCACCCAAATTAATAATGAACTGGTCTGTAACTTCGTCTATGAGAGGTTCCGCTTCCAAAAACTTTTGCTCCCACTTTATCGCGTGGTCACAACATTTATTCCATTCAGCAGCACTAAATTCATCAAAAAAGTTATCACATAACTGTTGAACATATGTAATAGTGAATGATACATTTTTTTGTGCCACATATTGTTTAAGAGATGCCCATACTAACTCAATCGGATTTAAATCTGGGTGGTATGGCGGTAATCGCAAAACACTATGACCACGTTGTGTTAACATTTCATCTATCTCGAACGTTTTAAATGTTGGCTTATGTACTTTAATAATATTATATAAAACGGGCTTGAGCATGTTATTGTCGAAGTAAATATTTTTAGACCTTAACCAGTCTATCATAACCTGATTTCCTGCTATTAGAATTCGGTGGTTTATCTTTTTGGACATTATGATAAGGAGCATTGTGAATTACTAGGACAGACTTTGGAGGCAGGTTTGGAATTAATTTTTCTAACAACCATTTCTTGTAATTTTCATAATTCATCTCGTGATGATAATCTCCCGTTGTGGTATTAGACTTAAAAATCAATTTAGCATTCGGAATGAATCCCGTCTCGCAGCCAGCATGAACAATAATTAGTCTTAGACCTTTTGATATAGGAAGAATGTCGTGCTTTTCCATTAACAACTTTCTTTTGGTTTTCTCCAACGAAAGCCCATATCTTTTACTACTTTCCGAAGAGAATCTATTCCTCCAGTGTATCCTGTTTCTTTAAATTTTCTTAGAATGTTTGGCATTGTAGGCACAATTTTGTCAACAGTAAAGGTATTTAAAATTGTTCTACGCAGCACACCTTTATCTGCATCGTCTAAGTCGGTTTTGGGCTTGGTTTTTTTTTTATTTTTCTTTGGCGATGTAAAAGATGAACCGGCACCTGCGTTTATATCACTTTTTTCTTTAACAATCCGTCTAATACTTCTCTCAGAAACACCCGTTGCGGCAACAACGCGTTCATATAACTGATCCAGTGGAATTTTGAGTACCCCTGAAGGTTTTTCTTCTTGCATATATTTAAATACATTTGAGATCACTTCACGAGTTTGACTGTGTAAAACACATTTATTTAATTTACTTTTAAACTCCATTACTCACTACCTTAATACGGCACTGCACTACTGTGTTTATCGCTTAAAACGATGTAAAACACTGAATGTCAGAGGTTCCCCTACCTATGAATTTCGTGCGCATCTCGAGTGCGGTACTTCTAACCGGCTACATGAAAATCGGTCTGCTGTACGTTGATATACAGGTAGGTGTAAGTGTCAAAGATGACTTTTGCACGTTACTATGATCTTAAGTATCTTAGCAACGTCACAATACTAAAATATTTAAAAATTGACTTTACATATAACTTCACGGATAGGCGGCTAGATGGTTGCATTGAAGCTCACAGTGGCAATTTCAAACATTTAATTTAGTAAAATTGGTTAGTTTAGTTATTACAAATATTAAATTTAGAATTTATTTGTTATAGTTACTATTAATTAAAAAAATGTAAATTTTCTTAAGAAAATTTTTTAAACCGATTAGAAAAAAACTGACTATCTTGAAAATGAAGCATTTACGGACCCATGTTTATACGAACATTTCGTCTTAAAATCACTCAAAGAATCGATCCTTAAAGTTATTGCATACTTAACACAGTGTATATGAGGCATAGTTAGAACTAATTGTATAAATAAATACCCACACACTACTTGTATCTTGCTATGAGCATGTCTTAAGTTTCCTATAATGCCAATTCTACATAAATATACATATATAAAGGGTCAACAAGCTTCTGTGTAATGTGACACATATCTGCGTTTAGAGCCACTGCAAACTATTTGCTTCGTTCTAAGTGTTTCTTCATAATATTTCTTTGAAGCAAAAATATTTTGTTTAGTTTACTCCTTATATTAGGTAAGCATGTAGATTATTATTATTATTATTACTTTATCTATGCATGTAGAATCGAGCTCGCATTTAACACAATTGACTCATTTACGCATGCATATAACTGACATAACCAATCATACTGTCGTGAGCAAAAAAAAACGGGACACTGTTTCTGCGTGGGTTAAAATTGTGACTACTTAAATGGCATCTTTACTCATAATAATGTCAGGAATTGTCAAAAATGTGTGTTTCATTTGACATTTATTAAACATTTTTAAAATATATATAAATAATAATTACTAAAAACGTTAGAAAAAGAATATAATTCAAATAATTAGTATTTTGTCATTCCATTGTTATTATTTATAACTGCATCTAATCTTGTAGACACTGAAGCGACAATATTTATAGGAATTTGATGCCAAGCATTTTGAACAATCTCCAAAATTCTTTCTGGGTAGCAGCTCTATCTCATTAATCCCCATACATTGGAATTTAGATAAGGACTGTAGGGCGGGAAATCTCAAGTTTAAATTTCATTTTTTGTAACCATTGCGTTACAAGATGAGACGGGAAATTGTGTTGTTCTTATGGTTTCCTTTAATATTTTGAAAGAGTTGTACCTAATCTCAGTAACTAATGTTTCGTCTTCTTGCGGATTTGAAATTTTGTTACGTCCGAGACTTACTTTCCGATTTAAATTATCATCTTCCCTCCATTTTTTATATATTCTTGCGACAGAACTTCTAACAATATTAAATTGAACCGATGATTTCCCATTTTCCAAACTAGTAACAAGTCTGGCTTTATCAATTTTCGAAGAAAGGCGGCATTTTCAATTTTGAATTAGTAACTACGATAGATAATTTGACGTACAGTTTGAAAATTAATCAAATATCATCAAAATTACAACGCTAAAAAATAAAGAAAATTGACATAACGATTTTGACACTATCCTGATTTTTTTGCTCACGACAGTAGGTATATCGAAAATTTACAAGTAGCGTTGCCAAATCGAATATTTATAATAAATATTGATATAGGATTTGTAGGTTAACAAATCGACGTACAGAAAATTAAATTAATTTATTCAGTAAACACAATTCCTTAACAATGGTGTGCCTTGCAATACCTAATCTATCTGCCATTTCAATGAAAATTAAATTAGAATAAATATAAATCAGATAATATATAATAATTGGGAATTAACATTACCCGATGGTGGCGCCACGATCGTCGCGAAGATGGCGTCGAATGGAGGTATACCCTTCTAGTTTTGTTATATACATAACTTCGAAAACACATGTTAACACAATACACTATGTATATGCGTATCGTGTTAACAAGTGTTTTCGAAATTGGTTTGGGATTTTATTTTATGTTCATTTTCATCTTTTTTTTAAAGGTCTACTTTATCTGCGTACTCAAACATGTAAGAATATTGTACTGATAATAAAGCTTTTTGACAACCAATTATTCAACTCGATCTGTTAAATAACACTCAGATAATTACATGAATCGATACAATTTACAGCACATTTAATCTTTCCATTGTATGGACATTTTATTTCAAATAATTTTTTCTGTTGTATTATTTTCGAAAATAATACCATCTAAAGAATATACTAACCATAGGTGATGTTTAGAAAGGCAAATTTGCCGGAGAACAGTAGCGAAAATATAAAATAGCAAGGAAACGAAGAAAACAATAGTTTTATACACGATAGAGCCCAATAAACAATACAAGTATACTTCCAATGCTAGTTCCAAAATTTACGGCGTGGTGGCGTATCACTTAATGTAAATTCCCAATTGTCACTGATATAAGCAGAGCTGAGAATGTTTGCGGTATAACCATGGTTATATCATGTAACCATAGTAATTTACTATGGTTACATGATATAACCATGGTTATACCGCAAACATCCTCAGCTCTAGATATAAGCCACAGAAGAAAGGTACCAAGATTTGGCAACGTTGCGGATAATTTAGTATGTTTGTAGCTGGAAATTAGGATGGGAGCTGGATTCTGCAGGTTTACACTTTGAACACTCCCACTATGTATAGTCACTATACAATACAAACTATTGTTGTATTGTAATATTTACATTATAAAAATATTTATAAGAGACTTTAATTTAAACAAAAAGAATAGTGTAAAATATAGCACTGAAATTTTGAATTTGGTACTTCAGGTTTTAGTTACTAGAGGTTGGCAAGCAAAAAAGATACCTAGTAAATTCAAGGATAGTAAACGTCTAATAGGATTGCTCAAAACCTATCGCGTAATGCAGCGGTTCTCAACCTGTGGTACATGTACCACTGGTGGTATATTAAAGAACACCAGGTGGTACGCAAAATATAACAAAATATAAGGTCCCTTCAATTTCCTACCCACCGCGGCACCAGAGAAAAAACGTCCCGATGCGCGAACGTGGATGCGCGTACGAGATTTATTTACCATGCACGGATGAACAAGGCAGTGTAGAAGTGTAGTCTGCGTCAGCAATCAGTTATATACGAACGCGTGTGTTTGCATGTTACATTTACGACGCTCGCCTAAATTTAATGGAGTAATGTAAGTTTAAAAAGCGAATGTATAGTATAACGGGTGTCCGTAAATGATTGAAGTTGACAGCATGTGTCAAATATTGGTCAAATTGGTATCGCTACACTTGATTTCGGTTGCAACAATAAACATTAGTGTCCCAAGCGGTAATCACCTTTGATGTAATTCTAAAAATTGTTTGTTAAAATCAAACAAAATAACCCATACTTTTTGGAATGTTTATTGCCAATAATAATTACAATCGTTTAATAAAATAATATTTAAAATCATTGTAATGACAGAAATACATTCTTTACAATAACAGACACGCACGACTATGGCAGACGAGGTAATAATTCTCAGTGTGGCAAATGCAAAGCAAATAAATTTCCTAGACTCGACCAAACGTCAACTTCAATCATTTACGTTAAGTTTACATATTATAAGAAAAATTTTAAATTTAGAAAATGGATATGTGGCTAGGACTGGAATCGGAAGTGGCTCGGAAACCTGATAATGCACAGGAAATAGATTTACAGAAACAAACTACTACTACTACTAGTAGTAGTAATTCTGAAAAGAAACGAAAAGTTACCAGAAAGTATGATTCAAGTTATTTAGCATTTGGCTTCACTTGGAATGAAAATGAAATGGACCCTCAACTTCAGTGCGTTATTTGTTGCGACTTGTTCTCGAATCAAAGTATGAAACCATCTTTACTTAAGAGACATTTTGAATCCAAGCATGTCAATTTAAAAAATAAATCTGTTGACTATTTTAAGGCGAAATTTGTTGAACTAAAATATCGTAAACAGGTAATGAAAGGTTTTGTTAGTGCTAATGACAAGTGCTTGCATGCAAGTTATCTTGTAAGTTTAAGAATAGCCAAAACTGGTAGTGCTCATACTATTGGAGAAAATTTAATATTACCAGCTGCTAAAGATATTGTTTTAACATTATTTGATGAAAAGACAGCTAGTAAACTTGATAATATTCCTTTATCAAATGATTCTGTAAGAAGACGTATTGACGAAATGGCGGATAATATAAAACAGATTCTTATTTGTAAGGTAAACCAAAGTCCCTATTTTGCACTACAATTAGATGAAAGTACAGACATAACGAACTTTGCTCAATTGTTAGTGTACATTCGATTCGAGGCGGAAGAAAAAATAAATGAGGATATTTTATTTTGCGAACCTCTTTCTGGGAGAACTACTGCGAAAGAAATATTCAGGTTAATTGATAACTTCATGTCAGAAAATAATATTCCTTGGAAAAAATGCATTGGTGTGTGTACTGATGGAGCTCGAGCTTTAACTGGCAAAAATTCTGGTGTATTATCTCAATTAAAAGTAGTTGCCCCTGAAGCTAAATTTACTCATTGCAGTATTCATCGTGAAGCTTTAGTAACAAAAGAAATCCTCGAAAAATTGAAGACTGTTTTGGATCAATCTGTTAAGGTTGTAAATTTTATTAAGAGTCGAGCTTTAAACTCCAGAATGTTTGCAATTTTGTGCCAAGACATGGGAAGTAATCATGAAACCCTATTATTACATTCTGAAATTAGATGGCTGTCCAGAGGCAAGGTTTGAAATCGTCTTTTCGAACTTCGATTAGAAGTGCAAGCTTTCCTATTGACTTCAAAATTTGAATTGGGAAAGTGTTTTTTTGATGAAATGTGGTTGGCCCGTTTATCATATTTAGCTGATATATTTGGAAGGTTGACCGATTTAAATTTAGGCTTACAAGGACCAAACGTGAATTTCTTTACTGTTAATTATAAAATAACTGCAACAGTAAAAAAACTAGAACTAATTATCAGTGAAATAGATAAAAATAATTTCAGCCTTTTACCAACCCTAGAAAATTTTCTTACAGAAAACAATATGAACAATAATGACGAATTAGCATCAGATATAAAACATCATTGCTCCTTATTGATAAATAAATTTAAATTTTATTTTCAAGAAGATTTGGAAAATCAAAATTGGATCAGAAACCCTCTTCCTTCAAATATTCCAGAATATTTTTCACGTGAACAAAAAGAACAAATAATAGATATGTCAAGTGATTCCACTGTAATGGAAAACTTAAACAGAAAAAACACTGATTGAATTTTGGCTTCAACAAAGAACAGATTTTAAGGACATAGCAAACATTGCTATTCAGTTTTTAATGCCCTTCTGTACGACGTATTTATGTGAAAAAGGTTTTTCACAAATGTTATATCTGAAGAATAAATACAGAACAAAATTAAAAATTGAACCAAACTTAAGATTAAAATTAACTGACATAGAACCAGAAATAGAAAAAATTGTATCTGCAAAACAAGCGCAAGGATCGCATTGAATATTTTATTTTTACTGTTTTTACGTTTTTTTTTGCTGTAAACTTTTAAACATATTTTATTTTAAATTTTAAGAATATATGTTTTGTTTAATAAATATATGAATAAAAAGTAAAATTTTTTTTTTTCAAATGATGGTGGTAATATAGTTTATGTCATGTGATTTCCTTATGGTGGTACGCGATAAACAAAAGGTTGAGAACCGCTGGCGTAATGTATTTCCGAGTCACGTGACTGCGTTCCAAATATTGTATCCTATGCTATTACATTGTGATTTCCAGTTTTTTGATTATCGTTTATTTGAAATTTTCCCTTGTTATGTCGTTATTTATTATATCTTGCCTTCCATTGTTTTTTATATTATTTATTTTAAGTGTCAGTTATAAGTAAGAATGAGTGATAAATAGCAAAAATGAAAATATTCCCTTTCACCGGATTATTTTGACCAATAAGAATACAATTTTAATTTAGGTGGGTATCGTGATTGGTCAAAACAAGTGAAACTCGAATAAATTTTATTTATCTATGTAACACTTGTTGTACATTGGTATTTGTTTAAACATTTAACAACATTGGTTTTTGATTGAAAATTTGTTCGTAGTCTGGTTCACAAAAACTAACTGTATAGAAGTGAAAAGTCATATCTATCTCCAGGATACCATACATTGACAAACTCCAGTAAGAGCGAAACGCGTCTGTACGTTCCGGTGATGGACGTAGTTTTTCACGAATTTTTAATTATCCTAACAACCAGCAAGATCGAAGTCGCAGCATGTTGTGTTCTACATACTGATACAAACTCAGGGTGTCGAATTGTAGTAATTAACACATCACATAAGACGACATTTGCATGTGAAAATGAGATTTAATAGTCGTTAATTCTCATTTGCAATAAGTTCAATAGGTCATACATATTGCATATTAATAAAACAAAACAAGGTAATAGAGGAATTAAACACATGTATATTATTAATATATATTTAATAGAATTCTGTTTTCTTACAACAAGGAAAGAATGTTAAAATTCCAAAGATCAGTTCAAGTAAATAAAGCAACATAGTTATAGCTGACAAAATATATTCCATCTTTGTGGGTAGGTCTTGTTGAAATAGTAAGTATATTGTGCACGCAAATGTAATGGCCGCCATAAATAAAGCTAATATCACACCTATCACTGTAAAAAAAAATAATTATTTAGTTTCGAATATGTACTAACGAATTAAAAAAAAATGGTACAGTCATAAAAAGTGAGCCACAAAAAAAGTTTTCAGAGTATGCCATGGATTAAATCAGTTATGTCTTAGATTGATTAAGTAATCTAACCTACTGTGATGTTGCCTAAGTGGCTGGCAGGATCGCCATGTGATGTTGCCTGGTCCTGCGGGCTACATCGTTATGTATGTTCGTGGAAGTGTGTATGAATTAAATAACACGCGTACGAAGTTGGTTTAACATTTGTATAATTAGTTAATACTTATAACAAGATAACAATACTGTTTACATAATCAATATAAGACAGTAGCCGAAAGAGAGTTCTATAACGTACTCACAAGTCGTACTGACTGTCTAACTAAGACTGATCTCTCTTCTTTAATCGAATGTCTTATATACATTGTAAGATCCTTCTTTCAAGATCCTTCTTTCGGCCATGTACTAACTAAACATCAACAAGATTTGCAAGTGTGCAACTATGATTCATAACCTTGTGTATGCAATTAGATGGACCGAGGTCGTGTTATTCTAATACAATATAATGAGACCGAGGCCGCACCTTGAGAAAGTAGTACATACACATATTACTTCAACAAGTTATCACACTACAATTCGTACTTGTTAAATCGTAACTTGTCAATTTGAGAAGCTACACTTCGCCAATTCTCTAAGCTCAGACGTGACTTATATAACTTGATTAATTATTAGAAAATAAAACACTTGGCTTAGTTTCACGACTTCTTTAATTAGATATACTAACAATTGTTTCGGCTATTAGGCCATTATCAAAGAGCTATCTAAAACTAAACTTACTCTACTTAAGGTTAACTTATATACCTGTGTTCATTATGGGTGGGAGAATGAGGGTAATTGATATTTAAAATTGCATCGATATAGGGGGTATTTATGAATTCTAATTGTGTGTTTGTGATAACTCGATTTTGTTTTTGGGCTTTTTTAATTTCAAAAATCTCTAATATATTTAACTTTTTTACTTTTTACTACATTATGAATGAGGTTACAGCTCTTTATATCGGGTAAGTGGTTCTGGTCTATACAATGTTCTGCGAACCCTGTGTGTTTAACACTATATTTTATATCTCTAATATGTTCTGTTAACCGTTTATTAATACATCTGCCACTCTGTCCGATATAAATAGCTTCACAATTCTGGCATTTTATGGAATATACTCCTGATTTATCTAAGTTATCTATTTTATCTTTAGTATTATTCAACAATGTACCTAAATTTACTTTATTTATCCACACTATGTTAATGTTGAGTTTCTTTAGTAATTTGTTTATTTTCTGTGTTATGGGAGGGATATAGGTGATTACATGCCAACTAGGTTTCTTTAATTCTTTTATTTCTGGGTATAACAATTTTTGAAGTATTTTCCTTTCTTTATGTTTTATCAACTTATCGATGATATCTGGGTTGTAACCATTATTTTTTGCTATTATTTTAATTGTGTTCATTTCATTATATATGACTTATATGTCTATCTCAGTCGCTCATGGCCTACTTAGGAAACAAATTTTGTAACTCGCTTGATATTTTAATCGGTTTAAATTAGGCTGCGTGAATGTAGGTATATATTAAATGCAAGCGTCAAATTTAAATATTAAAATAACATGTAAGTGTCAAAAATGACTTTCGCACGTTACTACGATCTTTAAATGCTTTAGCTTTAGTATATTAAACATACAGTAGGGACAACTAGCTTATTTTGGTGTACAGTTTCTGAGGGCGCATGTGTGAAATTGGCGGTCCTTCAACAGTTGCCCGATAGGTGTCGACAGAAAATAGAAAAGAAAAATTCTACACAAACAACGTATAGCAAGCGCCAATTAAGTTGGCGCGTGGAGGGGGTGCGCAGAAGACGTTTTTAAAAACGTCCACCCCCACTACTCAAGTAATTGTCAGAACACATTTGTCATTGACGTTTGACGGAACATAATGTCTTTGCTAGGGGATCATAAAATGATACACGCTCAGAGATTAGAATTATCTGACATTTGATGTAAAACCAAATACAAATCTCCCCACTACTTTTAATCCTGCGCGAACTTACCCCTCCTCGCGCCAACTTAATTGGCGTTTGCTATATTTATATTGTATACAATTCACAACAAGATATATTAGTTTCTATGTCACTTATATTTACATTTTTAAATAAGATATTAAGTAATGTTAACGAAAATTAATAAATAATATTTCGGGAATAGCAACATTTAAATTTGAAAATGTCCAGTATCAATGTGACCAACCGTATACTTTATTTAGAAATAAATTTGATATAAATATTATAACGGGTGTTCAGAAACATTCGAAGTCAAGTGGGCTCTGAACAAAAAATCGTATATCTTTACTTAAGTATCTGATTTGTAATAATTATTAAATGTCAACTGTTGTCTGTCAAAAATTGTCAGAATCTAATATCGAAGATACTAATTTGATAATCTATAAAATTGTATTAAGTAAATTGTATTAAGTAATTGTATTAAGTAAATGTATCAATCTATCTCAGACATGACTTCATATTTTCAAGGACTACTTTGACTTCGAATGTTTCTGAACACCCGTTATGTATAAATAAAAAATATGATAATTTCCACTTTTGGATAGCGACATCTAGTATTATAAATAGGAAAGACCGCGAATTCGTCCACCATTTTCATTATAAAGTCTGCACTACGAACATCAAAGGTGCCGACGGCAGTTGCCCCACTGTATACTGTGCTTTAGCAACGTCAAAATACTAAAAAGTTTAAAAATTGATTTACATATAACTTCATTACTGTACCACTTTTTTTGCATTCAATCGTACGTTAGCTTGTATTAGCTGACAAAAATCAAATAATTGAATATATTTGTTTCTTTATTTGCTATCGGTCGTATTGCAAAAAATAACTATCATATTGTAATTATGTTTACGCAATTTTCTCAGAAAAATATATATCCATTATCAGCAAAAATAAATAGGAAAATGTCGATTTTTAATTTTTTCATGACCATAATGTAATGAAACGGGGAGAAAGTGGTTATGAATTAGGTAATATTAAAAAAATGGATTATGAATATTTTAAGGTATTGTTAAAGCAAGTATCAAAAATATCTGCTATAATGTTGAGGTAAAAATGTTGTAATATTTGTACATGAGTTGTTTTCCAATGTTATCTTAACCAATGGCTATTCTTTTTAAGGAATGTAATATATTTGCATTCTTTCTGTTCACTGTAATGGTTACACGTGTACACATTACAATGTTCAAAATAATCTTGATGTACGTGATTAAAACAACTTTACACAAAAATTCAAATGAAAACGACCAATAAAAAAGTTGAATAAAAAGAAAGGTTATGTCACTTTGTTTTGTTTGGAAAAATCTGTCCTACGTTGCCATTTGTTTACGTCAGCACTAAATTCTCAATTGGTTGGGTTAAGTTGGATGTTGCGAGATGGCAAAAAAAAATGTAAACACGCCACTGAGCTTAATTTAAATATCTAATAATAAAGTAATTTAAACAATACTGTTTATATGTGTTACAATTAAGTTAGAAATATTTACGATTTAAAATCGCAGGTGAACTGGTTATAATTGTTAATGTTAATATTATATTAACAAAATATCAATAATAATACGTAATTAATCAAGTGATGATTTGATTTTTAAGAAAATCTATTATCGCAAAAAATGCTATACAGTGCGATCAAAATATGCTGCTTGTGTCGGTACACCTGGAAAATTAGTATTAATGCGAACAAATTTCATGATTATTTTCAATATGTCGGTGGCGTCGTGCGCGCGTCACGCCGGAAATTGCAAATGCACTAAAATCTCGCAACAAAACAGTCGGTATACCAATGATAAATATAAAATGACAGATAATGTCTGACAGTACACAATATTGTAAATTTAACAAGCTAGAAATTTCTGCTTTCGATGGCACTGTACTATTTTTTGCCTCGACAATATTTATTTCTTTTTAATTTTACCCTGACATCATATCAAAGAACATTTGATATATAACATTCTAAATATACCATGCACTTAATTTGTTTATTATTTAATGTTGAATTGACTACTTCGATTTCACTTTTAAAGGTTAACCACCTTTAAAAGTGAAATTGCACTGGACTAGATTATAATTGGTGTTTTAATCATGTTGTTATAGCTGTAAATTAGAAAATAATATACCAAGTGACTATAAATGATCGAAACAAATATTTAATTTGACATCTCTGAGAAATTCGGTTTAGATTTATAGAGTTCCATTTCAAGTGAAGTGTGGTTGTACTATAAAATTCCCTAGATTAGAACATTTTTATGTTTGTCAAATACCGATCATGGCTATTTACAGTTTGTTTGACAGTTCTGTCATTTGTATATATCGGGTGATCGAGAAAGATTGTCTGAAAAATACTGATTTCCCAAGGTGGTAGGCTCTATATCTACTTCCATTTATATGTGTGAACTTAGCGTTATACAAATATTACTAAGAATTTGTCATTTTTCGTGTTTATTCGATCATTGGTGTCTCATTGTTTTATTGTTGTATTATTATAAATTCTTACCTATTGCCGTGTTTTATTTTTATTAAAAAAGTATTGCTAAATTATATAATTTCATTCTCAACATTTACGGTACGTTAACATGACTCGAATAGTATAAAATATCCTTTTTATCCAACTTGAATTTTTAGGTTATTATGTTAAGCTTTGAGCAAGAAAAGTTCCTTTTGGAGGCGTATTTCCGAAGTGGACAGCGTGATCTAAATGGGCAGTGGAAGTATGCGACGCGGTTATGTATTGACGATTTAAATGCCGAATTTCCAGATATCAATCTTGATTATGAATCGTTGTCACGACATGTGTTGAGAACGGTTCAACGTTTCAAAGATACAGGTAGTATTGCCAAAGGAAAGAGTCCTGGCCGTAGAACGGTTCTTACTGAAGAAGTGGTTGAAGATGTTCGAGCTCGTTTGGATCAGAGTCCACAAAAGTCATTACGACAACTGGCTCAACAAACAGGTGTAAATTATTAATATGCCTAATTGTTGTAACTTACCAATTGTTTTATAGTAAATGTTTAAACTAATACATGAAATTTATTTTTAGGTTTATCTTATGGTTCGTGTCACAAGGCTGTAAAAACTAAATTGCATTATCACCCATATAAAATATCAGTCGTGCCAGAATTACATGCATTGGATCATAATAAACGCATAGATTTTTGTCAGTGGTTCAATGAAAATTTACGAAATGATGAGGTGCTAAATTTATCCTTTTTTTCTGACGAAGCGTGGTTCCATTTATCTGGATATGTTAACTCGCAGAATTATAGAATATGGTCAGCTGAAAATCCCCATGTTTACCATGAAACACAGTTACATCCAGTGAAAATTGGTGTTTGGGTTGGTATGTCACGAAGGAGAATTATCGGTCCAATATTTTTTGAAAATACAATAACAGCAGCAAATTATCATGGAATTTTAAATAGATTTATAGAGCAATTGCACGATGATGAAATAACGACAGGTTTCTTTCAACATGACAATGCTACTCCCCACACTGCAAGACAGACTATCCAATATCTTGAACAATTTTATGGTAATAGACTTATCAGTAATAACCGATGGCCCCCAAGATCTCCTGATCTTACACCGCTAGACTTTTTTCTGTTCGGTTACCTTAAGGATACAATATTTCGCAATCGATTGCACACAATAGATGAAATGAAAGAAGCCATAAGAACTGCAATAGATCGAATTACGCCAGAAGTCTTGGAGAATGTTTTTGAAGGTATGAAGAGAAGGATTGACACATGCCTACAAAATAACGGTGGACACATAGATCATAATTTGTAAATTTTTTGATTTCTTAAAGTATATTTGTTGATTATAAAATAAAGCAAAATGTAAAAACTGAATTTTGTTTTATTTATACGACTTCTAGAACGAAAACGTTTTTGATTTTTATAAACAGGACTGTTACTTTATACAAAATACATTCAATTAATAAATTTTTCTTTTCTATAATAAACAATCTTTTTACATAATTAATTTTTTTTGAAATTTATATTAACATGGTGTTGGTGGTTGTGTTGGTGTTTGTAATTCCCTGACACAAGTGATTACTAAGTTGCCTATTTATATTATTATTATTATTTATATTATAACATCGGTACGCCACTGAAAACAATTTCAAGTAAGCGGCATTTTTCTAGGTTCACTTTTTTTCATAGAGGCGGCACGGTCAATCTTTCTCGATCACCCGATATGTATGTTTAGTCATTGTCGTTTTCGACATAACTTTTAAACATACTTTCAAGTTTGCGAATTATTGAAATATGCTTCATAATTCCAAACTAATTTTTCTCATACTAACGTCCTTCACTTGAGATGGATCACTCTGTATCTTTTTTTTGGTTAGAATATTTTGTATAAATATGAATGATATATGGTTAAAATTACTTGTTTGGCTGTAAAATTTTTGACAAATTTAATTTATGTTATGATAAAGTTTCAAAATTATTGTCAGCTTAAGAAAAAAAAATTTCAATCATTTATAGGTTAGGTATTACCGGTTATTAAAGAACGAGTGTCAAATATCGCAAGAGCTCTTCGCTTTTCTCGTCGGATCGAAAAGGCGGGTGCGATATATGTTTTATGACAAAAGTTCTTTATATTATTTTTTCTACAAACACCGTTAAAAGTTGACATTTTGAAACGGCTAATTTCAATTAAAAATGCGATTTTATAGCGTAGCAGCGTGTTAAAAGTAGTACTTTTAACACTAGTGTTAAAAGTAAATTGATATGACAGTTTGTCAAAAATGACAACATATATTAAAATGATTGAAAATTACATATTTCTTGGATAATTAATATTAAATGTACAGTTTGTGTAATTCGAGATATTTATTTCCTGTGTTGCAGTACTTTCAGAATTATTATTCTCGCTATTACTTCATTTTCTCTATTAAAATACGAACTCATCTTTTGTATGAATTGTGACTTAATTTGACGTAATTTAACGGCTACGTCCAGTTGTGTCAAAACGTATTCATGAGCTGTCAAATTTGGTCAGTGGAGTTTCTTTATATTTTATAATAAAAAATGTGTTTGTAGAATAGTTATTTACGAACCAAGTGCGTGAAATCATATTTCGCGAATGAGTGACCAGTTTTTATGGACACGAATTCGCGAAATGTTTCACGCACGAAGTTTGTACAATATTTTTTGTACGAGAACTATAAACAATAATAATTATATAAAATATAAATATAATTTCAAAAAATTTTTATATTTATAAGTATTTTTAACAATATTACTAGTATCTGTTAGGATGGCCGAGCGGTCTAAGCCGCCAGACTCAAGGTTTACCTTGCCCGTTATACGGGTTCTTGAGCGTTCTGGTCATCTCTGAGGGCGTGGGTTCGAATCCCACTTCTGACAATTTTTTTTTTAGTTTTCTATAAATTTAAAAAATAATATTTGTTGCTGTTCTGACATTGAATTACATACCTTCCAAATATAGCAATTTCTATTTCATTTCCTTTTATTTTCATAGAAAAACAACGAACTGGGTAGCATATTATTAAGGTTAGGGATTTATGATTTTAAAATGTCACTAAATTAATCAAGTTCCAGGAAGTACCAACTTTACTTTTACGCACTCGTGTTTAAAGTGACTTTTACGTACGCAAATCGAATCGTGAAATGACAGGTTTTGATAGGCGAGTACAAAAAAAATATTGTACGATACACATGTTAAAAATGCTATTTTATTTCACTCGTAATTGCTCGCAAACTTTTACTCGTGAAATAAAATCGCACTTTTAACACTTGTATCGTAAATAACTATTTTCTGAATTGCCTCTTTTTGACATAAATAATACTAATTTAAAAATTAATGAATTTGTATGGTGGTTAACAATACACTACGATAATTAAAATCAATTTGAATTTGTCAATTACGTTTTTATACAAAAAAAAAAAAATAATAAAATATACATTAAGGTAAGATAAACCTATCTTACCTTAATGTAATGTCAAATATCGCAAGAGCTCTTCGCTTTTCTCGTCGGATCGAAAAGGCGGGTGCGATATATATTTTATGACAAAAGTTCTTTATATTATTTTTTCTGAATTGCCTCTTTTTGACATAAATAATACTAATTTAAAAATTCATGAATTTGTATGGTGGTTAACAATACACTACGATAATTAAAATCAATTTGTCAATTACGTTTTTATACAAAAAAAAAAAAATAAATAAAATATACATTAAGGTAAGATAGGTTTATTTTAGTTTATTATCGAAGATACGAGATGGAGCTACATGCTGTCTCGATTATTTCTCATTAAGTTACACTATAATTCTCATTTTTTGAAGCCAGCAATAAGTTTCCATCGAGGTTAAATTAATTTTATTTTATAGAAAAACAAACCAAGTAATCGTACATAATTTTATTCAAATTATTCCTGTTTTTATAAAATAAAAATACATTTTTTAAATATAAACAACTAATTTATTTAATAAATATATTTATACATAAACTTTTCTTTGACAACACGGAAGAAATTGCAAAAATCCATATACTGCAATCGTAAGCATTAAGGCAAACATAACTCCGCATACAATATATTCCATTTTCAATACTGGACATTGAATAAATAAAACGTACCATAGACAAGTGATTGAAATAAAAGTAAGAGATATTGCTAAAAAATTTGATAGTCCTAAAAGTAGGTAACAATGAAAATTATGTTATATTCTTAAGAATTATTTTCTTTATACCTGGTTTATTTTCCCGAATTTTTCTAAACGTAAACAATTTAATAAATTCTGCCAGCATGATAATGCATAGAACCGCTCCGTCTAAATTAATATTAGGCGTAGGGAACTTATTGCTAAAATATTTGGCTAACAACATTATTGTTTCTGTGACAAAAAATAACCCGAAATAATAGCAATTTAAATAAAGTAAAACTTCGAAGAACAGTTGTGCGTCCATTCTCTTTACCTACATTTAAACTACTAAGGTATTTATAATTATCTTTGTTCGGTCCTAAATTGTTTCCAATTAATAATCTCGAATATTTTTAGAATGTTGCAAGATCGTTAATTGCTTTATTTATTTTCAGTAAGTACCAATGTTTGTTGTCCTCAACGCGTTTACTTTATGCACGGCGCGTAGTTGTGAAAATATTTTAAAAAGAGAATTTTATTAATTAATTCATATTTAATTGCCTTCTCCTATTTTACAACAAAAATCTAATAATTATTCAAATAAATGAGATGATACGGCTAAAACTGACAAAATGTATTCCATCATTGTAATCGAGGTAAGACAATTGACTTTGAGTTTGTTTGGTTCCCCGATTATCTGTTCATTTTGTGCTTGTAGTAAGTAACGAGCCATCGAAAAAATTCATAATTGGAGTAGACTGTGAAATTGGGTTGGCACTTTAGCCACTTACGCATAATGACATTTATTATTTGCCATTGAAACTAAAAGTTTGTTTCAAATTTTTCAAAACTCTTATTAAAAAAATTTAATTTATTTAAAAAATGGTATTCAACATAGAACAAAAAGCAAAAATTATCGAATGTTACTTCCGTACAGGTGTGAAAGTAAATGGCGAGTGGCAGTATTCAATTACGGAATGCATGGCTGATTTGAGTGAAGAACATCCTGAATTAGTGTTTGACTACAATGATTTTTACAATGTTTTGACAAATTATGTAAAGTTATTCAGAGAGACTGGTAGCGTCGGTAGAAAAACTGGAAGTGGACGGCCATCTAAACGTACAGCTGAGAATATTGAAGCCCTTCAGCATATTATTGATGAAAATCCAAAAACATCCACTTCAGTAGTGACCCAACAAACAAATTTATCTTATGGTACGTGCCAATTCATTCTTAAAAAGTCTTACATTGTCATCCATACAAGCTGCAATGTTTTCATGAACTTTATCCAGTGGATTATTTATGACGAGTGGAATTTTGTCAATGGTTTCAAAATAATCTACACAATCAGGATATCCTTAACACCGTTTTTTTCTCGGATGAGGCCTGGTTTTATCTTTCTGGATATGTTAATTCACAGAATATGAGGTGTTGGTCCTCCGAAAATCCTCATTTTTTTGTTGAAAAAACATTGCATCCCCAAAAAGTTGGTGTTTGGGTTGGAATATGTCGAAGAAGATTGGTGGGTCCCATTTTTTTGATGGTACACTTACTGCTGCACGATATCGCAATGAGATACTCGGCTCATTCATAAATCAACTAGATGATGAGGAATTACAAAATAAGATGGTGCAACAGCACATACGACCAGAGAAACATTTCAATATCTCAGAGAATTTTTTGATAACAGAATAATAAGCAGGAACACTGAAATCCCATATCCAACTAGGTCTTGCGATTTAAACATATGTGATTTTTTCGTATGGCCATACATAAAAATTCGATTTATTCAACGCCAATTCATAATCTGGAACAACTGAGAATTCGCATAACAGAAAAGTGTGAAGAGATCAACAACTCACCGCAAATGCTGCATAAAGTTTTTGCTGGATTGTGGAGAAGAGTTGGTTTGTGTTTAGATGTAAATGGACAACATTTTCAACAACTTCTGTAGCTATATGTAAATTTTGATTATGATTTCGATATTAAATAAATTTTTCTTTTTTGTTGTAGTATCATTTCAATGCCATAACCTTTTTTTACAATGAAACCAAATGAAACTGTCAAGCATCATTATGTGGAAGTGGCTAAAGTACCAACCCAATTTCACGTTCTACTCCAATTATGATTTTTTTCGACGCGAACCCCAAAATTAAAACCGCTTTGAAAATTGTATCAAGTTCCGCCTATGAATTTAAAATATTCAGAATATGTATATATTTTTTTAGTAAGAAAGTAAAAAATATAAAATATTAATATGGGTTGAGAATGCCGTTATTGAATTTACACGCTGCAATGTTTATGTGTATAAAACGCTAGAAGATAACATTGTGCATAAGTTTTGTATGTTAAGAGTTTGACAACCTGGAATGAAAATCAGCTGTTAAAATTTTATACTTTGGTGTGAATTTTTAAAGGCGATGTATTAAAAGAACATGTAAGATGTGTGCTCTACGGGCATTTAACGTCCTACTTGGTAACAATCTATCTTTAATCGAAGACGTACAGTGGCGGCCATTAATTTGGAAACAATGGCCTTATCTAGTTTACTGGATATTTATAATATTTGATAGTGTAACTGTTATGTTATGACTCATGTCACCCATGTCATCGTTAGGCGCATTCAACAGACTAACGCAGCAGAAGCGAAGCTTCACTTTGCTCCGTTTCAAATGTACATTGTCTGCTGAATGTTTAAGTTACCATTTCAACGCTTCATGTCCACGACGTCAGCTGGTCGTGTTAAAAAGTGTAAGGTATTTGCGCAGATTCCAAATCTAACTGTAGCTTTAGAGCGATATTTTCCATCGCGTCATCAGCCACGAAGCGTTACGCTTAAAGCGATGTTTAATGCGCGCTCGTTAGAAACGGTTTTGAAGCATTACAGTCTGCTAAATGCACCCAAGTTTGATATCTTTTTATAAATATGCTTGTAAATTTATCGCAATGTACAGTCACAATAAAACACCGAGTTATCAACCCATGTTGTTTATAATATTTTAATTACATTTCATAACCTTTCGAATAGTGTTACGAGTAAAACTTTCATTATTGAAATAGAACAAAATTGTCACCATTCATTTCTATTACGTTTATCAGTCTTCTGTTCATCGATTCAACTGCATTTCTTACGTGTTTTTCGTTCAGCTCTATCCAAGTCTGTGATTCGCTCTCCACAAATCTTTCCAATTTCTGGAAATCATGTTCCATGAACGAATTTACTCCACCATTAAACCCCATACATTTTCATTTGTTAGTTTAGGACGTCCTGGCGTAACAGCGTGTGCAACTGTCTGATAGAGTGTCCACTTCTTTTTTATTTTGGGTATGCAACTACGGCTTACATTTAGGTTTGCCGCAACGAGTCTCAGACTCCAACCTTTTTCCAGTTTGTTGATAGCTAGGATTTTTGGAGCTTCGGTTAGATTTCTCGGCATTTTTAAGTTTACGAATCGATATTGAAGTAAAATTGAAACAATTATTGTCAAAATTAATATGTTAATTAATAATAATTAATATGTTTTGATACAATGATTATATTAATACATTGCATCAAAATATTAAGTTTACAATGGAACAGGAAACAAATAATAGTATTAACTTTCTCGATTTAACGATTACTAGAATCAACAATAAATGTAACTTTGCTATTTACCACAAACCGTCAACTACAGATATTACTATACATAACACTTCTTGCCATCCGATACAACACAAATTAGCGGCTTATCACAGTCTTATACATTAATAATTACTCCGTTGAACCAAACAAATTTCGAGAAAGAGTTAAATTTAATTAGACAAATAGCTATCAACAATGGATATAAAAGTAATATAATAGATAACATTTTAAATAAAAAACTCCGTACAAAAGCCATATCACAAGTTTACCCAATATTAAATAATAACACCCAAAAATTTAAAATGATCACGTTTATAGGCTCTTCAAGCACAAAAATTTGTAAATATTTAAGAAAGTTTGATATTAATACAGCGTATAAAACTAACAACAATTTATCCAAATTTATAAAAAACAATAAGGATTTAACAAACAACAATAAAAAGTCAGGGGTCTATGAGTTAACCTGCGGTAGTTGCCCTATGACTTATATCGGACAGACAGGCAGATCGTTTGAAATACGCGTCAAAGAACATTTTTCTTCATTTAGAAATAATAAAAGTGACTCTTCTTATGCGTCTCATATCAATTCAACGAACCACAATTTTAACAAAGAATTTAAAATATTACATGTAGAAAATAAGGGCAAAAAACTTAATTTATTAGAGTCACTTGAAATCAATAAAATAAAGAAAACTGACAAGATCTTAAATGATCAATTAGAAACAAATAATTCACCCTTACTCAATCTATTTATTTGATATGCAGACAGTTACATATTGTATTTTTGTATTTTTCCATAGAATTCTTTACCTCCCTGTAATATAATGTAAACCTCTAGTTTTATTACTTAAGAACAGTACATTTTATATAAACCGTAGCGAAAGTTTTGTGTATAGACATCCAGTAATAAAAAGCACCCACCCCTCTGACTATTTTTTAAAATAAAACATGTGTTTTTGCTTGTTACCGTTTACTTGTGTTTAATATAAAAAAATATTTTGTAAATAAGTTAGTTATATGTCTGACGAAGCCCAGGTTGGTGCGAAACGACTCGTTACAGTGATAATTAAAAAGTGAAATTCATAAAATTTGTTTTATTTTATCTTAATAGTTATAATGGAATTTCATCAAGTAAAGGCCGAAACAATCATATATCATGTAAATTTAAATTGTATCGAACGTATGTAACGATCGACAACTAGACGAAACTTAAAGCGAGCTTCAAGATATCGTTTCTGATGGTTTTTATAATATAATCGGTCATACAGTGGCGTGACAAAAATGTTTTAAATATCTTTGCCATTTTTTACCTCGCTTATGAGAGGGAATTTTGGGCAGATGTTTTGGATTTATATTCTATATAATTACTTCTTTCCATTTTTGATACGTTTATTTCAAGGACACCCGGTATACTAAATTCATTCGATCAATATGTGCCTCAACAATTTCATTTGAATGACGCTTATGTATTAAATGCAGACGACACCCTTTTTCACGCATAGTTTCTCCACTTTACCTAGATTTTACATCCTCGCTTATCCCAGATAACCTTTGTTTACGCACGGAGTTACTTTCTGCAATACGTTTCACTGCTTGTTTTTTCATAGCTTTTTCAAATCGTACTTTTTCATTTGTTGGATTTTTTGCTAATTATTCTTTTCGGTAGCAGCTTTTGTAGGCTTTCGCGTTATAAACAGACATATAATTAGAGTGGACCTATCCGGAGCGAAAGCAGAGCCGTGACTAACGAATTGGTTCCCGCGTGCCCCATCGCACATACGATTACTTAGTATGTTGTTCACGGTCATCGTGTGTACACGTATAATAGCAGGAAAGTGTATTCTGTGTATTTAATAATGTTGAAGGAGCGTACAGTAAAAAAACCGCTATCATCAAAGTTAGTCAATAGGTTTATTGAGAACCATCCTAGTTTATCTTACAATGGGGTAAATGTAAAATTTTAGTGTGCAATATATACCGGGTGTATTATAAAAAACCTTTGGGGCTGTAGCTTCCTTATATTTTATCTAATTTTAATGAATGATATGTCAAACTAAATCGTTTTTAAAGCACTGTAACCTGTTTAAAAAAAAAAAATTTGACATTTCGTTTTTGACAGACAGTAGTAAATTTTTTTTTAATTGTACTACATATTTTTTTTTACTTATTCTAATAAACATTTATTTCCTGAAGACACCTCCATTAAATTGAGTGACAAATTTATTATTATTAAAAAAAAACTACGAAATTTACAGAAATCAAGCTATCATATATTTTAATGAATCAAATGTTCGAAATTGGCCCCATTTTGTTCCAGACACATTTGACACCTTCTATTAACTCCAACGTTTAACTCCTGCGTTTAATATAAGATTTGGTGGTATTTCATGACATACTTGTACTATCCTTCTTACTAAATCATCTCTGGTATCAGGTGGAGTCAAATAGACATGATCTTGAATGTAAGACCACAGAAAGAAATCCAGTGGGTTCAGATCTGGCGATCTAGCAGGCCATCGAATAGGTCCGTAAGTGCCCATCCATCTGACGCCAAAATAATTATTTAGAAAATCAGTATTCATTCGTGCATTATGGGGTGTGGCACCGTCCTGTTGGAACACCACCCTGTTTAACTCAGCAAGTGGCAACTCATCTAAATAATCGCCTAATTAATTGCGTAACAAATTATTATACTTTTCTTGGTTTAGATTACCCTCCACAAAAAAAGGCCCTACTACTCTATCGCCTAAAATGCCACACCATACATTTACACTGAACGGATTTTGAAAATTTGTGTTGCATCACAACATGGTTATTTTCAGTGCTCCAATGGCGATGATTATTTCTGTTGAATACACCATTTTTCCCAAAAGTGCATTCATCTGACCACAACACACGACGATAAAAATTTAGATCTTCCCTTAGTTTATTCATGAAAACCGTGCAGAATTGAACCCTTCGTTGAGGGTGTTTTCACCGAGAGCATGCACCTTCCGTGGTTTATAAGGAAAGAACTTGTGCTTCTTCAGAATGTACTGAACTGTAGAATGTGATACCTGCATGTAGTGAGCAATTTCTCGCGTAGACGTATTAGGGTTTTCTTCCACATACAGCAAGACACTTAATTCTAAATTTTGATCTTGAATTACACGTGCGTTTATTTTCGGTTTTTTGAATGATCCAAAATTTCGTAAATTTCGCACGAGCCTTCCAAACTTATCGGCACTTGGACGCAGTCTGTCAGGAAAACGATTTCCATAAAGTCGCAAAGCAGCTGCAGAATTTGTTCCGCATTCAAAATATGCTTGAATCGCATCCACACATTCGCCATTATCCATTTCAATAACAAAATTTAGAAATAAATCGTTGAAAATGTTATAATGAATGTGTGACTGACAGATGTCACAGCTCTCTTCGAAAATTTGGAATGCACTTTTATCGTTCAATATGACTGCTTGATTTTTAAATTTTTAAAATAAACACTGTAAATGTTGTTGTTGACCCACCGCTCACTGATAACATTGGTTTGTAAGCCTTTATGGGCTATATAGTATTGAATGTAAGTGATTTTAAAAGGTACACACATCTGCTGGTAATAAAAAATGAAATAGAGTATTTAAAATGCATTTAAGAAATCTCTGTGTTCGGGAAACCAGAATAAATCGAACTAAAAAAAAAACCTACAATTTCTCGATTTTTTTTCATACAAGGATATCGTTGTTTACAGTTTCATATTCAGAAAAAGTAATATATTTGAATAAGGAAAAAAAAAATATAGTGCAATTTAAAAAAACACAGTTTGCAGCTCTCTGTCAAAAACAAAGTGTAAAAAAAAAATTCAAAGCAGATCACGTTATAGTGTTTTTAAAACGATTTAGTTCGACGTATAATTTATTACATTCGGATAAAAAATAAAAAAGTTACAGCACGAAAGGTTTTTCATAATACACCCGGTACATAAACCATTTAACAAAATCAAATTTGCAACGCCACGTGCATCGCGCAAGACATAAAGATAGACACTGGTGCCGATACAAAATACGAAGTGTTCTTATTTGATTTGTGTACAATGATGGTTGTGTGTAATTTGCCGTTTACTTTGTTACGCAATGATTCGTTTATTTCATTTCTTGAAAAATATGGCAATGTAGAATTACCGAGCTGCACCCACTTACGACGTTATTTAAAATCTGTTCGTGTACATTTAGAAAATAAAATTAAGGCTAATCTGAAAAATAAAAAAGTGTGGTTGAGTGTGGATGAAACAACTGATAGCAAAAAAAGATCTGTACTTAATGTTATGGTGCGTAAAATGGAACCAAATCAATCGCCATCCTCAATTTTATTAGCTAGCAGACAAATAGAAGAATGTACTGCGCGGGTAATTTCAAAAGTGGTGTTAAGTACATAGGAAAAATTTGAAATTTCCAGTGATCAAATCCTAATGTTTGTGACAGATGGTGCCGCAACCATGCTTTCTGTAGGTCGGTCTCTTAAGGAACAGTGTGGTAACTTTTTACATATTACATGTAAATTCCATGCCCTACATCTTGTAGCAGACCGGATCCGTAAATGTTACCCAAATGTAGATGCGTTAATATCGAGTACAAAGGCAGTATTCCTGAAATCTCCAAAACGTATTCGGAAATTTCACGAATTGTGTCCCCATACCCCTGAGCCACCACAGCCGATTCTGACACGATGGGGAACATGGCTACGAGCGGCATTTTACTATCATAAATATTTTGAGGATGTAAAAAAAGTGGTTTTATTATTAAATCCGAAAGATAGTGCCGCTATCGAAGAAAGTCGGAAAAAATTTCAAAATAGTCAGGTTAAAAGTGATTTACAAACTATTCACAACAATTACTTCGGAATAGTGCAAGCATTAGAAAACCTACAAAATTCTTCGCTATCGTTACAGGAATCAGTGCTAGTTGTGAAAGATACACACGCACAGCTATGTTCGATAGAAGACTCAAGAAATGAGTGTATTTTAAGTAAGTTTGAAAGTGTTTTAGATAAAGATTTAGATTTTGCCAGACTTAGACAAATTTGTGAAGGTTCGTCTACAGATGTGTTAAGTTGTTTCAAAGATTATTTTAATTATGCAAACATCACATCACTAGATGTGGAGCGATCGTTTTCTATATACAAGCACATATTTTCCTCACGGCGGACGCGTTTTCGAGAAATAACTTTGGAGACGCACCTCATGTTAACAATATTTCATCGCGCTTCTCCAGATTTTCAAGTCACGGAAAACGCATAAGTTTTTTTTTAATCATCTAATTACATACATTTTAGAGTTTATTTTTTATACATATCATCGAGAACGTTTCATAATCTAGAAAAACCGTCTTTAATTTTTTTTGTATCTAACATAATAACAGTTCGTGATAGTATATCTCTAGATATTAATAATGTTTCGCATGCGGGAACCAATTCGTTAGTCACGCCTCTGCTTTCGCTCCGAATTGGTCCACTCTACATATAATAATGCAATCAAAGCAATAAAAAGTCTGAAATAAAAAAAAAATTGGAAAAAATAAAACCGACTTCCAAAAAAAGGCCGCAAACAAAGATTTTGCTCTAGAAAGAGAAAAAGTAAACTATTTTTTTAATTTGATTTCTTTATTGCATAGAACTAATCAACCTAATCTTTTGGGAGTTGGCGCCAAATTTAAATTAAAAAAAGCAACAAAATCGATATAAAATGTAGTTAAAGTAAAGTAGTTAAACACCACAATTTTGTAATTTAGTTAAGAAATTAAAAGACTTTCATTGGAAGCTATGCCTAAGTAAAAACTTAAAAAAGGTATCAAACAACCCCTTGTATGTCACAGAATTGTTTCCAAGTTTGAAGGGTAATTTTATGAACAGAAACAAGGCACAGCTATAAGTATTTGCATGAAGTGGAATTTAAAAAAAAACACTAAATATTTCCTAAGAATTTGGATTAGATATGTAGATGATGTTTTCGCTATTTTTCAAATACATAAGTGTGAATTGGACATGTTCGTAAAACAGTTAAATTTTTACTTTTCAACTATTAAATTAATGGTAAAAAGAGCAAAACAATGATAGGATATCATTAGATACACTGGTAATTAGAAATAAGCATATAATAGAAATCCATATTTTCCAATGTCAATAGGTTTATCATCAAACCAGTTTTCCACAAGAAAGGTCTTCATCCAATTTTCTAGTCAATCGGTTGCAAATCTTTCCGTTAATAAAAGAGAAATCCGAAGAATAATTAAATTTCAGTAAAAATATTACAAGATACAATGGTTTTGACACAGATATTATTAATAAAATAATTAGAAAAAGACAATCTCCGTTTCCAAAAAATGAATGTATTTACCATATCATCAAATTACGAAAAACCCTAAATAGGAGTGTTAAAGAACGGGGTCTTCAAATTGCTTTTCGGTCCGAAAATTCGACTAAATCTTTTCTGGGAATCATAAAAGATCAATTAGATATGAGTCAGAAATCCGGTATAAGTGAAATTAATTGCCGCGATTGTAAATTGAAATATGTATATTGGTCCAAGAAAATGCTCAATAGTAACACGTTATAAATAGAGAGGTTCATTCGAGTAACATCCCACCGGCGGCTCGTTAGCGCATGTATATATGTATTTTGCTAGCCGTCGTCCGAACATCGTTCAGTGGTTTATAGTGATAAATAATTTTGCGCTTCGATTTTTAACAGTAATAATTTAGTACTGTAAACTAGCGAAGTGCGCTCATCGTTGTCCGACGGCGACTGACAAAATATATATACATGTGAGGACAAGCCGCCAATGCGGTGTTCGAACGAACCTCTCTAGTTATAGAAAACATATATCGCATATTAAATTCAATAGATCAAAAAACCGAGTGTTGCCCGTCATGCATTAGAACCCAATCATAATATTACGATAAATTGTTTAAAACTAATTAAAAATGCAAAAATTCAAGGGAATTGGATATTTATGAAAGTATTTCTTTGATTAAAAACGAAATTAACACTTACAACGCAGATAAGGATCCAATTCCATATACCAGTCTGTACAACTTAGAATAAATACAAGTAGAGGGCATAAGCGCACATATGCGTAATTTCTGAAGAGAGTAAGTGACCTAAATTTAACTTTCTTAAAATTCAGTTGGCGAACGTCTTGTGTTTCGCGACTTTTGTGTTAGTTTTACTATGCCCAATGTTCAACACTGTTATTTTTATCTACTGAGGATGACAACTTAGTTGTCAAAATACGTATTAAGGATACAACCATTAATATCGTAAGGGGTTTTATACCATTTATAAGTTTCTTAGTTAAAACATGTTTGAAAATTTCATGGACTACAATGGCCTATTTTGTCAAACGCACGATACACGCTCAAAAAAACAGCCTCAGAGTTAGTCATTAAATTTTTAGATATGTCGTAATTTATCCGCGCCGTTCTAAATTGTCAAATATTAATGCCATTAGTGTCATCTAATAAAAATTATAACACGAAATTTTATTTATTCGTGACAGGAAGATTATAACCTAGCAATTAACCTTGCAATTTTCTAAAGCCGTCTGTCATTTAGATGTAACGATCACTTAAGATATTCATATTAGTAAAGTTACGACATGGTTTTTGATATTGCTTAGAAATCATGGCTGATTAGAGGCAGTTTTTTACACGATATGTACTACATAAATACATGAACAGCTATAATATAGTGTAAAGTTGTTTATAAACGTATTTTCAAATACACGTAGTTGTAATTCCAACGAAAATCATTTTTATAAATAGCGGGCATTTTTATTTCAGTAAACCCAACGCAGTGACGCCGCTGATTGCCTACCTAAGTATAGTAAGCGCCAATTAAGTTGGCGCGAGGAGGGGGTGCGCAGAAGCCGTTTTTAAAAACGTCCACCCCCCACTACTCAACTAATTGTCAGAATACATTTGTCATTGACGTTTGACGGAACATAATGTCTTTGCTAGAGGATCATAAAGTGATACACGCTCAGAGGTTAGAATTATCTGACATTTGATGTAAAACCAAATATAAATCTCCCCACTACTTTTAATCCTGCTCGAACTTACCCCTCCCCGCGCCAACTTAATTGGCGTTTGCTATAGTGGTCTTTAGTTATGAAACTTATGAATATCTACATACAAATTGATAAACATTTTATTTAGAAACTAAGTGGCAAATCCGAATGAATGCAAAATATATTTAATGCAGCGAATTGAAGAAGTTTTTCAGTGAGAAACATGCTTAATTCAAAGGTTAACCAAGATTTCTTCTTTTAAATATAATCGGAAAAGAAATATATTTTATTCAAGTTTTTATTTCATTTTATTTAATACCTAACGTTCAAATATCTAACCTATAAAATTAACTTGAATAATTAAAAAATAAACTATCTCAGATGCATTGAATTAAGCAAGATTTATACTTATAAATTAATTTCAAAACATTTTCATTTCAATTTTTACTTTAGCCACGAGCATAGACAACTAGATATACAAAAAATACCGGTAAAATTATTATTAGTACATTCATCTGAGATATACATACCTTTTTTATAATTTTTAACTTTTCTGTAAACTAAAATCTTCATTAAATCTACTATAACCATTGTTATCACTACAGAGACGTCAATTAGTATAGAATCGGGAGTTTTAAACCTAGTACTAAAGAATTTCGCGATTACCATTGACGGGTGACATATTACTACTAATAAATAGTAATAACCATTTAGATACAATAAGACATCAAACATTAATATCGCGTCCATGTTAATGTCGGTTTTTTAAAGAATTCTTAAAGAAAATTCAACTTGAATTTGTGACTTCCGAATAATTGCTGGTTGTTGAATAATGGCCAGAATAAAATAAATGAGATGCTATTTTTGTCCTGGTTATTTTTATAACCAAACAAAATTTTGGTTGCATATATTGTTGGTCCGTGTTAAAGAGACTGAACATTTTAATATTTGTGTATATTGCAACGTGTTTTCATTGACCTCTGCATTTATTAATATAATTGGCATATCTGTAAAATATAATTATAAATTTACATATGTATCTAATATATTACACTACGGTGGCCTAATTTTGCTTAAAATAGTCAGTTCTATTACGTACAGATTATGTTATAATTGAAAGAAATAAAATATCAATACACATTTATTAAAATCAGAAAGAAATATAACAAACGGATACGGATACAAACGGATTTATTTAATGAATAACCTGTTTTAATAACACTTTGAAAGATCCATACTTGGTTGTTGAGTAGAAATTGAAAATTATCGTTTTTTAAGCATGTATGTACGTGATGTGCCGATTTAATTTCAGCATTCCAGAATATTGTTGCTCTCGGAAAATTATGTTTTTAACCTTTTTGAGGGAATGGAGAACCCTTACGAACATAAATTGTTGTTTAGTAGAAAAGCCCATATCCCATCTTCAATGATAACTCGAGAAATTTTTTTCTCAATAATTGTATTGCTCAGGTGTAAACAATCTTAGAATCCACCGTACAGACAAACCATCATGCTAAATTTTCAGGACATTTGCATCGAATATACAGACTTCACTGGCAATAATAGAGATCTCGTCGATTATACAGTACCAAATTTTCAACTTTTGGCACTATCTCTCTAGTTCAAGTTCTCATGGGCCGTTCGGACTTTGAGTCATTTTTATTTGATTCTTTTTACCTCATTGAAAGAGTTTGTACCAACATTTATCTTGAAAATAAGTTGGTGCTTCTTCCTCATGCAACATAACCATGTGCTCACGAATAGTTTTCTGCCATACGCCTGCTTTCGTCAGAGACATTATATTACTGCAATGTTCCACATGAATTTAAGTATTTGATCAACAAATAAACCTTCCCAAATCACTACAAATCGCAGAAATTAAATACAACAACGCACGTGTACTTTTAAATGTAAGCTATTTTTTTATCATTGATTTAACATCGTCGTTTTTTTTTGTTTTATGACCAGGTAGATAACAAAAATACGTACATAGTATTTGTAATAAAATATACATAAGATTTCTTTCAAGTAACTGATGTAAACAATATATTTTCTCATTACGCTTAACTGCCTGCATTTCCGGAGTTTGTTCAATTAATTCTAAGTAGAAAACTGAAGAGTCGTGATGAAATGATAAATGTGTAAAAATGAAATTGCATTACATATTTAGACTACGAAGTCAAATTGGACCATTGCTCATGCATCAACTTCTTTGGGTATTGATATTAGCTATAGGCATTGCCGAATATCCCGAATAATACATTAGTATGTATAGCAAACGCCAATTAAGTTGGCGCGAGGAGGGGTAAGTTCGCGCAGGATTAAAAGTAGTGGGGAGATTTGTATTTGGTTTTACATCAAATGTCAGATAATTCTAACCTCTGGGCGTGTATCACTTTATGATCCCCTAGCAAAGACATTATGTTCCGTCAAACGTCAATGACAAATGTATTCTGTCAATTACTTGAGTAGTGGGGGGTGGACGTTTTTAAACACGACTTCTGCGCACCCCCTCTTCGCGCCAACTTAATTGGCGTTTGCTATACATGCGATTGCACACGTAGTGTACAAACAAGAAATTAATAATTACCTACTCTGTTTAATCCTAAATGACACAGGTCTACAATTGCACAAAACAAAAAACTGCACAGGATTTTTATACAGTTTCTTATAGATTTTCTACTTACTAAAGCCGGCAAAAATACTTGGAAAATTCCACCTCTTCAGATTTTTTTGATAAGCTCTTAGTTTAATTTAGAGTGAAATCTCTTTCTGCGAAAATGAGAAATCCGGCTGGGTTGAATACTTTTATACATGTTTGCCAGGGTATTAGGAATGAGTATAAACAGGCGTACTAAATTGTCAGATTTGATTAAGTATCAACTTGATAAATAAGTTCAAGATCTTGGTTGCTATTTAACGTACGGTCCCCAAATTTTCCGAAAAATTTTAGATGATATGTAGTTGTACTAATTGATGTTTGGTGAAGTTGTCTCTGGAAATCATATGTCACAATTGAATTGTTATAATTATGACAGTTTTAATGTCCAAGCGTGATATTGTTGCCATTTACCGTGAACAAGATATTTTTTTATCAACAATTTATCAAACCATAAAGGAAGGTGAAGAATTAATTTGCCCAAAAGTGGTCGACTAAGTGGGGGAACAAAGAATGTTTGAAGTCGTTGGGGACAGAGTTGGAGTTTCACAGCGAAAAATAGGTCGAAGATTCGGCGTTTTAAAGACCACTGTTTTTCGAACAATTTTCCGAAATAACGTGGTGTTTCAAAAACGAAGGAAAGCGCCAAAGTATACCGCGGCCCAGTTAGAAAGAATACCCAGGTGTTGTCGTGCGTTAAGGCGCATCCATTTTGTCAATAAACTGATTCTAATGGATGATGAGAAATATTTCACCTTGTCCCATTCAGAAGTGAAGGGAAACGACGGTTTTTATACCGACGACATAGAAAACACACCGGACAATGTAAAATTCAAAGGTAAATCCAAATTTGAGGATAAAACTTTAGTGTGATTTGCCAATTCTGAGGCCGTATTTATCTCGCAGGCGTGCATTGGTAGTGTTCTAGGAGAAGCTTTAACTGCACAAATTTACATTCAAAGATGCCTTTCTCAACTGCTACAGTTTTTAAATACACATCATGGCAATGATGTGATATCATGTTTTGGCCAGATTTAGTTTCACACCATTATGCTAGAGTTACTAAAGACTGGTATAACGCGAACTTTGTTTCTAAATTAGGCAATCCTCCCAATGTCCCTCAGGCTGTGCGAATAGAGGAATGTTGGTCAATATTGACCAGAGAAGTGTATGAAAATGGATCGGAAGCTGCATATTAAGACCAATTACGACGTCGAATTTTTGGAAAAATGCGAGAAATTGATCCTGCTGTTGTCCGGAGAATGATGGGACGTCAGGGAAGTCAAAAGAAAACTGAGGACCATCGAAGATAAAGGCCCACTATCAATAATTTGAAGATTAACTATTTATTGTTGATTGTAATATATAGTTTAAAAAGTTAGTTTTGAGAAAATTTAATTTTCCAAAAACTTTGAGACCATGTGTTAAGCCAGTTTACATTTTGCATTCAAAAGTAACTGTAGTGGTATTTATAATTACACAGGGTGTCATTGAAATAAAAACACAACGTATGAATAATGGAAAGATGTAATTATGTAGAATGTATACCCAAAATATTTTCCAAAAATTCTCTCTCATAAGCGAGAAAAAAATGGCATATTTAAAAAAAAAATTGTCACGCCACTGTGCGATCGACTGTATCAGAGACGATATCTTAAAGCTCACGTAGCTATAAGTATGTGTGTGTGAGGTATTTATTATTTGTGCACATTCTGAATATTTTGAGTTCATACGCGTCACCTAATACAATTTTCGGTGTGCTTTTAATTTCGGGGTTCGCGTCGTCATTGAGTGTGGATTTATATTCTACATAATTACATCTTTCCATTTATCATATGTTGCCTCTTTATTTCAAGGACACCTTGTATATTATGGCTCCAAGAGGTTGTGTTATATCTCCTGACAACTTTTGTTTTATTTGTGCTGAATACACTGTTAAAAGTACCACGAAACATAAGTGATTTCGTGAGGAATGTGTGTTATGCTTACTGCAAGTTGAAACTTGGCGATCAAGATAAAGCTTAAGTTGTGCAGAAGGTGCGATGAAGGTCTTCGTTTGTGGTTCAAGGGTAAAAAGCACTCATTTTGTTTTGGCATTCATATGTTGTGGAGCGAATAGCAAAACTACATGATCGACTGCTATTTCTGTTTGGTAGATGTAAAAGGTTTCAATAGGAAAAATTAAAAGAAAATATCTTAATCCAGTGCCTCATAGCTTTCAAATGCCAGTTCCACACCCACCTTCCAGCTTGGATGATATCCTGACTGATTCTGAGGATGGAAACATTACTTTCCCAGGACGAATCTAGTTCAGATTTTTTTAATTAATGTGGGAGCTCAGTTTTTTTCTCAGAGTGACCTCAATGGCCTGGTTAGAGATTTCGGCCTTTCAAAAGATGCTGCCCAATTGATGGGATCAAGGCGGAAAAATAAAAACCTGCTGACAACCGGAACCTAATTTTCCTGGTACAGGCAACGAGAGAGAGAGAGCGAATTCATTAAATTTTTCTCCAAAGAGGGAAATCTCGTTTCTTGTAGATTTAGAGATATTCAAGGGCTAATCAACTGTTTTGAAATTATTCATCTGAATAGCGCCTATTCCTTGATTCATCGAAGACATGCCTCAACAGTCACTACATAATGGGAATAAATTTGCGTTTGTATTTTGCAAAAGAACTGTACGTGATGGATGCATGGGAAATAGGAATTTATTTTTAGACTCAGCAGACTAGAAAACGATATTCACCAAAAGCATCCCATGCAGCTGAAAAAAACATTTTCTTGCAGACCTGTGTAATTTCTAAATAATAATCTGAATACATATATTTAAAATTATTGCAAAGTCGTTAATTCCGTTGTTTTCACGTATATCTATTATTAATGCATGTATACACTAACAAGAAAAGCTGACAAATTGAAAAAGGGTATATTTTACTAATATATTTAAATGAATTCTGCTTCCCTACAGCAAGGAAATAAGCAGAAAAACCCGAAAACCAATTGAAAAAAATAAAGTAACATGGTTAGAGACGAAATAATAATTTCCATGGTCCTAACTGATACTACATATTCGCCTTTTGCTAGTTGTGTTTGTTCCAAATCTGCTATTGCCCGTTCATTTTGTGGCCGGAGAATGTATAGCGTGCAGCAAAATGTAACTGATGTCAGAAGTACTGCCAATATTATAGCTATTACTGGAAAAAAGAAATTATACACTGTCAATTGAATTTTTCGTTATTATGCGTAAAAATTAGCCGACAAACAGCAAGTACTGCAAAGCGCACCATTTTTAATTTTTTTTCCAAGCTCGCAAAGCCTACATAATATTAACAATTGTGAATAAAATAAAATTAAAAAATCCTTACCGCAATAGAATTTAATGATTCTAAATACGTATTTCTACAACCACGTTGTCATCTTCAGTAGAAAAAACAGTGTAACACTTGAACGCACAAAAACACTCACAGAAGGATTGTTCTGAACGTCTTCTAGTTTAACACTAAAATCTTCAATCTTAAATGCTACAAAAATTACCTACATTTTGGTAAACCTCACCTATTCATGCAAGAGCATTAACCCATTATTTGCAAATTCTATAGAAAACCCGTTTAGAAATATTATAAAAGCCGTAATTTAACATACATTAAGGATCCAATTATGAAACTAATCCTTAAATTATGTTGAAATATAAATTTGGAAATTAATGTTGAGTCAGAATATTTTAATGGCAAATATTGTAATGAAACGAGTTTAAAAATAAATTCCATGAATTCGAATATTTTTTAATGGTTTTCCTATTTTTCTTGCTTTAATAACATCTAACTGTCAATTAACTCAAATAAAGAAGAACCTGGTATAGGACCCAAATCTGCGTTAATTACGTTATTCCTATTTTTAAAGATAAAAATGCTCTCAAAACTATCTAATTCGCGGGGGCGTGTGACGTTTTTTATTAATCTCAGACAGTCAGATGTTACGTTGTGATCTGATTCAAGAATATGTCGGGCAACACTTGATTTTTCCGGTCTATTGAATCTAATATGCGAAACATGTTCTTTATAACGAGTTAGAATTGAACGTTTTGTTTGGCCGACATATTTTTTATCACAATCCTTACAATTTATTTCATAGATACCAGATTTGTTGTTTACCTTAACTTTGTCTTTCGCGTTGCCTAAGAGAGATTTTAGGGAGTTATTCGACCGAAATGCTACTTGAACATTATACTGTTTAAAGGTTTTACTTAAATTTTTCGTAGTTTCGTGAAACGGTAAACTAATAAATTTTTTGCTCGAATCAATCAATTTGAGGTAGCAAACATGTGGAATCCTGAATTGTTTTTCTTACTTTATGTTTTCTAACTAGCTTGTTTATTATTTCTGAATCGAAACCGTTGTAACTCGCGATTTTCTTAATTAAAGTTAATTCCTTTTCATATCTATCCTTTGTCAATGGCATGCTTAACAAACGATTGATAAGAAAATTGAAAGACTCTTGTGCTGAAAATTTTTTTTTGAATCTGCGGTTATAAATCTGTTGACGTTGGTTTCTTTTCGGTAAATATCAAACGCTAAGTTTTTGTCATTCCTAATTACTAAGGTATCTAAAAATGGCAAACCTCCGTTGTTTTCCTTTTCAACCGTGAATTTAATACTAGGAAATTTTGAATTTAATTCTGTTACAAAATAATCTAAGTCGCACTTATTGGTATCAAAAATTGCAAACGCATCGTCTACATGGGCGTACACATAACGGGCGTTCATTTGAAAAGTCAATCTAGTAGCATGTGATTTACTGAGAACATTTTGAAGTATGTCGTAAATTAAAATTTACTACTTAACCTACGAAGTCGTATATTTTGACAGTTTCATACATACAAATAAATAACAAATGTGATTGACATTATCAAATGTCATTTGGATTTACGTTTACGGAACAACAAACATACTAATATATATGCGTCTTATTCTATCAAAATTTCAAAGTAACCTAGATTGACTTTTCAAATGAACACACGTTACCTGACCCATATGTTTGGAAAATATTTGGCTGACTTTTTAAACTCAATCTCAAAGTGACTCATAAATAAATTCGCGATAAATGGAGATAAGCAATTACCCATGGCTGTACCCTGTTGCTGTTCAAAGAACTTGCCCGAATTGGAAGCAATTTTGGGCCATACAGAGGCTTGTTAACTGCAAATATTCATTTATTTTTTCCTTTTCAACGTGATTGCTATGAAGTAACTCAGACAAATATTTTAACGTTTCTTTGATAGGTACTGAAGGAAACAAGGACGTTACATCGAATGAAACCAAAATGTCACCATCTTCCAGTCTACAATATTTAACTTTCTGAATAAATTCTAAAGAATTATTGACCGATAAACTGTTGACTGGAAGATGGTGACATTTTGGTTTCATTCGATGTAACGTCCTTGTTTCCTTCAGTACCTATCCAAGAAACGTTAAAATATTTGTTAATGCTCTTGCATGAATAGGTGGGGTTTACCAAAATGTAGGTAATTTTTGTAGCATTTAAGATTTTAGTGTTAAACTAGAAGACGTTCAGAACAATCCTTCTGTGAGTGTTTTTGTGCGTTCAAGTGTTACACTGTTTTTTCTATTGAAGATGACAACGTGGTTGTAGAAATACGTATTTAGAATCATTAAATTCTATTGTGGTAAGGGTTTTTTAATTGTATTTTATTCACTTATAAGCCACAGTCTCCGATTTGTTAATTAACAATTGTGTATTGGTGGCATCGACATTTTGGGACTATAGAAACTTATTCAAAATTTTAATTCATTCAATTACTTGAGAATTTATGTATTATCTCAAATGTGTTTCATTTTTTGTACTATATTGTATGACATTTTATTTTTAAATAAAACACAGAATAATTGAGATATTGGACTGAAATTTATTCCAGGTGTAGTACCTACACATGTTAAATTTAAGTATAGCATTCGATACCGCTTATATAACCACCGCGAGCACGTTTGCAGCGTAGCCAATTTTCCACCACTCTTCGACACATGTCTGTCGGAACGTTGGCAATTTCGCGTTTGATATTGTTCCTAAATTCGTCTAACGTTATTGGCTTGTTGGCATAAGCCAACGACTTAACGTGACCCCATAAAAAGAAATCCAACGGCGTTAAATCGCATAAGCGAGATGGACCACTGCCGTCTGGCATTGTCGTTGTGGCAGAAAAAATTAATTCTTTCCAGCCTCGTTCTACGGATTCTTTAGTGATCGAAAAGTTTTACAGCATCTTAGTGAATTATTCACTGATTCCTTCGACAGATATTCGTTATGAACAACTCCGTTTGCATACCCGAAAATGGTGAGCATGACTCTGCGCAGATGGAACTCTTTTAATTTTCGTACACGTGGAGACTCAGGACGACGATATTCCATTGACTGGTGCTTGTTTTACAGGTTATAATGATGAATCCAAGATTCGTCCCCCATGGGGATCTTCGTGAGAAGTTCATCTCATTTACGTCAATACATGTTTAGAAATATTTTTTCTTTGTTCTTTCATGACATGGGTTAATTGTCGGAGAACCCATTTAGCGCATCTGAACAATGTATCTGGACTCTGCCTTGACTAATGCCTAATTGCCGAGTAATTTGCATTTGGGTAATTTAGCAATTTTCTTGAATCTGATACTGGTCGATACCTGATCGCATTTCATCAAACACCTTCATTTCGTCTCTATGACAGAGTTTTGCACATCGAACCCATTGGCGAAGTATCTTTACATCCATACAATCGTTGCCATAAACAACTTTCAGACGCGTGTAAATTTCGATGGAAGCGTAACCTTTCAACTCATGATTAGCATGAAAATGAAACTTTTCATGCTAAGACCAGATACTCGAAATTACCGTTTGCAGATTCGAATTTGTTTCTGTGCCCACTACTCACATAATGGTGTTGTTGGAGACCTTATATACAGTGGTGACTCGTGGAGATATTAAACGGGTCGGTAACCAACGGATTTTTTTTTTAGTAAAGCAACACACAATTGTTTTAAGAAAAAGAAGACGCAAAGGGTCAGTTAAAGTGAGAAAAACAAAGGAAAACGTTAAAGAATATAATAATTTTTTAAAGATTTAAAGAGTGATTGAAATTAGGTTTATTTTGCACAAGCCTGGGTCGCCCTTGCCGACCCTGATCAGTCGCCACTGCTCATATACCAATCCAGCATGTATAGTTTATTTCAAATTATAAGAATATAACTTTGAACGGCTCTAATGCTTTTATTGCACCACCTTCTGTGATGACATATATATATATATATATATATATATATATATATATATATATATATATATATTATACCTGGTCTCCTTATTGAACGGGTATGGTTTACCTATTTGCAACGTATGAATCTAGGGGCCCTATTGACTATAAATTAGGGCCCTATAATATAATAATAAAACGCTGTTAATTTCAAGTATATAATAAAAAATATCTGTACATCGGGTTTATATACAAAGAAAAAATTACAAATCGTGTGGCAACATGTGTAGTGAATACATATAGATATATAAAGCTAATTTATTTGTAATACACAATAAAATTTTTATGTGTCACGCATTTCATAAATCATCTGTGATTGAGTCGTCTTGCAAATCGGTGTCTGCGTCTGAATCGTATTGCAAATTTATAATCAAAGGTGCTACTATTTTGTACATGCGCATATATTCGTCCCCTTTTGCTATTGCGTGTTTTACAGCATTTTTCCAATTTACAGCAGTTATATGTTCCATAGCATTTTTTATGTGTTACACTGCTTTCACTAAATTTCGGTGTTTGATTTGTTCGTCTTATTGTATTTTTCAGTTGGGCCCATATCAATTCAATGGGATTGAAAATGCATTGGTATGGTAGTAAACGCAAAATTGTATGTCCTGTTTCTTTGGCTGTTATCCACATAATAATCCTTTAAATATTCTTTTGTCTTCATCACCTCTATTAATTGGTTTTTTGTATAATGATCCTCAAAATATAAATCATTTGCTTGTAAAAATGTTTTAATATCTTTCTTATTATTATATTTTGTAGGAACTTTGGTTTGCTGTCGAGAATGATACGGAGCGTTGTCCATCACTATCACACTATCTTTTAGTAAATTTGGCAGCAAAGTGTCACAAAACCATTCTTCAAATAAAGATGAGGTCATATCTTCATGGTAATCTAAACTTGAGGATTTAACATTTTTAGCAGATAATAGTGGCTGTCCGATCCATCCTTTTCCTGACCCAGCACGAAGAATGATTATTCTCTTCCCTCTCCAAACCGGCGCGTCCAACTGACACATACTTGAACTATCCACCCAACCTTTGCAAATTGTGTCATGGGTGTCACACCACGTCTCGTCTACATAACATATGAATCGTCCTTCCTGTCTATACCTTCTAATTGCCGTTAAGTATTCATATCGAAGTTTCTGTAACCTCGGGCTTTCCATAATTGTGCGACGTTTGTCTATAGTGCCAAACTTAAAACCAGCGTTCTTTAGCGTCCGCCACAAGGTTGCTTTAGAACACTGAATATTTATAGGCTCATCACTGATTCTTTTATGTAAGCAGTCAAGTGTAGATACAACATTTCCTCTGTAGAAGGGGGGGCCTAATAGTATCAATTTCATACTCTTCAATTTTTCTCGGTGCTCCTTTGTCACTTCTTTGCTTTCGAGGCCCTGCGTTATTCTTAATTATTTTATATATTGTTCCAAAAGGCACCTTGGTTAATTGCGACGTTCGTTGAATGTTCTGGGTTTGTAGTTCGTTATTTTCTTCCATCAGGGTATGATAGACATTGAAAATTATCTGTTTTGCATCTTCTGATATATGCTTTCTCCGTCGTGCTCCAACAGTATTATCACTATCCACATCATAATCACTAACACTTTCAGCAAAAGGTCGCCACATGTTCGTTAAGTAAAAAGAGAAAAATCAAATATGTATACGTCAGTAAAGATTAACAATAAATGATAAATAGACTCAATATTAGATGTAATATATATCAACTCTCCTACCTATATTTACTTAAATTTTGTTTAATAAATATAAGCACTTATTTCATCTAAATTGTAATTTAATGACTATTTAACTATATACAATAACTACATATTCAAATTAACAACTGTTAGTACTTATATTATTATTAAATTTTATTTCATCTAAATTGCAGTAATTACAATTTACTTAAATTTTGTCATTACGGACCTCAGCAGTTTGTTTGCGTAAAAGATAATCGTATTGAGCGGCCAGGTAGTTATTGGCGTAGGTGGTGAAATAAAAGCATTATCGTTGTTCAAAGTTATATTCTTATAATTTGAAATAAACTATACCTACTCATAGTTTTGTATTTGTCATGTAATTCGTATTATACTGTTGGGCAAATAATAGTTATTTATTGTGTTTTAGATAGCATTTTATTCACGCAAAAATGTTTAATTTTCTTAAGTGGATAAAATGCATCTAAAAGCCGCATGTAATACAACGTTTTATTCACAATCACCACATTAATGGAATGGAATTATTCGAAATTTAATTATAAAATATTCATGTTTATAAAATGAAATGTGGCAGGCTGTCATACTTACTGGTTGCTATGGTAAGTCTATATTTTTTCATTATTTCTCTAGTGGATAAACGTCACTTTATATGCTCCATAAGTGTGAATAAAACTCCTATTATAATTTGATTGTGGATCAACAATATTATTAATATTATTAAAAAGAGGCTAATAGTGGCCCCGTCAAATAAAGTTCGAAATCCTTCGTTATATGTTTGCTTAATTTCAATGTAGTGTTGGTGGGTAATCTTAATTTGGTTAACGCGTTGGAACATTATAAAATATTACAATTAGCCAGCCCAAATTCCATACAGAAACACACATAATGTAAGTTATCAAAAATACGTCAAATTCCTGAAGAAACAGCCATTAAAATATTAAAAAACAATAGTGTAGCCATCTAACCCTAGAATTCAAACGAAGCAAATTAAAAATTAATCAAACATCATTACCTTTGAATTAAAAAAAAACTATTTGGAGCATATTTTACATATATTAAAACGCGGTAATAAATAATAAAAAAGCGCGCTTCAATTTTATTAAGATTTCTACAATGGCAACAACAATTAACTACATATAGAAAAAATATCCGAAAAGTTATTAGTTATTAGTATATACACCTTTCACATACATACCTTTCTTAAATCTTTTAATTTTTCTGTAAGATAAAGTCTTCAATAGATCTATTACGACCATTGCTGTCACAACACCTATATTTATTTTTACTTCAGAAGGAGGAATTTCAAACTTACTACTAAAAGACTTTGCGAGAACCATTGACGGATGGCATATTACAATTATCAAAAAGTAATAACCGTTTAAGTATAACAGGACATCAAACATAAGAACTGCGTCCATATCGGTGACTATTTTTTATGTAACGTTATTTTTAAAGTAAAATCAATTTAAGTCCTGTCGCTTCCGAATAATCCCTAGTTGTTGAATAAGATGAGATTCTATTTTTGTCATGGTTATTTTTATTTCTAAGCAAGATTTTAGTTGTATATATTGGGAGTATTCTAATGTATTTATAATAAAAAATGTGCTTGAACAGGAAATATTACGGGAATTTGCATGACTTACTAGACAAAAATTTATATCGTATACCTAAGCAGAATATTAACAAACATTCACATATGTAACACGGTACAAAGATTGCTTTAATTTTGTGCAATACAGTTAGAATTGTATCATATGTTGAGCACTTGTGAAATATTAAAATAATGAAATAAAACAAAACACTTTTTTCACAAAAATAGTTTTAAAAGTCTTTCTTTGGAGACTGTGGTTAAGTAAAAACTTAAAAAAGGTATATAACCCCTTACCACAGTTATTAATCGTATCCTAAATACGTATTTCGACAACTAAGTTATCATCATCAGTAGGTAAAACCATTAATCAAGGTGTCGCACATGGGGCACAGTAAAGCTAGAACACCGCTTACGCAACAACTACTTTACACGGCGTCCACGTATACACATAAGACCAGCTCTCAACGGGCCATACCCGGCAATAAGTGGCAACAGCATATCCCCTATACGCGCGGTAGCTTACATTACCATACATTGCAGAGTTATGAATTTAGTAAGACTTAAACCGCGCAAGGATATAGTCGTTTGCATATTCGTTCTGTATACGTAATTTGCCCATTTGTTTCAGATATAATAAGGTCGTTATATCTCCAAGTTATTATTATTGTATTCTTAGCTGCTACGGAAAAGTAATTTTAAGTAATAAAAAAACAATAACGTTTTCTAAAAGATAAAAGTAAAAAAATCAATAATTCTGCAAAATAAATTTTAATTCTAAGAAAGTCACTAAATATAGGATTCGAAAATACCGCCCTCTCTCCCCAAACAATAGCCGAGCCTATTGTAAAACTCCCGCCTCACTCCCTCGAGATTTCTAGGGGTTATTGTCTCGAAAATTCTAAACAGTTGAACTTGCAACTGTTGCAAGTTCGGTATTGTTAGAAGACCGTAAAGATTTTCTTTGACATGACCCCACAGAAAAAAATCGCAGGGATTGAGGTCGGGGAATCGAGGTGGCCATATTATCGTACCCCTCCCGGAAATAACACGATTAGGAAAAGTGTTTTGTAAAAACTCTCTTGCTAATCTGCTGTTATGCGCGGCACAACCGTCTTGCATAAACCAAATTGCATCAAAATCGACGTTTAGTTGACTCACAGCAGGAATAATTCGTGTTCGCAGCAAATCTAAATATTTTACTGCATTCAAATTACCGTCGATAACAAATGGCCCTATAATGTTATCACCCAAGATACCCGCCCAAACGGTAAGTTTTTCGGGGTATTGAGTTTTAACATTACGAGCTAGATGTTTATTTTCTCGAGACCAATATCGCACGACTGAGAGATTATGCTTGCCATGACGTGGAAAAGAAGACTCGTCGGTAAACAGAATATTTTTTATAAAATATTCGTCCCCGTTAGCCTTTTCCATCACGGACTCACAAAACTCCATTCTTGCAAAATTGTCCTCGAGAAAAATCTCCTGGCACTTTCGAACTTTGTAACTTTTGTATTTGTTGCGTTTTAGAATCCGCTTTACTGTAGTTCTACTAACACCGATTTCGTCTGCAATTTGCCGTGTACACTTAAGGTCGCCCATTTCAACTAACGAACAAACCCTCACGTCTCTCTCCTCCCGATCGGCAGGTATTAGAGGGATATGAGGCTGTTCGTCAATTTGTTGGCATTTGCGGCAATTTCCGACGACACAGCCATATTTCCTAAACGCATTTACGATCCTTTCAATCGTCGAATGCGAAGGAATAGGCCGATTTAAGTACTCTACAGCAAATAAATCAGCGGTTGTTCGAAAGGAATTACCGGCAAGATACCACGAAACTATTTGTACCTTCTCTGCGGTTGTATACACTGACATGATAACTAGTAACTACCTTAACGTTTGCACAGCTAGATACGAATGACGGGCAATCTATTGCTCTCGATCATCGGACTTATGTATGCGCACGCGGAGTGGCATCGTACATACGTTGCCACATCGCATTACGTTCCATACGTATATTGTTGCGTATGTCCCGTAGCGGGTTGGACCTATCGGTAGACTATTTTAAACATGCAAATATATCTAACGAAAAAGATCGACAAATTTACCTCTCTTAGGGAAACGGCATTCACATATGTTTAAACTCCAATATGAAATATATCGAACGAAAGATCGACAAAAAATTACCTCTCTTAAGGAAACGGCACTCAACATGTGTTAATACTTCAATTTAAAACGTCGACAACCCTTTTATGGTTCTAAGAATGAAAAGAGATAAGTGAAGGGAATCGGTGCTATATTACCGTTCATGGAATGTTTGTTTTTAACGATATGAATGCTTTCGTAGGCGTCAAGATCGCGGGGGTTATTTATGCCCTTTAAAAGGTTTAACCCTTTAATCGACACATTGTGTAGTGTACTTAAAGCATGGTTGGCAACGTTAGATTTATCCGGTCTATTGTATTTAATATGTGATATGTGTTCTTTAAACCGGGTTATTATTGGTTATTGGTTATTTGTTATTTGTTTGGCCTATATATTTCAAATTACAATCATCGCAACTAATTTCGTATATACCTGATTTCGAATTAAAATTAACTCTATCTTTAGTATTCCTTAGTACTATCAAAAGTCTCCTAGGGAATACTAAAGATAAAGTTAATTTTAATTCGAAATCAGGTATATACGAAATTAGTTGCGATGATTGTAATTTGTTGCGTTGTTGCGTAAGCGGTGTTCTAGCTTCACTGTGCCCCATGTGCGACACCTTGATTAGTGGTTTTACCTACTGATGATGAAATCCGTATTTAGGATACGATTAATAATTGTGGTAAGGGGTTATATACCTTTTTTAAGAAATATAGTTTTAATAAACTAAATGTACATTTCGTGTGCTCTGCACGCATCATCAGTAGTACTGTAGAACTGATTAAACATAATATCTACGAGACAATATATAATATGAAACTACATCATATACAGAAAAATTAGAGGTAGGGTGAAAACAAATTAATGAATAATTACAATGAATCTTAAAACTAATAGAATTTCTGAGAATGAGTTCATGGGGAAATACCAAATATCTATGAAACAAGGGGGGCATCGGGTTGGACTAACGGCAAAAGGATTAGGGATTACAATATAATATATTAATGTGAATGAAGAATTTAGTACCTGTTTACAAGATGTCTTAAGTATTTAATGATGTCGGTATACATGCTAACAGTTTATTATTGAGGAGTTAAATTACATTATTTAGAAGATAATTTTTGTGTGACGCACCGTGTCAACAGTGTTAGTCGTGGTGGTCTAAAGAAGGAATTTATAACCGTCGTTATGGATCCGGACGATCCCGAGCAACTACACCACGAGAAGAACGTCATTTGAGGTTTGCGGTTTTACAAGACAGAGTTTCCACAACCCGGTCGATTGAAAATGCTTTGTTGTGAGTTTTACAACAAAGAGTCTATGACAACGATATATCGCAGAATACCCGCTTTTAAGCTTCATTCGTATATACCGTTTTTAAGTCTCCCATTGACACCTTGACATCGTGCTGCTTGGATTAAATGGTGTAACGGCAGATCAAATTGGGATGGTGAATTAAATCGTGTTGTTCTCTGACGAGTCCCGATTCTATCTGTCGGTCCACGATGATCGCAGAAGAATAAGACGATTTCGTGGAGAACCCAAAAATTTGAATTCAAATGATTGCATACGAAACATACTGCAGCCTGTTGCACGGCCATACCTATAATGGTTGATTGAATCCCTTTTCCAACAAGACATCACACGTCCTCATACAGCAAGAGTTACTACATGGTTCTTAGAAGAAAATAGCGTGACCCTGCTATCATGGTCTTCTTACTCCTCGGACTTGTCACCAATCGAACATGTGTGGGATATGATTGGTACTCAACTGGGTAATTTACCCTAACCACCAAATGACCGACTTGGCCTTCGTCGCCGAATTCAAGAAGTATGGGATGACATTCCCCAGGATACCATAAATCATTTAATTTCAAGCATGCCTCGTAGAGTTATCCAATGCTTAAGAAACCACGGCGGATACACTCATTATTAAATAACATTGTTATTTTTTAATATTTTAGTTTACAAATGTAATCATTTTTTTAAGTTTGATTAAACAAACATAATGTATAAATTTTATTAAAATTGAAGCAACCTAAAAAATATAAAAATTGTAAATTTGAAATGTATTGGTTATTATTAGAGAACGGACACGCTTACCACATGACGCAAGCCCAGTGCAGTACTGGCGAAAGGCTGTATTTCTAAAATATTTAATTTTATTTATATAATTGGAAAACGAACGGGTGGTGATCTATAAAATTACGAAATACATATTTATTTGTTGAAAAGTTGTATTTATAAAGTTTTTAATTTTATTTATATAATTGGAAAACATACGGGTGGTGATCTATCTATCTAAAATTACGAAATACATATTTATTAATTAATTTTATTTATATATTTGGAAAACAAACGGGTGGTGATCTATAAAATTACGAAATACACATGTATTTGTTGAAAAGTTGTATTTTTAAAGTTTTTAATTTTATTTCTATAATTGGAACATTTTTATTTGTTCATTTTGTCGTTCAAGTTGAGTAAAGGAGTATTAATATTGACTAGCAATAGTTTCTCAAGGTTTTCTTCTGTCAATTTTGTTCTCTTTGAATTAAGTACATCCTTATAAATAGAAAACGTCCTTTCTACATCGCAACTGGTTATAGGTGCATACTGGAAATATTCTTTTATTTCTTCATATTTAGCCGTTAGATTTTTGTGGAATTGTCTCCATACATAATTGCTGCAATGTAATTAAATCTGGATTTCTATTAAGAATTGCTTCAAACTTTTGCCGAAGGCCACATCCGAAGTCACTTGGAATACTTTTCAAATTATTAACAGCCACATCTAATGTGGTTAATCCGTCATTTAATTTGAGATTTCGTTTTTCAAAATAAGTGATTAGTTTTATTTTCCAAAGTGTTCGTGAAGAAAGTACAACTGATTTTTTAAATTTGGGATTTGTGTGAACTCCTTGCACTCACCAATACTTCTAGCATCCTCCTTTAGCAGTGTTACGAAATGTTTTAGACTATCGAAATTCTCAGCATAATAACTAGTAGCTTCCAGCCATGTTCCCCATCTAGTTATTACTGGAGTGGGAGGCAGTGACAGAGATGGAAATTTTTCCCTGAAAATAGCTACTCTCAATGGTGCTTTTCTGAAAACTTTTTTAAAAGCTGATACAAGTCTATCAACTTCCGGAAAAGTGTCTCTGATATATTCAGATTCTGTGGAGAGCATGTGCTACACAAGTAATATGCAGCATATTAGGATATGTTTTCTTCAATAGTCTGCCTGTTTTTAACATATACGCAGCACTATCACTGACAAATAAAAGTATTTTTAGTATACATTTAGTATTTATTTATGAGTTATAGGGAATAGTTGGATGAAGTACACCAGCTACATTTACCACACAGAGTCCTAACATATCCTCCGTTTCGTCGGCGCTTATCCATATGTATTGATTTAAAAGATGGTTTCTAATGCGTTCTGTTGTGTAACGTAAAAGGTGTTAACTATCTTTACTATTTTATATTTTATTCTAATAATTTACAAAAGTGTTTATACCATACATGTCATTATTATTTTATGTAACTATTATCTACTTGTCAAAAAGAAAAAAACAAAAGTAACCAACTTATTTTCTACCACCAACATACCAAAAATAAATGCTAAAATAAGATATAAATAACTTATTTCAACACTCCCTCCTTTTAACATTTATTTTATCTCTTATATATTCGAAACGATATTTTGTGAGTCCTTTAGTAAATATGTCCGCCAGCTGATCTTCGCTACTAACATATTGTAATTCAAAAACTTCATTAAGTTTATCTCTTAAGAAGTGAACACGAACGTCTATGTGCTTTGTACGTTTATGTGCCGTTTCATCACTTAACATTTTTAATGCACTTTGATTGTCAACTTTTAGAGTTGCAATAGATTCACAAACACTAATTTCCTTACACAATTTCATCATTGGTATTGCTTCCTTTATCGCTTCTGTAGCTGCCACATACTCTGCTTCAGCTGTTGATAAAGAAACTGTTCCTTGACGTCTTGTATACCAATCAATTATTCCATCTTTTAATATTAGTGCATACCCTGAAGTGGATCTTCGTGTTGATACATCTCCAGCATAGTCTGCATCTGTGTAACAGAGTAATGGTTCTTTCTCTTCTGAATGGGGGTCAAATTTTAAACCACAGTCTTTTGTTCCACTAAGATATCTAAGTATTCTTTTAACTCCCTCCCAATGATTTGAACGTGGTATCTCCATATATCGAGTTAACTTATTGACTGCAAAAGTAATATCGGGTCTGCTAACTGATGACAGGAAGAGTAAACCTCCTATAGCTTCGCGATAAGGTGCTTCACACAAAGAACTGTCCTCATTTTCTAAATCCTTTGTTGAACAAGGAACTGACACTGACTTACAATTGCTCATATTAAATTTGTCCAAGAGTTTATTAATATAATTTCCTTGTTTTATAAATATTGTTCCATCTTCCATTTTATTAATCTCCATACCTAAATAGAGTTTTAAAGGTTCAGTTTTTATTTCAAAATTGCTTTGAAGATAACTTAAAAGTTTTTCGATTTGATCTTTACTGCTAGATGCAACCAGTCCATCATCTACATATATCACTAAAAATAATATTTCTCTTTTGAAATTGAAAAATACACAAGGGTCATTTTCAGATTGCACTAAATTGAATTGCTTTAGTGTTTCAACAAACTTTCTATTCCAATTTCTAGGAGCTTGTTTCAACCCATATATGCATTTGTTTAACTGACATACTCTTTCAGTTTCATCTTCAAATCCTGTTGGCTGTTGCATGTAGATCTCTTCTTCTATTGGACCATTCAAAAATGCTGTTTTGATATCAAATTGTGCTAATTCCATATTATGTAATGCAGCAATTCGTAAAATTAATCGAATAGATTTATACTGTGCAACTGGACTGAAGGTTTCCAAATAATCTTTACCATACACCTGACTACATCCCTTGGCTACAAGTCGTGCCTTATAAATACCAGTTTCCTTCTTTCGAAATACCCATTTATTGTTAATTGGTTTCCTATTTTTAGGACATTCTACCAGAGTCCAAGTTGTGTTAGTGTTTAATGCTTCAATTTCTTCTTTCATTGCCAATTTCCATTTTTCGTCTTTTACTGCATCTGAGTATTCAATTTGCTCTGATGCCATGAAACATACATAATCATCATATTTACTTGGTATATTTATCATTGTGCGATTTCTTAATAACCTTTGTTCTGGGGAATTTTCTTCTAAAACAGTTTCCAAACTTTCTACAATTTTGCCATCTGTAAAAGCTTCTTGTTCCTTTGTTCTTGTTTGTGTAGCTTTTTCTTCTCCAACTATCAGTAAATTTTCAGACTTCCTTTTAAATATTACATCACGACAGACATCCATTTTCTTATCCACAGGAAAATATATTTTATACCCTTTTGTTTCTTCTGAATAACCAACAAAAATGCCTTCTTTACTTTTCCAATCCCATTTTTGCCTCTTTTCCTTTGGTATGTGAACAAAAACTTCACTGCCAAATATTTCAAATTTATCAAGATCTATCTTCCTCTTAAAAATTAATTCAAAGGGTGTTTTATCTGGAATTGAGCTAGTACCAGTTCTATTAATAATATACACAGCAGTATTTATAGCCTCAGCCCACAGACTTTTATCAAGCTGTTTCTGATATAACAAAGCTCTACCAGCTTCCACTAATGTCCGCATTTCCCTTTCAGCAGAACCATTTTGTTCTGGAGTATATTTTACTGTTAACTGATGTCTTATACCATACCTGTTTAAAAGTTGCTTAACATCTCTGTTTACAAATTCCAAGCCATTGTCTGACCTAAAAATCTTTATTTTGTGGTCTGTGTCTAATTTGAACCTTATTATAAATTCTTTCATTTTTTCATATACTTCATTCTTATTTTGAATGAAATACACGGTCCGGTAATGGGAATAATCATCTTTAAGTAACAGGAAATACCTCGATCCTCCAACAGAAGGTTTCTCCATTGGTCCACAAACATCCATGTGTATAATTTCTCCAGGATGACTTGTTTCTGAAGTTGAAGTTTGAAACGACTTTCTAGTATGTTTTCCAAAAATACAGGAATCACACTGTATATCCTTTTCTTCTGCAACATTTATATCATGCTTTCTTAAAATTTTTTTACATTGCTGGATGTTTTGATGTACCAAAATTTGGTGCCATTCTTCTAGTGAGCGTTCCTTTTTTGCATTCACAAAATTAACACGATTACAATGCTTGATACCCATTTCTATTTCAAACAAATTTCCATTTCTCTTTCCAATTAAAATTGTTTTATTTTGCTTTTTAACATGGCATTCCTCTTGAAGAGTTATAATAACATATCCAAGATCAACAATTGCACTTGCTGATAACAGATTACATTTAAGTTTTGGAACATGCAAAACATTTTGAATTGTACAACTGGTCATGCAATTTCCATTTTTAATATCTACCTCTATATTTCCTTTGCCAATTGCTTCTAATTTAGTACCATCTCCAATTATGATGTATTCTTTATTTGTTAATGTTTCATAATGACTAAACCATTCTTCATTTGCTGTCATGTGATGACTAGCACCACTGTCTAAGTACCATTTACTTGTGTTATCAGTGATATTACTGACAAGTGCATAATGATCATTGTTCGTTGCAACATTAGGACTACTATTTTTACCTTTCTTAAACCAACATTCTCTTTCGAAATGACCTTGTTTCTTACAAAAATGACATATTACATTTTTCTTTGAATATTTTCTATCTTTAGAGCCATATGTTTTATTTGTTTTTGTGCCTACTTTCTTGACCGTTAATGCTCCAGCTACGTTTGGACTAGTTTCTCTTGTTTTGATTCTATCTTCTTCTGAGATTAGTCTCGATGTTAATTTGTTCAATGTTTTATCTGTTGAACTGTCCCATGCTGAATGAAAATGTTTAAATTCCTCAGGTAATGTCATGAGAATTTTATTTATTAACATATTCTCACTTATTTCTTCACCACACGTTTTTAACTCATGACTTAAACTTTCCAAGTCAGCTATATGCTGTGCAACTCCTTCTCCCTTGTAAGTATATGTATAAAACTTTTGTTGCAAAGAATGTAAACTTGTTTCCGTTTTTCTACCATATAGTGCTTCAATTCTCACCCACATCTCATTTGAGGTTTTACATGCTATTAAATGTGTAATTACTTTTTCATGAACTGACATAATTATGGTTCTTTGAGCTTTCAAATCATTTTCTTCCCACACTTTCTTTTCTGCTTCATCATTTGAGCTTTTTATTTTACCTTCCACAATATCATACAAAGCAGAGGTTTTTAGTATGATAACCAACTGGAATTTCCATGCTTGGTAATTTGTCCCGTTTCCATCTAGTGAGATAGTTTTCTTTAATTCAACTACATCCATAATTTTTAAGTTGAAATTTCTACCTTTTGCTTATAACGCAACTGGGCCCATAACCTGTTGTGTAACGTAAAAGGTGTTAACTATCTTTACTATTTTATATTTTATTCTAATAATTTACAAAAGTGTTTATACCATACATGTCATTATTATTTTATGTAACTATTATCTACTTGTCAAAAAGAAAAAAACAAAAGTAACCAACTTATTTTCTACCACCAACATACCAAAAATAAATGCTAAAATAAGATATAAATAACTTATTTCAACACGTTCTACTGTTCTCGTATAGCACCTAGAAACATAATATTTGCGTAAAGTTGATTCATCAGGAACATTTCGACCAGTATATTTTTTCAGAAATGTCTTCAAAATTGGATTGTTCAATTTAAATAATGGAATATTAGCTGCCATAAAAGTTTCACAGAGTTCTTCGTTAAAATTGTCAGATTCCAACGGGTTCAATTTTTTTTCGTGCTTTAACGATCCTACGTGACGTTTTACGGTTGATTTATTGCAATTTTTCAATAACGTTTCACACACTTCACAATAAATTTCGGAATCACTGGCAATGTACATACAATCAGTATGGCCCTCAATCCAACTCGCCATTGTTTCACGATGCCATTCTCGACGCTCTTCCATTGTCTGAAAAAGTAAGAATATTCTAGATCCAAATAAACGAAATTAAATAACGAAATTTTATGCACACTTACGTGAAAATAATTGGAAGATGTTGCTTAAATGAAAAGGAATGTACGTGCTATTTCTCTTACAAAATACGATAAACTTATGTATTTTATCTACGTACACGACACCACTGAAAACACTATATTCTCCGAATACAATACTGGGTATACTGGGTTGTCCATTGTTATCGCTGCGAGACCAGGTGGCCGAGTAAGTCAAACAAATACATCATTGAATTTCGCGGGGATGTACTGAGCGACGTTATACACAATTCCAATTGCCGATTGCGTTTTATTAAAATTGCATCCGTTCTCTAGTTATTATACCGTATGGAACTGGGGTGAGAGAACGGCGGGGAAGTAAACGATACCCCACCAGTACACTAGATAAGAGAGAAGGGACGGTTATAGCACCAGGCGTACCTGTGTTCAGCCTGATCAGATACGTTGACGATAGATGTGCAGAGTAAGTATACGTAGAACATCGATTGTAATGGCAAAGTATACACAACCAGAAAAAATTATTTAACTCATATGTTTATTCTTTAACAAACCATAGAATTGCGTTTTTATTTTGCTACTTTAGCAACTTTTTATTTTTTTCGATGTAGCGGTTGTGCATCAGTACTTTTTCACCTGAAATCCATATTACAGGTTTATGCAATTTACTAATAGGTACACAGAATTGTTTCTTTTCTTTGATGGAATTATGTGTCCGTTTTCTCAGAATAGTTTTAATTTTCTCTTCAAGTGCAGCATTTTATTTAGTTACGTTAGCATAGTTTTATTTTTTTTTCATTTGTTTATATTTTCCTTGATGTAGCGTTTGTACATCACCGGAATTTAATTATGTATGCAATCACAGGTTTGTGCTATTTATAAATACACAGATTCTTCTTGCGTTTTGGTGGAACTATGCGTTTGTTTTCTCTAAATATTTATATTTTTTTATTGTACAGCATTTGTGCATTTTTATCATTATTATTTGCGATGCAAGACCTCCATCTTTGAAATACGTTGTGTATACACATACTCAATACGTATGTTTATACTACACCTGCTCCTGACGTATCATTGCTTATCCAATCATACGTATGTGTATACCTCACCTACATCTGACCTATCCTTATCCAATCAAATGCTACACTATACATTTAATAAACATATCAAAGAAGTAAAGCGGCGGGGACGCGTCTTGCGCAGCACTGTCGTTTTCTTACCTCGTTTACACACGGTATTTGAAATAGTTAAAATGGTATAAAATTTATGAATTTTGCTTACAGATAATCTACATAAGTTTAAATGAGACCTTAATTAAAGTGACGTAATGATTATTAATTTTGTGTTAAGTAATTAAGAAAAAATAGGATAAAAGTTGAAAAAAATATTAAAGTTCATAAGCAAACTGTGCAATTTAAAGCAAATATCAATGTAGTAGAAATTGGTGTACCTGATGATGAGGTCGGACGTTATTAGCAGCATCTGCCAGTGATGCAATGATAGCGGTTCGACTTTCAAATCCTCACACCAGAGATTGTAACAAAAGGGGCAGGATGCAAAATTTCACCGGACCTGGATACAACTAAATTGCAAAATTTCACGTGCACTGAACTAAAACTTTAGTTACTTTGTCGTGGTTACGTGAAATCCTGTTAATGCCAGCTTGTAGGCAACGCACGAGTCGAATTACACAAGCAAGCAGCGTGGTGCTCTTCCCTGGTGACGGTTCGCTAATAATCATCTAATAATGTTTTATGTCTCCGCACCTTACTTTCGAGATCGCACTTACTGAGGTATAGCAAACGCCAATTAAGTTGGAGCGAGGAGGGGTAAGTTCGCGCAAGATTAGAAGTAGTGGGGAGATTTGTATTTGGTTTTACATCAAATTGCAAGATACCATAGGCGGCAATGTCAAATAATTCTAACCTCTTCGAAAAAAACCATAACCAGATTAAAAAAACATAAAACACCAAATTTGATATAAATAATGAGATTGTAATGTATAAACAAGTTTTTGAGAATATTTTTATAAGCATCGTAACAAAATTTGTAAGCCTCGTAAATCGGGAAAGTACAGAAGTCGCGTAGCTTACGATTTACTATAAACTCTAAGGATGTATCGTAATGAATCGTTTTGAATTATCTGAAATACACTTCCAGCAGTTATTTCGTTTAGACAAAAGGTCTGCTACCAATTTAATTAATACTTTGGACTTGGGAGCAGTTATGGATTTGCGTGGCCATATTCCTCTGCATCTGAAGGTGATTATTGTTTATATAATTTTAGAAATTTGTTGTATATATCTGTCTTGAATTGTAATTTTTAACATTACATTTTACAGCCACAGAATCCTTTGAAAATCCAGTAGGTTGTAATTCTTGGATAGCACTAAGCTAAATATCAGTATGTCGAATATTAAATGAAATTTGTTCTGTGATAGCTGAACATTTGTTTCCTAATTATGTGCAGTTTCCAACAACAGCAGATATGAAAAATAAAATAAAAAGAGGTTAAAAAATTAGTTGACCATATAATGTTTTATGAAATATATCTATTGTAGTTTCTATGAAAAATGGGGTGCTCGAGTTGTGGGTGTAATTGACGGAACTCATGTTGAGATACCTGCTCCCCCAGTAAATGATGTGTATCACCCACTGTATGTATATATTAACAGAAAAAGAAGATATTCTATAAATGTGATTCTTGTAAGTAAACATTATGTGTATAAACATATTGTTATAGTGAAGGGTAAAATATCACATTAAGGCCTAATTCTAAATATATTTCATCTTTAGATTGCAGATTCCAATTGCAAGATAATTGGATGCAGTGAAGGAAATCCAGGATCAGTGCATGATGCTGCTATATGGCAAACAAGTAATATTAGAAATTACTTAAGAGAGCAATACAAACATGGGAATACCCTAACACATTTAATAGGTAAGCAGTTACATATATTGAACTGTGTATTTATTTCAAATTCCAAACAGGGGATAATGGTTATCCTCTTAAGCCGTGGCTTTTCACACCGTTTGCTAATGTACAAGAAGGCACAATCGAAGCAAATTTCAATAAACACTTAAACGAAACCAGAAACGTTATAGAGAGAACAAATGGTGTGCAATAGGGCAGATTTAGGTGTTTTTCTAGACATAGGGTTTTGTTATACCATCCAACTAGAGCAGCAAGCAGCAAAAATTATTCATACATGTTGTGTACTTCATAATATTGCAATAAATGCTGAAATACCAATACAAGGTCACGAAATTGAATACCTACAGAGAAAATGATGTTAATAATTGTAAGTCCATTGTAGATGAAAAAAAATTACAGTATGCAGTAACAATGAATGTAACTAATGCTTTACTTCTTTGCAGATGCTGCTGCTATTAATGTGTTACTAGTAGGACAAGCTGCATGAAATTCATATATTGAAAATAATTTACTTTGATTATGTATAGGCACTCATTTAAATGTACAGACAAATAAATATATACTCATTAATCTTATATGCATGGTAATTTTATTTTACCTCTGTATTATAGTATAATGTAAATATTAACAATTACATTATTTTTCTTGGAATTCCTGTAGGCTTTTGGAAGGAGTACTTAGCTATTTCAAATTTTAATAATTCCCTACTTCTTCGAGTATAGTTTGTATATTCCCATAATTTAGCTTTCTTGCTCAGTTTTAGTAATTCTTCAGCTAATGTGGTCAAAGGTTTTGTTCTATTGCTAGTGCCATAGATAACCTTAGTAGACAGGACATATAATGTTAAGTTTCGAGAATAGATTAAGATTAGAGCCATCTGAGCAGTTGGGGATAACAATATTTAATTTTTTAAATGATGTATTAGACACAATCACTATAATTTAATTTGTATTTAATGCTATAGTGAAAGAATTACAAGTCAACCTAATTACAAATATTTGCAATGTTTTTCATCTTCTTTGAAATATATTTCTTAAAAAATATTACATATACCTGTTTTTAGTAAATATATTCCATTTTAAATTCTAACATTAAGTTTATTTGTAATTATGAAATATTCGATTGTTTGTCTCATTTATATTTCGCCTATCCTTGCCTAATAAAATTCTGTTTATATGTCTGATATAATCAAAAATTAATACTTTCACAAATTTTCTAATGATATATTGTATAGTGTCCGCCATGCGAATACGATATTTAAATTTAATATTTTTTTTGAAATGTGCAACCAAACAATTACCAAAAACCTTGTTTATACCGGGTGTATTATGAAAAACCTTTGGGGCTGTAGCTTCCTTATATTTTATCTGATTTTAATGAATGATATGTCAAACCAAATCGTTTTTAAAGCCTGTAACCTGTTTTAAAAAAATTTTTTTTGACATTTCGTTTTTGACAGACAGTAGTCAATTTTTTTTTTTTAATTGTACTACATATTTTTTTTTACTTATTCTAATAAACATTTATTTCCTGAAGACACCTCCATTAAATTGAGTGATAAATTTATTATTATTAAAAAAAAACTACGAAATTTACAGAAATCAAGCAATCATATATTTTAATGAATCAAATTTCATTATGAAACAGACATGTAAATAAATTTACATATCTGTTACTGTATACTTGGACAATACCTCATATTTTCGGCATTTACTTCTGCTTAAGACATATGTTTCTGCCATTTATAGGCGTCGTCAGCTAAGCTAATGAAGTAATGTATACAAATGATACAAATCTTTATAAATAAAATCTGTATCTGTATATGACATTAAGCCGAACCGCTCATTAGATATAGCAAGTTTCATTCAATAAGGTGGCACTTATTTACGAGTGACATCACCAAAGAAAGCGATCTTTCGATTGACAAGCTATGCTCGTACGAATCGAAAGTAATACGGGTAGTCCTTCAAAAACGAGCCAGGTGGCGGTAGATATACAAAAATGTTTTAAATATCTATACGTATTTGCACGTATAAAGCTTTTGTTTCATTATGAAACAATGTAAATAAATTTACATATCTGTAACTGTATTAACTGTATACTTGGACAATACCTCGTATTTTCGGCATTTACTTCTGCTTAAGACATATGTTTCTGCCATTTATAGGCGTCGTCAGCTAAGCTAATGAAAGTCAAATTCATCCTCACGCCTGATAAATCCGCCGTGTCGAAAACAATTAGCGATTGTCTGCTTTGACACTTTTTGCCATGCCATATGGATGAAGTTAATTCCATCCAAGAGACTCACAGTGAAGTTAGTTTGATCATTATCAATAGAATTTATAGTTTTCGAGAGTAGGAATCGTCGGTAATTGCTTTTTAAGCTATGGATAACACCCTGGTCCATGGGCTGCAATTTCGAACTTGTATTCGCAGGCATAAACACCAACTTAATGCACTCCAAATTTTTTACATACGGATGAGCCGGGCAATTGTCCACTAGTAATAAGATTTTTCGTTTCTTACGACGTAATTCATCATCCCATTCTCGTAGTTCGTTTGTAAAAATTTCGGAGGTCATCCAAGCTCTTCTGTTACATTTATAATTGACTGGTAATCGTACCACATTCTTGAAACATCGGGGGTTTTTGGCCTTTCCGATCACCAATAATTTTCTTTTCTCTGTCCCCAATAAATTTGCTACAACCAAGACGGTAATTCTTTCTTTAGATAACTTTCCACCTGTACAGGTCTCCCCTTTGAATCTTAATGTCTTGTCTGGTGTGAGCTTATAAAACAACCCCGTTTCATCGCCGTTAAAAATGTCCTCATCTCCAAAGTTTTCTCTAATTATTGGCCACTTATTTTCCAACCAGTCATTCACAACATCCATATTAACTGAGGCTGCCTCTCCAACAATTTTTCCGCTGCTGATGTTGTGTCTTCGTTTAAACCTTTCGATCCAACTTCTACTAAATTTTAATTCAGGATCTTCCAACAATTTAATCCCAAGATCTTCAGCTTTAGATTGCAACACGGCACCGCTGATAGTTACATTTTTACTTCTTTGCTGAGAAAACCATTTCAAAAGTCCTTGATCAACTTCGTGCTTAGTAGGTTTTTTGATTTTTTTCACATTTGAGTTTCGTACTTGTTCGAAACTCTTCAATATGGTTTGTCTTCGCTTCCAAATTGTAGCAACCTACAATGAAGTTTTTGTTTAATACATGCATTATCCTGAATTTAGTTTTTTATTACCGTTGATTTACTTAGACCCATTTCAGTACAAATTTCGCTTTGTTTGACACCTCGTTGCAATCGTTTCACAATATCATGTTTACTTTTCAACGTAAAAGATTTACGTTTTTTCTTCGCAACTGCGTCACTCATGGTCTTAAAATCACGTTTGAGAATCAGCGTAAGCACAGATTGATGACTCGACGTCGACTGCTTGCACAAACTGCTAGAATCGACTACTGCATTTTTGGCGAGATACTCGGGGAAGTCCCTTGTTTTCTAATTATAAGTTCGTTATAACCGAAAACTTTTTACATACAAAATGGAAAATAAGGTCCGTTATATCCGAAAGTTTGTTATAAGCGGGTTCGTTATATGCGAAAAAAATTAACACGTTTCTTATGGAACCTTGGTTCGTACTTTTCAAACTGGTTCGTTATAACCGGGTTCGTAATAACCGGACATTACTGTATTTGAATAAGGAAAAAAAAAATTGCAATTTGAAAAAACAGTTTGCAGCTGTCTGTCAAAAACAAAGTTTTAAAAAAAAATTCAAAGCGGATCACGTTACAGTGTTTTTAAAACGATTTAGTTCGACGTATAACTTATTACATTCGGATAAAAAATAAAAAAGTTGCAGCCGAAAGGTTTTTCATAATACACCCGGTATATTCTTTCTGGCAATAAAGATTTTGTCTGACTATATATTTGTATTAACGAGGTGAATAAATTAGCATTAATATAGTTCAATCGTTTTGTTGCACTGTACTTTTTCATTGTCGTAAATTTTAAATGACTGTCATCTGTATTTCTCATGTATATGTTTTCTATGCAGACCTCACACTGCTTGATCATTTTATTTATTCTTTTTGTGACAAAACCAGCCACGTAAGCAGCAATATTTTCTTCTAATTTTGTGGTAGAGAGATTCATAGGTGATGGTGATATTTGGATCTTTTTTGTTTCATTCACATCTTTGCTAACTGCCTTTAAACAATAAAATTATTATTAATTATTTACATGCAATTAAAATATCATCAAAAAGTACTATCATTGTTATAAGATATTAACCTACTTGAACAAATTTTTCCAGAGTTAAGAAAATAAGTGTTATCATTTTCGCAGTTGCTGCCCACTGAGTATTTTAAGGTTAAATTTTTAACCAAAAGGTGTACTATAAATAAAATGGTTTTAGCTGCAGCTGTAGGGTTCGTAAAACGTACTCTTTGTACCTTTACGTTTATAAAAATAATTGTAAACATTAAAAACTACTTCACGCGTTTGAGCGTGTATCACTTTATGATCCCCTAGCAAAGACATGTTCCGTCAAACGTCAATGACAAATGTATTCTGACAATTACTTGAGTAGTGGGGGTGGACGTTTTTAAAAACGGTTTCTGCGCACCCCCTCCTCGCGTCAACTTAATTGGCACTTGCTATACTTAAGGAAATGTCCAGCAATGAGTTGACAATAAAGATAACTTAAATGTGACGTAATAAATACAGAAACGCAGTACTAAGGAGAAATATTTGATTTTGAATATAACAAAATTGTGCGAATTTATGAAAAATGATGCCACAATAAAAAAAAACGCTTTTCGAGTTAACAAAAGTTGAGTAAAAGCGAAATCGGTCTGTAGTAGATAATATGTATATGTTTTGTACTTAATATACTTACAGCCCTTGTGAACAAGGCTTGAGATATCTACACTTCCTTCGTCGAGGAAACCAAACTTTCACATACACTTCTGCTACTGCAGTGTAGACTTTCTTTTTGATTTCAGTATTCAGTAATAAAAATTATATTACACGTCACAAAATATTAGCATTTAGCTTAGATTTAGATTAGCACAGATTTAAGGAGACTGATTAAAACAAACGAATCCATTAATTTCAATATGACTTTTATTTATGCCACTTTGACATAAAACAATATTAAATAACAAATTATCCTTATTAGGTGGAATGAAGCTTAATAATGAAGTGTCAATCACACAACTAGAAATAAAATTAACTAGGAAATTTGTATATTATGTATGTGACACGCATTTAAGTAGAAATAAAATATAAAAAATACAAGTGCACTCGATTTTTCACATCAAATTTTCTTCTATATCTCGATTAAAAAAACCACATTAAATAAATTAAGACGTATAATTTAATACTAAGCCAAATTCCATACAATATTGTAAGAAATTCATGTTATTATGAAAAAAAAAAACCATTAATGGGATCAAAAACTACCTTAAACTAAAGCAAAATTGTAATATGCAGTGTTAATTATAATTTTTAATCCACGTCCATGTTTTCGGCGTTTTCCTGTTGATTCTGGTGATGGTTTTGTGGAGCTTCCTGATTTTGATTATCGGTATTTTGCTTCTGTTCAGCATTCTGCGTGTCATTGGCTTGCGTGTCCTTTGGTGGTGACGGAACTTTCGGTGGGGGTTTGTTCAATATAGGATCGACAACAGACAGAAAGGTGCTATATTCCTTTTCTACATCTGCTACTTTAACTGACGAATCCTTATGCTTCTGTCGGTTACTAAGAACACCGAACCATCGATTTAGATGCTGGCGGAAATTGTTTACGGCTTGTTCGGCTTGAGAGACATCCTCCATCGTGAGATGAACGTATTTAGGGTCCTTATTACGAATCAGATCCACTGTTTTGCTCTTCATCTGAACGATTTTGCTGAATTCCTCTACGACGACGGGCAATCTTTCGAATTCGATCCGCCTCTTCTCTATCGGATCGCCCAGCGTTTTCAATTCGTTTAATCTGTCCTTATAAACATGCTTCTTGCAATCTTCACCCTCTTCATACAGCCAACTTTCCATATCATCCAATTTTTTAATTAAATCTTCACGACCGGACTCGGTTACGAACGAAGCTAATTCATCGGTGGATGACAATTTACTTCTAAGTTCGTATACGTATTCTTCTAACGCGTTTCTAACATCTATTCGCTCTTTTTCCTGTTTGTCAGCTAAATAATAGGGGACAAAAAGGGCATATATTAGTCCAAATAGGCAATAGTAATGATAACAGAGAAATCCAACAAGAAATTAAAATTCAAGTTTACAAAAAAGCGGTAATATCGATTTTAAGATATGGTATCCAAACATGAACTATCACTAAAATACATTGCAAATGAACAATGCGTCGATGAAATACAAGGTGTGGCAATTTAATTCCCAGATTGACGCTGCTGTAATGGAGAAACCTGAAATAGAACCAAAAATAAACAGCATGTAATAGTTCACAATTTCATCAATAGATGCCAGTCAAATGAAGATAAGATACCTGTCAGTTTGTCGTTGAGTATAAAATCCACATCTTTTAAAATAATCTTGAATACAGTGTACTCTCTCCTTACGGACACCTCTCTTAAGCGGACACCTCCCATAAACGGACACTTTTTGCTGTACCAAAAGATTACTTAGGGATTTTTAAAATCTTTCTCTCTTGAGCGGACAACCCTTCCATAACCGGACGCGGACACTTTTATCCCACACCAAAGTGATTTTAGTTCCCCATAACCGGACAGCTTACAACACTGTAACACTGTTTTTCCGTTTACTCTTCATATTCGTACAGATGTTGCTTATTGAATAATACGTGTATGTACAAAGGGGAATTCCCTAAATACGCACAGCTTGTTGTTTTGAATGTAGTACGTAAATACATAGTACATTTATAGATTCTTATTGTATACATACTTGAATCGCTATGCCTAAGGCAGTGTTGACTATTAAAGACAAAGTTAATGTCATTGAAATTCAAAAAAATGAGAAACTTAGTGTACGCGAGTTAGCAAAGAAATGTAAGATCAGTAAAACTCAAGCTGCTTGTATCATCAAAAACAGAGACCAAATTTTAAGATTGTGGGACACTGATGTCAATCCGGATAGAAAAAGGAGTATGCTGAACGTCAAAGGCGTTAACATTGATAAATTGTGCTACGAATGGTTTGTGAAGGCTCGAAATAAATGTATTCCTCTCTCGGGCACACTTATCAGGAGCAAGGCTAAAGAAATTGCAGATAAATTGAATTACGCAGATTTTAGTGCATCATCTGGCTGGCTGGAAAGGTTCAAAAAACGGCATAACATAACCTTCCGTGCCATTTCTGGAGAAGCCGCTAGTGTAAACCAAAATGATGTCAAAAGTTTTACTGAAAAAGTGCCATCTTTGATGCAAGGATATGATTCACGAGATATTTATAATGCGGATGAGACTGGATTGTTTTTCGGGCATTACCCGATAAAACATTTGCATTAAAAGGTGAAAAATGCACTGGTGGAAAAATGGCTAAGGATAGGCTAACGATTTTGCACTGCGTCAATATGGCTGGAGAAAAGGAACCCCTTTTTGTTATTGGGAAAGCTGCAAAATCTCGGGCGTTTCGCAATATTAATTTGAACAATTTACCAATTACGTGGCGATCAAACAAAAAGGCTTGGATGACGTCTGATTTGATGACTGATTTTCTAGCGCAGTTCGATAGAAAAATGCAACTTCAAGAACGGAACGTCCTGCTATTTTTAGACAATGCGGCCTCTCATCCTCGCGATCTTAAATTGCAAAATGTTAAAGTTATTTTTCTTCCAGCAAATACAACAGCATTTTGTCAGCCCCTGGATCAAGGCATAATAAATGTCTAATGTCAATAAATCTCTCTATATGCAAAGCATATTTACAGCAGCCAATTATTTGTGTCTGGAATTCCAAGCTCCTAGCTGTATATCGTGTTTCTGTCAGTCGGAATGGAACAACGAGTAAATATTAAATTTTGCTGTAAGTTAGGTAAAACTGTAACAGAAACTTAGATGTTGAAATCTGTGCAGTGATAACAACTTAAGTCCTACTGCTATAGTTGAAGTGGTTTAAGCGATTTAAAGATGGACGTAAGACTGCACATGATGACGCTTGAACTGGACGTCCGTCGGTCTGTAAAAATGCAGATACGATCGCAAAAGTGCGTGAACTTGTGGCGTGAAATCGACGAATCGCCCTTCGAATGATGGCACAAGAGTTAAAACTGAATAAAGAAACGATTCGACCAATATTGCATGAAGATTTAGGATAGAGGAAGTATTGTGCAATCTTACGGATGAGCAAAAACAGAGACGAGTTGTATCGTGCGACGACTGTTCAGAATTGTCGCGACGATGCAAATTTTCTTAAGTGTATTGTCACTCGTGATGAAACATGGGAGTTTCAGTACGATCCTGAGGTAAAGCGTCAGAGCATGCAGGGGGTTGGAAAAACCTCGCCAAGACCCAAAAAGTTTCGTTTGCAAAAATCCAGAATCAAAACAATGCTCTGATTACGTTTTTCAATAGTCAGGGTGTAAATTCATAAAGGTTTTTTACCGGAAGAACAATCAGTTACTGGTGCTTACTATCTTGAAGTGATGAAGAGATTACTGGAGCGCATTTCTCGAGTGCGACCTCAATATCGGCTCTTGTTACATGACAATACACCGTGACATTTCTTCATTAATTGTAAGGGTATTTCTTGCGAAAGAAGGAGTTGTTGAGATTAATCATCACCGGATCTGGCACCGGCTGATTTTTTCCTCTTTCCCACAATGAAAACTGTCCTCAAAGGGAAACGATTTCAAGACATAGTTAAGCTAAGAAAAATGTAACCGTCGAATTGAACAACATTTCTTCAGATGCATTTGTTGCAAATTAATTGCATTACTTCGCGAAAATGCAATTAATTTGCAACAAGTGCCGACTACAGGTAAAAAATATTAACATCTGTTTCCTTAATGTCACTTAAGGCTTCCCGATGTATTCGGAACCACAGTCCTTGATAGTTGAGTGGCAGAGTAATGGTCCGGCAAACCATGGATGTGAGTTCGAATCCTGCTTAAGGGCGACGAATAATTATCGTCGTAAAATATAGTAATATTTCCGCTTTTTGTATTATTTCAATTATTCTTGTATTTTGTACCAATCCGGGAATTAAATTACCACACCTTGCATCTGATAAAGCCAATTATAAACATAAGAAAATCCTGTAAACTGTAAATAAAGCATTTTTATCATAAACAAATCCATAACGATTTTAAATAACGGAAACGAAAACGACGTAAAGCTTTACTATCGGCATAAACTATTATATGAATACCTGCTATCATTTGCAATTCCTTCTCTTTGTCATTATTCAATTCATGAGTAGAAAGACCCAACGTAACATTAGGCTCGATCGGTAAATTAATCACCTTTTTCGTTATCTTTTTCTTCTTGTTCTCCTGAAAATTAATAGATTTAACACTGCAATGAACGTAAGTGCGAGTAGATACAGAATTGTGGACGACATAGGAACGGGAAAAATAAAGGCCACGAACACAGAGAAAGTTTGAAGCATAAAACAGACTTAGATATTTAAACATATTTTAGTTGGATTGAAACAGACAACTTTACGTTTCTTATTTTTAATATCCTTTGTGTTAAGGATATTTTAATTACATAATGAATGCTGTAAACAATAATTATTAGATAGAGTGTAAACAGAGATGCTGAAGTTTTAAAAGGTTGCTGGTCTAATAATGCCTTTATATTGCATTTGAGAATAAGTGGTAATCCAAATTCCTTATTAAAATCTCTCAATCTGAATATGTTATTCAGTAATAACATTATGCATAAAAAACTGCTGTTAATATACCACCTATCGACGAGTTAATGGACTCACAGTAATATGCGTATTTTTTCTATTCCTGTAATAGCGTAGCTATTCGAGAAGAAACACTTTGCATCGGCGTAGTTGGTTTTGTCCGCCAGATGTCATGAGGTTTATCTGGTGTCATCTGATAGAACAAAATTTGCTACATGACCGCGAAGTGTACTACAGTCGTTTGTCTTCGTAAATCCTCCATTGATGAAGTCGTTAGACAGAAACGCATCCGTCTGGTGGTTGAAGCAAACGCTGGTAAATTACGTACCTGTGTGTCCATGTATACAGATACAGATTTGTTTGTTTTTGGTACAATTTTTCACCTTCACATATTTAGTAACATTTTTTTTTAATATGTATTTACTGAATATGATTGTAGATACAGATACAGACCTTGACTAGATAGTTAAGGGTATTTAGACAGCTTGGATGGACGGCGAGCGAAGTTGGTATAGATGTCTCTGCCAGTCCACGCCGTCACCGACTATGTCAGACGTTGCGATGTCAAAAAAACGCAGATATCGTAAATATACGAAAGATAAGGTATGCAATAAATACTTCAATCCAGTATAAATAAATAGTAATAATCAATATATTTTGTTATTTACGTAATGTCTCTCGCCGCTCATGTATACTGTCTAAATATCCTCGATTTGCCCATACAAATAACAAATAGTACAGCTTTATTACGAAAATGGGCGTTCTACAAGGAATGTGTATCGTGCGCTTAGAGCAACATGTGGGCCACATAATCGGCCTACCGAACGCACAATTCGCTATACCATCAATAAGTTTGAAACTCAATTTACAATAATGGATAATACGCGACCACATAGACCTCATCCAGCACGTAGTGAAGGGAATATAGCGGCGGTAGCAGCGAGTGTACGCGAAGACCGGGAAGAATCAATTCGTCGCCGTTCTCAACAGCTTGGTTTGTCGTATGCAACAACTTGGCGTATTTTACGAAAGGATCTTGGTTTAAAAGCATACAAAATTCAACTAGTGCAAGAACTAAAGGCGACCGACCTTCCGAATCGTTTCCGTTTCAGCCGTTGGACTTTTGATAAACTTGCAGAAAATCCACTGTTTTCGACAAAAATTTTGTTCTCCGATGAGGCCCATTTCTGGCTTAATGGGTACGTGAATAAGCAAAATGCCCGTATTTGGGGTGATGAGCAACCTGAAGAGATTGAAGTGCTACCATTACATCCAGACAAAACAACTGTTTGGTGCGGATTATGGGTCGGTGGAATAATTGGTCCATATTTCTTCAAAACAGAAGCCGGCCGGAATGTGACTGTGAATGGCGACCGTTATCGCGCCTAGATAAGGGACTATTTGCTGCCTGAACTTGACACCCGTGGTCTACAAGACATTTACTTCCAACAAGATGGCGCCACTAGCCATACAGCTCGTGAAACTATGGCTTTACTGCGAGAACGATTCGGTGAACATTTAATTTCACGCTTCGGACCAGTAAATTGGCCGCCTAGATCTTGTGACATCACACCATTAGACTTTTTTCTGTGGGGCTACGTGAAGTCTAAAGTCTACATGGATAAACCGGCTACAATTGAGGAATTGGAGGCCAATATTACTCGGGTCATAGGACAAATACCACTCGAAATGCTAGAACGCGTCATTGAAAATTGGAACAGCAGAATAGACTACGTTAACCGCAGTCGCGGCCAACATTTGAGAGAAATAATCTTTAAAAAATAATTGTAAAGAATGGTTCTTTTGTATGATAATCAAGTTTCTTAAATAAATTGGCCTTTTTCATTTGTTCTTTGCTTTTGGAAAAAGTATCTCTAAATGAATCACCCATTATATTTATTAGACCGAACTTTTTATCAATGATATGGACATTCTTTTCGTGAAAATCCTATAAATACCGCACAACCGAACTTACTGATCTTGAGAATGTTGAGTTGAGAATTTAGAAAGGCTGACTCTTACTAGAAATGTTTAGCTGTCGGCATTCACCTTCTACGAAAAGAAGAAAAACTGCGAAACCTTCCCGGACTTGCATGGACGCGAGCGAAGTTGGTACAGATGTCTCCACCATCCTACGCCTTCACCAACGTATATTAGGCGTTGCGATGTCAAAAATGCATACATCGTGAGACATGCAAAAGGTGTACAATAAATACCGCAATATATTTTGTTATTAAAGAAATGTCGCTCGCCGCTCATGCGTGCTGTCCAAAAATCCCCGTTCTAATGATGAGCCAGTACGTTACCACCTGGCTGTCGGCTGGTTATGTAGTAATTATCAGTAATGAAAGTAAAAATTAGTATAATTTAATCGTATATTGTACATGGAAAGAATCAACACGAAAAAATGATAAATTAATAAGAACAATGCTAGGATCGATCAAATGTGTCAAATAAAGGAGAAAACAGAATATAAAAATAAACAAGAAAATATAGAGGGTATTGTAATGGGCGTCATGCGACGGGGACCTAATCGATGACGTCACCGGCTCCGCACGTCCTAGGGTTTTCCCCAAATTGACTAGAAGACGAAGATTCTAGATAACCTGATGAACTACAGAAGAGCTCAAGATAAAGGATGAGTCATTGAACCAGTAAACATCGTGTACTTTATATCGTAGTAATGAATGTGTATATAAAATAAATATAAACATTATTATTATAGTTATTTGTTAAGTGCTGATGGAAAAAAGTGACAAGCACACCCTGTATAATCTGAACGTGTTAAGATAAATGCGTAGATTTAGCGGAGCATTAAGGTTTCCTCTAGATGAGTTTGCGCAGCGAGTTTTGACTTTTTCTATCGCTGCATTTTTTACCGAGTGCCTCCGACAGCTGCAATATGTTGTCTCCATGGAGACCGATGCGGGAAGGGAGAAACCGGTTATTGTTAGTGTGGTGGAAGCGGGTAGTTGTAGTCGTACTTTGTGCGTGATGGAAGGCCGTTCGCGTTATCTGAGTGAGTTTGAGCGAGGAATGGTTGTGGGGATGCACATGACAGGAGTATCCTTCCGTGATATCGCGCGCCGTCTCGAGCGGTCATTATCGGCAGTGCAGAGAGCATGGCGAGAATGGATGGAGCAAGGACGTACGCGCCTTTAGCTGCGAGCGGGGCGGCCCCGCGCGAACACAGCACGCCTTTGTGCACAGCGCTTTACCGTCACGTACGTCTTCCTCAACGCAACTTGGAGCCGTTTGGCCAGCAGGAACGGAAGGCGTACTCACTAATCGAACTGTACCAGAAAGTGGACAGCGAGCGCGCTGTGCGTTGCATCTGATTCCACTGACTCGCGAGCACCGCTGTACACGGCGCCAGTGGGTGGAGGCTAGACATCAGTGGGCTGTGGAGTGGAGGCACATTTTGTTTTCCGACGAATCAAGATTCGAATTGAGCACCAGTGACGCGCGAATTTTAGTTCATCGGAGACGTGGTGAGCGTCACCTCGAGGATGCATCCAACCACGCCCTATCCACCGCCAGCAGGACATTATGGTATGGGGTGCTATTACACATGGTCTGCTGCTTATACAGCATACGATGACGGCTCGCCGCTACGTAGATGAGGTGCTACGGCCCGTTGTGCTTTCCTACGTTCGACGGCGCCTACGTCTTCAATACATGCACGACAACGCCCGACCGGACACTGCACGTGTTGCCCAGACCTTTGTGGAAGAGAACCATATACGGATGCTTCCATGGCCGGCACGTTCTCCGGATCTCAATCCGATCGAACATGTCTGGGATATGATCGGTCGGAGACTTCAACGTTATCCGGCTCCCCGGGTAACATTGAGGAGCTATGGAGACGAGTTGAAGCAGCATGGTTGGACATCCCTCTCACTACCATACAACGACTTATTGACTCCATACCTCGTCGTGTAGCGATGGTACGCGCCGGTCGCGGGGGATACTCCCGGGAGCGGATACATCCTTTCCCAGCAGGGCTGCGCCGCTCTCCAGATGAGGGTAACTTATGCTACGTTAGTACTACTTCAATAACAAATTTCACTGCGTTAGAACCACTTCTTCAGATTATACAGGGTGTGCTCGTCACTTTTTTCCAACAGTGTATTTAGTGTACTTTTTATTAATATTATTATACCGTGTGTTTTATTAAGCGAACCGATTAGAAGAAATATATTAATATTATATTATAAAGGCAAAATGATTAGAATGGACAGAACACATAATAAGAAAGACGAATAAACATGATCAGAAGGGCTGCACAACTGATTTCACTACAGCCAAATGTGAAAAATTGATGGAACGCTGTAGTCGACGAGGGAAGAGAAATGGGAATAACTGACTAGTAAGGGAAATTGGAATGTAAAGATAGAAAAGAAATGAGAATAATAAAAAGAGAGACAGAACTAAAAAACATCTGTAACAAGGATGAACAAAACAAGGAATTCTTACTTACTTAATCTGTATCACTCTTTTACCAAGCCACAGTGTTATTTAGACAGGTCACATTCATCCAGACCATGGTAAGGTCTGTTGGACTATGTCAAATGCAATACTGTTACCTTAACTACACTGCTGTACTAGTGGTTAACGAGTATTTCACATCAGTAAATATATTTGAAAAAGTTTTTAAGTGTTAACTAAAATTCCAGAGGTTGAGCAGCTTGAAGGTGATGTATTGTACGAAAAGTGTTTAATTCTAGACTTCTGCTTATATCTGACGTGATTTTAGAGCGTTGAATATGTTTCCAGTAAAGTCAGTGATGAGAATATAAAATGTATTAAACTTAATCAATATTAAATTTACTGTTTTTTGAAGATTATAGAATTAAATTAGCAATGGTATATTCTAATAACACAAGCCTGCGATGGTAAAATTGTCTGGATTTTATACAGTGATTTCAATAGATTTTTTGGTGCTGAAAATGGGAAAATTATTTAAAAAATTCCATCACGTAAGGTTTTTTACAATCTGGGGTTTTTTGACCTATCTGCATGTATTAGTCTTTTTGAAAAGGACAATTTTGTTAAACCGTTGTTTAAATAAACTATTATAATTTTTTTACTTATGATGATGTAAGAAGTTGATATTCTGAATAAACATACACTAGATTTATGATAAAGAAGTTACAAATAGAAATAATTGAGCATGTCGCAAGACATGACTCATCATCTTCCTGTTACTGCATATCTACACTCCAAATCACGAAAGATGATCCCTGCGTCATTGATCTATAATTCTATCAACGACATTCAAAGAATAATCTCCACATCCGAATAACAAACAGTACCTACTTGTATGACAAGGATAGCTTGAACGAAAGTATGTGTTTTCTAGCAAAGACATACGGCTCAAGCAATTTATTTGAGTAAAACAAAGACGGGATTATTACCTACTCCGTGATAAATACATACATTTCCGCTTAGTAGTTCTGTCGTTAGTCGTTGACATTTGACAACATACATTCGTTGATATTTGATGGAATTGTTATTTATTTTCGTTTTATAAATACATCAATCAACAAACCAGAATTCGGTGTGATTCGATACATACGTGTTCGATTGCAACTTTCCCCTCCTGTTTAAATAAAACATGATTATAAATCCGCTGTAATCCCCTTGCCCCTCCGAATCCTTAATAAATGATGTTTTGTATGTTTACAATCATAAAAACTTAACCTCTTAACGTAAATACAAGGCTGTCAAGATACAATTTTCCGACCTGCTGTTAATGAATATAAAAATGAAAAAGGTAATTATCCAACATGAAAGTGGCAATAAATATCAAGTTTTTTTATCGCCTTACGAAATAGAAGAAGCTGAAACGGGTAAGTTAACTTTTAAACATTCGTCAATAACAATTTATTTTTTGATGTCGATTTTTCAGATTCCAACTTCTATAATGAACTAACAAAGTATCATAAATTATACGAACAAAATATAATACATAGGATTGAAGATCACAATGATGAAGTTGCAGGGAATAAAGATCAGCAAACTACAATGTTTTCTGAAGACCTGAATGAAAATTATCATGTTGAAAAAGAATTGGATGAATGGCAAGATAATAGAAATAGCTTTGATGAATTTTGGACCGAACAAGAAACTTTATTTCTCATTAGTTTGTATGCAGAATACCAAGACGAATTGAAGCATGCAAAAAAGAAGAAATATGTGTGGCAGATAGTATCTGAACGAACTGTCAGTATCACTAGATGAGCTAGAAGATGATAAATCATCAAATGATTTTAAAGCCATTTCCTGAAATATTTCAATTAAAATATTATTATAAAATATACATAGTCTCCATTTCTCCATTTTATTTATATACATATGTCAATCGGCACTATTATAGAATCAAAGCTCTGAATACGACGTTCTTTTGCGACGTCGGATTAGTTACAAATGATTACTAAACACGGATTATGTTTACGTTAATCATAATCAAAATAAGTGCACAAACGAAAGCAGCTATATTCTTTGAAATTTATTTTTTCAAAACTATAAAGGCAGCAATCACGATAACTTGTTTTAAATTCGTTGCAATATTTTGAACGAGAGAAAAACCATGGTGGTGTTAATACCTATTACATGAGCACATAATATATTTAGATTTTAATAAACCTTTTGTTTAGCGAGTGGCAGATGCATTGTGCTTGGGATTAGTTACAGTAAAATGCATTAAAGCTGTGTAGCAGCAGTTTAAATCGTGTACTTCACAATATTAGATTTAAATATAAAAAGGATAATAATCATAGAGCATTAGTGGAACTATCCAACATTGCAGAGATAAGATTGACATTTCTTAGGAATTACATAAAGAATTTGAGTTCTGTTCAGAGAGAAGTGGTATTGCTTGATGAGACCCGGCAAGATAATAATCTGCAGAGTGAGGGCAAGCGATATGTTGTATTACATTGTGGTTCAAAATTATGTTTTATGTCAAATGCTTCTTTATTGTTTTCAAGCAAATCACAAATAGAAGATTATCGTGGTGAAATGAATGGAGAAATGTTTAAGAAATTTCGTCATTTTGAAGAATGGAGAAAACAGCAAAGTATCACTGGAATTAACGAAGAAGTTATGCTGGCGTATTTCCATATTTATAGAAGAAAAATAGCACCTTCTTCATTGTGGACGAAGTATTCCATGTTAAGAAGTACTTTGAAAGTGTATATGAATAGTGACATATCAAAATACGGAAAACTGATTTCCTATTTGAACAGTGAATCAAGAACCCACAAGTCCAAAAAGGCGAAAATCTTGGAGAGGCTACATATAGAGAAGTTTCTGAATGAGGCTCCTAACAATAAATATTTGATGATGAAGGTATTATTTATTTTCTTATATTTAATTCAAAGTATTTATTCATTATTCGTTTGTGTATTCTATGCAGGTTGCCTTAATAATGGGTGTATCAGGTGCGTGTCGTTGTGATGAAATAACTAAGCTGAAAGTTGACGATATAGAAGATAAAGGAGGATACTTGTATGTTTCGATAGCTGACAAAGACAAACGTATCTAGAAGTTTCACTGTTATGGCAGAAGGATTTACAACAGATATTCTTGACCTCTACAGAAAATATGTCTGTATGAGACCAAAAGGTATTCCACATGGCAGATTCTTCCTAAATTACAAGAAAGAAAAATGCACTATCCAGCCAGTTGGAATTAACACCATTTCTAAGATACCTCAGAAAGTTGCATCTTTCCTGAACCTACCAGAAGCTCAATTATATACAGGACATAGTCTGAGATGTTCATCAGCATCTCTTCTGGCAAACGCAGGAGCTGATATTACAACAGCTAAACGACATGGTGGGTGGAAATCGTCCACTGTGGCAGAAGGTTATATACAAGATTCAGTATCCAACAAAATTCAGTATCCAACAAGATTGATATAGCCAGAAAGATTCAAGGTTCAGGCAGTCTAACGTCCTCGACTTCTGGTCATCAAATTTCTCTTCAGGATGCTTCAAATACGTCTTCTAGTATAACTCTAAATTCGAATAACCTGAATGCAGAGTCAGATACAAAGAGGATTTCCTTCAACTTTAATATTAATGTAAATGTTAATTAGTTGCTATTGTTTACCCTTTAGAATTAATATAAATGTGTTAAAACTATAGCAGTTTGAATGTCTCTATGCAATCTAAATTTCACCTTGTTTTATCTCACTAGTGAGATAAATTATGTTTTTAACTCACTAGTGAGTTATAAGCTACATAATTGATTTAAAATCGCCATAGTTATACCTATAACTATAATAATAGACCTCTATTATTAGGAGGTGTTGGATAAAATACATTTACATTGTGAAATCAATGGCTTTATAATTAACATTGATGATTCAAGCAGCAGTGAAGATAGTGATTAACAATACTTCCTATATGACCGCAGATAAAAAAAAACTGTTAGCTATTCCATGTTTTTACTTAATCTATATTATAACCCAAGATTTAAGCCAACGTACGTGCTACACGTCGTTTTTAGTTCACGCCAAATATATCAAATTTTCTTGTGTTGGCAGTAAAAGTATCAAGTATTAGTATACAGCTGATTAGTTGTTTATGTAATGTTAGTTTATACTTTTAGTAACTGATTTTTTATGCAACAAATACAATGATATTAATACAAATAATCATACAAAATGTTACACATGCAATTGCCAGACTGTGGCCACAATTTTTATCTAAATGTCTAGAAAGGTAGAAAAATTACAGAAACAGAATTTAACAAGTAGCTAGATTTCCTAATGTACTAAGTAGAATTGATTGTACCGAAACAGAAAGGATATTTATCATGGAATATTCAGGTAATAGGACATTCTCAATTAAGAATTTGTGACATCGTAACCAGATGGCCAGGATCTACACATGACCAAACAATTTTGAACGGATCGGCAATAAAAAGAAGCTAAGAAAATGAACATTTCAATAACCCAGTTATACTTTGTGATAGTTGTTACAATATTATAAAATATTTATTAAATATTTTTTATATTTCCTTTTTTTTGTATATATACTCATGATAATTTTATTATTAAACAAATAATAAGGCAATTTTGTTTAATGATTATATATGTATATTAACTTATTAAACAATTATAATTCCCAGTTACATTGACAATTTAATATATTAAGTTTTTTTTTTAATTGGCTCCTTTTTCTTACTGCGTATTCTTTTTCGTTGCAATTTTAATATTTGGAGTTAAAAATACAATGCATATAAAAAAAAATGTATGTCCAATTAAATACATTTGAATGTGTTTTCAACTTTTTGTAGCAAGTTTTTGCAAGGTACACTAGTGAAATGTGTTTTGACTGCCTTATTTGATTTGGTGTCCATCAGCTCTAATCTTCTGGTGTTAACTTAAAAATTTTTAATATACACAAAACAAATTCATACAATTTGATGAAAACAATAAATAAAATAACTATTGTTTGTATATATTATATAAATCTATAACTTATTGCAAGTAAAATTTTTTGAAAGTTCAATTACTAAACTTTTTCTTTCTTGCTCCATTTCATGTTCCTTTTTCAAAATTTCTTTCTGCAATCGTACAAGTTCTATTTTACTAGCAGTCAACAAATAATTTCAAAGCAAAAAAAAACATTTCACAGCAAATAAATTTGTATGAATATGTTTTGTTTATAATGCATACTGCAATTTCAAATATTTATACTGACCTTTGTGCAAAACTCAACTTATCTATTATGGCAGTGTTAAGTTATACTGCAATATATTCCAAAATTTATTTAAAATAAGGCACTGTAGAACGTTTAACTAATATCTAGGGTTATTCTATGATATAATTGGGAAGATAATGTTTATAAAACTGTCATAACAGTGAATATGTAATTACAGTTATACAAAGTAGATACTCTGGTCTATTGTATAATTTCAATTCCAGTAATAATGCTGTTACAACTAACTTGAAACTGTTTGGTTTTGCCATTCATTAAAATGATTAAAGAATTACATAATCTTATATGTTGACTTAAATGTTGTAAATTCTTGATAGTTCATTTCAAGTGGTGTTATAGTTTAATTTGATTTGCTGTTTACGCAGCTTTGTTCAATTTATAGTAATTTTAATATAACTTAAGATGTAATTCGATTATATTTGTTCATATAACCTACAAATTAGACCGACTGTGTCAAATATATTTGGCCCGGAAACGAAGTTAAGTTCCATATTCATTTTTCAATTTACAGTATTTAATATGACGCCGAAGTACTGATTTGAATCATACAATGATTATTGATGACGCAGGGATCATCTTTCGTGATTTGGAGTGTACCTCCCCACCTCCACTACAAACATATTGCTATTCTAGACAAAACAGTTAGTTCATTCAATATCTTCTTTACAACTGTGGTGTGAATTTGTGTAATTAGTTGACATTTATGATTAGTTGCTGAGTTAATTTAATTTTTATTTTACGAGTTTTTTTAAATTAATTTCCAATGGCATCAAGAGGCTGTGTCAATGTACCCAACTCCTTCTGCTATATTTGTGGAAAGTTTACAGTAAAAAAAACATTACAGATTTTGTAAAAAAAGTATATGTTGCATATTTTGGTGTGAAATTAAGAGACCAAGACAAAACCTTGGGCTCCTCATAAGGTTTGTTCAGTGTGTGTTGAAGAGCTTCGCTAGTGGTCACAAGGAAAAAAACAGTCTTTTCGCTTTGGAGTGCCTATGGTTTGGAGAGAGCCGATCATTCATAGCGATGATTGTTATTTTTGTTCGTGTGTAGTACACGGATTCAATTTAAAAAACAAGAAGGACATCGTTTACCCAAACCTTCGATCCGCAACACGTCCTATACCTCATGGACCAGAAGTACCTGTTCCTTCACTACCAGATTCATTAGATGATGTATCTGATGACGAAATGGTTTCACGTATATGCGCAAGTGAACTGGATGAAGGAAGTGATTGCCATGATACTGGAAGTGATGAGCCAAAACTGTTTGACCAATCTGAATTAAATGATTTGGTGAGGGACTTAAACTCAAGGTTGAAAGAAAAAAATTTGTTAGCACCTAGCACAACATTTTACTGGTTTAGGAACAGAGAAAAAGAGTTTGCTCGATATTATTCCGAAGAAGATGCACTAGTTTTCTCTGTAATGATGTACCCGGGCTCATGGAACAATTTCACGTAGAATATAATGTTTCTGAATGGAGACTCTTTATTGACTCTTCAAAAAGGAGCCTTAAGGCCGTTCTTCTACACAATGGAAGTAAATATGCTTCTGTACCAGTGGGACATTCAGTTCATTTAAAAGAGTGTTATGAAAATCTTGAGCTACTTTTAATTAAAATTCGTTACAAGGATCAAGGCTGGACAATTTGTGGTGATTTGAAAGTTCTTTGTTTGTTACTTGGACAACAAAGCGGTTATACTAAATATCCTTGTTTTTTGTGTGAGTGGGATAGTCGTGATAGAAAGCAGCACTATTGTAAAAAGATGTGGCCACCAAGACAAACCTTACAACCTGGAATGAAAAACATTGAAAGAAAAAGTTTAGTAGACCCGAGCAAAGTGTTGCTTCCTCCATTACATATAAAACTAGGGTTAATGAAACAATTTGTGAACACATTAAAAAAAGATGGAGAGTGCTTCAAGTATCTTTGCAGCCAGTTTCCTCGCTTCTCAGAAGCAAAGATAAAGGAGGGCGTTTTTGTTGGGCTGGATATAAGAAAGCTTATGAAAGATGAAAATTTTGAATCTAAAATGGAGGAAGCAGAAAAACAAGCAATGATAGCCTTAAAAAAATGTGGTTACAAATTTTCTTGGCAACAAAAAACATGAAGATTATAAAAATATTGTGCAAAATATGTTAGAAAAATTTAAAACCTTAGGCTGTAACATGAGTTTGAAGGTGTATTTTCTAGATTCGCATCTCGACTACTTCCCTGAAAATCTTGGTGCAGTAAGTGAGGAGCAGGGGGAAAGGTTCCACCAAGACCTAAAAGAGATGGAGAGAAGATACCAAGGAAGATGGAATATAAGCATGATAGCTGATTATTGTTGGATGTTAAAAAGGGATGGTCCGCTACGAGATTACAGCAGAAAAAGCACAAAAAGGAGTATGGAAAGACAAAGAAAAAGATATTATAAGGACTTGTAAAGACATAAATAGTATTTTACTGTTTCTTTTCATTAGATTTAATGATATTTGTAAGTAATTTTGTTTTTTATATCCTTTGTAAATAAATTCAAAATGTAACTAAAAATTATTTTTAATTTTTAAAAAATATAATTTGAAGCCTTTTTTGTGAAAAATCCTTACGTCATGGCGAAAAATAGAGTTCATATTTGGATTCAGCGCCCAAAAACACATAAGAATCAGCTATCAAATTTAAAACAATTTTTAGAAAGTTAAAAAACGCAGGCTTCACTGATTACACAGTGAATTTTGGCAACTACTCGTTAAAACATATTTACATCCAGGTGACGTTGAAATTTATACGAAAAATTCAGTTACTTTTTCGCATGCCTCAAAGAGTACCATACAAATAACAAATTAACATGAAAATACACAAAAGGTAGAATTTTTCAAGACCTAGCTTGCTACTAATATGAAGAGAATAAATGTGACGTCCGATCTATGTTACAAAATTGATTACAGATCATGCGGAGTTTATTATGGTATAATATTCAACATTTGTCATAGGTAAGCTACAATGAAATAGTAAGCATTTTTTTTTGGTCCATTCAACTTTAACTTGAATCAATGCCAACAAAAATACATACATATTTTACTTTCTCTGTGCATGACTTTTAAATGGAGACGGAAGGTTTGAACGAAGCCATAAGAGCTGGGACCAGGTATAATGCGTACCCGGTCGAACCAGTTCAATACTTTCTTCGTCCAGCCGTTGCCTACCTCGGGTGGTGCTGATGAAGTTGAATTCGCGTCTGCCGGTGGTTGCTGTTCGGCATTTTCTTCAGTGGCTTTATCGTCGTCCATAGGTTCCGGTTCGCAGACTTCAGTTGTTTCGACGACGGCGCGTTTCACGTATAATATACCGTTTGTATTCATGCTGAACGTCACCATAACAGATTGGCTACGCCCATCTGCTGTAGGTTTTACATCTCTTATAATCCATTTACCTGAAATTAATAAACATTCCAAAAATATTAAAATTGAAAATCTAGAACCAGAAAGAAAGTCATGCTAGGAAATATTGATTACGCTATATAGAGAATTAAATGCCTGAAATTGTTATTGAAAATTAATTAATCTATGGCATGACGAAATATTACAAACAATGAAGATAAGGCGAATCTATTGACTAAGAATCAACTGAAACACAGTATACAAAAAAGCATTAAAATAGTCCAAAACAATATAAATAGTTATTTAAGTAATATGGGAGGTAAGTAACATTTACTAGTGGAGGACTAGTTTGCGCCCGAGGACTTGCCCGTGGAACTTGCAATAGAGTTCGAGACTGGCAAATGTTACCTCCCGAATTGCTTATAACATTTTTCCCACTACCCAGACAATAAAATCCTCAAAAATTAAATGTAATCATGATAAACAGTAACGGTGAACAACCTCGGAATTTAATAAATTAGACATTAAGTGTTGCTGATAAAGTAGGTGATAATAACATTGAATTATCAAGAAATATAAATAAATATCCCAATTTTGTTAATAATGTTACTAATTGTACAAACTGTAATATTGCCATAAATATAAATTAATAGAACACGTGTTTTGATGCACTTTTTTTCCCTAAAGGACGTAAGTAAATTACTTAAATTACTTGTCATAACAATCACAGTCATTTCAGTAAAACCAACTTACGTCTATAGAAACAATGTATTAATGGTATGCTTACTAAAAAGCGTTCAAATAAGCTTTGCCTCTAGTAGGCCATTCCTTTAAAAACGTATGATTATTAATAATTTAAATTTGCATTAGTTGTCAATTAGACAGATGCATAGTTGACAAAAATTGCTTTGTAATTTAAAATTGATTTAACATGGTTTTTACTATACAACACAAATCATTCATGCTAGAATCTTATTTTCGAAACGGACGTAAGATTGACGGACAATGGCAGTATTCTCTTCAAGATTGTTTAGAAGAATTTAGAAATGAGTTCCCTAACGTCATCTTTGATTATGACAGTTTTCGGCACACAGTGACACATTCCGTTATGGTTTTCAGAGAAACAGGGAGTGTTAAACAGAAAGAAGGCGCAGGTCGGGCGAAAAAGCGTACAGAAGAGCTAGTTAATAATGTAAGAGAAATTATAAATAATGCACCAAGAACTTCCGTACGAGTATTATCACAACAAGTGGGTGTGTTAATTGGCACATGTCATACAATTTTGAAAAAGGACTTACATTTATTTCCATATCACATGACCTGTTATCAAGACATCAAAGAAATCGATTATCCTAGAAGAATAACGTTTAGTCAGTGGTTCTTAAATAATTTTGATAATGACCTTCTTGACAAAACCTTTTTTTCTGATGAGTCACGGTTTTATCTGAATGGATATGTGAACTCACAAAATATGAGGATGTGGACTAATGAGAAACCACATAATTTTTTTGTTGAAACCGCACTTCATCCACAGAAAATTGGTGTATGGTGTGCGATTAGTCGAAGGAGAATTATTGGCCCTATTTTTTTTAACGGAACCTTAACAGGAGAAAGGTATCGACAAGAAATTATTATGCCATTTATCGAACAGCTTGACGACGAAGAAATAACACAGGGTTACTTTCAACAAGGCGGAGCTAGAGCACATACAGCAGGTGAAACAATTAATATTCTGCAGCAATTTTTTCAAAATCGGTTGATAAGTTTAAACACTGAACATGAATTTCCACCAAGATCTTGTGACATTACCCCATGTGATTTCTTTTTATGGCCATTCTTAAAGAACTCAATTTATCAAGTACAGATACCTGATCTTGCAGGCCTTCAAATCAGAATTGCCGAAAGAATTAATGGAATTGACAATGCGATACTACAAAACACTTTTTCCTCCATTAGAAGAAGATGTGAGAAATGTTTCGAACAAGGTGGTGGACACTTTGAACAATTTTTATAAAATTTTGCTTGTTTGTTGGAAATAAACATATTTCATTCACTTAAAAATGTTCGTTTTATTATTTTGACATTTGTCATTTCAATCAAATATCTCATCTCATAACCAACAAAATTCTTATTAAAATTAGTAACAAGCTAAGACATAATCATAATTTCCAAGGGCTACTTTGAGGTAAAATTTATTTGAATCTTTGTATAAGGGGAGTGGGAAAAGTATTTTAATATATGCGGAGGAATACTGATGGTATGGAATCGATTACCCCTTGTATACTATGCTACGTGGCGAAACAGAATCAATTCCGTTTAGTTTAATCGATAGTTTCGGTATTAGGTTCAAACGTGATTTAAATCGATAAAAATTAGTATCCAGAGGTAAAACTCTTTATCTCTTGGTGTGCATTACCTTCCTAACATACAGTCAACATTCCAACAACAATGACCTTTAATATTATTAACATCTTGGGAAACTCACTGATATTAGTTCCGAATTTAAGTATTTTTTAATACAAAGACTGTTTGTTATCCACGAAATAAATGATTTTGTGTAAATGGAAAAAAAGTATTTCCATAAAAATTTACCGCCACCGTTTACATAACGCAATTGTTGCTCTACGAAACAAATTGTAAATTTTTATGAAATAAGATGCTCAAACGAAATGCCTTAGCATGAAGTCACGATAATACAGTACATATTCAATCCAGTAAACCAAAAAATCGAGTAGTGTCCATCATGTTTTAGAAACAGAACATAATGCAAAATTATTTTAGCGTATGTAACCAGGGAAAATTAATTAACTGTAAAAATGTGCTTATAAACATAAAAACAATCAACTTTATGGACATCTCTAGATAATGTAAGTAATCAAAGCAAAACTTTTTCGCATCAATTTCATGATCATATACGTGGGTGGTCTGAAAACTAAGGTAAGTAGTACAAAAGAAGATACTTTATTCCAGTTTTTTACTTTTATTTTTCGACATAGTCCCCTACTAATACACTTGTTCCAACGATGATCAAGTCGTTTAAGGCCTTCACTATAATAGGTCGAATCGAACGCCGTAAAATAATAATTTGTTGCTGCAATCATGTTGTTACACTTCGCGTATATTAAATAAATTAGTTTCATTAAATCATCGCTTTTTCTTTTGTACGCGCAATGTTTTTCAGAAACTCTGTATACAACCTTCCCGTCGCATTCCTAAAGTGAAAGTTCGGTTGACACAAGCATCGGGTTAACCGTAATTCTAGGAAAAGCTACCTACCCTCTAAGTTTACGCGCGAAAATGGGCTTTTTTTAAGAAGCCTAATGAGTTAGCGTGGCTTTTTATTCATTATGAGATTACTCGCCTTCTAATTAATATTCAGTTATAAGCGAGGTACGATTCTTTAGGATAATTTAACCCCATTCTTCAATCAAAATCTCATACGTCTAACTTATAGCTGAAGCGAGATAATTAATAGTTTGTCTAGTTATTTATTTCTTTTTGCCGCCATTTTCAATAACTTAATAGATTAATCGTTATTAACCTAGATTTCAAACGACACCTGTAGTTTACAAGTACATAGGCTTATTCTAAGTCATCTAGACCCATTTTTCAGGTAAACCTACGTCTACCTGCCATTAGTAATAATTGTAGTTTACCTGGCCAGTCTAACTTCGTTATACACGCCTCGAATTACCTGCTGTGAGGTATCGTTCTAACCCGCTTTTTATGACGAATCTCGCGAATATAATTATTTTCAGCGATACCGCAGATCCGCGAGCGTTTCGCCGATTTTATTAATTCTGACTCTGTCTGCAGCCTCCCATTGGTTCAGTTTCCGTAGAGATTCACTCCCCGCACTGTCATATATAAACGCCGGTTTCCGCGGATACTCTCTCGATCTTTCAGTTTCTTCGACCTCACGTGTTCATCCAACACTCGACGCTTTCGTGCTCCTCCACGAGACGCCAGCAACAGCAATTACAAGTTAAGTACCCTTTACTTACTTTAATTCTTTTCTTTTATCTTTCGTTATTTATCAATCATTAAATAACTCAGACAGAGGTGAGCTTTCACTAGAATTTAACGTGTTTGTGTAGATTAACTTTAACCGGAAGTTAAATCTGCACGTGGCGTTTTATAATTGTTATTTGTTTTTATATTTATAGTGTAGTGTTTAATATCGTTTGTTATTATTAAATAAAGCGCTTTAAGGACACCTCTGCTCTTTTATTATTCATTTATTTAATACTAATTTCATTACACCTGTATTATACAATTTTAACAACGACGCCTTGTGTTTCGTGCATCGATCACCATTTACCAAAAATTTGTTATCATTTATTGAAGCGCTAAACCTAGCCGGGATCTCAACATACAAGTGCGGCAATAATGTCCTCATTAGATGAAAATCGCAATTCAAATAATTTTGTCGCGACAATATTCGATACATGAGCCGGTTGTCATGATGAAACAAAACTTTCTTTCGTGCTATAGTACTCGCCTGTAATTGTTTTGCCCTTTTGCAGATAATCTATATAAAGACATCACGAGCATCCCAAAATAGGGTGGCTATTACCTTGTTAGCCGATGGACCCACTTTTGCTTTCTGCTTTGTACAACCGGCTTTTACGCATAGTTTGGATTGCTTTGTTTCGGGGTGTCGTAGTGTATCCACGTTTCGTCAACGGTAATATATCAGCGCAAAAATTCGAAGGTATTATGCTTAAAAACGAGTACTCAGAAGTTGTTACGAGCATTCATTTCTGGTCCACACTTAGCAGACGCGGCATTCACCATGCTGAGAATTTTCTCATACATAGTGTTCATGTAAGATATACATATACGTTTTTTAGATATATATATATATATATATATATATATATATATATATATATATATATATATATAGTATATGCTATCTCACGCACCTTTAATCGACGATCATTTAAAACAACATCATGAACTTTGGTGATCATTTCGTCACTGGTAGCCTCTTTCGGACGTTTTGCTCTTGGTTCATCTTCGGTGTTCCTATGACAACGTTTAAATTCATTCACCCAGAAACAGTCTTAAATGATGGCGCAGATGCACCCTGAACATTATCTAACTCTTCTTTAATTTCTTTGTTTTTTTCCCGGCGATATGGAAGTGTTTAATCACAGGACGAAATTCTCTTTTGTCCATACTTACAGAACAACGTAACACGTTTACTTTAAGCAAACTGTAAGAGATAACGGACGCAACTGTTTTGGCGCCTTCTAACATATGATATATTTGACAGGCATACGTAGATTATCGCGCCATCTCTGTATTAGTTACCTCAATTATCAGACCCCCCTCGTATATAAGTGTTGATCCAGATGGCTGCTTTTGTTTCTGATTGAAGATTACGGTATTATTGTCGAAATACGTAAGCATTTTTAATTTTTCGATTTTACTTTATTTAATTAAATTCTCTAGATTAAATTTTTAGATTTTTAGATAATCCCTCTTCAATCGACAATCAAACAAAACGTCCAGTAAGCACAAGAGCTATTGTACTTAGGATGCTGCACGTAAGCAGGCCTGCACTTGCTGAACAGAAGTTAGAAACGACATCAAATTTAATTTCAATCTACCCAAATTCGATATGCCAGCCCTTAATACTTTAACCGTAAAATACATGAATCAATAGAGATCCTAAACCATCCTAATAATAATATTAACCGTGATTATGGATCTTCTTCTTCTTCTCTGTTTTGGGTTGGACGCCACCACGTCCAGTCACTTGAGCACACTGCTCTTTGCACTATCCCCAATAGATCTCTCAATTCCACTCTGTTAGTCTTGTGTCCTCGATAAAAGCCACTATCCTCCTCAGGGGAAGTTTGAGTACACTCGAAGGATCCAATAGATCCCTCCCGAAATATTTCTGTCTGAGTTCCTTCAGTTCTTCACACGTGCATATTACATGAAGGCTAGTTTCCTCCTGTTTTTCACATCTCCTACACCAGGGCTCGCTAACCAAGCCCATGGTGATCATGGATATTCTCTACACAATAGCTGGCAAACCCTTCTATCCCAAAAACTTAATCATAACCGCGACGCATCAGTGACTAGAACAGCTCTTATACAACCCCCTTCCAAACTAACATACTTTCAGTTCCAATGCTGCAAGAGTGTTGGCAGCCCATAAGATATCCCTTGCAAGAAGCGGATCCAGCTCGGAATCCAGAAGCAATTATGAACAACGACTGCGGAAGCCTACAAAACCAGCCCCTTTTTAAGTTTACGAAATATTTAAAATATTTTAATTTTCAAAACCAACCATGAATTTAACATCCACATTTATTATTTTTGTAACGCTTGCAGGTTGTTAAAAGAAACAAAATTACAGTACTTTAAAACAAAAAAAGAAAGAAAATTAAATCACTTACCTATATCTCTCTCAACATACTGCACTTTATCGGTGTAATACGCCCGGATTTCAAACGAGTCGTTTTTCTTCACCGTAATTTTCCTTGACAAAGGAAATTTACAATTGAGATCAAACAGGACCATCGATTCAGCTACTTTACCGCCAATACAATCGGTTATATCGGCGGATATGGAATAATTAACTACATCCGTAACACCGAATTCCTTAACTCTGACAGCCGGGGATAGGATTGCACATTGCAGGGCACAGCCTCGACTGACAGCTTCGTCTTGATTTAATGTTGTGCTGGCCGTGTAGCCGAAAACATCTTTCATTAAATTTTTGAGCGCCGGTATTCGAGTTGAGCCGCCAACAACTTCCACCGAATGGATATCTTCTCTCTTTAGACCTACAAAGTATGGAATAAATAATGCGTTCTTAATTAAACATCATATTTTGTCACAACACGTGCGCGCATAATAAAAAAACAAAGATCCGTACGATCATATCAACTATATAGAACTTCCTAACAACTGGTACTGAAGTGTTAGTTTTGAATTAATAATCATCCTGGTAACAGATTATATTTTGCTTGAGAAGGGTTCACGAATGAGCGCCTCTCACATAGTAGTTGTTAACCGTCAATTGTTTCTGTGCGTTAATTACTTCGAATTAAAACGACAGGAACACAGATAAATGCGAAAAATATATACACCGTGTCCGGAAAGTATGGTATATGGCGAATAGGACTGAAACAAGTTATTTTATGAAAAAATCCTGAAACGCGACAATTTTGTTTTTTAAAACTGCACATTTTCATGCCATAATCATTTTTGTATATTCATGTTTTTGAGCGATGACGTCATCTATATTGGGGGGGGGGGCAGCCCGTAGTTTTTTTCGCGATTTTGAAATGCCTTTCGATTGTCTGGGTGACAGTATAAAATGTTTGATATCTTGCAGAGGGGAATTTTCGAGAAATAATTCATTAAAAGGTTAGGAACAATTTTATTAAGGTGCATGAAAGAAACTGAAATTGGAACTAAATTAACATTCAAACATTGATTAACCAATAAATAAAGATTATTTACTATTATCGGGATAAAACAAATTTTAATAAATTTCATTACTTTTTACTCCACAAAGTTACGATCGTTTCACTCACACAGGAGCTTCGTCAGACATGTAACTAACTTATGAAAATAACATTGATTTACACAAATATACAGATACAATCTGTGGTGAAGCAACGATGGAGGCGTGTCCAATCCCCTACTACACTTACTATATTTGTCAGTCGTTTCCCCGATTCCCCCAGTCCGACGTTGACGTTTACTTGACGTTAGTATCATTCGAGTTGCAGTATATAATAGCACATAACACATATACGCAGAATGCCGAATTATACATAAGAGGAAAAAAAATAGACATGTTAAACTTGTATCACATGGGTAATAGTCTACAAGAAGCATGTGACACATGATGTGTCGAATACTCAAATAGACCAATACCAAACAAGACAACGATACATATTTAGAATTGCAAAGAAATTTAATGAAACCGGTTCTATTGATAACAAAACAAAATCGTATCCTAGCCGCAAAATTTCAGAAAATACTTGTCAATTAGTATGCGCCTCAGCGGAGAATAATTCATGGTTTTCATCAAAACGTATTGCTACTGATTTAGACATATCACCTTCGTCTGTGCAGCGCATATTAAAGAAGAGTGGCTACAAACGTTACAAAATAACAAAACATCAAGAGTTATTTAATAATGATACCTTTAGCAAACATGACAAAAGTCATGCAGATGATAGTTTTCTAAAAAAATATTTTATTTACTGACGAGTTCTTTTTTCCTGGTCGGGAAGCATAATCCGTCGGCAGTTAGATATTGGTCTCAGGAAAACCAACATCGCCATGTCATTTCAAATAGCCAAGTGCGACAAGAGTTAAATGTTTGGGCAGGGTTGTTGCGTGATCATATTATAGGATCTTTCTTAATTGATGGCAATTTAAGCTCTGAAAGCTCTTACAAAACCAAATTCTTCCTTACATTTGACAACTGTCAAATATTAATATCAACATATTATAGTACTTGCAACAAGATGGGTGTCCAGCGCACAATTCTTTGGCAGCGAAGAATTTTTTAAATGAACAATTTCCTAACCGCTGGATTGGAACACGTTCCGAAACTGTTTCCTGACCTCTCAGGGGAACGATCTATCACCTTTAGATTTCTTTTATTTTCTTTATTTTTATTTAAAAGAATCTATCTATAAACATGAAAACCCAGGTACCCTGAACGAGCTCCGAAATAAAATTATGGAAGTATCTGACAGCATCACTGTACACTTCGAAATAGTTTTTACAACAGATTAGGATACTGTTTGGCTAAATGTGGGGACATTTTTGCGTCGTTTATTTAAATAATCTATCTGGATTAAAAAATTAGAGGATTTTCATCTATGCATAAGAAAATAAATTTGGTTTACTTTTACGAAGAATTAAAGTTTGTTTTCTATTGTTTATAACAAGGAATTTATCCGTATTGTTTTGCTTACAAGAAAGCGTCTGTTTTACTTAACATAACGGAATTAAGTTCGTGGTTCGATACCTCACTTGCGTGCATATGTATTTATTTTAATTAGATTCTGCTCTCAAATCTATTCACATATGATGCCAACAAGAACTCGTACTACACTATGTATTGTATATTCTGTTACGCTTAGCGTATAGAAGTTTAATTCACTTATTTAAATACATATATTTCGTCTTTAAATATATCATTAAATTATATTTAACTAAGACATTTCTTTTTCATTTGTACAAACTTTCATTTTCGTTACAAAGAGAAAGCATTTCTTTTGTCATCTTCTTGACCGAGACCCTTCTTTCTACCTGACTCTCAGAACCCTAACGTTAATGTTGAATTTCGTTCTAGCACATTCCAATTTTTTTAAATTGTTTTAATTTAATATTATTTACATCTTCTATTATATGTCGTGTTTGATATCGTTAGGAAGCTTATGTCACAAGGGTTATTTTAAGAATAATTATGACATTGACAGACGACGTCTTCAGGTCGCGCTTTTAATTAACTATAATTCAAATTATCGATCCCCCTCTTCGGTAGATCATAAACCGACTGTTTCTAGACATTTTTCGTTCCATGCGGACAACGATCAGGGCTTTTTCGCTAGTGCCTCCGAAGGTTACACATCGCACCTCGTGTACTGTCCAAGTAACGATGCTATCACGCCGACCAGGTCGAATTCATATTAATTTAAACTAATTAATTTCTTATCCCACCGGCCAACACCGCTCTACATATAATTGTCCGAGTATATCTTCACACCACGTGGCTGCCAACTCAAGGTAACTGTATTGTTCTATACAGAGATTCTTTTATATTCATCGTAATTAATTAACCCTTAATTTACTACTCCATTTAACGTTCGTTTCAGAGTATTTTTATGTGTTAATTTTAGTTACTTAATTGCCGCTCCTCGTGTACATATAGTACTTTGTTTTATTACTGTTTCACCTTTCCATTTCAGATATTTTACATTAATTTCTCGATTACTAATTTATCGCCCCTTGTGTATATATTACTAATTTAATGACCTTTACATACATCAACGTCTTTTATTTAAATATACGAATTTCAAATCCTTATTATGTAAATATAAATATAAACTTTAAGGACGCCGCTGTGTTTTATTTTATGTATTAAGTTGTATATTTATTTTAATTAACCACCATCACGCACGTCCTGGACCTTTGATGAGACTTCACCAACACCACAAATTATTGTATTACAAAATAACTAAAATATAATTTTATTATTTATCTTAAAATAATTTCATTATTATTATACCAAGCCATAACCCCTTATTTGTAATAATTCCTATGAATACCTATAAACAGCCGAGAAGTGGTGGGGGAGCGGTGCATGCGCTATACAATCGTTCCGTCTACACAGATTATACCTATATAACAAGTATTCATTTGAAAAGTCAATCTAGGTTACTTTGAAATTTTGATAGACGCAAATATATTAATATGTGTTTGTTGTTCCGTAAACGTAAATCCAAATGACATTTGATAATGTCAATCACAAATATCAGTTAGTGCATAAAATAATCGTGCGTCGATTCTGGTTTAAATAAATTGCTTCTCAGTTTTAAAATGGCTTTCACTTTAGAACATACATTTTTTTTAGTCCAGGCTTATTTTCGAAGTGGTAATAAAATTGATCGTTTATGGGTTTATTCAGTTCAAGATTGCATGGTAGAATTTCAAGTTGAGTTTCCACATTTTGTAAGATTATATACAATTTAAGAATACTTTGGATAGAACTTTAAAACATTTTTCTGAAACTGGTAGTCTCTTAAGAAAATCAGGCAGCGGAGCAGTTAAGAAACGTACACCTCAAGTTGTCAATCGTGTTGAAGAAATAATGGAAAATGAACCACAAACATCTGTTCGACATTTGAGTCAAAAAATAAACCTTTCTGTTGGTACAACTCACAAGTTATTAAAAAAAGATATGCAACTTTATCCATAGCGTGTCACAGCAGTACAAGAATTGTTAGAAATTGATTACCCACGTAGACTACAGTTTTGTAATTGGTTTGTAAATATGAACAATAATGGAGAACTTTCGCAAAGAGTCATCTTTACTGATGAAGCATGGTTTTATAAAACGGGATACCTAAATTCACAAAATACAAGAATTTGGAGTAGTAAAAATCCACATATAATTAATGAAGAATCGCTACATCCAGAGAAAATTGGTGTTTGGGCAGCGATAAACCAAAGGCGAATTATTGGACCAATATTTTTTCAGGGAACGTTAACTGCTCAAAGGTACCGTACGGAAATTTTACAACCATTTGTCAATCAGTTGCATGATGATGAACTTCAAAATGCATATTTCCAACAAGACGGAGCACCTTGTACTGCAGAATCTTTGGATTATTTAAGAGAATTTTTTGATGAGCGTACAATTAGTACCATTTTTGTGGCCTTATCTAAAAAATAACATATTTCCAACACCTATATTGAATTTGAATGATACGCTACAGAGAATCGAACAGTAATGCATGGAAATTAATAACAATCCAGTAATGTTGCAGAATATCATCAGAAATTTTGAACGGAGGATTTTAAAGTGCATTGATCTTGAAGGACAACATTTTCAACATTTGTTATAGTTTTCAATAAATACCTATTATTTGTGATAGTATAAAAAATGCACTGATTTTAAGTTTCAAATAATTTAATCTAACTTTCCACTACAATATCGTTTCATCACACTGTGACTTCATCAGGTGGATGAATAAATGGTGAATTTACAAATGTACAAGGTATATATACAAAGCCTGATAATTATAAATTTAATGAAGGTAGGGGGGAATTACAAATTTCTGTATTTCTGTCTAGTTTTTTACTTTTATTTTGAATATGAAGAATTTTGAAGTTCGTATTAAAGTTGTGGTTATTCTCTATACAATGATTAGCAAAAGTTGAATCTGATTTATTATTTCTATAACTATTTTGATGTTCGGATATCCTTTGAGTGAATGTTCGTCCTGTTTGACCAATATATGACATATTACACTCACAAGTTAACTTATAGCTGTTCGAACGATAGGTAGCCCTCCAGACAAAGTATCTTTCGCCCGTAAGATGTCAATTATTAAATAGTTGTCTTCTTATAGGACGGAACTTGCTTGATCTATGCGGGCTATTTCAGTAAATTTAAATACAGATACAAACCAGTTGTTTATAACAGGTTTGTATTAATTTGTATACATTGCTTCACTAGCTTAACTGAGGACGCCTATATGGCAGAAACATATGTATTAAGCAGAAGTAAATGCTGAAAATACGAGGTGTATGTCCATGTGCATAGTTACAGATATGTAAATTATTTACATGTTTGTTTCATATTGTCATTTTGTATTATATATTAAAAATAAGTATTATTCATTTTAATATTACACATTAAATATAAGAAATCATAGATTATAGTATTTAAATCTAAGAGTCAGAAACAAAATTAAAACCTTTGTATAATTATATTTTCTTATTGCATTAAGATGCAAACGTTTCACTAAATTTAGGATGCTGCGTATTACATATTTGTCAACCGTTATTCATGTCGGCACTTATTTATTGCCGCATTCTTTAGATACGTTTCAAATTATGTTATTTTAGCAGTGAACGTGCCGTGCCATGTATAGTTAGAATCAAAAACCATCTGCAACGTTTGTTAGTTTAGTAGGCACAATTTACAATCAAGGCGGTTCTTTGTAACTTTGCCGACCTTTTGTTTCGTCATTTAGCCGCATGTGGCCTATTTTGTTAATTGTTCCAAGGTTAATTTAAGGAAAGGGTAAATTTTGCCTACAATGCTTAAAAGGTTTTTAAATAGCTCAGCGCGCGATGACAACAGGAGCAAGTCGCCAGTAGCAATTCGCCACAGAACAACGTTCTTACAACAGTTGTAAGAACAATGTTCAAGACAACAGTCTATATTAATTATTAACAGTCGCGAGTCTTAACGCAACAACGTTCTAGACAACAGTCGTAAGAACAACGTTCAAGACAGCAATCGACATTTAATATCAAGAGACACCAGTCTCATATGTTATCAAAAGACAACCGTCTTTAATTATACAACAAATTTTATGTATGAAGTAATGTAAATATGTAAATAAAGGTGTTATATTGGATGTGCCGCATTTCATTAAAAACTGTCACCGAAGAGTAAAAAATACAACCCGTGCGCGGTGAGTCAGGAGCGACGAAAAATCACGAGTTGCCCCAACAATATGTTTCATACCAGTTCCCGTTATTGAATTGTCACATCTTGTATATTGTTTGCATAAGAAATTTCGATCAAACACTTGAAAAAAACAACTTTTACAAAATAGTGAAAATATTACCTACCAGATCTTATTAAACATTCTTCGAGCGTACACTTAACCTTATCGAATAAGCTCCTACACATTTCCTCCATATCCGCCCTCTTCATTTCACCATGAACGTCCTTATCGTCCATGAAACACTCTATATTAAACGGTAACGTCGTGGAATTCGCGGACATTTGCTTTTTCAATTTTTCAACTTCAGCTAGTAATCGAATAAATGCCCGAGGATTTTGCGAAGCGTCTATTCTATACTTTTTGATGAATTCGTGTTTAAAATGTTCGGCTAACATAAAGTCTATATTACGACCGCCCAGATCGGGCTCCGAAGCAGACGAAAGCATCTCCAACTTTCCTTTGTTAAATGCACAAACGAATACTTGCAGGGACGACTGTCCGCAATCGACGAAAACGACATTTCGAGGTTTTTCTTCGGGGAGCGGGAGATCTTGCTTATAAATACCGTAAGCTAAAGCGGTTGCTGTAGTTTCGTTCAATAAAGATAATACATTTAAATCTGTAAAATAAAGGTAAATATAATTAATTCAAAAGGTATTGTGATTTAAGCCAAAGTAAACTAATTTTCTTTGAAAGGTTTGTTTATAGTTAAGGATAAATGTGCGCATGTGTTAAGCAGCACTGGAAAAAACGGTATCAAAGAAATTCTAAGAATTCCGCCTATCAGTGTTTGTTTGTGATAAAAAATTTCGAGTAGGCCATGCTTTCACAAGAGTCTATTTAAATTTTCACTATCGTCTGACATTTAGTTTGACAGATATAGTGAAAGTGGAGGAGATTACCAAGACTGTGAGCATGCCTACTGAACGTGTACACTAAATTTTTCATGTCGAACAAGGAATGTCTAAGTTCTCTCTCAGATAGTTATCGCGTTTACTGAATATAGACGAAAAACAATTTGAAACTCTTTAACATCAACCGCGTAGATTTTTTTGCAGCTTGACTTCATTACTATGTGCCACAATCGAAACGGCAATTAGCAGTGGAGGCATCGCGGCAGTTCTCCGTCAAAAAAGGCCGAGACTTATCCTAAGGCTGGAAAGATAATGGCCACGAAATTTTGGATTATCTCGCAAATGATCAAACTATCAAGTGGACATATGCTGCCCTTCCAGGCAAAGTGAAAATTGCCATTACCGAAAAAGACTCGTAATGGCTCGAAGAAAAGTGCCATTCCATCATGACAGTGCGCCGTCATACATCAGTAGCATTGTTCGAGAAAAACTAGATGAATTACGATTCCACGATGTGCCTCCACCACACTTATTCACCGGATCTAGCCATTCCAAGAACTTTCCCACTGGAATCAAGACAGGCCAGGAAGTTATCGCACAAGTAGAGCAATATGAGTATAATGTCACTCCAGAACCACTGGTCCAAGTGTATTAGTATTGAAGAGCAATATGTTGAAGAATTAAAAAAAAAATAGTTGCCGTAATTCAAGTGTTTCCTTCAAACCTCACCTTCGGTCAAATCATCTTCATAAATGACCGTTAACAGTGTCTGTACGAGATGCATTCAAGTTATAACATCTACGAATTTTTTTTCTCAGGACTGGGAACAGATAGAAATATGCGGTTTGTCTCAAAATCGGCGCGGATTCTTTGTGACAGAAATGGCAGCACTGTACGGCACACAAGACTAGCGGCAGCAGCGAGATAGAGGACTGTTTTTTATACCAAAAATGGCGTGTTTTCATTACAAAAACAGAGTGTGTTTTCATTACAAGAACAGAGTGTGTTATCATTAGGGATCGGCAAAACATATTTTCACGTAATTATTCCAGAGCGTAGAATATTCAAAACGCTTCGATACCGGTACATACCCCCGCTACACATAATATTGGCCGTTCATGAAATACAATTGTTCTCTTAGTACTGAAAATACTCTTGTCGACAGTGCACGATATTTCTACTTTGCGTTAGCTATTTTCATTTCTTTGTTTCTTTCTAAAATGTCTATTTCACTAATATTTATATTTAATTCAAATGATTTCTTGCTGTATGACGCCTATGTCAGTGCTTCTAATAGGCAAAATTAAGACAAGTTTGCGCTGGCGTACGGTTACATCTACATGGTATTGTCCAGCATTTTTCGAGCGGCATTGATATTCACTTGCTATTAACGAATGCGAGAATGAGATACCGTACTCGTACTATACTGTTTTAGTGAGCCGGACAAAATATGTTTCGCCGATCCCTAGTAATCATTGATTTTCTCCATTTGCGTGGTGTGACACTGATTGAAATTCATCGCCAATTGAGTGTGACATGTGGTGATGGCGTCGTGGATGCGTCTAATGTGGGATTAATGGTGCGACAATTCAAAGAAGGAAGAACGTCGTGTTACAACAAAAAGACAAAAAAGACGGTCTGACGACATGTTCAAGGGTATGGAGAAACTTGTTTTTGGAAGGTTATTGAGTGAGTGTGGAACACATTGCCCCCAAAGTTGGCATTTCCGTGGGATCTGTACACACAATCCTGAGTGAAGACCTGAAAATGCGAAAAGTGTCCTCCAGATGGGTGCCACGAATGCTGACGGACGACCACAAGGCTGCGCGCGTGGCATGTTGCAAGGCAATGTTGACGCCATTAATAGGACTTTCTTTTCATCGATTGTGACAATGGATGCCGTTTTTCAATCCTGAAATGAAGCGATTTTCCAGTGGTCTAAAGAAGTGTTCGCAGCGGCCATGGAATGTTGCAAGACAATGTTGACGCCATTAATAGGACTTTCTTTTCATCGATTGTGACAATGGATGCCGTTTTTCAATCCTGAAATGAAGCGATTTTCCAGTGGTCTAAAGAAGTGTTCGCAGCGGCCATGGAATCATGGCGTTGACGTTGTGAAAAATGTGTGCGGCTGCAGAACTATAAGATTACATCGAGAAATTACACAAACTTCAGTTTTCGTGTGTGTGTTTAGTTTGTGAGAAAAAAATCAGAGGTGTAAATAACAGGAACTTCCGAAATTTGGTTAGTTGTGCTTGAGTTGAACGTATACAAAAAGAAAGGTTACTTAATTGTTTTTATTTTTTTGTAGCTTTATAGTACGTTTGCCCTCATAAGTTTATAAAGCAAAGTTGTTCCTTTTTAGATCATCTAAAGGTTGCAATAATTTTTTTCCAAATAAAAATCTCAAGCAGATTCTTGACATTAGCCCTGACCTTGTGTACCATACAATCAGTTCGAATAAACTATTACACCATGCAATACTAGTCGGTCGTTGCTTGTGCTATTTGGTCCTGAATTTCCGTTGAACAGAAGTTGCTGATCATGACTCATGAAACAACAATTAGCGCGCTGTACACCTGAATACAATTCCATGACTGACTAAATAATGGCGTAGTAGCGTGATGCACGGGTACTCTAGCGGGCGTATGGCGAACTTGAGGATATGGCGGAACTAAGCTATTAGACCTTGCTACTACAGCCGGTTCCACAGCTGCAGAAGTATATTTCTGTATAACTAATTTAGGAAAATTTTGTATATATCAGAGGCACAGACTTTAGTGATTACAGACTTAAAGTTTACCAACGATCTTCCATTTTTTATGATCCAAAGATTTTAAATTTTGTATGCCTCCCTCACACCCCTTTTCAAATATCTTTACAAATTTTTTTTTTCTTGGTCTTCTTAATCTCCAATCTGTACTTCCAAATAAGGCTCTTTTTACCATCCTGAGATTATGCATTCTTGCCGTATAGTCTACCATCTGACTCGTTACCCTTTGCTATTTGAGTAATTTTAAACATCCCATACAGTTCTATTACTTCCTTGAACTTTTCCCCACCAATAGCGTGCTTCTGATTTTTTTTGAACTCCTTTCTTTATAGTCCTCTCCATTTTAAATAAATTTAATACAGAAATGCTACCGTAACAACTCCAAATTGTTATCGATCTTCCTTCATGTTTTATTATAGTCACAATACCGTGACCAATCAGTTGTTCTACTGCCAACCTACACACAAGCACTTGTCTTCTTGATCCAAAAAGCTTAAATTTGGATTTGTTCATTCAAACATTATCTCAAGGTTACGTCCAATTTAAATATTTTTGTTTTGCTCAACCAAATGTGGTTTTCTTGTAACTATAAGTCCATGAAATCTGGCATTTTGCAATCTTCCTTATGGTAGCAATATTAATAGGTTTGTTGCTTTATTTCTTATTTGTAAACAGGCTCGCATAACTTTTTTTTAGTTCTTCAGTAATAGTTTTATTATTTACACCAATTATGTGTTTTGTAGAAAGTATCTTCTTCAAAAACAAGCAAATTTTGACCACAGATGTTTACTAAATACTAAACGTAATTGTTGTGTGTGATTTCTAGTTGGGTAAATTTTATTGACAACTACGTACTTAATAGATAAAAGACGTTTCATAATTTCTTGTTATAAAAGGCCCCCAAATAAATAATCTAATTAAATAAATTCATATTTAGAATCACTTTTGAATGACATTTTAATATAATCCTGATTTAGAAGAAAAATATTAAGATGTAGATAAAAATTGGAGTTGAGCAGTAATGTAATTATTGTTAATAAATGCAACTCATCAAAATTCTAATGAATAAATATGAATATAAATAGATTCACATTTATTCATAATATTTTAAAAGAAAATATATTAGAGACACGAAACTATCCAAACTTTTCTATTTAGACATCTACTGGTCCATAAAAATATTGTCTATATTGCACCCTGTATATTTCTGTCACATATATGTAGATAACAATTGTGCAAGTTAAATTTAGACAAGAGATTATTTATTATTAGAGGGAATACAGGAAATAATAAATTTAAATATAGATTTATACAACTAAAATACCTGCTATAGCAGCAGCATCTAATAGAGCTTGTCTTTCCTTAATTTTAAAATATGAAGGAACTGAAATGACACAATCTTTCACTGGTGTCTGTAAAGCAGTTTCAGATGTATCTTTTAATTTGGTAAATAGCATTGCTAAACATTGCTCTGGTGAAAATATATTTTCTTCATCTAAATATTGTACCTAAAAATATATTAGTGTTGAATATACGATGTTAAATAAGAAACTGTAAATTAATACCTTTATGCCTATAGAGCCATCTTTCATTTCTACCATTTGATATGGTAAATGTTTCTGTTCAAATGAAACATGGGGATCTCTATAGTTCCTGCCTAAAAGCCTCTTAAACCCATATACTGTATTTGCCATATTCGTAACCTGTTGATTTTTTGCTGCTACCCCAAGGACACGATTTTTTCCAGAAAATGCCACACATGCCCTAACAAAGAAACCAAACCATAGAATTTGTTCACAGGATAAGTGGTATATATTAGTCATAGTTTAAAATCAAATATGGTAAAAACAACTTTTTAATATTTGAATTGACAAAGTTCAATGCAATCAATAGTAATTTTGAATAATTCTTAAAATTTTGGAAACATGTGTCACAGGATATTTATATATCTCAATTAAACGAATAAATGTAGATATATCTGAGACAAATACTCACGGTGTAGCTCTTAAACTGTAGTCATTTGCTATAGTCTCGATTCCACCCGCTTTTGCAACTGCAACATAACACGATTCGTTGCCCAAATCTATTCCAATTACTGACATTGCAGCCATGGTCAAATTTTCGGTAATATAATAATCCGACTACCTAACAATTAACCACAATGTAGAATAAAGGGATAAATGCAGCTTGGAATGAATCTAACAGCGTTTTTTTTTCTTTGCACGGTCACAAACGTCTAACTCTGAACAACCGGCTTAAAGTATCAATTGAAATTATATGAAGTTTGGTACAAACCCAATCCACATTGTTCCAGAATATTCCCGAGAATACTTGGATCTTTTATTTTTCAAAATATTAAAAGTTACTATCATTCTTACCCATAATTTAAGCAAATATTTATTAAAATGCAGATACAAATAAATTTTTAAATAGTACAGCAATATTTTATTGTTTAATTTAAGTGTTTTATTATATAATAATGTACGATATAAGCTACGGATAGAAAATCACACGATTATAATTACTTTTTCTTAAAATAATGATTTTACAAGTTATTTTATTAAAGTTGGCAGTACATTAAATTTAAAAAAAAAATATTATTTTGGACGTATTAATTATAGTTTTATTTAATTTTAAATATTTATTCTGTCGATTTAATCATTACAATTATCCCTGGCCAAAAACATTCTTTAATTTTTAATATGGATAATTATACAGTATTTTGCAAAATAAAATAAATTTTTATATTTATACCTATATACAAATTTATTGTATATTTTGCAAATCGCACAATACTAATGAAAGTATATAATGAATGAAGAGCAAGATATACGTTTAACAAAAACAAATATTTTTGTCAATTTGGTCAAATGAAATTTAGTTGCCCAGGCATTGAACGCTATCTATAACTAAGCTTTTTTTATACAAAACATTTTAAAACAAATATTGTTCTTATAAATACTTTATTTTCTTAAATTACATGTTTTTATACTGGTAACTACGACAATTAAAGAGTTAATTATTTATCATTTTCAAAATCAGCTGGATTTTTACGCATATACTTCATATGCAATTTTTCTACTTGATCATACACTAAATATCCTAGTACCAAAGCTAAAATATATTCACATTATTTTTGCTGAAAATTAATATATATATTTCATACTAACGTGGTACTACATATAAAAATGAATCTTTCATTCTTCGGATACTGTTGGGAACACCATGTGAAATTACTTTAGCAAAAGCTCTTTGTTCAAATGGTGATAATCTATATTGTATAATTCCTCTTAATTTGAAAAGATCTCCAAATCCGTGACCCATTATTTTACTACAATAACATTTATAAATTCTCAAATATATTATGTAATAGTGTTAACTACAAACATGCAAATACAATAATTGTTTGTATAAAATAGAAAATATAACACACTACAAACTTACAGATTAAGAATGCAAAGATACAAATAATTTAGTTAATACTTCTTTAGCCAAAAATTAATTTAATATGGACTGAACTCTGCCGTCTCTTGTCAAGTCGATTACTAACCTATAAATTCTGTAGCTGTCAATTCTTTTTTAAATTTAGCAACTTTAAGGTACATTATTTCCCAGTACCGATAAAGATACATTTTGATCATATATTGTCATATTATATTATATATATATTATATATATTATATATATTATATATATTATATATATTATATATATTATATATTATATTGTCATATATATTGTTAAATTATAAATTTATTAATTAAATAGTAAATTAATTAAAGAATTTAATAACATTTCAAAAAATTTGATTTGGTGTTTGGCAGTACTGAAAACTTATAAGCTCAAGCTGTATGTTAATAAGTGGTGAGTAATTATTAGAGAACGGATGCAATTTCCATAAAACGCAATCGGTAATTGGAATTGTGTATAACGTCGCACAGTACATCCCGGCGTAATTCAATGAAGTATTTGTTTGACTTACTCGGCCACCTGGTCTCGCACGATAACAATGGACAACTCAGCTATTGTATTCGGAGAATATAGTGTTTTTTAAAGTGTTTTCATGAGCGTAGATAGAAGCGGGGTTTTTATAATGTATTTTATTTATTAGTTTATATTTCGTAAGATAAATAAAGTGCTGTGAGTAAGTTTCTTGTTTTCATAGTTTTAACTGTTAATTACATCGTAATTTTTGTGATAGATCCTGTTTAATATCGTTTGATTGAATCTATTTCTACCAATTATTTCGACGTAAGTGTGCATTGAATTTCGTTCAGTTTCAATAACTTACGCACACATTTTTAGTTTTCATTTATTTAGATCTAGAGCATTGTTTAAGTTACTTTTTCACACATGATATGGAAGAATGTCGAGAACGGCATTGTAAAACAATGGCGAGTTGGATTGACGGTCATACTGATTGTATGTCCATTGTCAGTGATTCCGAAATTTATTACAAAATCCGTAAAATATCGTCAAAAATTCGTCACTTAGAATCGCAAACACATCTGAACTCTGTAAAACTTTTATGGCGGCTAATATTCCATTAAATAAACTTAGCAATCCGACTTTAAAAATATATTGGTCGAAATGTTCCTGATGAATCAACTTTACGCAAACATTATGTTTCTAGGTGCTATACGAGAACAGTAGAACGCATTAGAAGCCATCTTTTAAATCAATACATATGGATAAGCGCCGACGAAACGGTGGATATGTTAGGACGCTGTGTGGTAAATGTTGTAGCTGGTGTACTACATCCAACTATTCCCTATAACTCATATGTAATAGCAACAAGTGTTATAAATAGAGTTGATGCGGAACCAGTTGCTGAAGCCATTAAGGAGAATATGCAAAAAATGTTTCATTCGGACGCCACGTACAAAGAAAAAATACTTTTATTTGTCAGTGATAGTGCTGCGTATATGTTAAAAACAGGCAGACTATTGAAGAAAACATATCCTAATATGCTGCATTCTGCATATTACTTCTGTAGCACATGCTCTCCACAGAATCTGTGAATATATCAGAGACACTTTTCCGGAAGTTGATAGACTTGTAGCAGCTTTTAAAAAAGTTTTCAGAAAAGCACCATTGAGAGTAGCTCTTTTCAGGGAAAAATTTCCATCTCTGTCACTGCCTCCCACTGCAGTAATAACTAGATGGGGAACATGGCTGGAAGCTACTAGTTATTATGCTGAGAATTTCGATAGTCTAAAACATTTCGTAACACTGCTAAAGGAGGATGCTAGAAGTATTGGTGAGTGCAAGGAGCTCACACAAATCCCAAATTTAAAAAATCAGTTGTACTTTCTTCACGAACACTTTGGAAAATTTCCAAAACTAATCACTTATTTTGAAAATCGAAATCTCAAATTAAATGACGGATTAACCACATTAGATGTGGCTGTTAATAATTTGAAAAGTATTCCAAGTGACTTCGGATGTGGCCTTCGGCAAAAGTTTGAAGCAATTCTTAATAGAAATCCAGATTTAACTACATTGCAGCAATTATGTATGGAGACAATTCCACAAAATCTAATGGCTAAATATGAAGAAATAAAAGAATATTTCCAGTATGCACCTATAACCAGTTGCGATGTAGAAAGGACGTATTCTATTTATAAGGATGTACTTAATTCAAAGAGAACAAAATTGACAGAAGAAAACCTTGAGAAACTATTGCTAGTCAATATTAATAGTCCTTTACTCAACTTGAACGACAAAATGAACAAATAAAAATGTTCCAATTATAGAAATAAAATTAAAAACTTAAAAAATACAACTTTTCAACAAATACATATGTATTTCGTAATTTTATAGATCACCACCCGTTTGTTTTCCAATTATATAAATAAAATTAAAAACTTTATAAATACAACTTTTCAACACATAAATATGTATTTCGTAATTTTATAGATCACCACCCGTTCGTTTTCCAATTATATAAATAAAATTAAATATTTTAGACATACAGCCTTTCGCCAGTACTGCACTGGGCTTTGCGTCATGTGGTAAGCGTGTCCGTTTTCTAGTAATTATACATAATTATAAATTCAAATAATTTTCTTTAGAATTGCATGAATTTCAAATTATTTGTTAATAATTACAATGTATATCACCTTTTGCCGATGAAAGTAAATTGTTATTTACCATTGTTTTATTAATAGTGCGTTGATTGCTTTTAGTTTTCTAGATAGTTGGAGTTGTATGTATATATAGCAATATTTGTTTTACTATAAATTGATACCATCAAATTGTTTCATAATATCTATTCCTTTTATACTAGTGTCCCGTATCGTTATGTTCAAATTTTAGGAGTGTAAAGTAGACTTCATTTCAAGTAACAAAAACGCAAAACTTGTATATCCATTTTTATTTGTTTCAAAGTTACAGATCTCTGAATGTGATTGCCAGATCATGAGAAAAAATGTAATCCTAAAGTCAATACAAACTGATTTTATTTAAAAAAAGTTATACGATTCAATAACAGGTTTGTGATTGTTAACGTCGCATAATAAAATGTTATCCTAAAATAAACACGTGTCGTAGTTCATACAGTATACAGTTACTTCTTGGAGATCTACAAAAAGAGTACTGGAAATTGATTTATGATAAAGAAGGTTCTTACTTATTTCGTAAGTGCTGAACCATGAATATCATACAATAAACAAATGTTCAGATGACTGTTAACGTTGCATTTTTTCATAAAGGATTACATTACGTTTCAGTTCATACAACAGTGGACACGTTTTCTTTATTCAAAATGCCTTACCGATTTTCTTCTCAAGAGTATGCGGACCTGCATTTTGTGTATGGCTGCTGTAACGGCAGTGCACGTCAAGCAGATATTGAATACCGATATCGGTTTCCCGATAGGCGCATTCCTCATTTCAGAACGTTTCTGGAAGTACACAGACAGTTTCGGCAATGCGGACTGCGTGATTATCTTTTCGACCGAGGAGTAAATTTACCAGCAGACTTAGAGGAAGAAGCAGTAGCTATTGTTACAAAGGATCCAACTCTCAGTGTACATCGAATCGCTAGACAACTAAGAGTGCCACAAACGACAGTTTTGTGAATTTTAAAACGTGAGGGCTTATATCCATATCACTATCCCAGGCAGGGGACACGGTTTGCTTGAGGCAGACCACTATGCTCGTCTAGTTTATTCTACCTGGATATTAAGACAGTAGTAGTAGGCAGATGAATCTATGTTCACGAGAAGTGGTGTTACATATGAGAAACCTGCACAGGTGGTCATCAGAAAATCCCAAAGCTATACGCCCATCTAAATTTCAACATGAATTTTCTATTAACGTTTGGGCGGCCCTAATCGATGACTTGTTGATTGCTCCTGTCGTTCTTCCTGGGAGGTTAAAGGCGGGCAATTACCTTCAATTTCTTATTGACGAACTGCCAGGTCTTTTAGAGGATGTCCCAATGAATGTTCGACGAGACATGTGGTTTCACATGGATAGGGCACCACCACATTTCGGAATTGCTGTCCGAAATTGGGTTAACGTCAATTATCCAAGATGGATTGGTCGAGGCGGTCCTGTTGCATGGCCACCCAGATCACCCGATCTTAATCCCCTTGACTTTTATTTATGGGGGTACATGAAAAATTTAGTCTACGCGCAAGTTTCGAACATAAGAGAAGAGTTGTTGGATCGTATTCACCTGGCTACCGAGCAAATCCGACAAAGCAAGTATGAAATTCGAATAAGTACTTCTCTGTTGGGTTACGGGCACAAGCCTGTATTCAACAGGGAGGTGGACATTTCGAAAATATTATTAATTGAACATTTTTAAATAAAATCAGTTTTTATTTACTTTAGGATTACATTTTTTTTCATGATCTGACAATCACATTTATAGATCTGTAACTTTGAAACAAATAAAAATGGATATACAAGTTTTGCGTTTTTGTTACTTGAAATGAAGTCTACTTTACACTCCTAAAATTTGAACATAACGATACGGGACACCTGTATATGCGAGGTGTGGCAATTTAATTCCCGAATTGGCTGAAATAAAAACCAAAAATATAACAGCATGTAATAGCACAGTATAAACTTAAGCAGTTAAGAACGGTAACCCAAATTATTAAAATAAAATATGCCCCGACGTATGTATTCTTTCCTTTAACTATTGACAATTTTTTCTTTACATATTTATATAAAAAATATATAAAATTTAATTTTCAATGTTTATTATAAGACAGAATATTTCATATAGAATGTTACAATGGTTAGTACTTGAAATAAATGTAGAGATATTCATGTGCAAATGATAAATACAAATATAATTCACTAAAATAAATTTATAACAATGTATTTATTATGTAATTATTAAAGTAAATGTTCAAAATGTCCACCTTCACTTTCTAAACACAAATTAACACGTTAGCAAATACTCTGTTTTTCAAGTACCCAAACAAAAAGAAGTCTAATGGGGTCAAATCTGGAGAACGAGCTGGCCAACATCCTCTACTGATGAGTCGATCATTAAAAATATTGGTCAGATGATCTATATTGATTTGTGCTGTATGTGCTGGTGCACCATCTTGTTGAAAATAGCCATTATGTAGCTCATGCTCTTCTAAATTATTAATAAAAGGCTCTAATATCTCTTCTCTATATCTAACTGCATTTATAGTATCATTGAAAAAGAATGGTCCAATAATACTTCGTCGTGACATAGCAATCCACACTCCTATTTTGATTGGATGTAAACTTGTTTCTTGGTATACATGTGGCTTATCAGTTGACCATGTGCGATAATTTTGGCTATTGATATAACCTGCTAGGTGAAACCAAGCTTCATCAGAAAAGAAAGTTATATCTAATCTTTCATCGTCATTAATTGTATTGTTAAACCTTTGGCAATAATTTATTCTTTGCTCATGAGGATATAACTGCTGTAATACTGACACTTTATATGGGTGCATATACAAATGTTTTTTAAGAGCCCTCTGCACACTTCCATATGATATATCTACAATAGTTTTTCTTATATACACATTATTTCTAGTTTTAAATTTACACACCAACCTGACTGTATAGATAATTTCCGAATAGATTTATTAGGACTGACTTGTATTTTATGCTCTATGTCAGCTATGGTGCCATCGGTCAAAACTGTTGGTGTAACTTCACGCTTTCTTTTTAAAATACTGCCTGTTTCTATGAATCGCTTCACCAATCTATCTTGATGCTGTACAAATGTATTATATACAACATTTTCATTCCCATATTCAACAATGAACTGGTTAAAGTAGGATTGTGCTGAGTACGTCCATTGTCCATTTTCATCTTGCACGCCACTATGAAAGTGTGCCATAACAATGAAAGTATCTTGCTGCACAGAGAACGGCATCGTAAATAAACGCTACAAATATAATTTATACAACTTCTAAATAATCTTTGGTGTTGTTTACATAAACGTTTAAGTTGTAATACTTGCTTTAAAAATCAAATAATACTTACCAATAATCTAAAGGCAGATTGATAATAGTGTCTTTATAAAAAATAGATTTCGAAAAAGACGAAAACGAGAAAATAATAAATAATGAACGTGAAAAATAGCAACAAAATCAAAGCGAACGAAAAACGATAGTGGAAATTATTCATGGTTGCTATCTGTTTAACATAAAATTGTACTAATCTCGGGATTTTTACAATGCCAACCCCTTCAGTTGAGATGGATCACTCCTTATTTACTTATTTGGCATTGCAAAACGATAATTGTTATTACTTGAAAAATATATGTATATGTTGTAATTTCCTATTTCCTTTTGATGTTATGGTTATGTGTTTTGCAACTATTTACAAATAAATTTTTCTCCCAACTGTGAAAGAAACGGTTATAGAATTAAGAGCTTTTGAATATTATGTTCTGTATAATCAAGTAATGGCAGTTTAGATATTGAGATATAATATACCAAATATTTTGAATTTAAAATATTACCTAAAAAAAAAGAGTTACTAAAAGTTAAAGTTTGCAATGTGAGACATTCTTTATAAAAAGAGATGTGGTCACCACACGGTCTCTTTATACTTATTACGAATTAGTTTCTTAATAGTTTTGTATACCTACTTCATAAATTTATGAAAACCTATTTTTTGCGATAATAGTTAAAAATATTTTGCAATAAGAGTAAAAGTGGCACTTCCGGTGGGAATTTTGAAAAACTTTTCTAGAAAAGTTTTTTGAGAATCTACTTTCAAACACTTTTGTACTCTTGAGAAATTTTCGTGATCGTAAATTATGAAAAATTTTTCAACATTTTATTCAACATTTTGAAAAAGTCTTTGGACAAAAGTTATTCAAAATTCATTTGTAAACACTTTTCTATACTTAGGAAGCCTACGAAAAACCTTCTATTTTCAGCGATAATAGCCAAAAACCGTTTTGCGCTAAGAGTAAAAGCGACACTTCCGGTAGAAATTTTTTAAGATTTTTCCTAAAATAATTCTTTTATGTTCCATTTCTAAACACTTTCGTACTCTCTAGAAATTCTCGTAAGCAGTCGTTAACGAGATATTAACGGAGCCAACTTTACGGACCTACTTTTCAAACGGGAATATCTCGGGACGGGGATGAGCACAAAATTCATGCTTTGCGGCACTAAACAAAAATGCAAAAGTGTGGGGCCAACTTGACGGACCTGCTCTTCAAACGCGGATATCTCGGAAAGGGGATGAGCACAAAATTCGTGCTCTACGGCACAAAACAGCACAAAACGAGCACAAAACGATGGCGTTTTGGAATTTTGAAAATTCGAAAATTTGGAAGCCATCGTAAAGTTGGCTCCCAATTTTCAAACGCGAATATCTCGAGAAGGGGATGAGCACAAAATTCGTGCTTTACGGCACAAAACAGCACAAAACGAGCACAAAACGATGGCGTATTTGAATTTTGAAAATTCGAAAATGTGGGAGCCACCGTCAAGTTGGCTCCCAATTTTCAAACGCGAATATCTCGGGAAGGGGATGAGCACAAAATTCGTGCTTTACGGCACAAAACAGCACAAAACGATGGCGTATTTGAATTTTGAAAATTCGAAAATGTGGGAGCCACCGTCAAGTTGGCTCCCAATTTTCAAACGCGAATATCTCGGGAAGGGGATGAGCACAAAATTCGTGCTTTACGGCACAAAACAGCACAAAACGAGCACAAAACGATGGCGTATTTGAATTTTGAAAATTCGAAAATGTGGGAGCCACCGTCAAGTTGGCTCCCAATTTTCAAACGCGAATATCTCGGGAAGGGGATGAGCACAAAATTCGTGCTTTACGGCACAAAACGATGGCGTATTTGAATTTTGAAAATGCAAAAGTGTGGGAGCCAACTTGACGGACCTCCAGTTCAGATATAAGAACAACTGCATTATCAATTAAAAATAGTAGAGATGGGAATCGAACCCAAAACCTTTTGATTGTTAGTCCAACACTTAATCATGTGAGCAATTAAGCTTTTTTTATTTATAATTTCTAATAGTCTATAAAAATACATAAAATGAGTCAGCACTTCGCTGCGATATCGAAGATAGTTCATATGTTTTATTTATAAATTAAATGAAAGAATATTTAGAAAAATATATGTACGTATATCGTAAAAGTTATGTGTTTTATTCTAGAATATCTGTTTTATTAATCATTCTCAAATTATTATTCAGTACATCTGTTTTAACCGCATATTACTACCTTCCGTTATCATTATTAGGTTTAGGAAGTAGTATTATCGAAATATTGGAGAGGTCAGTTAAACAGAATGAACGTTTATCAGAATACAGAATTTGTTATAAATTTTATAAACAAATGTTAAATTTGTATAATGCAGAAAAAATAACAAATGAAGAAATTAATTTAAGAGAGAAACAATTTCAAGAAAATATACAGTTCTTTCCAAGAGAAAAGTATATAAAACAAACTGGTCTTAATGGTTATAATTATATAGTTTGATTAAATGAATTATTTTAAATCTAATAAATGGAACATATTTGCGGATATCTAATGAACAGTGATTATTTTTTATAACTATAAACTATAACTATAAAATATCAATGGGTTACTTGGAAATTTAATATTGTTTATACTAATTCAATAAATTATTGAGGATTTTTAATATATAGTAAATGATATAGCTCCTATTGGTAAAATAAATTTATATACAACATTAATACATGAAATTGGTCATACTTTAGGTTTAGGTCATTCCTCTGTTAGAAATTCAATAATGTTTCCTTATTATATTGATGAATTTAAACAATTATCTAGAGATGATATTTTGGGAATTGAAAATCTATATGGTAAATTATCTAAACAATCTACTTAACATCATCTACAACATCAACAACTCAAGTTCCAAAAATAATTTCTGATCCACCTGATTTATGTAAAATTATTCCAGAAAATTTTCTAATTACCTCAAATCATCACTTTTATATTTTTTATAAAGAATGGGTTTGGATTTTGAGACTTGGTGAAAATAGATATAGACAACCAAGAAAAATATCAGATTATTTACCATTTTCAACCATAACTCATATATATCAAAGAATTCATGGAGATATTCTAATTGTCTCAAATAAGTTGTTATATTTAATTGATTTTCCTAATTTAATAATTAAAAATGGTTGGGATGGTAGATCATTGGAAAATCTAGGAATTAAGTCAATAAATAAAATAAATACAATTTTTAGTACATATTCAGGTAAAACATATATTTCCTATGATAACTATTATTATTTAGAACTAAGTGAATGTACATTTGAACCAATCAATTATGGAATAATTAGTGAACGTTTTCCTGGTAGGGGAGAGTGGGTAGGTATGGGTCGAGGGTGGTTTGGGTCAGTGCTTATATTTTTCTTTGTATTAGGAAACTAGTGTGCACATGTGTATTGTTAGTTGCTTCAGTAGCTGTAATGTTACCGGTCGAAGCGTGGCGTTTGTTAATGGTGGCATTCGTTTTCTACAAATAATAGTGTGTTTTCATGGTAAGTTTTGTTAAAGTTAATCTCTAAATGAAATAGCTGTTACTACTTTATTAGGAATGATACGTTTTTGCAATTTTTGTTATGGATAAAGGGACTGTTTAGAAGTATTTGCTGATTATAAATTCTAACCTGAAAGATATTCCTTTAACACCAGAATTAAATTTTGTTTACTATGCATGTGCGGGAGGTGTGGGTCACAAATGAGGAGGATATTTGGGTCGACCCAAACCTCCCCATTATCATTATATATACTAGGTGAATGTTTTATACTTGTTGTTGGTTACAGATTTAAAATGCCTCGAGATTATAAAAGAAGAACCAATCGTGAAAGAAAAACTGCTGAGCAGATATCGCACGCCGTGCAATTTGTACTTCAAAATAATATTTCCGCTAGACAAGTAGCATCTGATTTAGGGTTTTCTAGATCTGCTTTACAGAGGCATGTACAGAATGCGAAAAAAATGCAACCAGAGGAACAAGCTAACTACACCTTTGTTGCAAATCCGTATTCTAGACGGGTATTTTCAGAACAACATGAAAAGTTGTTGTCGGAGTACCTACAGACCTGCAGTAAAATGCATTATGGCTTAACCACCAAAGAAACTCGCAAATTTGCATATGACTATGCCGTAAAATGTGAAGTCAAGTATCCAAAGGAATGGGACTAATCGAAGGCTGCGAAACGTGATTGGTTGATATATTTCATGAATCGGCATCCTGAATTGTCTATACGACAACCCGAGGCAACCAGTTTGGGAAGGTCAACTAGTTTTAACACCCATAATGTTAAAAGTTTCTTTGACAATCTGAAAATCTTATTCAGACACGCATAAATTCTGCCCGGAAAACATATACAACTGTGACGAGACAGGTGTTACCACTGTCCACAAACCCCCAAGGGTATTAGCTAAGAAAGGGCAAAAACAGGTAGGACAAGTTACTAGCGCAGAAAGAGGAACATTAGTAACAATGTGTTGCTTCATTAATGCCAGTGGAAATACAATACCTCCTGCTTTTGTATTTCCGAGAATCAAATTCAGTGAGCCAATGCTTATGAATGGACCAGAAAATAGTTTGGGATTAACACACAAAACAGGGTGGATGACAAAAGAGAATTTCGTGCTAACTTTGAAGCATTTTATAAGATATTCGAAAGTATCCAAAGAAATTCCCTGCTTGATGTTATTAGACAATCACGAAAGTCATGTCAATATCGACGTCATCTCTTTAGCTAAGGAGCACGGTATACATCTGCTAACTTTTCCGCCGCATTGTAGCCACAGGTTACAACCGCTAGATATTTCTATATTTGGACCATTTAAGGCGCGCTACAATACAGCAGCTTCTGCATGGATGACATCAAATCCTGGAAGAACTATAACCTTATATCACATTGCTGGACTAAGTAAAGTTGCATTCGATGCTTCGATGTCAAGGCAGAATTTTTGGCTGGATTCGAAAAAACTGGGATTCACCCGTTTAATGCAGATATATTTTCTGCTGACGATTTCCTGATGTCTGCGGTGACTGATCGTACGCTACCAGAAAACTTAGCGAAAAATGATGATATTGCAGTAGCACATTGTTCAAATTCGACACCACCACCATTCAAATCAATAACTTCTTTAGAAAAAGTTACCATCATCACTCCCGAATCAGTACTGCCATATCCCAAGGCACAAGCAAGAACTGAATCAAAGAGAGGTCGAAAAAAGGGGCGCACCAGAATTTTAACTAGCACCCCTGAAAAAAACGAAATACAGAGACAAGATAATGAAAGACTTACGAAAAAAGTTGGTATAGTAAAAAAAATATAAGCGAAGAGAATGTCCCAAAAAAAATTAAAAAGCGAAAGTTAACCATACCACAAGAGAGTGACACCGATGACTTCAGCGACATACCGGTGGACTCAGATCTTTCGGAATATGACGTAGAAGATGATATATCCGAAAATTTTGATAATTCTGTTAACTCTGCTGTCGTTGGAGATTATGTGTTAGTTAAATTTTCAACTAAAAGAACACGCCTGCATTATGTTGGGAGAGTCGAAGGAATAAGTGAAAAAGGAAATTACACCATAAATTTCTTACGAAAAAAATCAAATTCTTGCACATACTATTACCGGTATACTTACATATTATCCGGAAGAAGCTGACAGATATCTGGTACAAGTAGAACACAGAGTTTGTTTACCTTTGACATAGACTTAGGAAGTTTTGAAAATATGCGTTAATTCAGAGGTCGTTACAGTTTTATATATGTTTTTTATTGAGAATTTGTATTTAAGTTTGTTGTTGCATTTAAAACTAATAAATTTATGATAAAATTGTAGCAATTTTGACAGCAAACTACACAACCATCACATGACCCAATTTACCCCATCGCGTTACCCAAGTCTCCCTGCATACAGGAGGTATGGGTCAAACGTTCCGCCATTACATTTTCCTATATTTAAAGATTATTTGTAGAAATTATATAAAGTTATTGTGAGACATCAAGGCTGAAAATGTTACTTAGTTAATATGTTACAACTGTAATTTTGTATCTTTCTTTATTTTGGTTAATTCTTGAATTATTTGAAAACTGACCCATACCTACCCACTCTCCCCTATATCAACAAATGTTACAAGTGCATTTAGATATATTAATGGAAATTTATATTTTTTAAAAAATTCTACTTATTACGAATTTAATGAATTTACAAATAATCTAGTGAGAGCTGGTAAATTTGATTTAAGTTTGTTTAATATAATTTGTCCTAATAAGAGTATCTTGGAACAATTAAGAAATCTGTTATTAAGATTAACAACTGTTGAATAAAATTTTATTCTAATATGAAAACCTGTACTAAATGTAATGTTTCTAAACCTTTTGAGGAATATCATCAAAGTAAAATAACTATAGATAATTTACAATCTTGGTGTAAGCAATGTGTTTATGTTATTACAAATAACGATGAAAAAGTTGATTGTGAATGTGGGAAAAAAATAAATAAAAAATATTTAAAAAAACATTTAAATTCTAATATTCATAAAAACAGAATTAATAAAATAAAAAAGTGTAGTTGTTGTAAAATAGAAAAGTGTTATGATCAATTTCATAATAATAAATTATCAGGAGATGGAATAGGTTTTATCTGTAAAGAATGTAGTTATATTATTAATTCAGAAAAAATTAATTGTGAATGTGGAAAACAAGTTCGTAAATATTATCTTAAAGATCACTTGAATACTAACATCCACAAGAATAGACTAAACAAAATTATTTAATAAATTTTTTGTCTTATAAATGGATCAACAAGTGCAGAAGAAAAAAACATTTAATAATTTAAATATTAAACCAACATTACGAAATTTACAAAATATAGTTAGAAAAATATATCCTGAATATTTTGATAAAATTAAACAACAAAAGTTAAAGGAAATTATGTTGGAAAGATTTGAACCAGATTACCTAATAAGACAAAGAAATGCTCCCCCCAAGTGGAAAAAGGCATTTAATCCATTTGAAGATTACTCAAAGAAAAGTAATAAAGAAATAGAAAAAGTTATTAACAAATTATATTCAAGAGAAGAAATAAAGGAAACGAAAAAAACAGGATTCCTGTTAAACTGTTTATAACGTCAAAATGATTTTTATTTTTATATAAATATATTTTTAATTTTCTATATTCACCTTTATAAATTATATTATTGAAATTCTCTGAACAAATTATAACTATTTGTATTTTTAATAATTTCTCAATCTTTTTTATTTCATCTAAGGTAAACATATCCTCATAATTTCTTCCAAGTTCATCATCATTCAGTAGTATATAAATTGTTACTTGTGGGCCAGGACATTTGGCGTCTTAAAAAACAAGGCAAAATCTTAGAAATTTAGCTGTTTGCCCAAAAGCAAACAACCGAATAGGGCCTAAAACCTCTCAAAAATCATAAATTTTTATCCACCCCAAAAGTTCCCAAATATGTGTAGGCCACCAAAAATTGAGCACACAGGGTAGAATCCTACAAATTTAGTGTTTTCCCAAAAGTAACCATCCGAAAAAGATCTAAAAAACTTACAAAATGCCTTGATTTTAGACACCCCAAAAATTGCTCTTCATTTCTGGACCAAGCCAATTGGCGCATGCAAAAATCAATTAAAATTACCTCAAAACTGCTCTAAAACCATTGTCAAATCTCTAGATTTCACACACCTCAAAACAGCTTTTCATATCTGGACCAAGCCTATTGGCGCATGGAAAAATCAATGAAAAACAACTTAAAGCGACTTAAAATCCTCGACACTCCAAGTAAAATTATTTTAAAAACCAGGAAAAACCTTTATAAATTCCCTAGTTTTTAGATACCCCAAAAATAGCTTTTCATTTCTGGACCAAGCCAATTGGCGCATGGCAAAGGTCTTAAAAATTATTACCAAATACATTTTGCATACCCCAACTGTATTCAACTATTATACGCACATAAAAAAGATACACCTAATTGTTCGAAGTCTACTAAAATATCTGAACACTCCATTATGGATTTTCATTTAGAGATCGCTATTAAAACTTTAATGTTATCGTAAACATGTTCGGTTTGTTTCTTAATTATCAAAAAATATCACACGTATACGACAACGTTTAACGTTGATCAAGCGTTGGTAATTTTAACAAAGACGTGAACGTAAACGTTGTCATGGCATGGAAATATTTGTTTTCAACACCCCAATATTCGACTATGCCTTCATGATAATTCTTGGATTCAGAATATTTACAGAATTAATAAAAATATGTGCAAAACATTCCCCGTTTTCATTCCGACTACAATCCGATCTATTCTTACAGCATCTCCTCTTTCACGACAGCTTATACCGTTTATAGGTATGTGTCTATCGAAGAGAATCATCGGCACGAAAATCAGTCCATGAGCCTTTGGCGAATCAACAGGACAGGCCATTGTTGTTCGATATTACTGTAAGTCATGAATAGATGGAAGAGTCCCAAAACCGAGAAATGTTTTGAGAATATTTGGCAGCACTCAGTTGCCCGTCAATCTTCGTGGGTCCTCAATCTCTATGGCCACTCGAGATCTCACCAGTTCAGACTTAAGAACAACTGCATTCTCAATAAAAAAGGCGGCGATAGGAATCGAACTCAAAACCTTGTAATTACCTATCTAACTCTTTACTAACTGAGCTATTTAGGTCTTGTCCATTATAATTTCTAATCAGCTACAATAATACATCAAATTGCGCAATATTACGAAATAAAAAAAGTTGGATTCGCAATAATTCGAACCCGAGACCCCTTGGATTGAACGCGAATATCTTACAAACACGCCTATAATGGATCTTATACAGTCGTTTTCGGATTGAATATATTATGCTAATTTTCTTATTGATTAAAAAAATGAAATTTTACGATACATAATACATACCCTAGTTACGAAGTTGTTTATTTTTTTAACAAGCATTCAAGTGAAAGCAATTGCAATGAAAACTGCTAAACTTCTCTTTACCGCACTAGTACGGTAAAAACTGTCATTACATTAAAAAGTTTGAAATATGATACATTACATACTGAAAATAAATAATTATTATTGAGAATTATTGTATTTGTTTATATAAAAAAAATTGCAAAACACCCACCTTTGGTCGCCATGGATAAGATTTTTTTATTATTTTACTGTTTTTCATCATAATAAAATTATAAAGCCCCGGTTGTATAAAGCTGTGTCTACTTTAACAAGATTTTGACAATCAATTAAACATGAATAAAACAATCAACACGTTCAAAAAGGGGTCACATGATCAGTTAAAATCATGTTAGTTGGCACATCTTTATACAACCGGCCAAAAATATATTATTTTAAGTTTGAAAGTTAAAAAAATATTTTAAAGATGCGAGTAAAATTTTTGCAAATTCCTTTATTTGAATATAATAACTATAAACTCATTTTACATGTTTCATAAACCTACTGTTTAACCTGATTTAGAAACGGAATTTAACAATGTAATAAACACAACAGGCACATTTCAGTCTTCATTTTACAAAGAAATCTCAAGTGGTGTACCAGACTTATCTGCATTCTTATAGACAATGCTTACTTTATTTTTGGCATTCACATTCAATCCCATACAAACACATTTGATATTTTCATTTGATAACTTTTTCCTCAAAATTTCTACATAGCGTTTACATTCAATTTGTTCAATAGCTTTTAATGCACTCTGACGGTACTTGACCTCAATTATTATTGCTATATTTTCTGAATTGAACGCAATGTCAAGTCTCCCTTTCCCTCCCGGCAGTTCAGTGCAACACATGTACTTTGATGACTTACACAAACAGTGGAAAATCACAGAATGGTACGCGTTTTCGTTGCGTTGGTGCCATTTTTTGCTCACATGTACAAATACCTTTTGCATAGATCTAATTAACCTCTTCACAATTTCATCACTTAATTCATCTGGATCATCTGGGAACTCATCGAACACTGCCGTTACACGTGTAGTGAGATAATCATAATTATCTCCAGCATACGTCTTGATCAGTTCGCTAAATTCGTCCTTAATAAGTGTATTAGGAATTTTAACTTCAAATATGTCTTTTTCTATATTTTTTTCATACGTTAAATACCCTTGTTGCATCAGAAAGGAAACGAAAACATCAGGTTTTAACAGAGTCCTTTTCTCTTCCCACTTCAAAATTACATCACTCAGTTCTTGGAGGTGTTCTAGCCCTAATTTATATGGAATTTTACATTTGATGTGTCTTCCCGACAACAACTTTTCAATTGCGATCCGAACAATTGGTATTTTAAGTCCCTGTATTGCGCTCGCCATGATTCCAGACTGCTCCCAATAATTGCTTAGCTTTCCATATTTTAGAGCGTTCACAATTGACCAAATAGGATATATCTGGACTCTACTATCTCCAATACTTTGGTATCCGTTGTAATATGATGCCACTTCTTCTTTAGGGAGTTTGTTCACGCCCTGCCAAAATTTCTCAGTAAACTTTGTTGTGAGCTGCTCCAGTTCTTTTTCTGTTATGCCATAAAATACTTCATAACTATCATCACCACCCAGTGTTCCTCTGAGAAACATGTGTTTTATCACATTGTTCACTCCTGACAAGCCTACTGAACTCATATAAGATATCCCTGTGATTAAAGCACGAGCTATGAAACTGTCTTCTCGCTTCAAAAGTTTTTTAAAGAAACTGGTAAGCAGGTTATTAACCTTTTCGCAAATTTTTTTATTTTTGAAGAGTGTGTTGTTAATGGGCGCGTCGTACTCGTCAATGAAAAGATAAATTTCATGATTGTAGTGTTGGTGTAAAATTTGAGATAGGAATGGCAAAGCACCTGTTATATGGTTTGACAATATAGTTTCCACTGTTGTTTTATTATGGTTAATTAAGGCTTCCTCTATTGGTTTTGGATACAGGTATTTTTCAAACTTTTCTTTATGGAATCTGTTAAGCTGCTTTTCAGTTGACCACAGTAAATATTGGTGCTGTTCGAATGCACTTGTTACGACATCCCTAAACTCAAGCAAAATTCCCAGATAATCATCAGCATCATCCCCAATCGATTGGAAATCTAAGTGAATGGTCGGATATTTCCCACGATGGCGAGAGAACTTATCCCACTTGGAAATTTCCAAGTTCCCATCTTCAAACAGACGCAAATTCATCTCAGGAAATGCACGATCATTTTCTGTTGATCTCAGGATTTCTTGTCCTATTTTATCTCCTGTTGTGTATACCTTCTTATTCACAAACTCTTTGACCATGTTCATGATGGTTGACTTGCCGAATCGCCTTGGTCTTGTTATCAAAATATATTCTGAATCATTGAAAAGCACCTTTATCATTTGTGTCTTATCAACAAATTGGTCTGTTGCCTTGATCACCGAAAACCGTGCTGAACTACACGTGATGTTTGGTTCCTGTAACTAAAAGTCATTAAATTATTTAATTACTCACACAACAACAACTTACTTCGTTTCCATAGACAGCAGCAGTTCCACCTACACTCACAACTTCACCGTCGGAGCTTGTACCCTGAGAAAAAATACAGAAACATACAAATATTGAACATTCACACAATATTTACTTGTGAACAAGTAAGTCACTCACTGCAGCTAGTTGAAGTGTGTCGTGTGACCGTGTCCTTATCTCGCGTTTTGTTGCTGTTGTGGGAGTTGTGCGTGTATTATGTCCTTTCTTTGTTCTATAACGAGGCATGATGAACTCAGGTGAAGAGAAAAAAATTGGACTGGTTATCAAGAAAGCTGTAGCAAAATATAAACACAATTATTTGCATTGGGAAAGATCATTGATTTTTATATTTATTTATAATAATTTAATTATAAGAAGGGGTATAAATTGCCTTTAACCATACAAGTCAAATTAGACCGAAAACAAATCTCTATTACATGGCAAACCATAACCAACAAAAGTTTAATATTAGACAAAGTTTCTAAAATAAATTTTAAAAAAATGACAAATACGAAAGACAGTAAAATTGTTGCAGAGTATTACACACCATTAAAAACAAGACAACAATCTGAACTCCAACAATTTAAAAATAGTTACAAATCTTTTACTCAAGATAAAAAACTAAATATACCAAGAAATATCAATGAAGTAACGCAAATGAGAAATCGTAATTTTGCCATTGAATATCTCAATTCTACAGTAAATAAAAAACTAACAAAGACAGATTTTTGCAAATCTAAAAGTGTTTCGTCTTATAAACGAAACGAATTTATATATCGTATAGTAAGCATAAGTATTATTAATTTTGTATTATATATTCAATATAAGTATTATTCATTTTAATATTACACATGAAATATAAAGAAATAATAGATTATAGTATTTAAATACGTATAAGAGTCAGAAACAAAATTAATACCTCTGTATATGTAATTATTATATTCTTCTTATTGTATTAAGATGCAAACGTTTCACGATAAAATTTATGATACCGCGTATTACATATTTGTCATCAGATATGCATGCCCGGTACTTATTTATTTGTGGCACACATATATGTCAGCAATGTTATTATACCGGCACTTATTTATCGCTGCATTTTTCTAGATAAGTTTCAAGTTATATTTATTAGTTAACGTGCCTCCACATGTATACAGTTAGTTCAAAAACTAGATGCAACGTTTGCTGATTTGTAGGCACAATTTATACAAGCAAGGCGTTTCTTTGTAACTTGCCGACCTTTGTTCGTCATTTAGCCGCATGTGGCCTATTTTGTTAATTGAAGGGAAGGGTAAATTTTGCTTACAATGTTTAAAAAGTTTTTAAATAGTTCTGCACGCGATGACTACAGAAGCAATTCGCTAAAGCAAGTCGCGAACTCGAGCCATAAGACAAGTCGAGAAGCAATTCGCTAAAGCAAGCCGCGAACTCAAGTCACTAAGACAAGTCGAGTAGCAATTCGCCACAGAACAACGTTCTTACAATACTCGTAAGAACAATGTTCAAGACAACAGTCCACATTAATTAATAACAGTCGCGAGTCTTAACATAATAAAGTTCTAGACAAACAGTCGTAAGAACAATGTTAAAGACAGCAATCGACTTTTAATATCAAGAGACACCAGTCTCATATTTTATCAAAAGACAACCGTCTTTCATTATACAACAAATTTTATGCATGAAGTAATGTAAATATGTAAATAAAGGTGTTAAATTGGATGTGCCGCATTTCATTAATAACTGTCACCGAAGATTAAAAAATTAGTGCGTATACGGCCTTACAACCCGTGCGTGGTGAGTCAACATAGGAGCGACGACCAAAAACACTAGTTGCCCCAACAAAAAGTATTTCCAGAAATTCCCTTAATTAAGATTGCATGTAAAACGAGAACAAACGGGAACAAACCAGAGCAATCCGGAACAAAAGAGAACAAATCGGAACAATTGGGAACAAAAGAGAAAAAAAAAAAAATAAAAAAAAAAAAATAATCGATAACGTAGAACATAAAGCAGGTAGTCGTAAAAATATAAGTTTAGATGAAGAAACAGATGAATTAATTAGTAAATCTTTAGAAACTTTTCAGTCATAAATGGACAAACTAGTTTCATACATTCCCAACGATGAGAAAGAAAAATGGAAAAAAGATTTAAAACCTATTATTACTGAAATAGACAGATTAGAAGATGGAACAAAAATAGTTGGTTTCAAACAAGAAGTTGTAGATAAATATATTGCAAGAAAAGCAGCTAATTTATTCCTTGAACAACTAATTATGACTGACTGTGAGCTAGAGTTCGCTAATAATAAAATAGATGAATTGGAATATAAATTAGATAACTACAATAATTATGATCCTAAGAAGCTAGCAGAATTAAGAAACAAAACAGTAGTAATACCATCAAACATCGATGATGTAAAGAAAAGAACTTTGAAAATATTTGAAAGACATACTAAATATATGAGAGCAATAAATGAAAAGATTCAAAAATTGTAAATTAAATGGAATGTACTGTATTCAAGAATTTAAATATATTCAATGAAGAATATCCAAAATTCCGAAAAAAGTTTTCAAGCCTCATTCAACAAGTTAATAAATTAAAAATTATTATTTTTGTTCTTATGTTTATTATCGTAATTGTAATTATTGTTTTCTTAATTTATTACTTCAACACTAATCAAAAATAGCGATTTATTCAACAATGTCCATGAACGTACCTATGATGATACTAATACGTGTCCATAAGCTAATGTATCTTTTATCATCTTTCCAACTTAGAGGCTTTTTCTTTACTTCTTCAGTAAATATATCATGTTTATGACTCCTGATCACTTTCTGTCTATGGAAGTATTCTTTTTGATTGAATAAGCAATTTTTGTAATCTTCAAAACTTATTTCTTTCTTCAATACTGCTTTTTTGATACCTTTTAATTTTTTCGAAACAGACGTTTCAGTTCTGTAACTGTACATTTTTGACCTTAAACCTATGCATTCTAATATCTTAATACCATTCAATTCATCTTTGAATTTCCCTATTACTTTCTTATTTTTATCAGAATATAATGGATGATCCTTTGGATAATCAGATGTATCAAAATAGTCGGGATTGTTTTTCATAAATTCATAGAAATCGGCATTTTTAATCTCATATATAAAGCTATCAGTGTCTCCATAAAGAAGTTTTACGTTTTCATTGAATTCATTTTTAATTACATTGTAATGGAAGTTATACATTAACCATTTCGATAAATCTAATACAGCTTGCCCAATATAAATTGGTTTATTAAACAATACTTTCGTTTTATAATTGTGAACTGCGCCAGGTGTTTACTAAATATAGTTCTGTGTTTAAAATTAGGTTTGTTTATCGCTTTTTGTAATTTTTCTTCATCACAATATAATTTAATATTTTGTTGGTTTCTAACAGATAGCATAGACTTACCATATGGGGCATTAACCATTAATTTCCAGAAATCTTTTTCAAAATCATTTTTCGCCTTTTGTCCTTGTTCAGTATTAAATTTTACATATGGTGCTATGAAATTTGACTGAGTAAATTTTATACCTCTGTGAACCTTTGTTATTCGAATACCTAAACTTTTATAAAGTTTTAATGTTTTGTAATGAATTATATAATTTTTCTTATCATAGAAATGACAAAGTAGTTTTTCTACTTTTCCGCCCGGAGGAATTCTATTTTCCGGAGCTAAAGGGAGATCATTGAATTTGTTATGAATTGCTAAGTCTACTGGAAATGCTAAATCGACTTCCAAAACATAACCCGTATCACTATCTGATACCAATATACCGTCGACATTTTTAATTTCATCACAAGTCAACCATTTAAAATCTTTTTCTGGTAATTTCTGAGATAAAGCCCATCCATATAGATTATTAGCATCTATATAGATAATCTGAGTATTTTCATCTGCTTGCGAATACCTGTTACTACACTGTGAAATACCTCCTCTAATTCCATTTTCAAAAAACAAATACATTTCATAATCAGTTAATAATTCCAATTCCACTGAAGTATATTTGAGCATACAGTCCCAAGCTAACCCCGGAGTTGTATAATACCAAACAGGATCGAGTCCATAACTCTTTTCCAAACATAAGTCTCTAAAATTTTCAAATACATCAGTTAACAGCAAAACATCTAGTTTTAAGTAAAAAGCGTTCAAATAAATTTTACCTCTAGTAGCCCATGACAATAAAAATGTTTGTCGTAACTTGTACTATTTACATTTGCATCAGTTGTCAATTTGACAGAGTTGGAGCTTTTTGAAATTGCTTTGTAATTTAAAATTGATTTAAAATGGTTTTCACTGTTCAACACAAATCATTCATGGTTGAATCTTATTTTTGGAACGGACGTAATATTAACGGACAATGGCACTATTTTCTTGAAGAATGCTTAGAGGAATTTAGAAATATGTTTCCAAACTTCGTCTTTGATTTTGATAGTTTTTGGTACACAGTTAAATATTGCACTAAGGTTTTCAGAGAAACAGAGAGTGTTATACGGAAAGAAGAGTGGCCGTCCGAAAAAATGTACGGAAGAGCTAGTTGACGATGTAACGCAAATTATGAATGATACACCAGGAACATCCATGCGGGTATTCTCTCCACGAGTGGGTGTTTCAATTGGCACTTGTCATACAATTTTGAAAAAAGACTTACATTTATTTCCATATCGCATGGCCTATTATCAAGAAATCAAAGAAATTGACTATCCTAGAAGAACAACATTTTGTCAGTGGTTCTTAAATAATTTTGATAATGACATTCTTGACAAAATTTTTCTCAGATGAATCATGGTTTTATCTGAATGGATATGTTAACTCACAAAATATAAGGATGTGGAATACTAAGAAACCGCATGACTGTTATGTTGTTCATCCACAGAAAATTGGTGTATGGTGTGCGATTAGTCGAAGGAAAATCATTGGCCGCATTTTCTTTAAAGGAGAAAGGTATCGACAAGAAATTATTATGACATTTATTGAACAGCTTAATGAAGAAGAAATAAATCAGGGTTACTTTCAACAATACGGAGCTAGAGTGCACACAGCTAGTGAAACAATTAATATGATACGGAAATTTATCAAAATCGGTTGATAAGTTTAAACATCGAACATGAATTTCCAACAAGATCTTGTGATGTTAACCCCTGTGATTTTTTTCTGTGGCCTTTTTAAAGAACTCAATTTTTTGGGTACAGATACCTGATCTTGCAGACCTTCAGATCAGAATTGCTGAAATAATTAACGAAATCGACGATATGCTACTATAAAACGTTTTCTCCTTCATTAGAAGATGTTAGAAATGTCTCGAACAAGGTGGTGGCCACTTTCAACAATTTTTATAAAATGTTACTTGTTTGTTGCAAATAAACGTATCTCATTTAGTTAAATATTTTAATTTTATTATTCTGACATTTATCATGTCATTCAAATAGTTCATAACCAACAAAATTCATATTAAGAACTTAAGTAAAAAGCTAAGATATACGTATAATTTCCATGGGCAACTTCGAGGTAAAATTTAGTTGAACGCTCGTTATAAATCATGCCATTCACCCAAGTTTTTAATTTTAAAATGTTTCCATACTTGAACTGCATGTTTGAATTCTTCTTGAGAAATTCCTTCTTTTGTGAGCGAAGAATAAAATTTATCTATTGATGGAAGTTTTGTTTCAGAAAATTTCTCAAAAGAATCCATGTATTCATAAGGATATATTCCTTTTCTAATTATCTTGCTTTTTTCTTTCCTAAATAACACATCTAATTCACTATTTGAAAAGTATTTAATTATTTCTCTCAACTGACTTGATTCCAGATTAGATGACAAATTGTCTAGGCTACTTGCTAAAAATCTAAATGAATCGATAAATCTCAATTCGATATATCCATTATCATCCATTCTTAAAATTTTACTGAAAGAAATATACTTCTCTTCGTTATTAGGTATTAATTTCAATTGACTTTTATCTTCTAGATTTTTTATAAACAAATGACAATCGTAAGAACTTAAATTATGAAACAAAATTGGAATAAACAATGGTTGTCTATATTTCAAATTGCATTTTCTACAAGCAGCTCCCCTATATTTTCCAGTGTAGTGATCATGATCTCTTACTTTTGGGTTTTCTATAGAAAACACATTTTCACAAAGATAACAAATGTTTGTTTTTTTATATTCTTCTAGTTCGATATCTTTTATGGGTTTATTTTCTTTTAATAACTTATATATTGTTCTGGCATGTTCAGTTATTCTTTTTATAAAACATTTATCACTTTCCTCTCCTCTGTAAATTTCCAATAGGTTATCAATATTATTATAAGCACTCTTAACGTATAATCCATAACCACAGGGAATATGAGATTGTGTTTTATGAGTATATGATGATTCAGGATTTGGTTCGCATGTATGAATAGGTTTCAAAATCGGAATAAATTACATACGGATGTCCTAACATGCTTTGAATATTTTTAAATTTTAATACATTATCTTCAGGCATGTTCGGAACACATGGTTCATTACTAAAGCACACATTTTGATGTTTCTTTAAAGCATCTTCAGTTCTAGCGGAGTAGTTTAAACATCTTTTACAGAAATGTTTTTTGTTTCTATTTACTTCCAACTGATCATTTAACAATCGTCTCAAATTCTTGATCCAACAATAATGATTGTTGTCTTTATTTCCAAAGTATAGTAAGTCGATATTCATTTCATAGAATCGCTTCTTATTATGATACAAAGGATAAAATATTTGTTCTTCGTAACTAAACACGGTAACATTAATTTTATTATGTGATTCAAATTTAGGTATGTCCTGGATTTTGACAGGAAAATTTATTCCTTCAAAATTTAATTCGTTTATATATTCCGGCTTATTATAATGATTCAGTCTATCTACATGTTCTTTTGCTTGATGTAAACAGGATATTACGCTGTACATAAAGCATTTGTTATCGTTGTTTTTAACATTAACGCAAGCTTTTTTATCTTTAATCCACTTGGGTAATTCTACATATGAATTTCCGCTTAAAGGTGTATATTTGTTTATATTAATGCGCAAATAATTTATATTTTTCAAAGTCCATCCAGATCCCTTTTCTTGTAATTCATCACATTTTGATATAAATAAATCCTTTTGTTCATCCCAATATTCCTCCAGACCATCTTTTTCTCTTAGTACAACATTTAGTAACTGAAATTTATGTATCATTATAAAGTCTTCATTTTCCAGTTTCATAAACTCGCATTCCATCTCTAAATTAATTTTAATATTTTTATGGAGATTTAAAGCATTTATAATTATTTTAATAGCCTTTTCTTTTATCATATCCATGTGTTTCCATATCTGTACCTTCTTCTAGATTATTATGTTGATACGTTAATAATCTTCCCTTAAAAGCAACCTGAACTAAAATAAAATCTGGGTCTGGATTATGTCTTGCTTTATGCAACTGCATTCGACTTTCCTTAATATATTTTCCACATTTATCACACTTGATCCTTTTTACTCTTTCTTTTTTCGGTTTAGGAAATATGGCATCATTAAACGGAAATATTTCCAAGCTGTTTTTGTTTCCTCTTTTTATTTTTAATTGCTCTTCAGCATTAATAATCTCGTTTATCAATTCTGACTTATTGTATCTTTTAATGTATCTTATACCTAAGGATTTTGCCATATTACGTAATTCGAGCAAACGACGACTATTCAAATCATGTTTTAATTTATGCAAATGTATTCGAGTTTCCTCGATATATGTTCCACACATATCACATTTTATCTTCTTTACTCTATTTTTTTTTGGTTTAGCAAATATATCGTCATCAAACTGAAATGTTTTTAGGTTCTTTTTGTTTTCTTTCTCTTTATGTAGCTGCATTCGGGTGCTTTTGATATATTTTCCACATATGTCACATTTGATTTTCCTAACTCTCTTTTTCCTTGGTTCAGCAAATAAATCATCATCAAATGAAAATATTTCTGAATTCGCTTCGCTCATGAGGACTGTCCGAATTCCGCAAAGGAGGCATAATTGATTTTTTTCCGTTTTTTATTTCCTTATGTAATTGCTCTTCAGCTTTAATAATAGCTTTTATTAAGTCTGCTTTATTATATTTTCTAATATATTTGATGTCTAGTGATTTTGCAATATTAAACATCTCAGATAAACGAAGATTACTTAAGTTCCTTCGTTCCATTTATTATAGGAAAAAATCTAACAAACAATTTTTAGTAAATAAATAAATTCAATCTATTTTTATGCAAATCTGTTTTTATATGCCTTTTAAAATTAGTTCTAGTGTAATATCTACCACAATCACATAATAAACGAGTAGAATTAACTGCTTTTTTACATTGTTTACATGTTTTTTCATATTTATTTCTATAGTTATAAAAATCATCTGGACATTTTAATTCCAAACAAATGGAGCAAAGACTTGTCATTTATTAGAAAATTTATTCATCAAAGACTTCAAGATTAGGAAAGTGTATTTTAAGAAAATCTAGTTTTGCCAAGGTTAATACGTTATTTTCATACATTTTAAACTGATTAAACATATTCCGATATACTAATCGTTCAAAGTCATTATTGGCTTTACTTCTCATATCGTTTAACCTTTTCTGAAACATTTGCCATGCTTCTTGGTCATCGTTATGTGAGCGATTCATTTAATTTATTACATTTTTTTTCATAAGAAATTATCTATAAACAGTGCATGCTAAAACACACTGTCCCTTTTTAGGTAAAATTGTGATAAGCCTCGAGATTCAAAAAAATATGTGTGGTATAGGGAGGTGATCAATTTAATGTTTATTTAATTAATTATCAAAAAAATAAATACTTGTAATAAAAGGGATCTAGTACAATATGTGAGGCAATATGGGACCTACGTATTATAAAAAGTCTACATAAAATGAATGAAAAGCTAGATATCAACGTAGGTTCAAGAGAAAAGACAGCAATTATTTTAGAATAATAATAATATAAATAAAGCTATTAGAAGTAATTATATGATGAAGACAAATAACGTACGGAAAGAATTTTATCATCCAAGAAAGAAGAAGCGAAAAATTGACATCAGAGGGATTTCCCACAATACGAAAGGATGGCAAATGAATTGGAGCAATTGAAAAACGATAACCTGAAACTGAGACAGCTAGTATAAATGGGATCGTTCACTCCATAATAAAAAATAAATTAAATTATTGACATAGATAATACTGTTACTTGAAAGTTTATGATCAAGACTTATTTTTCATATTAGACAATGATAATCAACCTTTGTTTAAAGGTAAAGATTTAGCAAAAATATTGGGTTATGAAAAATCAACAAATGCTATGAAAAAATATAGCAGGAGACATATTTGAAGTTAAAATTGATAGTCGTATTTTTTGGAAATACATATGTTGTTTTTGCAGAAAAAGAAAAATATTAATCACAAATAATTTGCTTCAATTCATGGGATTTATTGAAGAAATAACGCGATTTTAAGAACTTTTTAAAAGACAAGGAAATCTCATACGAAGAAATAAATTATAAACATGCTAAAGCAAATTTGTATAAATATATACAAAATGATTAAAAATTTTAAAGAATTAATAATGATGTTGAATAACAATAAGGCAAAAAAAGTTAGGAAATATTATTTTAAATTAGAAGAATTGCTAGATAAATAGGAAACTAACGTTAACGAATATAATCTTCTAAAGCAATACATAATTATAAAATTAATGCTAATCCATTAAACCTGTTTGACTTTATAAATAAAAATAACTACTCCTATAAAATTAATTTGAGTACGTGGGTGACCGATATATGGTTTACGTTATTTAAAAGAAAAATATAATAATAACAAATGATCTTTTATGCTTTATACAATATGGAATTTCAGTGGGGGGTGGCTATCCCCCACTGAATTTACGCGATATTAAGAAAGATTTAAAGAAAATTTTAGAAAACTATAAAATAGAATACCAAATAATAAATTATGATAAGATTAAAAATGAATTATCATATTATAAAAAATTGATAACAAAATATATTATAAATGTTTCGCCAAATAATTTAAATAAAACAATATGGATTTTATTGAGTGTTCGTAATATTAAATCCCTAATAATAACATTAAATACAAAAAACGGATCAAGAAATTAGAGAATATTATATTACTTTGGAAGAAATATTTTATTCATATTTGGAATACACTAAAAAGTTTTATTTGAATATAGGAGAATCACTCGAAAAGATAGTCAGATAAAGCAAATTGAAACGATAATTGAAATTAAGAGAGATGGTTAAAAATATTATCAAGTTAACCAAAGACCATATAATAGTATAATAGTTTTATAGCAAAGATTCGGTAATAAACAATATAACAACAATTGTGGTAAAGACATGTTTTCATTATAATTTAATCGATGATGACAATGTAAACAGATAACTCATCTTTGATAACCTAAGCACAACAAATTGTCCTTAAAAAATTCCAACTTTTAGATTACTTCAATATATTTTTTTTTTGGAATGCAACTAACTTTGAGAGAAATTGTGTTGTTGATAGAATGAGTAGGTAAGTTTATCAACGGTCAAGCTTATTTGCCTGTAAAGTATGCTATTATAAAGTAACTGCGAAAGGCAATTAGTTAACTTTAACAAACAAGTTGAGTTTAATGAATAATTGGTATTCTGAATATAGGTATGCCTTTCTTCCGATAAATGAGATTATTCACTTACTTCCAAGTATAAAAAAATAGCTGCAGTCAAATACCTATTGTGTGATTTGGACCTTTCTGGATTATGATACTAGCAAACTAAGAATAGAAACAACTTACAGTACGAGTCAGCTTTAAGCAGATATTTTCTCTGCGATATTTAAAAACCTTTACAAAAACACAAATTCAGATAAGCAATTTTGCCTACCGTACAACACGTGTTACAACTTCCCAGTGATAACAGTATAATAAATATAATTATTCTAGTTATTAATTACTACCATGTTTTGGACGCGAAAACAATGTTTTTCTTTTATGACATTGAAAAACGATAACAATATAAAAACCACGTTCGTGGGTCCAGGGTTGCCAGGTTGGGCGATAAATAGCCGATTGGGCTATTGAAAAAGGTTTGTTGGCGATCAGTTTTATTTAATTTGCTACAGGCTTCCATCTCAGGCTATTAACTTTTTACCAAGGCTATTTTAGGCGACTTTTTAAAAATAGTTTAGGATACGTTCCTAAAATGGATATTATGAACACATCCTCTAAAGTTAAAATGTTCACTTATTTATCTTATTAGTTGGGCTATAAAGGTCATTTTTATGTTTCCACCACATATTGGAGTCTTTTGTTTTAATAGTTTTATGTTTTATGCATTTATGTAGTCCGTTAATCCGTTATTTTACATATTTTATTTATGTATATTTTTCACTTAATTATAAGTTCATTATAATTTTTTAAAATATGCCACCGAAAACAAAGTATGCTAAATATACAAAAAAATATAATAAACAATGGGAGGAAGAGATACAATTTAGAGGTAGTGTTAATTTTGTTATTGTTATCTTTATTTTTTTGACCCATAATTGTATGCATTTTTAGATTGGTTAGAAGAGAGCAAGGTAAAAATAGGCGCATATTGCAAAGTATGTAAATCTGAGTTGCGAGCACATAAAACAGACCTAACTAAACATGCATCTACAAAAATGCATATAGAGAATTTACGAAAAAGTGCATATAGCACTCGACCATTAAATCAACCTTCGTTAAAATCATTAGGTAATTACATTAAATTGTTTTTCTTGTGTAGTTTTTTCACAATTTCTAATTTACACTTAGGAATTATAAATAATGAAAACATAACAAACACAAAAAAAGACAAAGAACTGAAACTAGCCGTATACACTGTAATGCATACATCAATATTAAGTGTGAATCATCTTACTGACCTTTTAAATGCAACAAATATGTCAGAAGAACAATATAGAATGCATCGAACTAAATGTACTGCATTAATAATGAATGTTATTTCTCCAGCTATTTTGGAGGACCTAGTTGATGATCTCAATGGTGTGAAGTTTTCATTAATTTTAGATGAGTCTACAGACATTTCTGTACATAAATACATGGCAGTCTGTATTAGATTTTTTAGTAAAAAACGTAATAGTGTATGCACAGATTATTTGGGTATGTTTGAAGTAAACAGAACTACAGCCGCAGACTTATACGAAGCCTTAAAATCCTTTCTAAATAGTTTAGGAATTAATTATCTAAATATCATTGGCCTAGGTACTGATGTAGCAGCAAATCTTTGTGGAAAAAATCATTCACTATTTACGTTACTGAAAAATGATATTCCAAACTTGCAGTTAGTAAAGTGCATATGTCATTCAATTAATATAGTAAGTTCAAAAGCATCTGAAGAACTCCCAGCTTCATTAGACTTTTTAATAAGAGAATCATACAACTGGTTTTCTTATAGTCCTTTAAGAAGAGTAAATTATAAAGATATATTTATTTTATTAAATAATGGAGAAAAATCATTTTTGAATTTAATACAGCCTTGTGAAACAAGATGGCTTTCTCGATATAATTCTGTTGAAAGAATTTTAAATCAATGGTTAGAACTAAAAACACACTTCGATATTGCAGGTTTAGATGAAAAGTGTTATTCAGCTAGAACACTAGCAGATATGTTCAAAGACAATATTAATTACCTCTACTTAACATTTTTAATGCCATTGCTTAAGCAACTAAATGACTGTAATTTGTTATTTCAACACACTAGCCCTGATGTTGAGACTATTTATGATAATTTAAAATGTTTAGTCTTTTCAGTCAGTCAAAGAATATTAAAACCCACTTTTCAAACTGCTTTCCAGCAGGAAAAATATAACATTAACTATTTGAAGCAAACCTTAGAAAATGAACTGGCATTTTTAAGTATAGATGAAGTAGATTTTGGATATGGTTTTCAAATAAAATTCACTTAATTAAAAGATACTTTCTCTTATGAATTAGGTATCATGCTGAAAATGCGTTGTTTCAATTATTTGAAAAGATTATGTGTGGAGTTGGCTAAAAAAATTCCAAACAATATGGAATTATTAGAAAAATTAAAATATTTTTCACCAAAAAATTGTCTTTCACAGTTACGGCCATCTTTTGCTGATTTACCAATACATATTTTACAAGAGTCCTCAAAAAATATAAATACTTTGGAAGAGCAGTGGAGAAACTTATTATCTATAAATTGGACAAATCAATTTCTAAGTGGAGTAATACCAGTAGATACTATAGAATTCTGGTCTTTTGTACGACTATGAAAATGCCATAAAAGAAAAACGTTTTCAATTGTTAAGTGAATTTATACTAAGCCTTTTATCTTTACCTGTTAGCAACGCCGTGGTGGAGAGGGTATTTTCAGTCATGAATGTGATAAAGACAAAACCAAGAAACCGAATGAATCTCAAATTAGTGGATGCATTGGTACGAATTCGTTTGCATTTATATGCAAAAAATGAATGTTGTAAACACTTTAAACCCACTCACAAAATGTTCTCCTTGTTTACAAACCAAATGTATACTAGTTACGATACTACTGAAAAAGAAAAATCAGATGTGATGGATGAAATATGGGATATATGCGTTTGATGAATGAATATATATTGTACATAAACTTATAATTCTAAATTTAATAAAGTGTATGTGGGTTAATAAATATAACATGTTATTAAACTTCTTATTAAATGTGTTAATCTATTATACTTTCATTAAATGCGATTGTTAGAAACAACAGTTTTTTTTTTCTTTACAAGCTTATTTAATAAAATTCAAATTTCTCAGTTTTAAAATGTAAATTACTAAATGTCCACAACCAACTATACATGCATTCTACGATGCAGGCGATTGACAAAAACGCCTATAATTTTTATATTTATCTAAAATTACTTATTATTTCACCATAAAAAGAAGATTTTTAAAAAACTTTGGTCAATTCGCCAGTAAATGTGGCTACTTTGATTCTATAATTTTCAGTTATTTGATTTACTTTAATTTTAGACACAATCGTTGAAAATGAACATAATGTCAGACGAATTATATTTTACTTAACATTTAATAAATATCAAGACATTGACTTACCTTAGGTTAACAACGATTGAACAGGATTGAACACATAGACTGACACAGATTGAACACATAGACTGACACAGATTGAACACATAGACTGACACAGATTGAACACATAGACTGACCATTGAACTATATAGTACTACTGGAACGAGCACGCAGACGTACGGACTGGCCGAAATCTGTGACCACTGTATTAGAACGAGCGCGCTGCTAGAAAGGGGGTACTTCTCTCTCATACTCTTTAGAGAGTAAATGCGCGTTTCCTTACGTCCGTTTAATTTTCGTTAAAATACTTTATTTTAAAGTTAAAATGGTAGTGTATTGTTGTGCATATGGATGCAAAAATGAACGTGTACATGGAAAATACATTCGTTTTCATAAGTAGGTAACCGTAAGTACATAATAGTAGGTTTATAATTGGATCGAGATGTCTATTTCCAATGAATGAAGTTTATATAGCTCAATTTTTTTAAAAATCATGAATTTATTAAAATAAAAGGAAACGAAAACAATTTAACATATAAAAAAATTATTAATTAAATAAATAAAGGGCTTTAAAACAAATGAAAGGAAATTTTTTTAAAGTTTTTGTAATTTGACTAATTAAGCAATAACATCGTTCTTTCTATCACTCTATTTATTATTTTTGGTAGATTTCCACTGTTAAGACCTGCAGTTTTAGAATTATGGATAAAGGCACTACATTTGGAAAATTTAAAACCTAATGCTCATACTGTTATATGCAGTGATCATTTTACAGAGAATAGTTATCTAGAGTCTTCTTTAAATAAGAAATTATTAAAGAAAGATGCGGTTCCTTCTATTTTTAATTTTCCCCAATACTTGTTGGAGAAACCCACAGGTATACAAGAAGACAAACAAGAAAACGTCCATGTATTGATACCGTCAATAATATTGGAATTCAAACTCACGCCAAAAAAAAAACATTGCAGTTCCTAGGGGAGAAGGCAACATTGAGGCATAAGTTGAATAAAACAATATTGTTTTATCACATTTAATATTAGTGTATAGATATTTTTAAATGTAAAAATATAATATAACCTTTTTTTAGATTTAACTTTTATAGTTTATTTTGTAACTATATATGTATTAAAAATTCACTTTCAACTTGTTCTTTTATTTCCAAAAACTTGATAATTATTGTGGGTTGCGCATTCTACCTGTTAGATCGCACCTGGACCAAATTCAGTGGAAGGTAGCATTTGTATCATATAAGCGCTTGAGTGGAATAAAGATAGGTATCCCCTCCGTGCAGCCGCACTCGTCTAACAGTCGATCCTCATTCTCCGAGTACAGCGTGCGCGTTCCAGTATTACTATATAGTTCAATGAGACTGACACAGATTGAACAGCTATGATCATAGAAAATTACTATCGTAATCGTGGCTATGTTCACAAGTGTGCACTTGGATAGGAATTCAGAGAATATGAATAAACAAAAGATGTCAAGTCATGTTAAAACGTGGAGACATTCGCCCTCTACAGTTGCGGATTTTAATTAAATTGCTTGCGCGGAAAATTTAAATGTATAGGTATTTACTCGTATTAGAAGTATTCAAGTTTTTATACTTTATCTAGTGACTAAATGCAGATAAAATCTTCATTTTGTCGCTAGATAAAGTAAAAAAAATATTTCAATTAATATAATTAATATTTAATCTGCAATTACACAATACTTACGCATCTTTTGCTAATGTTTGTTCCACATAACATCAAGAATAGAATAGTATGTGCCAGTAACAACAATATTCACTTCATACAGTAAATAATAAAGAATAAATTAAAACAGTTGGCTTGTTTCACTATGAGATTTATTTAAATTCTCTAACATCTGTTTCGGCTGTTATCCCATTCTCAAAGAGATCTATAAATCTAGAGATTTATCTTTAGATTTATAGATCGCTTTGAGAATGGTATAACAGCCGAAACAGATGTTAGAGAATTTAAATAAATCTCATAGTGAAACAAGCCAAGTGTTTTAATTTATTCTTTATTATTTACTGTATGAAGTTAAAATGTTTCACCAAGAAGTATCTGCAACAACAGCCGAGAATATTCACTTGTTTTGGCACATCTTTTTGCAGGGTTTAAATTGAAAGTTTTAATAAAGTAAACGCTATTTTTTAAAAAAGCAATATTTTATTAAATATGTTCATTAGATAAATCATATATTACAACACTTTTGATGCATGTTGTTGTAAATAGGCATTAACAACCGTATTGGGTCTAGCATCTTGTTTAGACAATTTTTTATTCACGAGTTTTATAAAATGATTTGCCATAACAACTGTTAAGGAATAACACATACTTATTTCTTCTCGGTGTTGACATTTTAAAAATACAAGAATTTTAATTTATATAATTCTTGTATCCAATCATTTCATTCTCCCCAAAAATTCAATTTTTCTTGGAATCAGAGAAAAATTATTACAAACAATACAGACATAATCAAGAAAATATATACATATACTTAATGTGAAATGTTACTAGTTATAGTAAGTTAAATAATAAATTATCTTATATCTACAAAGCCTTTAGTAAATAAGTAGTAATTGCATATGTTGTGAATGAATATGGAACTTAACTAAAACAGCATCTACATGTAACTTACGTCTTTGGGGTGTAATATTTTTACTGTGATATACTGGTGAAACTGATATAGAAGTTGATGTATTCAGACAACTTGCATCAACTGATATATTTCTTCTTTGTGGTGTGCCAATTTGTAAACCTGAAGTGCTTGGGCAACTTATAGCTAATGTACATTGTGAATCAGTTTCTAATGATAAATGTACAGTAGGTATTGTACCACGATTTAATTTTAATTTTTCTTCAGTTTGAAACTGATTATCTTGAAAATGCCTTTGGCAAACACTATATGAATGTAGCACTTTTTTCTGAGGCATTTCTAACAGTGTACTATTATTTACCGCTGCTAACCAATTATTGTATAAAGTATCGTCTCTTGGAAACGTAAAGTACCGTATTTGTGGATCATCTACAAATCTCTTCACACACCCCGGTACATAACATTTTTTTCGGTACTGGTACGATTGCTCCTACAAGTAATTTGATAAATCTATTAAGAATTTATTTCTGGTATTTATATAACAAAACAGTATACTTACCATTTCAAAAGTATTTTCGTATAAATATATACATATTCCATAAAATAATATGTTTATTGTTCTATAATCAACTTTAACCCTATTTTTTTCTGGCAACTATTTAGGGAATTACCAAAACTATCATATATTTCAAAAGGTTCGCACGATAATACAGTTCTCTACTGCCTCACTTTCCGATTTTATTGCCATCTCTTATTGCGAATTCTAAACAAAAATATGTCCCACATACTTCCATAAACATGCCTACCCACGACTGAAAGTTGCTGTTTGTCAAGACGTCGAATTATTGGTGCAATATTTTTTTGGACAGAACGATATCGCAGTGATACATTGCAGATTTTTATATGACAATGAATTACAAGAGGGATAATTCGAACAAGACGGAGCACCATCTCATGTTGCTAATAATAATTTAGGATATCTCCAAGGATATTTTGATGTATACTTTATAATTACCGCCTAACACCAAATTTTAGGGTACATTTTGTGTTTCATTCTTAATAGTGTTCGTCAATGGCCATGTTGGTTGAAACCGTGGTTACACAATTTGTTTAATATAGTGATATAACAAAGTGTACGTGTTTGCATCAATTTATATTGTGACAGTTCATTTACAATTATACTGAACTTTTCTCTACATCCATCCTAGAAAAAATAGCATTTACTACTCGAGATGAAATAATTTTTTTCTTTCGTGAGATTTCATCTCTTGTAAAATATACTATTTTTAAATGAAATTGGTTCTACATATAATACATTGTGTCAACAAATTATTTTTTATGAAGTATTGGATTTTATGTAATACAGGGTTAGCCAAATGTACGATTCATTAGAATATCTTTGATATGGTTACTTAGATTTTAATAAGACTTTCTACAATTAATTAGATGCAAATCGGGGATTCGATCAGTATATTTATGTCAGAAGCAGACTTCCGGTTTAGCCGAATACGTTAACTTTTTTATTTTAAATGAAACATCCTGTATATTTTTACGAATTTCAATAGAGCTCTGCTCTGGGAGTTCAGCAATAATAAGGTTTAGCACCCTTTTGTTCAACAATGACAGAGATATTTAATTAAATCTAATAATGCAAATTTGATCGAGAACAAGAAAAATAAATAAAAAATATAAAAAAATCAATATCAGAAAGTTTTAGAAATCATGACCGTTTACTTCTTGATAACATGCAAATCTGAGAACAAATTCTTGAATGACATTTGTCAAAGCCTCCTCGCAAATTAATTGCATTTCCTCAATTATTCTCTGCAGTAACTCGTCCAGATTATGCGGTCGTATACTATAAACCACAAATTTTAAATGACTACAAAGGAAAAAATCTAGGGGATTTAAATCTGGAGACCGCGCGGGCCATTCAATGAATCCTCTAAGACCAATTCACCGATTTGGGAATGTTTCGTTTACAAAACTTCTAACATTAAGCACATAGTGAGGAGATGCTCTTGTTGGAACCAAACACTTACAAATAATTCTCCAACTTCCTCAATATTAGTAACAACCTGATCATGTAAAAACTCTAAATATCTCTGTCCAGTTAGTGTACCATGAATGAAAAAAGGACCAATAATACGGTTCCTGAAAATACCAGTCCAAACGTTTAATTTCTGCGGATGTTGTGTATGCGTTTCTATTGTCTGTTTCACCCAAACTTCGAAGTATTGGGTCTTATGGAGAATAGCCTCTCTTATTAACTTATAGCGATGCTCATATAACTATCTTTTTTTAACAGTACCACGTTGCATTTATTTTGGCGCACTTTGTCTCTAGGGGAAAATTTTTATTTTGTGTTTGTTATATACTCCCTGTCACTTGAAATTTTCGATCTGTCATCTTTTGTGTATATTTCGTAAATGTCTCATATTTATAAAATAATCCAAAATAAAATTACATTATTGAATTAAAAAAAAATGTCGAGACGATTTTGTTTAATTTATGCACATCTACCTATTTTTGCATTAATGATTTTAACTAAATTGAACGTCTTGTAAATACAGATTTACGACGAGAGTTTTCTAACCTAAAAGGTAAACAACATGCATTTTGAATGTCAAATCAATATCTTACGTATAGCCAATCTATAAATGAAATAACCCTATTGTTAGAAATTTGGCAACAACAAATGCAATCTCCATAAGAGCAATACTTCGAAGTTTGGATGACATAGACTATAGCATCCAATGAGAGTATGTATTGACCAATATCGACAATTATGGTGATTAACGGTACCATTCAAAAAAAAAACGTAGCCTCGTCGGAAAACAGCAAATTGTATGTAAAATATTGGCCATTTTTGCAAATCTCCATCTCTTTCGCAAAATTCAATTCTACAATCATAATCCCCAATCCAATCATTCTTGCACTAAATGTGGTTTATACCGATATTATTCGTGCTTCAATATTCTGGCTATGATATTAATATATATTATATATATTTATAACCACAGTGTTGAACATAGATCACAGTAAAGGTAACACAAAGAATCGCGAAAGACTTTACGAGGCGTCCACGTATATACTATGTTTTAAAAAACTAAAATTAGAACTTACTCCTCTTCAGAAATGGCACGCATATATTTGTTTTGACACCCTCGTTTCCTACCTCTTTTCTAAGAATTCGAAGAGGCAAGTGCCTGGGATCGGATCGTTGTCCACGTTGAATGTGCTATTTTTGTTATTAACGATATGAATACTTTCGTATATGTCCAACTCGCTCGGCTTGCTTATATTTTTAATAAGTTTAAAACAATCTACTGTGTTGTTATGACCGGCTTCTAATACATGACGGGCAACAAACGATTTTTCCAGTCTACTGAATTTAATATACGATGGACGCCTTGTAAAATGTGTTAGTTTTACTGTTCCCCATGTTCAACACTGATTATGGATTTTACCTACTGAGGATGGCAACTTAGTTGTCGAAATGTGTTTAGAATATGAGTATTAATTGTGTTAAGGGATTTTATACCTTTTTAAGTTTTTACTTAATCACAGCCTCCAAAGAAAGCCTTTTCAGGTATATAGATGGAAATTGAAAAGATTGATTTTATGAGAAAAAGTATATTTATTTTATTAACTTATGTACAGTATTATAATTATTTGTAATACAATATTTATACATTTTTAGAATTTAATAAAAGTTAACATAAACGTTAATATTTATTTTATTTCAATAGATCCTATACAATATAAATATAATATTAACATTTATTCATTTATTTATTTTTACAGATAAATGATAGCACACTAATAATAAAATGTATGAATCACATTTCCAGTACTTAAAGTAATAGCAGTCAGGTTTAAAGCAGAGCAGATATATCCCATATTTTGATTAAACGATCTTGCCCAACTGTGAGCAACTTACTCCGAGTTTCATCCACACTCATGGCTAGTACAGAATGCTTTGGATCGTGAAACGTAGCTAGAGATGGTCGACTAAATAAATACACATAAAAAAATTTTAAATACATCAACTACATGCCATTTTCTATTTGGAATATTAAATAAACAAAATAAACATCAGAATTAATTTAAAAGCAACTAATATTTAAATGATTATGAAGTACATTTTTTTAAATTTCGCGAGTATTTGTAAGTTGTAAGAAGAAATAACAGCAAATATTTCACTAAAAACCGAAACCAAAATATAACATTAAATCCTTATTTAATAGAAATACGCTATTTGTTAATGTCTTTATTGAAATAAAAACATACCTAACCTTTATTACTAGCATTTAAAATATTATGAATTATTTGTTGTGACTTTTAATAATAATATACAAGTATCGTTATGTTCAAATTTTAGGAGTGTAAAGTAAACTTCATTTCATGTAAAAAAAACGCAAAACTTGTATATCCATTTTTATTTGTTTCAAAGTTACAGATCTATGAATGTGATTGTCAGATTATGAAAAAAAAATGTTATCCTAAAGTCAATACAAACTGATTTTATTTTAAAAAAAAGTTATATGATTCAATACAGGCCTGTGATTGTTAACGTCGCATAATAAAATGTTATCCTAAAATAAATAAACAGGTGTAGTGCATACAGTAATTTCCTGGATATCTACAAAAAAGAGTACTGGAAATTGATTTATGATAAAAAAGGTTCTTACTTATTTCGTAAGTGCTAAACCATGAATATCATACAATAAACAAATGTTCAGATGCCTGTTAACGTTGCATTTTTTAATAAAGGATTTCATTACGTTTCAGTTCATACAACAGCTTATTAGTGAGTGGACACGCTTTCTTTATTCAAAATGCCTTACCGATTTTCTTCTCAAGAGTATGCGGACATGCATTTTGTGTATGGCTACTGTAACGGCAGTGCACATCAAGCAGTTATTGAATACCGACATCGGTTTCCCAATAGGCGCATTCCTCATTACAGAACGTTTCTGGAAGTACACAGACAATTTCGGGAATGCGGACTGCGCGATTATCTTTTCGGCCGAGGAATAAATTTGCTAGCAGACTTAAAGGAAGAAGCAGTAGCTATTGTTACAAGAGACCCAACTCTCAGTGTACGTCGAACCGCTAGACAACTAGGAGTGCCACGAACGACAGTTTGGCGAATTTTAAAACGTGAGGGCTTATATCCATATCACTATCGCACGGTTCGCTTGAGGCAGACCACTATGCTCGTCTAATTTATTCTACCTGGATATTAAGACAGTCACGGCTAGGAGTGCCACGAACGACAGTTTGGCGAATTTTAAAACGTGAGGGCTTATATCCATATCACTATCGCACGGTTCGCTTGAGGCAGACCACTATGCTCGTCTAATTTATTCTACCTGGATATTAAGACAGTCACGGCTTCACTTTAATTTCTGCAGAACAGTCCTCTGGACAGATGAATCTACGTTCACGAGAAGTGGTGTTACAAATCTGAGAAACCTGCACAGGTGGTCATCAGAAAATCCCAAAGCTATACGCCCATCTAAATTTCAACATGAATTTTCTATTAACGTTTGGGCGGCCCTAATCGATGACTTGTTGATTGGTCCTGTCGTTTTCCTGGGAGGTTAAATGCGGACAATTACCTTCAATTTCTTATTGACGAACTGCCAGGTCTTTTAGAGGATGCCCCACTGAATGTTCGACGAGACATGTGGTTTCACATGGATGGGGCACCACCATATTTCGGAATTGCTATCCGAAATTGGGTTAACGTCAATTAACCAAGATGGATTGGTCGAGGTGGTCCTGTTGCATGGCCACCCAGATCACCCGATCTTAATCCCCTTGACTTTTATTTATGGGGGTACATGAAAAATTTAGTCTACGCGCAAGTTTCGAACACAAGAGAAGAGTTGTTGGATCGTATTCACCTAGCTGCCGAGCAAATCCGACAAAACAAGTATGAAATTTGGATAAGTACTTCTTCTGTTGGCTTACGGGCACAAGCCTGCATTCAACAAGGAGGTGGACATTTCGAAAATATGATTAAATGAACTTTTTTAAATAAAATCAGTTTTTATTGATTTTAGGATTACATTTTTTTATCATGATCTGGCAATCACATTCATAGATCTGTAACTTTGAAACAAATAAAAATGGATATACAAGTTTTACGTTTTTGTTACTTGAAATGAAGTCTACTTTACACTCCTAAAATTTGAAAATAACGATACGGGACAGCTTGTATAAATAAAATTAAAAACTCTTTAAAAATACAAGTTTTCAATAGTACGCCCGTGGGCGATGAGTCATCGGCCTCTCGTGTCCGGTGCCTAGTAATTACGTGTTAGGTATACATACTCTTTCAGATTATAATTTTGTGTACAGATTTACTACCACCCAAGTTCAAAATACACGTTTAATAGTTTACAATTGTTTTGAATCTAACGCGCTAAAATTCTTTCTGCGAATGTACACAATATATCGATGCTTCATGGGTCATATTTGCTTGGTTGGACTCTAACGTTAATCATTACATACTGTAAAAAAATATACTTACTCGGCATCTTTAAGACTTATATGACAAGGTTCACACACCCGTACGGCAAACTCGAATCCCATAACTGGAATACTCAGTCTACCAGAAGAACACCTGTCACACACGGCTTTTCCACAGTGACGACAATGATGCTGTCGCAACCCCAATTGTCGTTGATCCATCATCGTCCGAAGGTTCCAGAAAAATGGTCTGCTGCATAACTGACAACTATCTGATTCAGTCCATTCTGGAGTTTCTTTTCTTTGTTGATTCATATCCCAGAATACTATAACTCCATCTTCTCCGGCACTAACCAATTGTTTTGTGCTAGTCAGGTAACATAGTGCAGTAACCTACAATTAAATTATGGCAATGTTGTTATTATGCTTTATTTTCTTATTGCATTTCAAGTATTTGATGTACTTTTACATTTAATAAACTAGATATAATTGGTAATAAACATATTACAGACAAAATATATTTGTTTAAAAAAGATATAGGATTAAAGATATAGGATTTAGAATAACACTTTCTTTATCTCTCTAACCGTTGTCAAAGGTATCCATATTTTCGTTACTGATTTTTTCCTTTGTACAGTTAATGAAATTGACATGGTAAGAATTTTATTTATTTTCGTTTGTCAAATACAGGGTGCGGCAAAATGATAGGTACTATTTGGGATGTCAATAAAAACCAAACCACATAAACCAAACATTTCATATTTTATTTCTTAAATCTACATTTCATGCCATTCAGGAGCGTTATTTTTTAAAAATGATATCTTTTAAATGACGGCCATTATTGTCGATGCACTCTTGTAGGTTCTCACGGAAGCGCGTCATTACCCGATGGATCATTTCTTGGGAAATTGCGGCAATTTCTTGTCTTATGGCTGCCTTTAATTCTTCCAAAGTCCGCGGACGATGTGTAAAAACTCTCGATTTGAGGAGGTAACCCCAAAGAAAAAAGTCGCAAGGCGACAAATCAGGCGAACGCGGCGGCCAGGCGAGATCACCCCGTAAAGACACCACTTTGTTTGGGAACATGTCTTGAAGAAGATTAAGTGAACGACGCGTGGTGTGCGATGTAGCACCATCCTGCTGGAACCAAAGATGTTCTCGGTGATTTTCGTTCAACTCGTTAACTTTTGGGCGCAGGAACGCCTAGGAGACTGTTGTACGGAATCTCTTACTGCATTCACATTTTCCGGTGTTCTTACTGTCCTTGGTCGGCCAGTAGATTTTCGTTTAAGCGCAGAACCTGTTTCCCTGAAGTTTAGAACCCACCGACGAATTGTTCTTCCATCCGGAACCGCGCCATGCCGAACAACATCAAACTGATTACGGTAGGCACGCTGCGTCGCTATTACAGATTCCCTATTTCTAATAAACTCCTCGACAACGAAACCACGATGCACTCCGCTCCAAGCCATGTCGATAACTGAAAATTGCATACTTTTGTCTACCTAACGCGACCGCGTGCACAGTGTTGCCGGTTTTACAAAGCGAGCAACCACTATTTGAAATCCTACCTACCTTTTTGCCGTACCCTGTATTATTGTTGCTTTCTCGTTGTTATTATTATTTATTTGTTTTGGATAATCAATATTGTATTTCTAATTGGAAAACTACAATTAAATATAAATAAGATTTTTCTTCATTATAATTACGTGTTTAATTTATGTAGGTTATGTGCTATGACAACACCGTCAATAGAGGTTATTTTAAAATCAAACTTGGGTAATGTCAAGAATATGCTTGAGAAATATATCTGGAAAAAATTATGGGAATCGTCTAAAAGGGAGGGTCTAAAAAGGAACAACTTTTCTATACAAAGTTTTTAAGGCACGCGTACAGTAAAGCTACAAAAAAATTAAAACCATTAAATAACCTTACTTTTTGTATACTTTCGACGCAAAAACTAGCCAAATTTTGGAAGTTCCTGCTATTTATACGTACTAATGGATAACTTAAACACCACTTGCATCTTTTTGCAATATCAACCAACATATTCTTTTAATAAACGCGGAAGATGTGAAATATCGTTATTTTTATATGGTATTTTCACGCAATCCTTGACAGTTGAAAACTTTCAGTTACATTATCAGGCCACTAACTTCAAAACATTAAATTTAACTGATAATCTTTATATAAATGTATATTAAGTAAAGTTTTCTATTTGTCAATATGAGGAAATTACAATTAAGATTTATTTGCTATTTTTTTTTCCACATATATTTCTCAGCATATTCTCGACAAAATCCTTTAATGAATTGGTAGTTTATATATATATATATATATATATATATATAAGGTAAACTTAATAAGTCGGCGATTAAAGGTCTGGTTCATTACTTCAAAGTATATATATTTAAAACAACCCTACATTTATATTTTTTATTCCCTAGACAAAGGCATCATGCCGAAACATGTAGGGTTGTTTTAAATATATATATACTTTGAAGTAATGAACCAGACCTTTAATCGCCGACTTATTAAGTTTACCTTATCATACCAAGGTCACGAAAATATTATATTTTTATATATATATATATATATATATATATATATATATATATATATATAGATTATGTAGATAATAATTAATTACTAACGGATCGTGAGTAAAACAGTTTACAAAATTCGGCGGAAAGATTCACTTTGCGCCTCGGTATGTGATACATATACCATATGATCAAAAATTATCTAGATAAGGGATGGCCATGGTTGGGAGGATTACTGTCTTTGATAGGTTCAGCCCAAGGTTAGTAAATGTATACATTTAGTAACCTTGGGTTCAGCCTGTTGTTGGTTCTACATGTTGGTTGGATGTCAGTTTCGATTTGAATTTTTATTTGACGTGAATTAAATGTCAGTTTAGATTTGAAGTTTTATTCAATATGAATTAAATGTCAGTTTCAATAAATAATTTGACAAGCTGATTAGCTAACATAGCCAATATAATTAGAACTACTTCAAATCAAAACTGACATTTAATTGGCAGCAACGAGCTGAACCTATCAAAGACAATGATCCTCCCAACCTTATCTAAATAATTTTTGCTCATATGGTACTATCACTGGTCGAAGGCAATAGTCATCGAAGCCACCAATGTTTCCGGTTAAACGTTTTTTGCACGATCCATGCAATAACCAAATTAATTGATTTAAATTGGTTTGATATCGAAGTGAGAATTCTGTGACAACTACATTTGTATCGCGGACAAAAAAAATCTCAAAATATTGTAGACAAGAAGACAGGAAACAATTCCACATTAAATGCACCCGAAGATACTACGTTTTCTGGTGTAATAGCTAAACCAGGTCATGTATTTACAAAACATCCATTTCATCAACACGACCTATCTTTCACCACATTGTTTTTATCTTGTAACCAGGTCACTAGGCTAAGGGAACAACTCTAATATATAACGAGACACTCAGAGGTCTCTACAGTCAGAGTCCGACAGTTAGAGTCAGAGTCACTACAAGTTTAGTGCCTCATAATTATAATGTAGTGTTTACTACTGTTATCATTGTTATTATCGTTATTAAATTATATGTTATTTAATCGTTGTCCTGCATATTATTTATCATACTGATAAACCTGCTGTATAAATGGAACTGCCTCGGCAACACTGTTACATCCGGGACCAGGTGACATTACATTGGCGATCCTGTCCACGTCTGATATTACATGGCGATCCTACATTTACTTAGATGATCCGATATTACATGGTGATCCTGCCATCCCATCATCTGACATTACACTGACACTGGAACCACAAGAAGCTTATTTACCAAATGCACTAATGTTGTTAAAAATTATTTTAAATAAAATTACAAAAACTTTCATATTTGATAACTTACTGCCTTCCGATCGGTTAAGTGACAGTTCTTACCTATCTGAGATTTGTGAACACAACTTACTATTCGTTTAATCCAACTATTAAATACTTTAAATTTACTGATGGTGCAAAAAACTATATAATTAATAAATTACTGTTCAGTAACAAATTTTAATATACGTATTTTTTTAAATGTGTTTATTTTGACATTTTTCAATTTTTACAGTACTGCCTAATTAGTATGAAGTGGCATTTTATTGACGCTAAATTAGTTCATAAAATAGGTAACTAAGGTATACAGTTGAACATAAAGTTTTCATTAAATATAGTAATTTAATAACTAGAGCTGAGGATGTTTGCGGTATAACCATGGTTATACCGCAAACATCCTCAGCTCTATAATAACACATAACGGGTGTTCAGAAACATTCGAAGTCAAAGTAGTCCTTGAAAATATGAAGTCATGTCTGAGATAAATTGATTTTTGACAGACAACAGTTGACATTTAATAATTATTACAAATCAGATACTTAAGTAAAGATATACGATTTTTTGTTCAGAGCCCACTTGACTTCGAATGTTTCTGAACACCCATTATAATAACGACATACATGTAGTGTCAAATTTATAGATCAAACATATTTGACAATTTACTGATATTGATCAAACTTGTAAAACTTAGGTATATAAGTACGTATGCATGACTGATTGATAATGGCAGAATATCCTGGGCGCTCGTGCGGAACGTGTCCACACTTTGGAAAATTCAACGCAATCGTAAGTATTAAATTATGTTTACAAAATGTATTACCTTTTTGCATAAAATATGTTGTGTAGCTTAATATAAGTAGTTTTCTGTATTAGATATTAAATATGTGAAGAAAAGGCAAATAATGTTTTCAAAAATAGAAATAATTCATAATTGGATACAAATACATTTAATACATACTAAGGTGTATTGGTACAGTTGTGTGCAGAAAAAAGTAGGACAAGTGTTTAGTTGTGTGAACCTATACCACTATTGACACATTTCCAAAAAAAAGTCGTACACTCATATCAATGTCACCTGAATTATAGCATTATATGCCAATATATGAGTAAAACTCCTTTTATATGTTGAAGTAAAGAGACGAATTTCAATAAAATGAATTAACTTTAATAAAATTAACAGTCATACTCATAACATTTTAAAGAATCTACAAATAAACCATATAATATATATAAACTAATATTTCGTCATGACACCATCTGCATTTAATATATTGGTCAATCGCAAGGGAATAGACGAATACAAGTTTCTTATAAGATTTTCGTTTTCTGTTATTTCTTGCCATGCTTCAATTATTGCATTCCACAGCTCTTCTCTGTTATTTGGTCTAAAATGACGCTCATACATTTTTTTAACAATAATACCTCAGATATTCTCAATTATGTTTACATCCGGGCATTTGGAGGGCCAAATCAAAGTTTCGATGTTATTAGTTTGTAACCACTGAGTTATTATTCCTGCCGTGTGTACTGAACAATTATCTTGCTGGAGAATAAAATTATTATTTGGGTGATGTTCACGAAATAATGGTATTATATTCTCCAAAATATTTAGATATGCCAAAGCATTGAATCTACCATCAATTCTCCAACAGATAGCTAGTCCATTAGCAGTTATAGCAGCCCATACATTAACAGAGAAACGTTGCGACTGACCTGCATTAGATACGTATGATTCTTCATATCTGTATTTCTCGGTCTATACACTTTAATGTGTCCATTGTAGGTCGATTGAAACGTCTTTTCGTCAGTAAAAATTAGGTACTTTATTCCAGAATTCAATATCTTTGTACAAATAATTTAGTGCAAAGATTATTCTGCCCTGTTTATGGCGTTCCGACAAAATACTTTTTTTGGCTGCAATACAATTTTTAATGTCTAACATTTGAATTCTTCTGCAGGCTGTTGACCGGGAACCCGGGAAATTTGTTGCTGCAACAGCATCTAATGCACAAGAAAACGGACGTTTTCTTAAGAAATTCACTAAAGCGGTATCATGATGTTCTAAAGAAATCCTTCTTCTACCGCTTCCTTGTTTTCTGTTAATTGTTTGTTCTTGCTCCCAACGGTTTTTGACATTTTGTACGGTGCTTTTATTAACTCCGAAAGTAAACGCAACTTCTCTAATTGTTGGTCCTTTTTGAAGCTCGGAAATGATTTGAATTTTTTGTTGATTACACAATTGTCTTGGCATTATAATAAAACTCTCACTTTGACAACTCAATTTGACACTTAAGTGACAATTCAAATTTAAGTATGGGTGAACCAGATTTACATAGAAAAAATAGCTTGTCCGAGTTTTTTCTGCACACAACTGTAACTACTTATTCCACCATACAAAACGCTACAATATTTTAACGCAAAATTTTAATTATTCAACATAATTTCCTTTAATTCTTACGATTCTAGCAGAACGTTTATAAAGTAATTCTAAATTTTTTAAGTAAAATTCTTTGTCTTGCTCTGCAAACCACTGCTCAACGACTTCATCGTTTGTCGAAAGTTTTTGGAATAAATGATAGTCTAACGTCGCTAAATCTGGAGAATAGGGTGCGTGGTTAACTAATTCAAAGCCAACTTTATCAATTTTTTGCAGTGTAATCAACAACATGTGAACAGGAGCGTTTTCTTGCAAAAAAGCACACCTTTGGCAAGTTTTCGGCGCTATTTTTCTTATATAATTTCGTTGAAAACTTTGTATAATGTACCTCCGCAATACTATCTTTTCCAAATAATCTATCGTAGTTATCCCATCTTTATCCCCCAAAAAACCTAAAGCAAAAATCCTGCGAGCCGATTTTTGAACAGGGAATTTTTTGGGTCGTGGTAAATTTAAATATTTCCACTTCCTGAATTGCTCTTTACTCTCTGGATCTTAATGATATACTCACGTTTCGCTAATAGTAACAAGCCGATTCAAAAAGTTTTAAGTATCATCTTCAAAACGGCGGCAAATTTTTTTTCGACATCGCCAATCAAATGCGCTTCTGATCAGCATTCAAGCATCTCGGAATCTTTTTGACCGAACGCTTTCTAATACTCAAGTTGTAATGAATAATGTAAAATACGCGTTCATAGGCAATATGCAATGCTTCGGCAATACATTGATACCAATTCGTTATCTTCTGCAATCATATCAGGAACATAATTAATGTTTTCTAGAGTGAACGCAGAAATTGGTTTTCCAGAGTGGTGCTCGTATTTAACATCTGATCTGCCTCTCTGAAATTCCGCAATCCAGCTTTCAATAGTGGTGTATGAAGTACACTGATTACTTAAGATTTCTATCGTATCGTATAAATTTACTTTTTTGTGAATTTAATTACAGGCAAAAGAAGAAGGTGATTATTTAGAGTCACATACCGTACCAAAACCTGACATATTATTACAAAAGAAAGTTACTCTAGAAGATCATGTTTTTGGAGTTACGGCAGCTAATGAACATCCGGATCTGAAAGTTCCACCCTTCCAGGCAAACGGCGATTGTCCTTGCGCCCCTTTAAAAGAAGAAAAGCCAGTGGATCATGAATGCGAACAAAGTAGATACCATTTAAAAGACGTAATTCATCCGAAAGCAGCCCTCTTACCAAACGTTTGTTTACCAAAATTTAAACCCGTCTTTGATGCACTCGAAACGCAATCTCTTATCCCTGAACCTGAACCAAAGCCACTAAAAGGAATACTGAAAAATAAAAACGAAGGACAATCTCCTTGTCCCTGCGAAGAAAAAATGGAAATGCTACCAATATGTCCACATGCTGCGGGAGATCCGTATGTACAAGCTTCAAGTGATGCTAGACCAATTCCCAATGAGGGAAAACCACCTTGTTATATGCCGCAACCGGAAGATACAATGAACTTTAAAGTTGAGCAAGAAGGAGGTACATTAGGACCCTGGGCAACTGGGAGGGTAGATTGGGGGCCACTTGCTGGTTTAACGGGCACCAGACCAGTAGTCGATAAATATACAATTACTAGATTTAGCGAAGGGGAATGGAGAACACGCAACAAAGAGATGTTGCAAATGTCTGGAACCGAGTTACACAGAGCAAATCTGTAAGTTAACAATAATTTCTAAAGTTTCTAAAAATAATTTCGTTTGATTGTATTTGATATAGAATTGAATTCAATGGTAAGCAATGTTTGGAGCAAACTAGAGCTGACACTGACAAGAACCAAGAAGATTCTACTAGAAGGCTTAAACTGCGAGAACAGGAAGTATTCCGTTGGAAGTGTGAACTTGAAAGAGCTATAGATGCAGCTACTGAAGAAATCGCTTTGTTGGAGAGTGAAAGGAGACGATTAAAACACGCAATGGCAGTTTTAATGCTTCCAGAATCTATTGGTACGTGTGCTTTAATGAAACGTTATTTATAATTTAACTAATAAGCAGAGTTGGCAGTGCAAAAGTTTGGTCAGGTTCGAAAAAGTGCAAGGGATTTAGCAGGAAATAAATAGAGTTTCGCATTTGTCCCGAATGCAGAAACATTATCTACTTAAGCAATAGCGCTAATATTTCTTGTGTTGCTGAATGCATGTAGCTGTGTTTGTACAGTGTCCACTATTTGCATTGACTCCACTAATGGCAACAAAAAAAAATTGTAATTTTTGAAGTGTTTCAACCAGTCCATTGTAATTATAAATAATTTGTAAATCTGCTTTAACTTGGTCATCTTCAATTTCTTTTGATTTTTCTTGATGGCAGTTGCTTCCTTAGTATCAAACTGTAAAACTACAGACTTACTTTTCTGGAAATGCTGAAGATAATAAAATGCTGCCTTTAACCATGTACCCTAGCGTGTAACACTGTGGAAGTGCATAGATGTCGGAACATTGTCTGTGAAATTTGCAAATACGTTTTAGGATTTGAGAATCACTGCTTTTGTATGTGCTATTAAATTAAACACCTTCGAATAGTCTGTCAAAAGATGTAATAATGCATGGATTTTACACATCCCATAAAAAGTTTCCACAATGTTGTTTAAAAGACCGGCCCACGGTTAGCATGTTTGCGGCACCGTCAGTCATAAAAAAGAGCTCAAATTTCTTCAAAAAATAGCATATCGATGTGCATATCAATGTGCATATAAATTAATACAAATATGTTAAAAACACATCTGTATCTATACACATAGACATACACAACATATTTAACCAATGGTCTCTTCGACTGTAGACACATGTGTTTCGACCTTACGATCTCCTCAGTGCAGTATTGAAGTGATGTCTTAAGATTTCCGTTAGCTGACGGACAAGACAGGCCGAGAGACAAGCAGGTCTCTCTTGGCCGTCAGATGTTACGAGATATCTCGTATCAGCTGACGGGATAAGTTTGTGCTTATCTTGCGGGAGCAAATATTAAGATATCACTTCACAAGTGCACTGATAAGATCGTAAGATTGAAACACATGTGTCTGCAGTTGAAGCGACTGTTGCTTAAATTCGTTGTGTACGAAGTTTGTTAAAAAAAGGCCGAATTTTCTACATGAAAACTTTATTATAATACTGTCATCATCATACTTGTCTCGTTCGAAGTACTTCCCCTTGTTTGCTATGCACTGCTCCATCGTTTCTCCCATTGTTCGTATGCTCTCTGGAACTGGTTTAGTGTGAAGGCTCGTAGCTGTGCCAGCATTTTGAAAACGACGTCCTTTCTAGGAGATTTTTAATTGTGGAACCATATCTGGAGAGCACGGAGGATGCGGAAGGACGGTTAGCCAATGAGCAGCGTTGTCGTGATACAACATCCAGCTTTTGTTTTTTCACAGTTCAGGCCTGTTCCGTCGCACATCTTTCCGTAAACGCCTTAAAACTTCCACGTAGAAGTTGACTGTGACAGTCTAACCTGGTGTGAACACAAATACAGGTTCACTATTAATATTTTCGTGAACGTGTCCGAACATATCCCTCCCCAGAGACGTAGATACGTATTTCGCCTTTCTACAGGCTCATCGGTACGCCCCTGCTGGAGAAAGTGTGTTCTTCACACCAGATTTTTAATAATATTTTATATTATTAAAAATACCTTTGTATTATACAAAACTGGTGGGGTTTACCTACTCATGTACGTTTCAATTATTCTGATACAGTCTAACCTTGCGGAACGAATTCTTGATGAACGACAGTCGAAGAAAATAATCAACATCGAGTTTGAATGACTCATGCGTGCTTTTTTAGGTCGTGGCGAATGTTGACCGACCCAGTGTGATGATTGCGCCTTCATTTCAACGTCACATCCGTAAACCCAAGTTTCGTCATCTGTGATCATGATGATTTTGATGAGGTTTTCGTCGCTATTAGCACGACGAAGCAATTCTTAGCTAATGTTTACATGATTATCTTTTTGCTCGCTCGTGAGCAACCGCTACACCAGTTTTGCTGAGACACGATGCATATCAAGTTTTTCTGTCAAAATGTCATAACACGACCCGATGATGATTCCGACTTCTTCCGCAACTTCCCGCACAGTTAATCGACGATTTCCACAAATCTCAGATCGAACAGCAACAATATTTTCATTGCTTGTTGACGCCGAGGGTCGTTCCGATATTGGATCTTTGTCGATCGATGATCTGCCCGATTTGAAACGCCTAAACCACTCGTAACATTGTGTACTGCTCATATAGTTCTCCTTATGAGCCTGAGAAAAAGATGTACCGATGTTATTAATTAAAGCTAAATTTTATATTACAACGTTGTTCGACAAAGTCCTTCATCGTCATTTTCTCGCCACTTGGCAGAGCGCTGTGTTCACTTAACCGATTCTTATTCCATAACTGATCAAACTACAGCAACGTAGCAAGGCTCGTTTTGTTTTCAAAGAATGCCACTAGGTGAAACATGGCGTGCAAACTCAAACTGTGCAACGTTCGCACACAGTTCGAAAAGTTTGGTGTTTTTTTGAATAAAACCTCGTATGTATACAGATACAGCTATACCAAAAATCGCCGAGTCTCTTTTGTCTGTCAGATATCGAAATTATCTCTTGTCACCTGACAGGATAAAATTGTTATTACTTAGCAAAAGCGAACCTTTGGACTTCACTTCGTTAACCCGCACTGATGAAGTTGTAAGACAGAAACGCATGTGTTTGCGGTGAAAGTGGCCACTGGTTAAAAACGTGTGTACAAATACTAATAGATTTATGCATATTTGTATAATTTAGATACAGATATGTTTTTAGCAAATTTGTATTAATTAGTATTCAAATTTCTTCATTATATTTAGCACCTCCTTTGGAATTACTTTGGCAATACATTTTTCTAGTCATTTATTAGCTAGCAAAAGTGAAACTGGCGGTTTTAGACGATACCATGATTAAGAACATAATTTTTTAACAATCGGTTGACTCGTCCACATATAACCAGACTTTTTTATTTTTTTAGTTCTAATTGAACGCTGTTTTCAATTTTGTGACGCACTGATTATATTTTTTTTCGTAAACTTGTCCGATTAGGTCAGCGGTTCCGTAAGTTTGTGCTGCGGCACCTCGTGGAGTGTATGTGCCCCTAAGCGGACTGATAAACTTTGTAAACTCTGGAACTAGGTAATTTTAAGTTTGAGTATTTACTTATTCCAGAAAGAATACGAAAATTCATTATCTATTAAATTAAACGGTAGATTACACATAATTAATGTTAATTCTATATCGAATATAAATTGTCTGTTCAACCCAATGCCTTTCTTATTTTATGCTGTGCACTATTCTCGTGTTTCACATATCTATTCCGAAACATAAAGCTTTGACACAAACTTCGCAAACTATTTTACTTCCATCATATATTAAATCTGAAAATTCACCCATAAGTTCTGTACGTCGTGAACCGATTGCCGCTCTATCCACATTAGTAACTGCGATACTATTAAATTGAACCCTACAAAACTCCTAACACAATAGAGACAATCGTAAACGAGGTATATGCTTGACCCGAAGAACGATAGCTGACTAATAGTCCCCCGACTATAGTATCTGCTAAACACTTTTCACTTTTTCGAGGCAGGCGCTACTGACCGAACGTTCGCAGAGACAATTATAACTAATAAGCAATAGTCAGCATTCATTCGTTATTAAGTGTATTACGTTAAAGCTGGTGAATGTTTGGAAAGAAGATCATGTCGTTTAGATCCGGAATTAGTAAGAGATGAAGTTGAAGAGGAATTAATTAAAGAAATGGCACTGACCGCTGAAATTAGAATTCTTTTCGAGAAAACTTTAAAGGATATTGAAAAGCAATTACTAGAAAACAAAACTCTAAACAACGTTTGGAATACGATTGGAGTGATAAATCGCAGGCACATGAGATTGACGTCATAAATGTGGCTTTAAATAATAGGTCGAATGTTATGCTATTTAAACCTGGCGCTGTTAGGTTTCCTGATAAGTAAGTGATATTCGAGTTGTTTATTTATATTATATTAATAATTATTAAAGCACGATAATGTTTTAATTCGTCTTCTCCTATGTAGAGGCATCCAGATTTAAATGGAACAGTAATCGAAAATCGGTCGTCTTTTTTGGCTGGGCGGCTCAAGCAATTTTCAAGCAATTGCTTGATTATTTAAGCTATCATATGAGCAAAAATAGTTTAGATAAGAGATGGCCATGGTTGGGAGGATTCCTGTCTTTAATAGGTTCAGCCTGTTGTTGGTTCTACATGTTGGTTGGATGTTAGTTTCGATTTGAATTTTTGTTTGACATGAATTAAATGTCAGTGTCAATAAATAATTTGACAAGCCGATTAGCTAACATAACCAATATATAGTTTATAAAGTATGGGTTTTCAGTTCAAGGCCAAATTCAAAACATGTGATTCAAATCAGTGCTGCAGAGTTAAATGAAGTCAATATTCAATAGCGGAAATAACTGTTTGTCATCATAAAATATAAACGTTATATTTTGCAATATTGTCAAAATTTTAGTATGTTACTATAGCAATATAACCAAAAAAAGCATATACATAACCTATAACATTCTTTTAACTAGTGGCAGTAATTTCTTTGCTGCTTCATATTATGTGCATGCAAATGATGCACATTGATGATTTTTATGTCAGTATTAATGTTACCATATTAAACTTCTACAAAATATAAATACAAAAATATTTTGTTAAAATAAGATAGTTACTTCCCAGTCAGCCAATGTACATTCTAAGTACGTCTTATGTACGTAATTGTAGGATGTAACTTACGTCTTATGGACGTACATTAAAATACATAGTATGTCCATAAGACGTATTATGTACGTACATTTTCCGCAAAAATGTACGTTCAGTGTACGTACATGCAGTACATATTATGTACGTACATTCACTACAAATTATGTACGTACATTCAGTACGTCTTATGTACGTATAGTGCTCCAGAGCAAATAACTGAAAGCACTAGTTCTTTTTTCCACTGAATACATTTTTTAAAAAACATGGCAATTTGAACCTGTAAAAAAAGTCCCTTAAGTAAAGATTTGATTTGTTTTGAATACGATTGAAATTTTATCCCATCCCATCCCTTCGGTGGACACATTCATATAATCCATCATTAATTTAGGAGATCCTTTTTAATAATAAAGATATTTATCATTTAAAGTATTAAAAACAACCATTCGTGAAGAAAAGACATATATATATATATTATGTCTATATATTTGACTTAAATCTCAACAAATTTACAAGTTTGCACTTACAAATAACCACTTAAGCCTAATGGATACATGATTTATAGTAATTAGTATACTGCTACCAAATGTTCACCAGCAGATAATAAGTTTGCAGAAGAATGGCATATTATTTGTTTTTATTATTCATTCTATCTTTTGATCTCCTTAACCAGGTAGCGATTGCATTCTCTGTTTTTTTTTTGTCCAAAGATGCATTTACTTTCTCAGCAGCAACTAGAAAACCATAACTTACATGGTAACAAATTTCAGCTCAAAGGCTTATAAATTATATAATTATTGCAACTACTTAAATTCTAATTTGCATAATAAAAAAACTTACGGATTATAACTTTGGCAATTGGTAATTTGCTAAATTCGTGTTTTCCTCTCCTTCCCAGCCAACTGTACTGACTGGCCAATTCATTTGAAATAATCACTATGAGGATCCTTTTAACAAACTCGTAAATATTATTTCCACCTATTTTTGATAATTCTGTGACCTAAAACAAGCAATACAAAGTTTATGGAAAGATATGAAAGAAAAAAAATTAATTACTCACAGATATAGTAAAATTCTCCTCATTATTAACAAATTCATTAAAGTCTTTGAATTGGTTCATTGTATTTATTGGCAAATCGAAACTGGAAAATATAGACTGTCCACGATCATCTTCTTGTTTATGAGACACATTATTTCTATCAATTTGTTTTTCTAAGTCGTTAATGCGTGTTCTGATTACATGTTGTTGTCTTAAAATTTCTTTTAGGAATCTCTTAACATCAGGGCAGCAACTACAGGAATTATCATTTTTCAAGCTTCCCGATGCAAATTCTAAATTGTTTCGCTGAGCAGACCGAGGGGTTTGCCCGAGTTCACTTACATTAGCGACCACATTCTGAGATACTAAAAACAATATAATTTCACATCTACTTGTCCATCTTATGTGCATAATAAACAAATTTTACCTAAAATAAGTGCTTCTTTTGACGTTTCAGTTCTAGGACTGTCTGGAAAATCTTCTACCTCCAAATTACCAGATGTTGGCACCAGCTCTTCATTAATTCCTAAAAAAATCATCTTTGATTTGATTTGATCTTCAACCACTGATGGGACTATTTTATATCACCTACTACAAAACTGCATAAATACTGAATGAACAAAGGTAATGATTCAATGATTTTTGATGAGATTTTATGAAAAATATTATTCCAGACTCCTTATTATGAAAAGAGTAAAAAATATTGGCTGTGGGGATAGATCGATCTCAAAAACAAAAATAAAACAACTTTACTTGATAATCCACTACAGGTTTTCTTAAGTGCGGGAGGTGGTTTCACATAAACATTATTATCTGATGATTCTTCATCTGATGAACTGAAATGTTTGAAAATCCTTCTTCTTTTTATATTATTGCTCGCCTCGTCTTCTGTCGTATTAAGGTCACTTGTATCCTCGGCCTTTCTGGACTTGACACGAGCCACTTCATAACTATCTATAAGAAAAAAATTGTCTTATAACAAACATGCAACAACACATTTACCTGGACCAGTTTAAAAAAAAAAACAGAGCTTAAGGTCATACCTATGCAGTTTATGACATTCAACAATAAAAAACTCACCATAAGTTGCATTCCTAAATATTGTAATTTTGTGACTTGGCCAATGGGTGTTCAGCAATCCTGATTTAATAGCCTGAGCAATTTTGTCAGGCGGTAAAGGTGGCCAATAACATTTATCTTTATTGTGGATCCAGCAAGTTGGTACAACATTTACTGTGTTATCACCAATAAATTTTACTACTGACCATGTGACACTTTCTTGAGTAGCCATTCTTTTACTTCTAGAAAAACTTAATACCTATAACTAAGTTTCAGCAGTGTATGTACTATATTTACAATATAATACTACATAATACTATGTAAATTCAAATATTTAAAACAATTTTGGATATGTACAAATAATTTTTTAGTAAATTTTACAAGTTTCAGAATTTAGTGATGCAAATTGCAAATTTGACATTAGACTAGGTTTCTTTTTACAAGTATTTAAAGAATCCAATTTTACTTGTAGGTCTGGTTTGGCCAATTTTTTTACCTAATTTTTAATTCTTATTAAAATAAGAAAAAAACGCGGATGGATTATCAGTTTTACATTCTTATTTTTTAATTCTTAAAAAGTTCCATTTAAATCTCATTAACATTTTAAAGGCTACAAAGTAAGGCATTGGCATCCTGGTCTAAGTTTGTACAGTGAATCTGTTGTAAAGTTGAAAAACATAAATATACAAAATTAAGTGGTATGGACTAATGGAAATACAATATATTTGTTTCCATATGACATTTTAAAGCATTTACACACAACCTGATCAACATTCCAGGATTTTATAGAACTATGGTGACTTACTAAATAAATCCCTAATTCAGAAGATTCACAAGGCTCTGTAAAGAAATTTTCTTTAATCAAAAACTCCTCACCAACTACAAAACTCTGATTATTGTTTCCCTGGATAATATTTTTTACACAAATAATAGTACCATTACTTAAAGAACAACAATTATTTGGATCAAGTATGCCTAAACTGAAATATTTAAATTTTATTTCCATATATTGATGGCAATAAGAACATGGAAAATCTAAAATAGGTCCACTAAAATGTTTTTTATTGAAAATGGGAAAATGAATGGCACTTGTATTTCCATTGGATACATTTACTTCTTGTACTCTATTTATTAGCTGTTGAAGGGGCTTTTCTTGTTTCCTTATATGTTTCTTTAAAGTTTGCATATAATTTTCAAAAGGAAACGCACTAAATTTGTCTAATGGACCAAATTCTCGAACATCATTTGTTATATGCAATAAATTATGAATGTTATGTGAAGCATATTCTGCACCATATAAGACAATAAATCTTTCAACAAAATAGTGCAATAATTTTTCGGCATAATCTATCTTACCTATATGAATTTCAGATGATAAAATTCTAACAGCAACATGCAAAGACAAAAAATGAATGTACTTATCTCTGGGTAAACCGGACTTTAAAACTATGGGACCCGTATATAATAAGAATTGACGGAATTCAGTTGCCTTCCATCTTTTATATTCATTTAAATCTCTAGGCTTTCGGTTGAATTCAACTGGCACATTTGGAGTATGACTAATAAGTAAATCAGATAAATGAGACACTTGCCTAGAAGATAGTTTTGTTCCAGGCTTTCCATTTAACCAAAGTGATATTAATTTTTTTACAACCCCCAAGCAAATTAAATGCATATAGTCAATGGGGAATGATTTAACCATATCAACTGTAGGAATATTCTCAATAATTGAAGTACCCGTATGGTGTTCTTCTTGCAGTTTATTTCTAAACTCAAGATCGGAGCGAAGCTTTAAATTATTTAGTTGTGGAAAACATACTCCATTAATGTATGTTCCTTCAGTATAGCATTTCGTGCATGACATATAGCCTGAATGACCTTTTGTAAATTTGATGAATGATTTGGCTGGTGCATCACATATGAAGCCCTTGACTTTAATGCTACATTGAGAACCTTCATAAACAAAACCGTTACATAATATGATTGCTTCATTAACAAAATCAGCTAGGTAGAGATTTGCATCTTTCGGTTTACTATTTCCATGATATACCCCTATAATACCAACTTCTTTTTCACCATAGAGAGTACATAAGATGGGATAAAACTGGCTACTAGAGCTTGATGATAGATGATAGATGACTGTATGGATACACTTTTTAATAGTTTTTTTAGACATGACTCCAATCCAAAATGGTAATATTTACCAGGGTTGAAATCTTTCAAAAAACTTGTACGAGGAGTTTGTAACAATGTTCTAGCATCATTTGGCAGCTTAGGAAAATATGGTTTTAGTATTTTCAAAAGGTCATTACTAGCTATATGGGTAATATTATGATTGACAGCCCATTCTGAAAGCTTAGAACCCAATTGTATACTTGGTGCTGATTGACTGCTGATATTAACCATTAATAATGCATTTTCATTGGGTTTGGGTTCTACTATTTCAGTGGCATCAAATAACTCCCGCTCGTTACAACTACTGCTACCAGTGTAGGAATAATCGGGAAGCGATTCTAAAGAGTTACTACTACCGAGGCTAACACTAGTTCTTAAACCCAAATCTTTATAACCACTTGAAGTACTCGAACTTGCCTGATGCTCTGTTTGCAAACTATTCAAAATTTCATTTGGAGGTGCTTTATTCAGAGATGCTTCAAATATTCTCACACTTTTAACAGCTTTTTTCAAATGTTTACTTATTTTTGATCTATCCATAATAAAATATTTTTACTTGCCGTGCTACAGAGATAAATCACTCACTATTAGTTATAGTTTTGAAACAAAAAATCACAAACGTATTATATTCGATGCACAAAACGGGAAGCTTCTTTGCCGAGACGCTATCACAGAAAAAGAAAGGTTAGGTTATTTTCAAGTTATTTCGCTCGCTTTTCAGAATTGACATTTGACAACGCCCACGGCCCACAGACCAGAAAAATACTGGCTCGGTCTTTTGCCACAGAGTAAAGAACTTTAGGTTTTGCATTTACGACAAACGTCGTGTGGCGACGCAGTCTGAACATAGGTATCTCGCTTTTCTTTTCGTGTTAAAAAAAGAGAAAATGACGTCCGAGACTTCCCTGATATGCGCCAGCTTTTTCTTGTGGACGCATCGGTAATTGACACCTGATGCATCAGATTTTACGGGAGAAAATAAATATTCGAGTTTAAAATATATTAAAGAGGAAATATACTAACATACGGTGATATTCCTTAAAAATGAAAATATATAACGTTACTATATTATAGTATGCAGTTTAGTCCAAAAGCCGCTATAAAAGTACATCCATAAGACGTTGGGAAAGTACATACATAAGACGTTGAAAAAGTTACGTACATAAGACGTTAAATTTAGGTACTTGGACGTAAAGACCTAATATGGCCCTAAAATGTACGTCTTTTGTACGTACAGTGCTGTTTGGGTTGGCTATTAATGTTTAGTGAACTTTTAGAGAAGTAAACTTGCCTGCTTCAACCAAGTAAAACCTCAAAATAGTAGGTATATTAAGGGGGCGCTATGATAAAGTAGAGAGCACGAAGTCGGTACGAAATACAAATTCATGGGTTTTGACCTATACAAATAGAAAAAGTAATGTTTTCAAAACCGAAAACAATCCAACTGTTGTCACAATTATCCTAAGCAATTTTACCTTTTTTAATTTCATCCACAATTTGCACAATTTGAAAAAAATAAAAAGATTAGTCTTAGGCCAATTGTAGGACCTAGGCTATTAATATAAAGTTTTCAGAAACTCCAAAGTAATCTTAATTTTTACAAAACCCTCGAAATAGGATTTTGGGGATAAAGAAGCAATCTGTAAATAACATATGGAAAGAGCAAAGCAAGTAACCTTTAGCATCTTCCCAAAAGATGGCGCTGGAAAATTTAACGCTTAAATTTAAAAATGATCTTTGATGTCATGTATCGTAAGTTGTCTACTGCAAGTGTTTTTAAAAACTATGTTATTCAATGCCGAATTGTCACCTAGCTCGTTCTTGTGCTGACCGAATCCTTTAATTCTACATTGTGCAATATAGAATACAAGCAAAGAATGCTGTGACTTTACTTTTATTTTACATAAAAATGTATTCCTTTTTCTTTTATAAAATGTCCAAAGCCGGTCTTATAAAATATGAAGTAGACAAAAAGGAGAAAGAAAATGTTGACTACAATGGAATCAAATGTATGTATACTATCCAATTAAATATATGCAGGTAGAAGTAAACAATAGAAGCATATGTGTATAAACATTTTCGAAGTAAAAATGGCACAAAAGGAAATTAATAAATGTACAAACACGTCCTGCTATCTCATTTACCTTTTTGGTTCAACTTGTTTTACAGTTAAAAAACAGAGCACACAACATCGTCTTTTCCAATACTCAGTTTACAAAATATGCAAAAATAAACAAAGATCCAGAAGATTTAATGATTGCTATTGGAGAATTTAGTGTACCATGTACATAAGTGCCACTTGAATCGCAGAAGCCATTATCGCAATATTATTGTAACGTTCTTCGAGGATTAAAAAGAAAGTTCAGGTTTACAGAAACAACATAATTGACAAATTAACTTGATTTATTTACAGACTTCAGTATATACAAATACAAAGAAAAGTCAAAAGAAAGCACTTAAACTCATTAATTTTAAATGTTTCGATTTGACTGGCTTCGCTATCGCGAATCATCTAACTTCGAGTGACCGATAACAGCGCAATATTTATATCTCCTGCTACCATTGCTAGAACTTTCTCGAAGTAGTCGTTGAATAATAGTAGTACAAACCTTGTCCTTGCTAAGGCACCACAATTGCAGAGACTGTGGAGTGCAGTCTCCTCTTCGTCTACACACACTGTGACAGGACGATCGTGTACATGTTGCTATGAATAGTGGGTTAGAATGAAGATGAACCACTATTCACCACAACACTGTCCAACCTTGATGCTCAGTCGGTTAACTTATTCTCCGGTTTTCCAATGGGAAAACGCGGTAGTAATACTCCTAGATTTATACAGCGCCAGTAAAAGAGTATAGGCGAAAGTGTTTATTATAAATAAAAATCTCAATTGTCAATTAAATGTTTAATAAAAAAAAAAAAAAAAAATTATTCTTTATTAAGTATAAAGAACTGTGCAAAACAAACTTACACAAAGAGGTAAAATAATTTGCTGGTATTGACCGCAAAGCAAATGTCCTCTAATGACTCGCGGACTAAATTATATCTAATAAATTGCAAAGATGCTTTTCACTTTCACCCCTGATAAACAACCTCTAATGTAAACAGACAAATCTGTCAGACCGAACAAATGTCTAACACATGCGCGATACCACATGTAAAAAAAAAACCCTGAAATCCATAACGTTCCAGAATGTAACGTAACCAAAATTTTACTTGAAACGTAAAAACCATCTTTGTCATTTATATATGAACTAATAAAAATATATATATAGAAAATCTGACAATCTAAACAAAACCCTAAATGCATTCAATAAAGAAATAATAAGAATAATAACAGTTATAAATCATATTACCCAGTAGGTCCAACGGCTCCCTCGAACTGCGCTAGTCAAAACATAAATTCATACATAATACAATATACAAAAAGTTTAACAATTTTTTAAAATGTAAAAAATCTAAAGTTTCCTACAAATTAATAGTTGAATCAAAAGTTCATAAATTTTTGAAAATAATCATGGGGAAAAGTTTATAGCAATGTGTTCGTCAGCCTGCAATGACTGGTCAGCGGTCCTATTGTCATCTTCATATTTGTCCTTTCTCTCTAAAAACTTGCAACTTCATGTGTGCACTGTATGTTTGTCTTTGTATAGTGTTGAATTTGTTCTGGCAAAAAGCATCCAAAGTAAAAGCTCTTTAATTTGGGCAGCATTTTTTCCTTCCATAACTGCTCATTACGATATATCTTTTGGATAAAAATGGGAAAATCATCATCTATGTAAACGACAAAATAACAAAAGTTTCGTCTAGTTATATTGAGCTGCCCTTGTATCTAAAAAATAGTGAAAGTATTATAGGCATAGTAATATAATAATAAACGACTTTATAACTGATAATGCTATAGTATGGGAATTTCGGCTACCTGATAAAAGTAATTGTGATTTTCCTTTAGAATTGGTGTCTCATGTGCATTAAATTTCAAATAAAAATTCCTATTTGTTCTTATTGCCTCATCAATTGTCTGCTTTTTAAGATGCAAATTATATGCACACTTTATTTCAATAATAGCATCTTCACCAATCAGCCCTTCAAAACATGATAATTAGAATAATACACAATAATATTTGCAATAGTATTTGTACCATCAGGTGAAGCCGCCAAGTAGCCATGATCAACATCAACAAATAAACCAGCATCATGTACAAGTACTTGCAACAACTCCTCATTGCCAGCAATTGCCATTGCTGTTCTTGCGTAACCTAATTAAACAAAGCACTTGTAAAAATTATTAATTAATGTAAATATAATGCAATCGATGCAGCATGCAACTAAATAAAAAGGAAAAATGCCAGACAAACTTCTTGTAAAGCTTTCTACATATTTTTGAGCTATTTATAAAAGAAAATAGTGGGTAACTATAGCAAGATCAAGCGCATACACAATAACTCCGTATACTTTGTAAGAAGAAGAAGAACATGTGAGCAAGGCATTGGGAAAGTTGAAATATTTCACCGTAACCCCCAACCAAAGACGTAAAAGAATTATAGATTGCAAGACCGTATCTCAGCGGTCGTTATGATTAAATCTGTAGTCTTGACTTACGGTCAATAAAAATAAATAAAAATTTCCCATCATTCCTACGAACTAAATTCTTAGTAAAACTAAGTTTTTGATAGAAATATTCTCTAGATCATGTCATATATCCTATAAATAAAATAAAAGTTTTACAGATGAGCTAAAACTTATAAAAACAAGAAACCTGTAATGTTTTCATTTTCCTTCGGTATTCAGACTTAAATTCCTCTTCACTTAGAAGTGCTTCAGCGGCATTTGGACCATACTCCTCATCCGCACTAAAAAGAAGATGTTTCTTCCTCCCTTGTTTGGGTTTGTTACATCTTCTCTTCTCATGATGTTTCAACCTTTTCAAGAAATAATGACCAGGACTGATACCTACCAGCTCTTGCAGGGCATCAGTTTGCCATTGTGGCCCTAAATAGAAGGAAATGATAACTTGTACTGTGTGGCCAAAAGATATTACCCATATTATATTGTAACGCAGCTAATATACTTCTGTATATGGAGACCATTTGAATTGCAGCAGCCGTTACTGCAATATTATTGGCCATCTTGATGTAATTCAAAAAACGAGGCTTTTGGAATCTGGATTATTATTCTACTTAAATGGTCTGTATAATTAAATTTGTATATAAATTTTTTCTATAGGCCTTCTCCTACCAGGTGCCCTGGAACCTCTAATGACTAAAGCTCATAAACTAATAGCTTATGAAAATAATAATAAGGCCGAATCATTTATGTCATTGCTTGCCAAATATAATTGCGGAAAACGAATTAATTTAATACAAAGAAGATCTTTTGAAATCAGGGTACACTGAATTCTCCATATCCATCTTTAAATCCTCTGGATCATCATTTATTTTAGCAACATACATTACTACTTGCTGGAGTTTTTTAATTTTTCATTTGTCAGTGTCTTTCTCGCTGCCAATGGAACGTTTGTGTTCTTCTTTACATTATATAACGCCTTGCCATAGTTTTTAATTAAATGGTTGATGCATTCAACTTTTTCCACTTCTGCGCCATAACTTACATCACGTTTAACTCTGCTGAACACACTAGAGTCACCATCCGCAATTTGGATCTGGTTTAAAAATTCACAAGAAATATTTAGGACCATACAAAGTGACAAACGTCAAACCAAATGAAAGATATAATGTTTTAGCAGTGGGAATACACGTGGGACCGATCAAAACCACCACATGCGCAGAATACATGAAGGCATGGGTAGAAGGCCTTGATGAATCGGAGTCCGATTCAGAGTCGGATGGCCGAATGTAGGATTTTAGTTGCGCAATACATCGATGCGACTGAGGCTAGTCAGTCATCAGCGATCGTAATAGAAACATCAATAGTAGACATACCCTGCGATATTACTGATACTTATATGATTATAATGAATTAGTTAAATACTTGTTATTGACAAAATAAATAATATAAGAAGTGTTCAGGCCTAATTAATCAACCAACCCTAGACAACGGATTAAACAAACCTACATATATATTCAAATAAAAAAAAAAAAACTCCTTCCTACTACATGGCTGTCATGTGGAAAATGATATAACTGGTGTTCAGAAACATTCGAAGTCAAAGCAGTCCTTTAAAATATGAAGTCATGTCTGAGATAGATTGATTTTGGACAGACAACAGTTGACATTTTATAATTATTACAAATCAGATATAGCCCAGTCAAAATAGCATTTCAGTGAGTCTCTTCTCTTAGAAGAATCTATAGAGATACAGGAAGAAGAAGAAGGAAGCGACGAAGACATTATAATAGAAGTAGCACTTGAAGATTCTCAATAAGATTACAATTTCCATAAATATACAATTATTAATTTCATTATAATCATTCGCAATAGTTCAATTTTTTCAATTCAATGCAATAGTTTGAATTTTCATTTCATATTTGCACTGTCTAATTAAATTTTTTTCAAGATTGACGGTGGAGTATGCCTACTGGGGAAAACAGGTAAAAAAAAAAGCGCTAAGTCCACTACCTCAGAGGTGGTGTGGAAATCTGAAAATATTCGGAATATTATATTTCTTTGTATTATAAACATTTTAAAAACTATACGAAATAATAATAAATATTATATTTTAATGATATAAATACTTTCATATTTTACTAATGCGGAACAGTCGATGAAGCATTACAAGTCGCATAAGAGTAAATATGAGTATTTTCGATGTTTGAAATTGCGATATCTCTGAAATGATGATTCGTAGAAAAAATAACATAGAGAAAATTTTTGTACAGAATTAATTGTACAGTATTAATTTAATACACATTGTGGTAAAAGCAGCAAATTGGAAACTTAAAATCCTAAACAAATGCATGCAATAATTGCAAAACTGTTACATTTATCTTTTTTACTCATTATAAAAAGTGTCTATAACTATGAATCCAATGCAGACGTAGTTAAGTTCTACCAAAAATAATAGAAATATTGCTAATTACAGATGTATGATCTACTGTACTCACTATAGACAGTGTCTATCACCGTGAAATGGGCTTCTTTTGTACCACACAAATCGAACCAAACGTACACGTGTGATAAGTCAAACAACTACACTACAACAAAAAATAAAACCATGTGGATATTGCAATACTCAAATTACTCACCATACAAATATGCAAAATTAAACACTATCACCACAATATCTAAAATAAACAACAAAACACACAAAAATAATAACAAATACAAAATACAAAAAAAATAATATATAAATATACAATAACTATTATACGCAAGAGATTCAGGTAACACCAAAGACACAAGTTACAACACAAAGCACGCAGCTGAAGCAAAGCATTCGTGTTGAAGTATCGTGTAAAAACTACAGTAAACATCGGATCCCGAATAATATATTTAAATTCTACATTTGGTTGATGTTACACAATAGGCAACCCATTCACCAAGTACTTGATTTGGAGCTACCATTTGCCTGATGCTACTTTTCAAACATAGATACCAGCACAATGCAGAGGCATCGTACCTATTTTGTTTGTTGAAAGTCCCCACTATTTTAAGCGCCACCTTAAGATAGATAATAATCAACTGGACGGCTTATTCAAAAAGTCAAACAGTCTGATATCCTTTACGCTTACTGTGGCACATACTTAAGAGAACATACGAAAATCCCTTCATGAATCCATTTTATCGGTCACTCGAAGTTAGATGATTCGCGATAGCGAAGCCAGTCAAATCGAAACATTTAAAATTAAGGAGTTTAAGTGCTTTCTTTTGAATTTTCTTTGTATTTGTATATACTGAAGTCTGTAAATAAATCAAGTTAATTTGTCAATTATGTTGTTTCTGTAAACCTGAACTTTCTTTTTAATCCTCGAAAAACGTTACAATAATATTGCGATAATGGCTTCTGCGATTCAAGTGGCACTTATGTACATGGTACACTAAATTCTCCAATAGCAATCATTAAATCTTCTGGATCTTTGTTTATTTTTGCATATTTTGTAAACTGAGTATTGGAAAAGACGATGTTGTGTGCTCTGTTTTTTAACTGTAAAACAAGTTGAACCAAAAAGGTAAATGAGATAGCAGGACGTGTTTGTACATTTATTAATTTCCTTTTGTGCCATTTTTACTTCCAAAATGTTTATATACATATGCTTCTATTGTTTACTTCTACCTGCATATATTTAATTGGATAGTATACATACATTTGATTCCATTGTAGTCAACATTTTCTTTCTCCTTTTTGTCTACTTCATATTTTATAAGACCGGCTTTGGACATTTTATAAAAGAAAAAGGAATACATTTTTATGTAAAATAAAAGTAAAGTCACAGCATTCTTTGCTTGTATTCTATATTGCACAATGTAGAATTAAAGGATTCGGTCAGCACAAGAACGAGCTAGGTGACAATTCGGCATTAAATAACATAGTTTTTAAAAACACTTGCAGTAGACAACTTACGATACATTACATCAAAGATCATTTTTAAATTTAAGCGTTAAATTTTCCAGCGCCATCTTTTGGGAAGATGCTAAAGGTTACTTGCTCTGCTCTTTCCATATGTTCTTTACAGATTGCTTCTTTATCCCCAAAATCTTATTTCATGGGTTTTGTAAAAATTAAGATTACTTTGGAGTTTCTGAAAACTTTATATTAATAGCCTAGGTCCTACAATTGGCCTAAGACTAATCTTTTTATTTTTTTCAAATTGTGCAAATTGTGGATGAAATTAAAAAAGGTAAAATTGCTTAGGATAATTGTGACAACAGTTGGATTGTTTTCGGTTTTGAAAACATTACTTTTTCTATTTGTATAGGTCAAAACCCATGAATTTGTATTTCGTACCGACTTCGTGCTCTCTACTTTATCATAGCGCCCCCTTAACGTTTATACCATAGATTAACTATATACAAGATGGGCATCTCTTTTTAATCGATCTCTTTTCAAAATCTAGTTGCGACAACAGTCACTGATGGCGTTGAAGTAAAGGCGCCATAATTCAAATTTTACTTTTAACTATTATTTCTAATCTTTCCTATAGACAATGCATAAACGTCGTATCAATGAATTAGTTTGATACGCGCTTAAACATTTGTTCTATTTTATAAATATGGTTGACATTAAAAGATTTTGTTCATGAATTACAGTCATATACTAGATAATTAATAAAATAGTAGTAGATAAATACATACATAAGCTAATATTATTTCAATTAGTGGTCCTGCTGCAAAGGTTTCAATATATATTTCAAATATATTTTAATGCTGGTAATGTAGTATTAAAATTACTTGTTTTGTGTATTTGATCGCGTGTTTGTTCATTACAATCTATGGGTGATTAATGCCTACGTTAAAGTACATTTTTTTTTGGTTTTAAGCGGAAACAGTTTACTCGAAATTTCAAATTTATATTTTTTGTCAATGTAATTACTCTTGTACCAATATTCTTTATTGTGTATATGTATCTTATACAAATTTTGAAAAATTTTATACATTGAGCAGTACTTCTAATTAACGAGGAAGAAAATAAAAAAAAAAGATTTTATGGAGGGAAACTCTGTGTGATCCGTAGAAACATTCTTTCGGAGCACAATGAGTGAAAACCCCTCATTTATTACCATAATGTACACAACCAATATTGTTAAATTTCTTTGCATTTTAAAATTACATACTTATTTTCTACTTATTCTACAAAATATTTTTGAATTAAGTTTTTATGTGTTCTGTATCTTAATAAGTTTCTATAATGCAAAGTTTCATTATCAGCTATAACTATTCTGTCACGTTTCCTGGTCGTAAAACCGGAGTTATAAGATGTCTACAATATATATAACCGTGTTCTCCTAGTAATAATCCTGGCATCACCTACTTACATTCGTATCTTAAAACAGTACGATCAGAAATGGCTGTCATTACTTTTAACCAGGATGTCAAATCACAATATGTAATATTTTTCTATTCGATGACCTGAAATGGCACAAACTTTTTTAGAATATATAAAGGATGTATCCTTTGTATAAAAATACTCTTTATATATAACATTTTACTTACAACTGGATACTCTATATGTTGCAAAATTGTTTTGCGCGAAGGCAACGCAAATACTTTCTTAAGTAATTGGTATCCCTTAGGGCTTTGTTTTAAAAAAGAAAGGGCAAGTATTTTATCATCTGTACTGAATGTGCGACCCTTAGGCCTCTTCTTTTGTAAATTCAATTGGCCCAAAAAAAAATTCATAGCTTGGTTGTTTAATCTAGAACTCATAAATTCTTTCGAGGCAGAATATTTATATGCTTCCTTTAATTTTTCCTTGTTTGATTTATTTTCTCTGTTTAGCTGCCTAGCTGTTTTGAGTAGGCCTTTTGCAACATTTATAAGTTTCTTCTTTTTGGGTGTTAGAAGTGCTTTTCGTAAATTTACTAATTTAGCAAAGTTAACTTTTCTACTGAGACCTAAAATTAATTTTTATCGATATCATTAAATGTTATGTTTTGCTATGCTATTTTCCTTTTTTTGTACCTGCTCGAGAAGATAACTCTCTCTTCTTTTTCTTCGACTCTCTTTCAATTTCCTTGTATTGGTCTGAAAGAAGGTATAATATTAACATGGTATCCACTATGATGTGCAGGCACAAAAAGCCAATTGAAAAATTCATGAAATATCAATAAGACACTTTAAAATTTTGTATAACTACCCCTTTCTATATTGAAACTACTAGTTGAAGGAACTGCAGTGGCTTCGGTTGTAGAAGCATCAATGTTACCCAGCCCCTGTACATCTTCTTCAACATCTAAAGATATTTGTATATGGTAAATTTGAGAACAATGTTGAAATAGGTCATATTCTTACGAAATATTATATGTAAGTCTGGAATAGCATTTGCTTTCAAGTTTGTTCGGTTACTGTAAGCTATGGATTTCATCTTATTACTAAAGTGGTGTTCGCAGACTCTATGGTTTTCTTTTTTCTTGTGCTCTATGTCCATTCTATTAATAGCTTTTAACCATTTAATAAATCTCTGTAAAAAGGCATTTGGTACACACATTATAAGATAATTCTATTTCACCCTACCTCCTGTTCTTTAGGAAATCTGTGCATAGTTGCATTACTACTATTATTAACACAGTTTGGAACACAACAATAAAAACCCATTTCAGAAAATGTATACCTAATTACAGAAAAAATATAATAAATGCAACACTTAATTAATAAGAGAATTAACACTGAAAACAAAAAAAAACAAAAACTGTAAGCAATAAACAAACGTATTTAACGGAATATGTAAATATACAATATATATAATCGAATTATAAAATAAATAAATAAATGCAATACCTAAGTAAACTCTGGAATATATCAAAATTAAATATTCATAATTTTAGCAAAAAACACGTGTGTAAACCAAAACGTCTTAAACAGAAAATAAAGCAAAAAGTAAGGTTACATATGTTACAAACAACACAAAAAATTAACGTTCATTTTCTGCGGGGAAGCCGGGGAAGGTTAAAGAATTGCAGACAGCGCCAATTGTTAATGTTGTCAGAACTAAAAATTTGAACCGGGAATTTTATATTTAGATAAAACCCCGTCGTTTATACTGTGGTAATAGTTCACAGTGTCACCAATAGATGCCGGTCAAACGAAGATAAAATACAGTGACTTTATCTATTAAATAAATACATACAACAAGTTATTGTAGATAAAATGAAAGTCATACACTCATTCTAAGAAAGGAGCAGATGACGCTGCAATCTGAGTGCAATTTACGCAGGATAAATTTTGTAATAAAACATGTGCATGCCGTTATATATTGAGGTTATATACCTACATATCTTATCGAAGATTATTTTTTACGCTTATTTATTAACACATTTATTATTAAGAAAGCTTAGATATTCTTTAATAATTTTATTCAAGCTAGAAACGGCAAATATATACCAATACAAGGTATTAGACATATGTCTATATAGACCTATATATAAAATATTTCAGTCAATATCTTATTTGTTTGAAGGTGTTGCATCTACAACAAAATTGTGTAAATACAATGGCAATGTGAAGAATGCGTTAAAATTACCTCAAAAGAAATAGCTACTTATTCTTTGATTAGTTTGATTTTACTACCCAACAAAATTATTGTAAAAATCCATGATAACCTCTATTTTTTGCGATAAGCATCTTAATTTTCTTTATTTATGTTATAGAGTAATTCATGCTTTGTTCTTAATAACCATTATAGAAAATGTGTTGGTAGTCAGGTGATAATTGTGCACGCAGATGTAAAACTAATAAATTTAAAGGATTAATACTGACAGTGATATATATTATAATTATCATATTCATGTATCTCTTAAGATTAGTGCTTGCTTAACAAATATAGCATTTTACAAAACAGGTATTTTAATAATACATATAAAGAGAGCGATAAGGAAATTTATTTCACATTTTTTATTAAAAAATTTTTTTAAAAGAAAGACAAGTTCTCACTTAAATTGTCACAACTAAGAATCATTAAAGAAGTTAATTTGAAAGACGCTTCTCTGATTTTAAGCAACTGACGGATATTGTAACTTTCATGGCTTATCCATTTTCTGGTGAAGATGTTGAAAAAATTGCTACTGAAATATCAAACACTTTCAATATGGAGATCTCTTCAGTACAAAATGGGGTATTGCAAATAATTTCAGATATACATCTCGAAAGTCAGAGCAACTGATGCCAAATTTTGGTTTAAATTTGTTTGGTTCTGGACCCTTACGACTTTTGAGCCTTCCCCGCACCGTGGGGCTTGAGGGGTATAGTTACACTATATCTATTGAGACTATCTTAGGGTAACTCTGGACAAATATTAGATGCTTGTAACGGATTTTTCCTATTATAAACTCGTTAGTCTTTTACGCCTACCACTAATTATTAACGTCTAGAATAAGTGTTTATCATAAGTAAAAACACAAGAGCTTTTTTTTTATCGGATAAATTTCTCTTTGTAACGAAATTATTTTGCCAATCAGTAATTTGACGAGAAAAACTTACATGAAAAAATCGCGAGACGATAGTCGAGCGATTTTTTCTAATGTAAGTTTTTCGAGCGAAATTACTGATTGGAAAAATATTGAGTTAAAAAGAAATTTATCCGATTGAAAGAAAAGCTCGAGTGTTTTTTGGCAAGATAAATTAACGACATGAATAAAACTTTTTAAATTGTCTCCATATTGACGATTTTGTATTTCTTGTGTTTTGCAGTATTGATCTTTTGATATTTGTTGAAATTTCCCCAAACCGACTCGTATTTTACGTTCAACGATACTTAATAGTTATTACCTGTCAGCTGCCAAAATAAATTAAGTGAAGCAGGGCTACTAGATATGTAACAGGAAGAAGCATTTTTATCGGAGGAAGAAGCATTTTTATCGGTGATAAAAAGCTATGTAGGTTTTTATCGCTGTCAAAGTGACAAAAATGTCACCCGCATATGGACATTTTTATATAGGAGTTAATTTATCAAAATAAAATTTTATGATAGGCGTAAAAAAAGACTGGAAGTTTTAAATACTTTACGAGAACTAAAGATAATAAAGCAATAAAAACGCTGGAAATTTTAAATAATTAATTATGTTCTGGTGTTCGTTTTATGAGTAGTTTTATTACAAATAATCTATTTTGGGCACTGCTTCTGAAACCATTACTGCCATTACTTTCGGAAGAAGTGTTGAACAAAGACTTTAATTCAGATTACGTTAATTTAAACTTAAAGTGACGTAACGATGATTTCATCACCAATAGGTATAAACAAATTAACGACGATGACTACACAAAACATTTTTATTTTAATTTCTTATTTTTATTATTACTTTATTTTATATTCATAATAAAAATTTTAATCTCAAAATATTGCAAAATTTCTAACATTATCAGGCATGCTTTGATGATTCTAATATAATAATTTATACGAGGTGTAGCAATTTAATTCTCGGATTGGTACAAAATACAAAAACACAATTGAAGTAAAACAAAACCTGTTTGATATTTACTCAATATAATTTCCATTCACATTAATAGGTACATTTATTGCAACGTTCTAAAAGTTTTTGGAAACAGTCGACGAATGCATCCGAAGAAATGGTGTTCAATTTGGCGGTTACATTTTACAGAATATCTTCTACGTCTTGAAATCGTTTTCCTTTGAGGACAGTTTTCTCTGTAGGAAAGAGGAAAAAATCAGCCAGTTCCAAATCCGGTGAATAGGGTGGATGATTAATCTCAACAACTTCTTTGTTTTTGCTCATCTGTAAGATTGTATGGTACGAACTTTGCACAAACTTCTCTCTTTCCCAAATCGTCATGCACTATTTTCAGAATTGTCTCCTTATTCATGTTTAACTCTTCTGCTATTACTTGAAGGATGTCAACGTCATAAATTTTCATTAGTCAATGCTTTCATTTAGAATTTAGATGTTGATGCACATGGCATTCAATGGCACTGCATATCATCCACTAACTTATCGAAGGACGGTTCGTAGTTACTGAGTGCCAACAGCTGTTATGCTGTGAGATGTTCGTCAGTTAGTCGATTGTGATATTTCGTTTTAAAAATGTTCATTTATGAAAATGCAGACTCGCACAAGTAACTTGATCCGAAGAATCCTGTTAACTGAAGAGCTATTTGTTTCAAACACGGATATTTGTTTTGGGATATGAAAGAGTCACTGTACTGCAGAATCTTTGGATTATTTAAGAGAATTTTTTGATGAGTGTATAATTAGTCGAAATACTGAAATTGCCTGGCCTACACGTTCATGCGATTTAACACCTTGCGACTTCTTTTTGTGGCCTTATCTAAAAAATAACATATTTCGAACACCTATATTGAATTTGAATGATACGCTACAGAGAATCGAACAGAAATGCATGGAAATTAATAACAATCCAGTAATGTTGCAGAATATCATCAGAAATTTTGAACGGAGGATTTTAAAGTGCATTGATCTTGAAGGATTTCAACATTTCGTTTTCAACATTTGTTATAGTTTTCAATAAATACCTATTATTTGTTATTTATTTGTATGTATGAAACTGTCAAAATATACGACTTCGTAGGTTAAGTAGTTACGTAGTTACGACATACTTCAAAATGTTCTCAGTAAATCATATGCTACTAGATTGACTTTTCAAATGAACACTTGTTATAAGTGACTGAATTCTATATTTGCAGGCTATTAAATCAATTAACGGAATCAATGTAGCAAATTCAGAAGTATCTATAATTTCGAACGAAATTGTATTAACCAGGGCAATAAGCACACCGCCACCAGTAGACCTTCCCACAGTAGCAAACTTACGATCACATCTAATTACATTATAATGAGTTTGGAAGAACTCTGAGTTTTCAAAGGGATCATTTAACCAAGTTTCAGTTATAAGGAGAATGTCGAATGACAAATCACAACAGTTAGAAAAAAATAAATGCGATTTTGAACGTAGACCTCGAGTATTTTAATAGTATAATTTAAGAGAGTACGAATTACTGTCGGGCGAAGCTAGTTTTCCAAAGCTATAATTATGGGAATGCCATTTCTATATTTGATTTTCAGGTTTCGCTCTCCAGTCCCTTTTTGTGAAAGCATTTTGACAATTAAATACTGCATGATAGTAATTCAACTAGATATTAGCACAACTAAGGACTTAGAAAAATGTTACTCAAAAATTTGTATAAAACTATTTCAGGCATTACTTTGAAATTTATTTTAAAAGTCTAGTGTTATTTGTGTATCTTCAATCAAGAAAAAACTTTAATAAAGAATGTTTTTTCATAAATCTACAATAAAAATGTTTTTCCTATTGGGACACCTATCCGGCAACATATATCAACATAATAAAATAAAATAAAACAATAACATTGTTTTACCACTTTATTCGCATATAATCGTGACCGCGGTTTCGACATACAATGTCATTATCAAACTGCAAAAGTTACAGGCCTACATAGAACTTATAAATGACACAAAAATATATGGGGGTGGTTTATGATGTTATTTAAAATTACTACTATATACTTAACTATTATATACAACATTGGAAAAGAGGGGTATATATAAGATCCAACTGGTCGTTTAAAACGATATCTATTGTGTTCTTCCGGCTTTTAAAAATCTCTAGTGCCTCTAAAAGATTTAATTTACGACCTTTCTCGGCCAAATGCAATATTTTACGGTGACCAAATGTATGCCTTTCTGTAATAAGATGGTTTGCGAATGTTGAATCTGTCTTCTTTAGTTTATATGATCTCCTGTGTTCTTTTTCCCGTGTAATAAAACTTCGACCAGTCTGACCTATATATACACTTTTGCAATCATTACAATATAATTTATACACTCCTGATTTGTTATTGATATCTGTTTTAGGTTTTGCGCTAAAAATGAAATTACTTGTTTTTACATATGGTTTGTAAGCTATACTAACATTACTATTATTTTTTGAAATTATATTTCCAATTTGCTCGCTTATTTTACCGAAGTAAGTTAACGAGACAAATTGTTTCAAATTAGCACTATCTTTAGGATATACTAAACTAAGGGCCACTTGTAACTGTTTTTTTCTTTTGTATACTGTCAATTACGCTACTTTTATAACTATTGTTTACCGCTATTTGTTTTATAGTATTGATTTCACGAACAAAAGATATTAGACAAAGGAATATTTAATGCTCTATGTATCATAGAATTAAAAAATGAATGTTTGTGTGTCTTAGGTTATAGTGAATCTTTGGGAATAATGCAATCAGTGAAAGTAGGTTTACGATATATATCAAATTTTAAGCTCTGATCTAATTTGTTTAATTTTAAATCCAGGAAGTTAATACTGTTATTCTCTTCTATTTCTACTGTAAAATTGATATTAGAATGGATTGAATTTATGTAGTTCAGAAATGTTTGTAGTTGTCTATCAGTATCCTTAAAGCAAGCTAGGATGTCGTCTACATACCGATACCAAAATTTAATATGTTTTTACCTAGTTGTGATGAAAGAATTTTTTCTGTAATATGCTTCATGAAAATTTCAACTAATAGAGGACTTAGAGGTGAGCCCATTGCCAGACCTTCTGTTTGTTTGTAGAATTTGTTAAATGTAAAGTAACTTTGGTTGGTGACTAACTCCGCTAGAGATATGATTTCGTGTATGACAACCGGGTTTGCATTTTTCCTCTATTAGCTGAAATTTTCATTTCAAGCATATTACAGAAAAAAATTCTTTCATCACAACTAGGTAAAAAACATATTAAATTTTGGTATCGGTATGTAGACGACATCCTAGCTTGCTTTAAGGGTACTCATAGACAACTACAAACATTTCTGAACTACATAAATTCAATCCATAATATCAATTTTACAGTAGAAATAGAAGAGAATAACAGTATTAACTTCCTGGATTTAAAATTAAACAAATTAGATCAGAGCTTAAAATTTGATATATATCGTAAACCTACTTTCACTGATTGCATTACTCCCAAAGATTCACTACACCCTATGACACACAAACATTCATTTTTAATTCTATGATACATAGAGCATTAAATATTCCTTTGTCTAATGAATCTTTTGTTCGTGAAATCAATACTATAAAACAAATAGCGGTAAACAATAGTTATAAAAGTAGCGTAATTGACAGTATACTAAAGAAAAAACAGTTACAAGTGGCCCTTAGTTTAGTATATCCTAAAGATAGTGCTAATTTGAAACAATTTACTTCGGTAAAATAAGCGAGCAAATTGGAAATATAATTTCAAAAAATAATAGTAATGTTAGTATAGCTTACAAACCATATGTAAAAACAAGTAACTTCATTTTTAACGCAAAACCTAAAACAGATATCAATAACAAATCAGGAGTGTATAAATTATATTGTAATGATTGTAAAAGTGTATATATAGGTCAGACTGGTCGAAGTTTTATTATACGGGAAAAAGAACACAGGAGGTCATATAAACTAAAGAAGACAGATTCAACATTCGCAAACCATCTTATTACAGAAAGGCATACATTTGGTCACCGTAAAATATTGCATTTGGCCGAGAAAGGTCGTAAATTAAATCTTTTAGAGGCCCTAGAGATTTTTAAAAGCCGGAAGAACACAATAGATATCGTTTTAAACGACCAGTTGGATCTTATATATACACCTCTTTTCCAATGTTGTATATAATAGTTAAGTATATAGTAGTAATTTTAAATAACATCATAAACCACCCCTATATATTTTTGTGTCATTTATATTGTGATGACTCATCCTACAACGCGCGTCATATTAGTCTCGTTTTATCTCGAGCGTTCCACATACGCCGAGAACGCGAAGCGCGTGACACTGACCCGGGATTTTCTACAGTATTCTCCATGCAGCGGGAACATATGAACGACGATATATAAGCCGCGTCGAAGAAGGGATGGACATTCATTGAATCCTACAGTCTCGCGAAGTACACATAAATATAGTTACATAAATATAGAATACATAAATGTACTTATTGTTGTTAATAGTTAGTTTTATTGCTATACGTTTTAAACATTAATATAGTGTGTGTGTCTAAAGTTATTGTTAGTTTTATTTAAGAATTCGAAAAGACAAACTTTACAGTGGTATTCAGGTGTGGACTAATTAATAAATAATAAACTAAGTAGACAATTAAGTGTTAATTAAGTATTCGTTTAAATAAATATACAGTGCGGTAAGACGTTATTTTAAATATCGTGATGGCCAACAGAATGAAACTGACCGAATTAAAAGTGTCCGAGTTAAAACGAGAATTAGAAGAGAGGGATGAGGATACAACTGGCAAAAAGTCAATCCTCCAGCAACGGCTTCGCAATGTGTTGATCCAAGAAGGCGAGGATCCAGAGGATTATGTCTTTCAAGTTCCAGGCGGAGATGCTGACGTGAATTCGCTGTTGACGAAAATGGAACAACGATTACTAGAAAATGCGCAAATTCAAATGCAACAAATGGAGCAGAAGAACCTGGAAACTTCTGGAAACTTAGCGAAAACTCTAGAACAAATGGAACAGAAGAATCTGGAAACTTCTGGAAACTTAGCGAAAACTCTAGAACAAATGGAACAAAGAAACCTAGAAACCGCTAAAATCCTCGAGAAAAATCTGGAAAAGAAATTACTAGAAAATTCTAGAAACTTCGAAAAAGTTCTAGAACAGCGACTAGCGGAAAAATCAGAAGCGTTAAAAGAAGAGGTTTTCACAGCTGTAGAAGAGAAAATTGGAGAACATTCTAGACTTTTAGAGGCAATAATGATTGAGATGAAATTACCCGCTGCCATGAGTCATTCTGATCCCAGGCAGGTCAACGAAGAAGTCATACCGCGGCCCATCGAAATAAAAGAAGAACTTGTGGCTATTTCAAGGACCAGAATCAAGCCACCAACCTTTGATGGAAAGACGTCATGGGCAACTTACCTGACGCAATTCGAAGCGGCCGCAGAAGCAAACGCATGGTCTTCTGCCGAGAAGGCGACTGCTTTAGTCATAGCATTGAGGGGTGATGCTAGTGATATTTTGCAGACATTGCCTCCTGAGGAACGTAAAGATTATTCTCAACTCATTAAACGCTTGGAGATGAGATATGGCCATGCGCATTTGGAGCAAGTATACCATACCCAACTGAAGAATCGATCACAGAAGAAAGGCGAGAATCTTCAGGAATTTGAGGCAGATATTGCTCGTCTAGTTCGACTTGCATATCCGATGGCACCAGATAATTTCATGGAACACCTAGCGGTCCAGACATTCATAGATGGTCTCCGGGATATTGATACGCAGCAAGCATTAAGGTTGGCAAGACCGAAAACCTTGATCGATGCTTTGGCACACGCGCTTGAGTTTGAGACTGCAAAGCAAGCCTCTCGGAACCATGCTCGTGTCTGCACTGTTGACAAGCAGGAAAATGAGGAGTTCATGGAGCAGGTGGTTAGTAGAGTTCTAAACCAGATCAAATCAAATAAAAGAGTACTGCGATGCTGGAATTGTGGAGAGATTGGTCACGTTCGGAGTAAATGTGGTAAGGTGACCAAGAAAGCATCGTCTGAGCAGCAGGAAAACTAAAGCGGGTCGATGAGCGAGGGCAATCATCGATCCAGCATCAGGAAGCCCCAAAGACGCCTGGCCAAGTCGCATCCCTGCAACATCAAACCAACGGCCTGTATGTGGACGCTGTTATGGAAAGAAAGACCTATGCTTGCTTGCTAGATACTGGATCGACGAAAACCATCGTGCGACCCGATTTAATTCCCAGAAATAAAAAGTTATTTTCTAGCAAATGGAGACTTAGGACAGCAACAGGAGGAGCGGCTTCTGTGGCAGGTGAAGTAGATGTCAACTTTATCATAGGACCAACATCAGTCCGACATCGTGTTCTCGTAGCCGACATAGAAGAACAAATAATCTTGGGATTAGACATCATGAACACCTACGGCTTCCAGTTGAACATGAAAGAAGGCACTTTAAAAATAAATAATGAGGAATTGTTTCTTCATGGGAAGAACCAATATTGTAATGCACAAAATAAATACCAGCGATGCAAGTCCAATTCGACAAGGACCAAGAAGGTTACCTCTGGCAAAACATGAGGAAGCCAAGCAAATTATACAAGATATGGAAGGCCAAGGAGTAATTGAACCATCGAATAGTCCATGGGCTTCACCAGTGGTCCTTGTCAGGAAGAAGGATGGATCTACCAGATTCTGTGTGGACTATCGTCGTTTAAATAGTGTGACCAAAAAGGACAGCTATCCTCTCCCAAGAATAGACGATACGCTAGACACCTTGGCAGGAGCAAAATGGTTCTCCACTCTCGACTTAAAGAGCGGTTATTGGCAAGTGGGAATGGATCCCAATGACAAAGAGAAGACTGCCTTCAGTTTAGGTACAGGACTCTGGCAATTTACAGTCATGCCATTTGGACTGTGTAACGCCCCAGCTACTTTTGAGCGACTCATGGACACTGTACTGAGGGGACTGTCTTGGAATACCTGCCTGGTATATCTCGATGATGTGATTGTGGTAGGGAAGACCTTTGAAGATCACATGAAAAATTTGGAAGTAGTCTTCCAGAGGTTGCGAGATGCCAACCTGAGATTAAGTCCAAAGAAGTGTCACCTTTTCCGCAAGGAGGTAAATTACCTTGGACATGTGGTTTCCGCAAAAGGAATTGCTGTGGATCCAGAAAAAGTAAAAGCTGTGGAAAAATGGCCGGTACCCAAAGACAAACATCAGCTAAGAAGCTTTTTGGGATTATGCACATATTATCGACGCTACGTTCCTGGATTCCCCAACATTGCAAAACCACTTACTCGCCTAACAGAAAATCGAGCATTCATTTGGAACAACGAATGCCAAGCGGCCTTTGAGTTGTTAAAAGGTACGTTGATCAGTGCACCTGTTTTAAACTATCCACTGCCATCTGGGAGGTTTGTTTTGGATACGGATGCCAGTAACGTCGGGATTGGTGGCGTGCTCTCTCAAATCCAAGATGGACAAGAAAGGGTCATTGGATACTTCAGCAAGACCCTGTCCAAACCGGAGAGGAACTACTGCGTAACCAGGAGAGAACTATTGGCAGTAGTTAAGACCATTGAGCACTTTTACAAGTACCTGTATGGGCAGAAGTTCCTGATCCGCACTGATCATGCCGCCTTAAAGTGGCTCTTGCAATTTAAGAATCCAGAGGGTCAAGTAGCTAGATGGATTGAGAGGCTACAGGAGTATGACTTTGTCATTGAACACAGAGCAGGCCTCAAACATCAAAATGCAGATGCCCTTTCCAGAAGGCCCTGTCCAGAAGACTGTCGATATTGCAACAGAATCGAAGACAAATCGGCCAACGCTCTTCGAACCACCGTTGTTGATGACCAATGGCAACCTGACAATTTGCGCGCAGATCAAGAAGCTGATCCGGATCTTGCAGTCCTCAGGGCTTGGAAAAGAAATGGGCAAAGACCGACCTGGCAAGAAATTGCTCCCCATTCACGAGAATTGAAGTCATACTGGGCACAATGGGATTCCATAACCATGGATGACGATCTCCTGAGACGTGAGGTCGAAAATCACGATGGAAGTGAGCGCAAGATGCAAATGGTGGTTCCCAAGAAAAGAATACCAGAGGTATTGCGAGAACTCCATAATGGTGCTTCTGGGGGACATTTTGGGGTCCATAAAACACTGGAGAAGGTGCGCCAGAGATTTTACTGGGTGAATTGTTCACGAGATGTGAAAGAATGGTGCCGAAAGTGTGCAAATTGCGCCGGAAGCAATGGTCCCCAGAGGCGTCGACGTGCACCCATGCGCCAATACAATGTAGGAAGCCCATTTGAAAGGATCGCCATAGATGCCGCCGGCCCTTTTCCAGAAAGCGACAAAGGAAATAAATACATAATAGTGGTCATGGATTACTTTACCAAATGGGTTGAAGCATATGCTCTACCAAATCAAGAAGCTGGAACTGTAGCAGACGTGATTGTGAAGGAGTTCGTCAGCCGTTTTGGTGTACCCTTGGAACTTCATTCCGATCAAGGGCGGAATTTTGAGTCCAGTCTATTCGAAAAGATGTGTGGACTTTTGGGCATACGGAAGACGAGAACAACTCCCTTGCATCCACAATCAGATGGGATGGTAGAGCGAATGAACAAGACCATGATCAGACACTTATCCAAAGTGGTCTCCGAACACCAGAGAGATTGGGACGAACATTTACCATTATTTCTAATGGCGTATCGGGCCTCCGTTCAAGAGACAACAGGCCAATCACCAGCCAACGTGCTATTCGGGAGGGAACTCCGATTGCCCTGTGATTTAAAGTTTGGGAGCAAGCCTGGTGATGATCTTGCCGGAGAAGATTATGTCAGCACGCTCAGACGACGACTGGATAATATCCATGAACAAGTCAGACATAATATCCAAGATGCTAGTGACAGAATGAAAGAGAGCTATGACATCAACGCCGAGAAGAGTGGTTACCATGAAGGCGATCGGGTTTGGTTGTACAATCCACAACGCCGACGGGGCCTATCTCCAAAACTTCAAAAGAATTGGGAGGGGCCATACGAGGTGTTGAAGCGGATCAACGATGTAATATACCGCATCAGGCGAACACCTCACACTAAGCCAAGAGTCGTACATTTTAATCGATTAGCCCCATACTCTGGAGACAATGATGACGAAACCGCTGACTTGCGCCGATTGGATAGCCAATACCATGAACTAACCTTCGAAGACTTTATGCAAGAATATTCTGGTTCGAGAAAAGCTCGATTTGGGGTAACCATCGAGAAACAGCAGGATTTGTTCACGGTGCCGCCAGACTACGCGCTTGCTCATTGCGTAGCCCGAGATCTACGAATGGCCAAAGGAATTGCCTGGGAATTTAAAGAGAGATTTGGCAGAATCGAAAAGCTAAGGCAGCAGGGACCAGCAATTGGGAAGAGTCTCCAAATAATAAATGAAGGACAGCTCATATTTTATTTGGTCACGAAAGAACTGTCGAGCCTAAAGCCAACCTATCGAGCCTTATGGGAGGCCCTGACCCACTTACGCGAACAAATGTTACAGCAAGACATTCTGAAATTAGCAGTTCCAAAATTGGGTTGTGGATTGGACCGCCTGGACTGGAGAATTGTAAGGAGCATGTTGGAAGTAATCTTCCGACATACTGGTATGGAAATTCTGGTATGCAGTTACCGGCTTGAATATTCCTGTCCATCCAGGCAAGATAAGACCGTGGACTGTTATTTCGATATGACGTCACAATGTAACAAAGGCCCTACCTGTCGATTTCGCCATGGGTTGAGGAACCAAAACTTGACATGTTTCGGGACGAAACTTCATTCTTAAGAAGGGGGCAATGTGATGACTCATCCTACAACGCGCGTCATATTAGTCTCGTTTTATCTCGAGCGTTCCACATACGCCGAGAACGCGAAGCGCGTGACACTGACCCGGGATTTTCTACAGTATTCTCCATGCAGCGGGAACATATGAACGACGATATATAAGCCGCGTCGAAGAAGGGATGGACATTCATTGAATCCTACAGTCTCGCGAAGTACACATAAATATAGTTACATAAATATAGAATACATAAATGTACTTATTGTTGTTAATAGTTAGTTTTATTGTTATACGTTTTAAACATTAATATAGTGTGTGTGTCTAAAGTTATTGTTAGTTTTATTTAAGAATTCGAAAAGACAAACTTTACAATATGTTCTATGTAGGCCTGTAACTTTTGCAGTTTGATAATGACATTGTATGTCGAAACCGCGGTCACGATTATATGTGAATAAAGTGGTAAAACAAAGTTATTGTTTTATTTTATTTTATTATTTTCAAAATGAATTACCACAAAGTTACGGCTTCCAGTATTAATTTTCTTATATCAACATATTTGAAGCATATAACGCTTAAATGACGTAAAAATAGGTATTCAAACAATATATTTTAATTTTATATTGAACAGTTCAAGTAACAAGTATATATATTTATAACGATCAATATTCCAAATTAAACGGATAATATTTATGATCCTTAAACATTTCCAAGCCACAAATTCTCATATTTTGACTGAAGGAATCCAGATATTCAATTTCTTCTTTATCCAATTTAAAATCAAATACGTCTATATTTTCTATTATTCTTGATTTTGTTACAGATTTTGGAATGACAGCTATGCCCAATGAAATCTGAAATTATATATTGTTAAAACATGATATACAAAAAGATAAAGTAATTAATCCTTACCAAATAATTCAAAACAACTTGTGCAGGAGTTTTACCATGTTTGCTTGCAATCTCTATAACTTTGGGATCTTGCACTGTCGGTTGAGGAAATCCCTTTGCTTCCTCACCACTACGCAAAGGGCAGTATCCAGTTACAACAATATCACGCTCCTTGCAAAATTGTATTAATTTCTTCTGATTCAAGGTTGGATTTACTTCAACTTGATTCACAACTGGTCTGATTTTGCAATTTCTCAATAAGCGATCGATTTGTTCGCTATTAAAGTTTGAAATGCCAATGCTCTTTGCGTATCCTTGATTTACGCAATCTTCCATACCCTCCCACGTTTCAAGATAATCAATATCTGAGAAAGCAGCATCTCCATCTGAAATAGGCCACGAAGAACTTTCTTCCTAAAAATCAAAATCTGCAAATCAAAATATGAATTTAAAACATGTATCCTACCTTAAAAGCAAATGGCCAATGTACTAAATATAAATCAATATATTCCAATTTTAGGTTTGCTAATGTATCTTTGAGCATTGGCACAACCTTTTCTTTTTTATGAAAATTATTCCATAGCTGAAAAAAAAATTCATAACAAAATAATCAGAAAAAATTGTTTAAAAATGTTACCTTGCTAGTAATAAACAAATCTTCTCTCTTAACTTTTCCATTTGAAACTGCTTCCTTTATTGCTAATCCAATTTCTGCTTCATTGCCATAAAACCAGGCACAATCAAAATGACGATAACCAGCATCAATAGCATTGATAACAGCTTGTTGAACTCTTCCTTCAAGAGACTGTAACAAATTTTAAAACATATTTGCACGTTAAACGAGACATTAAAGAAATTATACCTTGTACGTCCCTAGTCCCACAATTGGAATTGCACGTCCATTTTTCAATTTTAATAATTTGCTAGTCATTGTAAACCGTCCGGTATTCTGACTTAAAATAATGTTTTATCTAATCTCTGAGTGTATATATATACGATTAATGGACCAAACATGTAATTAGAATATATATAATACTTGATAATTTTATATTTTTGCTGGAGATAAACTACGCAAAAAAAAAAATCGGTTACTGGATAGTTTTCGCTACATTTAATGATTTAAAAATATTTATGTATAAAATTTGCCAGAAATCTTTTGAAACATAATTCAAATATTTTTTACTGCACAAATATTGTATTTGAATTTAAAATCTTCGTTTTAACTTTTCGGAATTTAATAATTTAAATTCAGAGCTTTTCAGTCTCAATCTATTCATATAACAATAATAATATTTAAATTGTTCAAAAGAAAATCCAAAACGGACAATAAAACATTATAGTAATACATGAAAAGGCATATACAGGCTGATTCATTTTCGGCCCTCACCATGGGGATCTCGCTTATTATTGGAGATAGAGTATAGGTTTAAATTTGGCAAAGTTGTTAAATTTTGTGTTTGTTATAAATCCGTAAAGAAAATAGATCTGTGACAAATGACCTTCGTTATTTAAAAAAAAAACGCGAAAACCCCATTTTCTTCTTTTACTTGTAGCACCGACATTTGGCCTTGTAGAGAAAAAATAAAATCACATCCTTGTGGCCATTTCTAAACCTCTATCCAGTGGTGTACTCTAAATTTTTATACGACGTTTCGTTTCTTTCTGTCCATCATCAACTATCTAATTTCTTATAGGCGCCATATTGGATTTAGACATCTTCTGAAGGAGTTTTTTTTTCTGATTTCAACCATGTACCACATGCTGACTAAAGTTTTTGACATTAGGTTTTATTTGAAATAATAAATTATAAGATTAAATAAGGTAGCCATGGAATTTCAATCTGTCAAACATTTCATTTATTGTTCATTAATAATACAAAAATGTCATACACTAACGAAGAGAAACGAAATATGATAAGTATTTTTTATTCTTCGAACCGAAATTCAACAGTAGCGAGTACAAGATATCTACAATTATATCCAGAACGACAACAGCCTCATCGTACCATTTTTCTAGATCTCGACAGAAATTTGGTCGAGAATGGATTTTTATAGATACATAAATAATAATCCATAAATTTCTACACGCGAAGTAGCGTCAGAATTAAATTTGTGCCAGTCCAGAGTTTGGAGAACTTTACATAAAAGTAGGTTTACTTTAAACCATACAGGATCCATGTTAGTCACTCTTTACTGCCTGGAGATAATTTGAGAAGGCTAGAATATTGTAATTGGTTAATGGGAAGGATAGAAAATGACGAAAATTTTTTAAACAAAATCATCTGGTCAGGTGAAACAAAATTTACAAATTCTGGAATGTTCAACAGAAATACGGAGCACTATTGGGCAGTACAATATCCCCGACAAAACAGGGCTAGAAGACCACAACATCGTTTTGGAATAAACGTTTGGATGGGTATTTTGGCAAATCGTCTCTTAGGACCAGTGTTATGACAATTATGTATTTTAAATTTAAATATTTTACCGCGCTAGAGTAGGGGTAGAAAATGTATATAGTTCCTTTTTGACTAGAAGTAAGGGTGAGTTGGGTGTAAGACGGCACCAAGCATGTAACGCCAAATGTATATTAATGTATATATATATCAAAATTTACTCTTGAGTTAAGTAAAAAGTTAAAAGGTTACAAAGTGTGTTTGATTGAAATGAAACAAGAACCAGCATTCATTAAACGCCAAGACAACAACCAGTTATATGTATGAACTACATTTAAATGGAGAAAGATATTTAAACAATTTACGTACATACGTATCTGACTATCTTGACGACAATATCCCATTAAATCAATTTACAATATTTATGGTGGCAACAAGATGGCGCACCAGCACACAATGCAGCTGTTGTTAGAAATTTCTTAAATCAAGAGTTTGCAAACCGTTGGATTGGAAATAGGGGAGTTGTTGAATGGCCTGCGAGATCACCTGATTTAAGTCCGCTAGATTTTTTTTATGGGGATATGTTCAAAATAATATTTATAAAGTAGACTTTTCTATGTATTTTTATCAATGTTTTTGTTATCTTGTACTCGCTACTGTTGAATTTCGTTTCGAAGAATAAAAAATACTTATCATATCTCGTTTCTCTTCGTTAGTGTATGACATTTTTGTATTATTAATGAACAATAAATGAAATGTTTGACAGATTGAAATTCCAAAGGCTACCTTATTTAATCTTATAATTTATTATTTCAAATAAAGCCTAATGTCATAAACTTTAGTCAGCATGTGGTACATGGTTGAAATCAGAAAAAAAAACTCTTTCTGAAGATGTCTAAATCCAATATGGCGCCTATAAGAAATTAGATAGTTGATGATGGACAGAAAGAAACGAAACGTCGTATAAAAATTTAGAGTACACCACTGGATAGAGGTTTAGAAATGGCCACAAGGATGTTTTTATTTTTTCTCTACAAGGCCAAATGTCGGTGCTACAGGTAAAAGAAGAAAATGGGGTTTTCGCGTTTTTTTTTAAATAACGAAGGTCATTTGTCACAGGTCTATTTTCCTTACGGATTTATAACAAACACAAAATTTAACAACTTTGCCAAATTTAAACCTATACTCTATCTCCAATAATAAGAGAGATCCCCATGGTGAGGGCCGAAAATGAATCAGCCTGTATACAATATGTTCCAAAAACGTACCGACAAACTTGAAGGGGTGGTAGGGGACGTTAAACCAACATTTTTCGTTTAACAAACTTATGTCTGCAAATAAGCAGTTTGTGCTGTAGAGCAATAAATTGTTTTACATCATACCCAAATAACTAAAGTAATTTTTGATTTAGTTGGACGCCATCCTGTTTCGTTAAACATTGTTTTTGCAACTACGGTTTTTGTTGGACAGCAGAAACATTTCTTTATTACAATTAGTATTCCACAGACGCCGATTTTGAGATCGTAATAGTTATTTGTGACATTTACTTACTGATTGTTAATTTAAAATTTAATTGAAAATGAATGATAATTTCCAGTGGCGGCTCGTGAGTTGTGAAAGAGGGTGGGCACAAGAAAAAACTTACCTATTTTTTGTACATAAAATCCATTCTCATATTTTTCATGCTGGAAAAGATGTCTATGATCTTGTTGTCAAAATCCGGGATAGACTGGATGAACTTCTTTTCTATTGATAGGACCGCCAATGCGTTCAGTCGATCTTCTGACTTTGTGCTTCTCAGAAAAGTTTTAATGCGTTTGAGAGTGGAAAAACATCGTTCGCATCCTGCTGTCGACGTGGGCGTTGTACAAATAATATCCAACAGTTTGTATGTTTGCGTCAAAACCTTTTTTAGGTTGTTGTCTGTTATGAGCACTAAAACTGGCAAAACACCACCAACGTCACACATGTCTCGCGCTCATAAATTACTGAAAGTTCACTTTTAAATTTTACACTGTCCAACATAGGATAAGATTTCACAGTTTCATCAAAATTTTGTTGTGGAAATGAATGACTATAAGTTTCAGCGGCAAATCGTTCAGACCGTCTTCCTTAGTGCCCCTGAAAACCTTAGGGTAGATTTTGAGTAGAAATTCGAGATTGAAAATTTTTGAAAATCGCGAAAATTTCGCCAGAATATGATGCTCGATTTCGACGCCTCTCTGTATCTTGGAAACTAGCTGGCTCTGGATGACCTATCCTATACTGTCCGACGCGTTTTGGCGCTCTGAATCGATTGGTCTAAACCAGAAGGCTCTAGGACGCCTACTTCTCGAGTTAGGCCAGGAAAACCGTAAATTTCGTAATCGAAAATGTCGATTTTGCAAAAATTCGCGAAGCCGTAGCGGCCAAACGGTTGGTCCTAGTGAACATTTTTGAAAATCGCGAAAGTTTCGCCAAAATATGATGCTCGATTTCGACGCCTCTCTGTATCTTGGAAACCTGCTGGCTCTAGATGACCTATCCTATACTGTCCGACGCGTTTGGCGCTCGGAATCGACTGGTCTAAACCAGAAGGCTCTAGGACGCCTACTTCTCGAGTTATGCCAGGAAAACTGTAAATTTCGTAATCGAAAATGTCCATTTTGCAAAAATTCGCGAAGCCGTAGCGGCCAAACGGTTGGTCCTAGACTGGCACATTGTATACGCGTTTTAATCCTAATGACGATATCTTTAATTTGGCACAAGATTCGCAGATATCGGATAAGAAATGATGGAGTTATGGCGTTTTTAAATTTTCGCGATTTTTTTTAACCTCAGGCGATGAAATTTAGAAATTTCAAAAATGTCGATTGTCGATTTTCCCTGTTTTGACGCCAACACTATATGTAATCGGACCCGCTGATTACGATAATCCAAACTAGAGTTCGCTATCTGCTTTGGTTCTTGAGATATTTACGAAAAAGTGTAGACAGAAATTTTGAGAATCAAATAATTTTTCTGCACTTAAGTGATCCCTAAAAATCAAATCGCTCGCTAATTTGGCTTAAAATAGTGTCACATACTTCTTTTGCAATAGCAGCTCTGCTATCTCCAGCTGTCGTTTTTTGTCTTTTCTTCGCAGGTTCGTCATTATTGCGTTCTTGATTGTCATTGTCAGTAGAATTTCTTAAATTTCTAATGTGAATAATTTTCTGTTGGAATTGTTCAATTGCCTTTTGCAGTTGAGCACTGTCAATCCCGCGCATTAAATAATATTTCAACATGTGGCATGATGAAATGAAATATTTTCAACCAGTAGAAAAATTCCGAGCAATTCAAATATTTCAATAAACCACTTGCTTCACTAATAGTAACTGAATATATCCCATCTTCGTAAATAATTTAGTTTAAACATTATTTGAAAGAATCCTGGTGTTCAAATAATGTGTTCACAGTTCGACTTTTGAAAATCCAGCGTGTAGGAGCAGCACGTGGTAATCTACGTTTGACTATTTCATCAGGAATTACCTTTAGTTTTGGCGATCGAGAAAATAAACTTGAAAATGTCTGCAAATTTGCAATGAAAATTTTTACATTTTTACTTCGTATCCATATGTGAACTTATGTTACACCAAGCATAAGACTTCTATGTTCACAGATTCCGAGCATACATGGTGCACCGGTCACCTTCGTCCAAGAGTGAACACACAATTAAACACATTAAAAATATTACGTAATCGTATTATCTAGTTGAATCAGATATGTACTTATAAATTATGTTAGCCCAAATATATATAAAATTTAAAAAAATTTTAAGTTACTGGACATAATATTAGAGTCCTCTAATATTATGTCCGGAAATTGCAGATACAACAAACGTTTGAATAATCAACTTCTAAATCGAATTTAACCAACCAAACAATAAAACAAGTATAAACCAAAGTCAAACATCTTACCAAAGTGTTAATTAACTTCGTATCAATCCAACTAGAAATTGAAATTGCTATTCCCACTACGAAGACTGCAGCGAAAGAATGAAAAAGAACAAAAATCAGAGAAAACCACCGATTACACACGATAGTCAATGAAGCCTCCAGATGTATATCTCGAGCATTGTGGACCGTTCTTGTTGTCGTTGCGGTGATGCTGCTTCTGCCGCCAGCTAGTCAGAGCCTGGCTAACTGATGGAAACGAGTTACGATTTCAAGAAGGCCTGTAATCGAACCAGTTCAATAAACGATTATTATTCCTAATGCAAGTGTTGCGTCTTGCGTGCCGCGACCCAATAATTCTTCGGTGGTGACCGAGGTTCGTGAAGAGCGTGAGGAGGATGAACGACAAATATACATGATCTACAGTTGACGACAAATATATTGGACGATTTGGAAATAGGCTAAATAAATAAAATTAAAGAAAATTTAACTAAAAAAAACCTACTACAATATAGCTTTAAAACTTTGTACGTATTTCGGCAACTAAGTTGTAATCGTCAGCATATGGAAAACTTCCATATTTTTATTTATAAAAAAAATAAGGCCAAAGAATCTGAAACGCAATCGTTCCTGGAAGATTTGCAGGACTACCTTTGGGAAAACGATTAAGCATCTTTAGGTGGAGCTATGGCGAGCTCGTGCTAGCACTGATTTAACTTAGAAAAATTGCCCATTGCACACGGAACATATTATCAGACCCAGAAGAAGAATTTAAAATAGATTGCAATTCATTCAGCAATGTTTTTGCTAATACATCAGCATTATGTCCACCTGGCTTAAAAAAGGTCAAAAGCATTAAAAAATTTGTCCATTAAACACGTATCGAATAATAACAACCATTTGTTGATTATTAGAAGTGTCTGTAATTTCATCGGCCACCAAAGCAATGAAATTTTCAAATTTAATTTCTTTTAATATTTCCTGCTTGTAAATTTGCCACATTGCATCTAGCAATTCGTTCTGAATAGTTTTTGAGACGCCTTTAAACACTTGTGATCCTTTCATATGTATTGTAAGTACAGCGTCTAATTCGGCTGCAAAGTTGATTAAGCCTACATAAATACCTGGATTTTCCGAGGTCAATGTCTCATCATGGCCTTGTAACGCCAATTTAAAAGCTCCGTAAAATCTTATACACATAATTAACCGGCGCAAAATACCACATCTATGTTGTACTTAATTTTATGTCGCAAATAAGCACTGTCTATGTCCACTTTGCCTAGAATACTAAAATCCTCGCATGCATTCATGTGAAAAACATAATTTTCTTGTTTCTTTGCCCTGTCTGCGATAGGTATGCTTTACATCATTCAACCCTTGTTTATTCCACGCACTAATCTCTTTCTTAAAAATTAAGCAGATAAAACAAAATAGTTTGTTAGTGAAAATCCGCTGATATTTTTCATATATATTTTTATTGATTACTCTATTGTAAGTTCGAGTTTTACTTGTTGAAGTATAAACTAAACTTCAACAAGTAAAAATTGAAGTTCAGGAATATGCCTTCCTTTCTTCTTAATTAAACGTTTTTTCTCAAATGATAGCGGTTTTTTTAAAAGATTTTGCACACTGTTAACTTCCATCATTAATAATAAACATATGCAGTACAAGACGAAAACAATGCAATCACAATAAACGCAAGACATTAAGTGGAGTCGAGCGAGTATCTGCCCTTAAAAGGACCTATAAATGCATATGGCGAAGATAAGCGGACCCGGCCGATCCATATGCGGAATAGGTACATCTGAAATCGTGCACCGGAACATAGTTTTGGGCGTTTATGCGTTAGTGTCTGGTGTGCGGAAGGAAACTTTGATACCATCGTTATAAAAATACGTCAAAATACTAAAATACAATAATGCACTGAATTACATGCGAATTTCTTTCTGTTTATCTTGGTGGTTGGGTAGGCACGTGCCCTTTAGTACCAGCCGCCACTGGGTATGATTATGCAATATTTGTTGTTTTTTTCAAGAAACCGATGATATACAGGCTGATTCATTTTCGGCCCTCACCATGGGGATCTCTCTTATTATTGGAGATAGAGTATAGGTTTAAATTTGGCAAAGTTGTTAAATTTTGTGTTTGTTATAAATCCGTAAAGAAAATAGACCTGTGACAAATGACCTTCGTTATTTAAAAAAAAAACGCGAAAACCCCATTTTCTTCTTTTACCTGTAGCACCGACATTTGGCCTTGTAGAGAAAAAATAAAAACACATCCTTGTGGCTATTTCTAAACCTCTATCCAGTGGTGTACTCTAAATTTTTATACGACGTTTCGTTTCTTTCTGGCCATCATCAACTATCTAACTTCTTATAGGCGCCATATTGGATTTAGACATCTTCAGACAGAGTTTTTTTTCTGATTTCAACCATGCACCACATGCTGACTAAAGTTTTTGACATTAGGTTTTATTTGAAAGAATAAATTATAAGATTAAATAAGGTAGCCTTTGGAATTTCAATCTGTCAAACATTTCATTTATTGTTCAATTTCTCAATTTCTACACGCGAAGTAGCGTCAGAATTAAATTTGTGCCAGTCCAGAGTTTGGAGAACTTTACATAAAAGTAGGTTTAAACCATACAGGATCCATGTTAGTCACTCTTTACTGCCTGGAGATAATTTGAGAAGGCTAGAATATTGTAATTGGTTAATGGGAAGGATAGAAAATGACAAAAATTTTTTAAGCAAAATCATCTGGTCAGATGAAACAAAATTTACAAATTCTGGAATGTTCAACAGAAATACGGAGCACTATTGGGCAGTACAAAATCCCCGACAAAACAGGGCTAGAAGACCACAACATCGTTTTGGAATAAACGTTTGGATGGGTATTTTGGCAAATCGTCTCTTAGGACCAGTTATGTATGAAGAACATTTAAATGGAGAAAGATATTTTAACATTTTACGTACATACGTATCTGACTATCTTGACAATATCCCATTGAATCAATTACAATATTTATGGTGGCAACAAGATGGCGCACCAGCACACAATGCAGCTGTTGTTAGAAATTTCTTAAATCAAGAGTTTGCAAACCGTTGGATTGGAAATAGGGGAGTTGTTGAATGGCCTGCGAGATCACCTGATTTAAGTCCGCTAGATTTTTTTTATGGGGATATGTTAAAAATAATATTTATAAAGTAGATGCGCCACAAAACATTGAAGAATTACGGGACAGACTTCGGAATGACTTCGATGCAGTTCCTAGAAGAACTATACAAAGGGCAGTACCAAATGCCAGGTGTGCCCAATTGTGCATTACCGAAGATGGCCAGATAATTGAACATTTACTGTAATTGTTTACTTTTCTATGTATTTTTATTAATGTTTTTGTTATCTTGTACTCGCTACTGTTGAATTTCGTTTTGAAGAATAAAAAATACTTATCATATCTCGTTTCTCTTCGTTAGTGTATGACATTTTTGTATTATTAATGAACAATAAATGAAATTTTGACAGATTGAAATTCCAAAGGCTACCTTATTTAATCTTAAAATTTATTCTTTCAAATAAAACCTAATGTCAAAAACTTTAGTCAGCATGTGGTACATGGTTGAAATCAGAAAAAAAAAACTCTTTTTGAAGATGTCTAAATCCTATATGGCGCCTATAAGAAATTAGATAGTTGATGATGGCCAGAAAGAAACGAAACGTTGTATAAAAATTTAGAGTACACCACTGGATAGAGGCTTAGAAATAGCCACAAGGATGTTTTTATTTTTTCTCTACAAGGCCAAATATCGGTGCTACAGGTAAAAGAAAATGGGGTTTTCGCGTTTTTTTTTTAATAACGAAGGTCATTTGTCACAGGTCTATTTTCTTTACGGATTTATAACAAACACAAAATTTAACAACTTTGCCAAATTTAAACCTATACTCTATCTCCAATAATAAGAGAGATCCCCATGGTGAGGGCCGAAAATGAATCAGCCTGTATAGGAAAAGAAAATAAATTAAAATACTAGAGAACAAAAATAAATAGATAAACACAACATAATGACATATGACGACTAAAAACCGGTATGTAGGTAATTTCACCGTACTCTAATTCTTTGACGGAATCCGACAACATTGCGCACAAGAAGTTTAAATAGGTCAAGGCCGTTATATACGCCAAATATTCCTCCAGAATTACCCCAACATACTCATTTTACACCCTGAATAGAACCAAAGATTATATCACCAATAGCATAGCTGTATCTAAAAGACAATCTTTTTGGGGCCACAAGTACAACACCTGATCCGGCAATTTGTAGTATACTTACTTACAGACGAGACCACTAATTTATTATTTTGAATTTTAAATAGTCATTTCTTTTTAAACACTTGCAACAACTGCTTAGTCTGTTCATATAACTATTTAAAAATTATATATCAATGTATTTGAAGCATGTAACACTAAAATCATATAAATAGGAATTAAAACTGTGTTAATTTTATATTGAACAGTGTATTTCAACAAATATATACATTTTTAACAGTTAAAATTCCAAATTAAATGGATAATATTTATGATCCTTAAACATTTCCAAGCCACAAATTCTTAAATTTTGACTAGAGGAATCCAGATATTCAATTTCTTCTTCGTCTAATTTAAAATCAAATACATCCATATTTTCTATTATCCTTGTTTTTGTTACAGATTTTGGAATGACTGTTATACCCAATGAAATCTGAAATTATATGTTGTTAAAACATAAGATACAAGAAGATAAAGTAAGTAATCTTTACCAAATAATTCAAAACAACTTGTGCAGGAGTTTTACCATGTCTTTTTGCAATCTCCTTAACTTTGGGATCTAGTATTGTGGGTTGAGGAAATCCCCTCACCCCTGCTTCCTCGCTACGACCTAAAGGGCAATATCCAGTTACAACAATGTCACGTTCCTTGCAAAATTGTATTAATTTCTTCTGATTGAAGTTTGGATTTACTTCAACTTGATTCACAACTGGTTTAATTTTGCAATTTTTCAATAAGCAATCAATTTGTTCACTATTAAAGTTTGAAATACCAATGCCTTTTGCGTATCCTTGATTTACACAATCCTCCATACCTTCCCATGTTTCAAGATAATCAGTATCTGAGTAAGCATCATCTCCATCAGAAACAGGCCATAAAGAGCTTTTCTCCTAAAAGTAAAATCCTACAAATCCAAACGGATTTAGAACATGTATCTATCTGAATAAAATAAAATTAAAAAACCCTTACCACAATAGAATTTAAAGATTCTAAATACGTATTTCTACAACCACGTTGTCATCTTCAGTAGAAAAACAGTGTAACACTTGAACGCACAAAAACACTCACAGAAGGATTGTTCTGAACGTCTTCTAGTTTAACACTAAAATCTGCAATCTTAAATGCTACCAAAAATTACCTACATTTTGGTAAACCCCACCTATTCATGCAAGAACATTAACCCATTATTTGTAAATTCTCTAGAAAAACCGTTTAGAAATATTATAAAAGCCGTAATTTAACATACATTAAGGATCCAATTATGAAACTAATCCTTAAATTATGTTGAAATATAAATTTGGAAATTAATGTTGAGTCAGAATATTTTAATGGCAAATATTGTAATGAAACGAATTTAAAAATAAATTCCATGAATTCGAATATTTTTTAATGGTTTCCTATTTTTCTTGCTTTAATAACATCTAACTGTCAATTAACTCAAATAAAGAAGAACCTGGTATAGCACCCAAATCTGCGTTAATTACGTTATTCCTATTTTTAAAGATAAAAATGCTCTCAAAACTATCTAATTCGCGGGGGCGTGTGACGTTTTTTATTAATCTCAGACAGTCAGATGTTACGTTGTGATCTGATTCAAGAATATGTCGGGCAACACTTGAGTTTTCCGGTCTATTGAATCTAATATGCGAAACATGTTCTTTATAACGAGTTAGAATCGAACGTTTTGTTTGGCCGACATATTTTTTATCACAATCCTTACAATTTATATCATAGATATATTCTTGAATCAGATCACAATGTAACATCTGACTGTCTGAGATTAATAAAAAACGTCACACGCCCCCGCGAATTAGATAGTTTTGAGAGCATTTTTATCTTTAAAAATAGGAATAACGTAATTAACGCAGATTTGGGTCCTAAACCAGTTTCTTCTTTATTTGAGTTAATTGACAGTTAGATGTTATTAAAGCAAGAAAAATAGGAAAACCATTAAAAAATATTCTAATTCATGGAATTTATTTTTAAATTCGTTTCATTACAATATTTGCCATTAAAATATTCTGACTCAACATTAATTTCCAAATGTATATTTCAACATAATTTAAGGATTAGTTTCATAATTGAATTCTTAATGTATGTTAAATTACGGCTTTTATAATATTTCTAAACGGTTTTTCTATAGAATTTACAAATAATGGGTTAATGCTCTTGCATGAACAGGTGGGGTTTACCAAAATGTAGATAATTTTTGTAGCATTTAAGATTGAAGAATTTAGTGTTAAACTAGAAGACGTTCAGAACAATCCTTCTGTGAGTGTTTTTGTGCATTCGTGTTACACTGTTTTTCTACTGAAGATGACAACGGGGTTGTAGAAATACATATTTAGAATCATTAAATTCTATTGTGGTAAGGGTTTTTTAATTTTATTTTATTCAGTTATAAGCCACAGTCTCCGATTTGTTAGTGATGTATCTATCTACCTTAAAAGCAAATGGCCAATGTATTAAATATAAGTCAATATATTCCAATTGTAGGTATGATAATGTTTCTTTGAGCATTGGCACTACCTTTTCTTTTTTATGAAAATTATTCCATAGCTGGAAAAAAATTTCATAACAAAATAATCAGAAAAAATTGTTTAAAAATGTTACCTTGCTAGTAATAAACAAATCTTCTCTCTTAACTTTTCCATTTGAAATTGCTTCCTTTATTGCTAATCCAATTTCTGATTCATTGCCATAAAACCAGGCACAATCAAAATGACGATAACCGGCATCAATAGCTTCGATAACAGCTTGATGGACTTTTCCAGCAGGAGACTGTAACAAATTTAAACAAAGTTGCTTCTTCATTAAACGCGACATTAAAAATAATCAAACCTTGTACGTTCCTAGACCCACAATTGGAATTTCACGTCCATTATTTAATTTGATTACTTTGCTAGCCATTGTAAATCGTCCAATAAACTGATTTGTAAAAATGTTATCCAATATAATTTGAGTGTATATACGTAATTAGAATTTTATCAAACTTTATTATTTTGTATTTTTGCTCGAGAAAACCAAATGCAAAAAGAAATCGCTATATCTATAATATTAATAAGTACATAAACTATATCTAACACATAGACACAGTTTAACTGTGACAGATATAATCATAGATGAACGATATAATTTATAACAAGGAGACCGGCAACTAATAACAAAAATTTGTTCTAATGAAATGGAAGATCATTACGTCCTTCTCTAGTAATTGGGCAGTCAATTAAAGATGGCACTGTCCAACGATGACGCATTTACCCGCCAAAATTTAAATTTGCTTCTCTAGTTCATTGTCGTATTTATTTTTTATGTTCATACGAAATGTTTATTTTTACATTTTCAGCAATTTCTTCATGTTTAATACATAAAGAAGAAGAACTGAATATGTATAAACATATCGTACAAACATTTGTATTCTTCTTTAGTGGTACACTTTATTATGTTCAATGAAATAATTGGAATACTTCACATAAAATTTACTTTATTATAACTACTATACAATTCTAAATAACTAAAATAATATACAATAATATAGACCTACGAAAATTAATATCAATAAAGTATAAAATAGACATATTTTAAAAGTACAATAAATAAAAAATATTTTTTTAATAAATAATTGATGATTTAATGTTTTTAATTTTTTTGTAGTATTTTCGTTCCGTAAATTCCTTACTAACCTTGTGCAGTACTAAGGAAGTCTGTTTGACAAACCATCTATTATTGAGCATCAAATAAAATGATAATGCTGTGTGGAAGACATCCACGAAAAATCTAATTCAATCATTAAGCCAATACCTTGTCTTTTACTGTCCATTCCCTTACCTTTGGAAGATGCTTCGCACAACGAAGTTGAGGAAACAGTAATGATTGTGCACTTGATGATATTCCTGTTGAATAAATAAAATAATTAGACAGATAAAAAAAAGAGGAAGAATAATTTACCTTTAAATATATCTTTGATCATTGAAGACTCATTTAAGTTTAATTTTATATATTTTTGATGGTACAGCCTCTTTTTTGTGCATATTAATTTTAGTTTTCAAATGTGCTGCATGTTCTTTCTTTATTGCATTCACAGATGCTTTTCCTTTCTTGTTACTGTTGATATATTTGCTTGCTGATGGGTAATAAGACACAAACTGAATTGCAAATAGGTGTTCTATAGGTACTGTAGGTAAATTGCAATCAATTACCTATGTATTTTCTATTGCTTCCAATAGTAATCTTTGTGGAATATATATTTCTTCTTGCAGTTGAGATTCAGAACATTTTGATATTGACATGATTGTTTGTGCTAGATGTAAGGATGGTACAGCTCCAGAGTACAATGTGTAACACATATTCGTAACTTAAATTCCTAATACTTCCTATGACAAATTTTAAACCCATTACTTCCAAACCAAGTCTTGGATCAAAAATATGGACGCCTAAATATTAGTTGTTTTGTTATATATTCATTATTACTGGCTTTTACGGATTTCGTGGAAAATAATGTAATTTTTCCACATCTATTATCTCCTTTGCCGCACACGATATACAAAATTTTGAAGCCATTTTCAAATAAATTATATGCTGAAAGGAAAAAGTACTTGTAGCATAATTAAAAGCGTCAATGAGAGAGTAATTAAATATTTTTTTAAGAACTTGTTAATTTTGGGCAAACAAAGCATTTTTGAGTAAAACAATATGGCGTGGCGTATGATATTTCTTGTAAATCCAACTTACTTTTTCAACAGCAAAATAACACTATACCTAGTCCAGATAAAAACTGATCTGGTCAATACTTGGTTGTATAACAAATATTTCAATAACTCAATTCAAATTCCGATATTGTATTATAATTCAGAACGATATGGAACATCTTCTAAGTATCTCTAAACAACGAAAATAACATAACCAATAAAATTGAAATTATAGAAGATTTCAAAATTATACTCCGAACTTACACGATTGATAGCGGTTAGACACGAAGTTGTACGATTACAGTGCCCTCTTTAAATGACTGCTCAACTGAATGATAAGGATGAAAAGAGTACATATTTTCAATCAAAGATGATAGAAAATCGGATTACATTTTCAATGATGTTGCCGGTCTCGTTAGTCTCTGCTATGTACTTGTTTGTAAACAACCTTTTAAAACAAGATTTAGCGCCTCCGACGGAAAGTTCGCAAACTAAACCATATTGGCGGATATTTTAAATCGTAGCTTATTTTAATATATTCATTTTTAGTATTCAGTATATCCTAATCATATTGAAATTGGTAAATATAATTTCCATGATTTTCTGCAAAAATTTGTGAAAATAAGTATAATTACATTTACCAATTAGAATATGCGTAGTATACACTAAATGTAAATGAAATAACAAAATTAGTTCTTGTAAGAAGTTATGACAAAAGTCAAAAAACAATTGCTAGTACATATATACATTTAATAAAAAAAAATCTAATTTAATAATCTACCGGTAATCCTAATTATGAGAAATATTAAATGAATGTAAACACAACTATTCAAACAAAAGAAAATAATAATATTAATATGTAATATGATAGAAAATTAACAACACATTGGCACAAATAAAGCACACTAAAGAAAAAAATAATAAGTGCAAACAAGTAAACTTAATTTTCTATAATAAAAAAGATATGAAATGTATTTTCAGAAAAATACAAATTTAAAGATTCGTTGATACTTTGTGAAACAGTATGCATATCACAAGCATTGAAGATTTGATTAAAGTAAGAACACAATAGTGAAATGCAAGATCTTAACGTATATACATTATGTAATATAATGACAGCAAATTAACAATTCTGCAAAGCAGATTTGAAGTATATAGCACAATTTTATAATTTATTAGCTTTTGAGTTAAGTTCAGTAAATGGTGTCACTCCCACAGTTTTCAATAAGAAGTTCTAAAAAAAAATTGAATCTTATAAATAATCTAATTCAATAAGTTGTATATACCAGAAGTTTCCTTTTTACTGCTTGTACATTGTTTTTCATAGATTCCTGAATAAACATGATTGCTACAAATTTGTATGTGTTAATATTTTCTATATACTTTGTATCTTTCATTTATACTTACAAGTTGATGTATGAGCTCCATAATTAGATGTATTAATAGATGATAAATTTAAAGAAACAACAGCTAATGATTCACGTGGCTCTCGATTACTGTTCTTTTAAAGCATATTCTTAGCTTTTAAAGTAATAGAAGTTTGTTGTGTTGAATCACCATTACATCAGATTTATGTATTTTTTCTATAGAATATGGAATTTAAGGAAGTTCCAAAAATATAAAATATTTTTATAAAATGACCAATTTAATTATTAGTTTTCTTTCTACGATAAACTTACTATTACAAAAGAACTAAAACATTAGAACTAATAATTATAAACTCTAAAAATAAAAACAAAGTCCATAAAAATACGAATAAAAATATATAAAACAACGACTTAATAAACATAACAAAAAGATAATGGCTTCAAAAAATGTCAACTTAGTCTTAATTGGTTAAAATTATTAATGTCGTTAAAGCAAATATTCTAATTGTCGGTAATTGAAAGTTTACTATCCATTCTTCCACCTATTGAAAAGTTCGTAAACTTGACATCTTTTATCCTTGTCTAACAATTATGTTTCAAACACGGCAATTTATTAATTTAAGTGAAATACCCTTGGTTTGAGGTTGTTTGTAGAAATCAGAGAGTAGAAATATGGCAGAAATCATTTAACTACATTTGAGATATGTATTTTTTATTTAATTTAAAATCCCCATGTATATTTAAATAGACGGCAATGGTTAACTATTGGGGCGCCAGTACCAACAAGTATTTGTATGCAACCATGTGTACAGACGTGTATCACGTGTATGTACTCTGCGATTAACAGCGTTGTCAAATATACTCATAACACGTAATTAGGAATCAGTAGAAATTAAATTGGGAGGTATAATAGATTTTATTTTAATATAATATAGCAATATAGCTATCCATATATTTTATTTATAGAAAAAAAAATGTATTTCAAAAGAAAACACCTAAGTAAATATTTTATTTAAAAAACTAATAAATGAAAAAAATGCTTAATATTTTAATTAATATATGGGATTTAATTATTAACGGGATAATATATACTAATCTGCTCTAATAAATTATCGAAAGAGTTTATTGTGCGTTTTCCATAAATCTGTCTCCACTGGAATTCGTCCAGATATGACGGAATAATTTCTGTATTAGTGCCATGTGCCATTCATTGCATTCAAAAAGAAAATATAATCGGGGTCACTTGGTGGATTTTTGGGCTATACCGGCTATATGATGTCCATAAATAAGTGGGCGTATTAGTGTTTGTAGACGATAGGACGCAACAAACGTTATTTCCTATCATTGAGGTAGAATCTTTTTTGTTTTTATGAAGTACTTAATTAATATAAATTAACGTTAATATTTTAGCAATATGTTTTGCCTGGTACTATGATCCACAGCGATAAGGCATCTATGTATGTAAACTTACATACAAACCAAACCAAATTATTAATATAGCAGTAGAACCACCTTATTTACATCAGTGGGTAAATCATACTGAAAATTTTGTAGATCCTATTACAGGAGCACACACCAATCATGTAGAATGCATGTGGAAAAATGCAAAGCAAAAATAAAGCAATGAATGGCACTAATACAGAAATGCTTCCGTCGTATCTGGACGAATTCCAGTGGAGACAGATTTATGGAAAACGCACAATAAACGCTTTCGATAATTTATTAGAGCAGATTAGTATATATTATCCAGTTAATAATTAAATCCCATATATTAATTAAAATATTAAGTATTTATTTCATTTGTTAGTTTTTTAAATAAAATATTTACTTTGGTGTTTTCTTTTGAAATACATATTTTTTTTCTATAAATAAAATATATGGATAGCTATATTGGTATATTATATTAAAATAAAATCTATTATACCTACCAATTTAATTTCTACTGATTCCTAATTACGTGTTATGAGTATATTTGACAACGCTGTTAATCGCAAAGTACATACACGTGATACACGTCTGTACACATGGTTGCATACAAATTCTTGTCGGTACTGGCGCCCCAATAGTTAACAATTGCCAAATAGACATATTTATTACGTATATTTTTTATACAGTAGTTATTTGTAGCTAGTTCTAAAAGTCATATTTTTTTTCATAAATTTAACTGGAAAAACGAACTTTCAAAATTACAACCATATCACACACTTGCTCACATTCGTTAGTGTATGCATTTTAGTCCTAAAAATATTCAACGACAATAAGTATGTATTACTTGAATATTTTTGGGATTTAATTAATACTGAGTTACTATAAAGGATCATTTATAACAAATTATAACAGCACAAGGCTACGTATTTGTTAATAATTCAAAAATATAGCCTTTAGTAAAGTTTTTAACGTAATCAAGATACTCATCTTCCATACATAACGTAATTATACCTTCTAGGTGGCGCTAAATTCAGAAAAATTTTTGTTAATAGAGTTGCCAATTTTATTAATATTTTTAACCTGCGATCCTGCGAACATAACTAACCTTAACCATGGGGTTATAAGTAAAATAGCAAAAATTGGGCCGCAATTTCATTGGTCAATTTGAATCACGTAAACTGTCCCCACAACAGATGTCGCTGTTGATGTTGTTTTTGCATAGTCGTTAACAACTAATTCTGCAATAATAGTTAATTTTCACAATTTTCGATTTGTTGTTTAGGTGTTATTGGTTATGTTATTTACTATTTTCAATATTTTACGTTATTTAATTGTTATCACTTTGTTGGATATATCTAATACTACGAGTTTTTTGTTATCGTTATCGTAATTTTTTAAGTGTGTAAAGTGTAAAGTTCTGAAGTTTCTTTTATTTATTTTATATATATTTATAATTACTGATTAATATTAAGGCATCTTGAAAAATATGTAAGTATGAGAATAAATTTAACGTTTACATCAGTGTATCTTCTTTAAGTCTTTTGTAGCACAATGATTCGTCATTGTACATTTCATGGTTGTACTTCTAAAAGGAGATACAATTTTACATAAATTTCCAAATTATGAAAAGGCACTAGATGAATTTAAGCAGTGGGTTAGCTTATGTGGCAATGCAACTTTATTGCAAGAAACTCCCAAATCAATACTTAGATTAAGAAGAATTTGTCATAATCATTTTGCTATGGAGCTATAACTGGGGAAAAAATTAAAGTTGGTGTAATTCCAAAATTTAACTTGCCAGGTAAGTTAAAATGAAAACATACTTATATAAGAACCAGTTTTGATATAAATTGTTTAGATTAGTATTGTGCTTTTATGTGTTTATTATAGAAGGTGAAGCAAAACTATACACTTTACTTGTTTAATTTGTAGATCCTGTTTTAATTCCAAATTCTTGGGGCTTTGAAATCTTAGATTTGCCTGTGTCAACAACAAGTTAATAAAAATCTCATACAACCCAGTATTTGTGAAATGTGGGGAACATCATATACTTCTGTAGAAGAGACAGGAAGTCCGAGGAAAAAAACATTACCCAAAAACCGATTTATTACTACATACTGGTAAGCTAGAAATTCAAATACATAATTTTATCCTTATATATCTTATAGATTTTTATAATTTTTATATTTTTCCATATGGAAAAGTGTGTAAGACAATGTATGAACATGTTGAGCCAACTACGACAGCTATGGAAACAGAGCCATCAACCTCATTCAGTTTTGTGGAACAACCTATCTCACCTATGATGCCAGAATCATTACTTTTAGCTAATAAGAAATATGTGAAACCAAAACGGATACATTCTCCCAACGAAAATAAATGTATGACAAATTTAATTAGCAAATATAGAAAGTGTAATAGTACAAGAGGTAATCTTTCATTTTAAATTCTGTGTCAATGAAGAAAATTTGAAACAAATCATCTTAGATAAATTTGTCAAGTTGGTAGTGTATAATTATATTAAAAGATTAAATCATTTACTAATTGGAAAAGAAAGTGAAGTTAAAAGTCTTGTGTATGATATCATGCAGAAGGATGTACTTCAATATTACAGATCAACAAGACATACATAAAATGTTTCAACCAATTATTTATATGATTTTATTTGTATCGATACTATTTTTGTTGTGCATGAAATTTGTTGAGTGTTTACTTAATTACATTTCGTATTTGTCTTGTGTCTTCATTAGTAAACTACATAGCTTACAAACTACTACTACTACTACTACTACTAATTTATTATTTAATAAATTTAGTATAATAGTTTTGTAATGTTAGTAGATACACCATTAGGTACTTGTTAAAATCGCAAATTTAGTTTTATTTTCTTGTAATTTGAGATGGTATGAATAAAATTGTTTAACTGATATTCTAATTTCATTTTCGTTGTTTATTTCGAAGTAGATGATTATTTATGTTGAATTCTTTGCTTATGATTTAATCTTGGTAATTTATTTTTAAATCATAAGCAAATTAACGTTAAAAATAATAATTAATTTTAAAACCGTAGTGCGTTTACATAGAAGAGTTTCTTTGTCCCCACGCTAGATGGCGCTCAGAAGCAATCGAGCAATTTTACATTAGCTTCACATTCTTTTACGATAGTAATTTATCTATGACCTTAACCACACCAGAATATAACCCTAACAAAATAAACCAATTTCTTTGAATGATTCTTAGAAATTGAGTACTATAAAAATCAAACTTTTACTTAACCATTTAAGTATTTTATGTACATATATAATGTCGACAAGATGGTATGTAGTTACAACAATTAGAATAGCGAAGTTGTACAGTTTTCTTTTAGGTACCCTATTTATCAAAAAGGTGGCCCGCAATTGCGAGTATTTTTACCGAATTTTTGGTTAAAATTAATACGACCTGTACATGAACAACCAGCAAATGTAGTACAATTTGCATGTTCAATGGAAATGACCAAATATGATATTAAAAATTATCTCGAGAAAATTTACAATGTTAAGGTAGCGCATGTACGAACGAGGATTGCTTTGGGTAAAACGAAAAGAGATCCTGGGAAAGGATATATTGTTAAAGAAGACGATGTAAAACTAGCATATGTTACTTTGGTATATTTAGTTGGTTTAATAATTCTTTAAAAAAATTAATTTATAAATTTTAGCCTAAAAATGACACATTTGTTTTTCCTGATTGCACACCAGATAGTGATCAAAAGGTAAAAGATGAAAACGATAAAGTATTTGATGAATCAAAGAAAGAATTTAAAAACTTCTTAGATAAAAATAAACATCGACATAATATGCCTGGTTGGTTTAATACGTGATGTGTAAAAAATGTAGTATAGTGTGAACTGTTTTCAATGAAAAAAGTTAGTTTATTATATATTCAATTAAAATTAAGTCACTAGAAATAATCTTTAGTGTAAAAATAAAGTAAAAAACAATTTTTGAGTTTTAATCTTACTAACCATTTAGTGTTCATTTTTAACATTTAACAATTTAATTTATGCCAGACTTCATAATCCAACGTTGAAATATGAGGATGACAATTATTTGACAGAAGATGAGGCTATAAAGAGATACTTGAGTTAAGGTAATGATTTATTAAAATTTTTCAACAAATTCCATTTCATAATTGATACATTTGACCGTTGAGTGAAAAAGTATACCCTTCTTATAAACTATCTTTTCTCTAATTTAGAAAGTATTAAAAACTTATATACATTTTACGTTAATTTTGGCATTTTAGTTTGATACTGACCAACAAGTCAAAACCAATCTAATCAACTTAATATCAGAGACTCTGTTCTCTGCTTAATAACGGGTGTTCAGAAACATTCGAAGTCAAGTGGGCTCTGAACAAAAACTGCAAATCTGCAAACGCCAATTAAGTTGGCACGAGGAGGGGTAAGTTCGCGCAGGATTAAAAGTAGTGGGGAGATTTGGGCTTGTATTTGGTTTTACATCAAATGTCAGATAATTCTAACCTCTGAGCGTGTATCACTTTATGATCCTCTAGCAAAGACATTAACGTCAATGACAAATGTATTCTGACAATTACTTGAGTACGTTGGGTGCAAGGATTGTATAAGAACATAGGATTGCTCGATCCCGCAATATTTTCGCCGCGTAGTGGGGAGCCATGACGTCACAAACGGACCAGGTTGAACGCGTTCACTACTGTAAAGCGCCTTATTATATAAAATGTGTTTAGCTACTACAACAATTAATTATCGAGTTATATTAGTGCTATTATTATGGTATATAATATTTCATTTGATAATAACATATCCGTCAGTGTACTGTTATAAATATAATACACGTTTTTATTGCCATAAGGTTATACTTTGGTTTATAATTAAAAAAAAAACTTTTCCAACTTCAAATAAACACATTTATTAGGTACATAAACATAAATAAAGAAAGCCGATGAGCATGTATTCTCTATACAAAGCAAAACATATATATTTTTCAATTAAAAGAGTCTGTATATAGCAATGTTTTATTACGCAGTAATTAAATAAAAACGAATCAAGTAGTGGTTTTTCGCATTTTTTTAGCTAGTGTTCGTTGAGTGTCTGACGGTGTACTAGTAGAAAGCTTACGTTTACTCGATTTTTTAGCATTGTCAAATGTTCTTTTTGTATTTAAATAATTCATACGGATAACAGTTCTTAATTTACAAAATAATTTTATAATAACAAAGCACAAATTTTCTCGCTTTTTAATTTTTAAAGCTAGTCTTTTAACAACCAGTGTTTCTTTCCGCAGTTTATTATCGCCATGATATATTTCAAAATATTTGTTCCACTGTTTAATGGTACTTAAGAAATCTGTTGAGGGCTTAATAAGACCACCAAAAGAGAGCTGTTGTACCCATGAGGGTAAATTGTAGGCGTGATCGGCTTTAATTTTATAAGTATAATCGCCGAGTTGGGGATGACTGTTTTTAAATTTCTTCGCTATAAAATCAGCAATGTACTCAAATGCATCGTCCGTTGTTTCTGGTGATTTTGCATCTGATATTTCTGAAATCCCTGATGATGAAAACGAGCTTCCATTGCTACTTTGAGTTGCATTGCTGTCAAACTTCTCTTCCGGTAATTCAAGTGAAACTTTCGCTTGTTCCAAAACTGTGGCCACTATATATTCTTCAGGAACAGCTTCTTGTGTGTTCACCTTTAAAAAAAGTATAGCTACGTAGATAGGTACCTATATAATACTAGGAATATGTAAAGAATTAATAAACACATTTTATGTACCTGTGCTTCTAAAATACCAGGATTCTTCCCAAGAATAATCATTCTTATTCTTTTGATGGCTTCCAATGGAGATGGATGTTCATTCGGCCCTCGACATCTAAGCTGGAAGAAAAAATTCTCCAAACAATCCTGATTAAGTTTATGAGTACATATATAATGTACATCTTCAAATTCGGTCTTCATATCTCGTAAAAGTAGTTTCAACGATTCTATAGAAATTATTATTCCTTTCTGAAAAATTTGCAAAGTGTTTTTTCCTTCAGCTCTCATGTCAAATTTTAAATTTCTAACTTTATTTAAGTGTTGTTCTTGGTCCTGTAAATAAATTCCAAAAGGGGCTTTCATAGGGTCAGGGCCAGGAGATCTATTCACATGGCTATTAAAAATATCAAACCAAGAATTAATATTGTCTATGAACATTCCGACATCTTCAGCAAGTTTTTTATCAGGGCCTGGTTTGTATCGTAATAATGCCTGGGCGGTCTTATGTGATAACAATTCAGCGGCTAGTCTTACATTTTGTCTTTTACTATTTTCAACTGTAATATGCTTTTCCGAAATTTTATAACAGGAATTTACTTCTACATTGGTTAATTCTATCAAACTTTCTAAAGGTTCTTTTCTTATCTCTTTCTTTCCAGCACTTCTCAATATAAATCCTGTGTCCAAAAACCAATTACGGAGAAGTTTCAGTAAATGGGGAGCATCTGCGAAAACATAAACATTTTTCTTGGTTTGCGGATGCTCGAAATAAGTCTTATTTATGTGAACGGACAACGCTTTCCAGAGACCAACATTACTGCTTCCGCAATCACTTACAATTGCAACACAGTTATATGATATTTTATGCAATTGTGTGATCAGATCCATTAACACATCCTTTGTCATCTTTTTGTCAAAGTCTAGATAGATAGGCTGTTTCCAAGTAGAAAATAAGCTTCTAACCATACAGACTTGTATTAAATTGTAAGGACCTAGCACCTGATCTTCACCAACACAATACTCTAAAGTGTTTTCAGTTTTCTACAGTTTTCTCTCTTGCAGACATATTTTCTCCTGCTACCTTTAGAAAAGTTAGTACAGTACATATTCTAAAACTCCCGGCGTTATTCTGATTTTTGATGCCCACTTTCTCAAAGATGACAACGCTGGCAACGGAAAATTAAGTTTAGTTCGCAAAAATATATAGCATTTCTTGCTGAGGTAACGAATAGTAAAAGCAACTGCAATCTCTTCAGTAGTCCAATTAACGCGTTTCTTTTTGTTTAGAAGAATAGAAATTTGATTTTCTGTTAAGAGTTTTCTCAGTATTTTTACCGTTTCCTGTTTTTGTGCAGGTTTATCTTGCTTGTTCTTTCTTCTATAGTATAAAAGTTGTTTTCTCTGCAAATTCAATTTGCGTTTCATAATTTCCATCTCTGTAGATAATTTAGTGTGACTTTCACGAAGCTCCGCATATTGTTTAGATAATATATTTTCTGCTGGGACAGTTAAAGGCTTATCGGTTTTAAATTCTGCTGTTGAAGACGCTGTTGACAGCTCACTTGCCGCTAAACATGAAGCTATCGATTGTTCGGCAATCAATCTATTTACTTCTTCTTTCCTTTCATTTTCCTTTTTTCTTTTTAAATATGCTTCCCCTCTTGTCGCAACTTTCTTTATATCTTTGGACATTTGTGGAAGATTTACACTAGGCACAGCAGTGTATTTAAGCTGTTTTCGTACAGGTAACCCGAGCAATAATTACTATGTATTAGAATAATTTATCTCATAACGTATAAATACATTTATTACCTAATAATTCGTTCCGCATATCACGTTCATAATCGTTTGCATTAAAGTGGATTGAGCAAATTTGCCTAGTATTTGGATTCCACTTATCTGCTCGTTTGCAGCGCCTTATCCATTCTTTACGGACAGTATCGGATACGAAGTTTGTCGCCTTTGGAAAGTTGTGATAAACGATTTCTCTATTGGTAATTTTCGTAGAAATACGACTGTTATTACAGCCAACTACCGCACAACGACGTCCCGGCATTTCAGTCGCTAATTTACAAAGGGTAACGGCGAAAACTAAATTAAAACACTTTACTTTAACTCAAGCAACCCAAGACCTCAACTATTTATCGGTGCGACTGGTCCGTTTGTGACGTCACATGAGGCGGAGTCACGGCTCGATGCGAACAACACTGCCGGTATAGGGATCTGGCTATCCTATGTTCTTATACAATCCTTGCGTTGGGTGGACGTTTTTTAAAACGGCTTCCGCGCATCCCCTCCTCGCGCTAACTTAATTGGCGCTTGCTATATCTGATTTGTAATAATTATTAAATGTCAACTGTTGTCTGTTAAAAATCAATCTATCTCAGACATGACTTCATACTTTCAAGGACTACTTTGACTTCGAATGTTTCTGAACACCCGTTATATCGAAAAATAGGTGTACAATTGCGGCCCTTACAAACTAAGACGGTTGACAAATAATAAATGAATAAATGTTGGCTTTGTAGTAACATCGTCTTACTATTGAAGTTTTATAACTGAAAGAAAGTTATAAAAGAAACTGAAAAAGGTTTTAATTATTTAATAAGTATTTGCATGGGCAATATATCATTGACTTTTATCGTGTTTTTATCAACATTTATTTCATTTGCGATGTGCCTAATGTTCATGCCGTCCTCTAGCCTAGTTCTAATTATCGACTTTTGCAGTTCGTTTGAGGCATTTTAAAAATTGTGTACGCTTCTGACTTACAATAAACTGACACTAACATAACCATACCGGATAAAAGTCAAATTTACAAATAACGAATTTTTTTAATTTGACAGAATGTGTCCAAAGTCGGTATCTTAGTTTGTAGCGGCCGCAACTGTACCTACGCGATTTTTCTTCACACCACCGTACAGTTAAGCTCTCATCTCATAATCATAAATCTATATAGTATTTATAGTATAAACCATTTTTGTTTTGTTGTAATTCTTCTTGAAATCTCAAAATGTCATTTGTCACTTTTGATATTCAAAATGGCAAGAAAACTAACTCCGGCAGACAAAGTACAAATTCTGTTAAATTTGGACAGTTGCACCATTAAACAAGTCGCAGAAGAATTTCATTTGAATAAATGTACCTACAGTACTACAAGTTAAAAAAAGATGTGAAAATGAAGGCAGTATATGTCTCAAATGAGGAACTGGTCTTAAAGAATATCAACTAATGCAAAAGATCACAATTTGTTTGAATATTTGAGAGAAAATAAAAAAAATTACAAAGCAAATTCACAGATCTTGTATAAGATTTACTAATAGAGGATATGGAACTATGGGAATCTATTGAAAATACCTGGAAAAACATTGTTGAAAAACCCAATTTTTTAAGATTCTTTACCTGGAAGGTTATGAGTAGTAATTGATGCAAATAGCGGATCAATTAAGTAATAGTTTATTTGTGTTTTCTAAATTGTACTAAAAAATTACTCGACATTTGGTTTGTCTTTCAAAAAAAGATTAATAAACACTAAGCAATATTAGAATTTTATGACAATTTGGGTTATACTAGATTTATGTGAGCTTAAAAAAGAAACCTTAAGAAACGACTTATAATTAATAATTTACTGATGAAAAAAATCGATTTTAAACAATTTAAATGAAAATTAAGATAAATCTATTAAATAATTAGGTGTTTATAGAAAACAAAATTCCATTTTACAAGACTGTTTTCAATATCAGACATTTGCAGCAATAGTAATATTGGAATTCAAGTAATTTTCTGTTAACATTTTTAAGTGTTATACTTATAAATAATAAATATAATTATTCTTTCTTGTATTTGGAGTTTTTTTTTTGAGAATATTTAATAAATGAATTTTTGAGGTATTGGACCAAATGGAAACTTTTCTCTCTCCTTCATTGGCAGATATAGTTATATTTATTTTTCATATTTGTTTTAAATTCGAAATATTAGACAAGACTAACTAATGTCATGGCAACAAGGACATTGTTTGATCAATTACTTATTTTATAAAATAATTACATTAATTACTCTGTACTTATTTGAAGTTATCAATAAAAGTTCTTGTCAAAAATTCTAGTACTAATAATTGTACGAATAATTCCCTTGTTTAATTATCTATATTTATCAAAACTATGAAAGTCACATTTTGTACAGACTTAGACAAAAGTGTCGTAGTAGCGAATTGCGAAAAAAGAGGTTGGGTACAGCTTGGTCCTGAAGATGATTGGAATGTATATTGGGCGGGAACTTTAACTTGCAGAAGTTTGTTCAGTGTTGATAGTGGATATCGTATGAATGATAATCAGTAAGTAGTGACATTAGGTAATAAATTATTTTTTCCACGGTCGGGAGTAGAAATCAGTTTCTATGACATCAAAATTAAAACAGAAGTAGTCGATTATTCCCAAGGGAGTATAATGCTCCCAAGGGAGTTTACATTATGGAGAACGTTTGTGATTCATGCAAAAAAAAGATAACATTGAAATTATTTATTGACATTTAAATTAAATGTTACATTTGTACAATTTTCAAAATTAATATTAGAAGGAATATTACTTTCGCTTACATTTACAGTTTTTGTGATTGCCCTAGTAGTGGTACCTACTAAAACCTGATTAGCAATTTTGGTCTTATTTTCAATGGAGTTCTCAACATAACCCTCAGCGACTGTCGTTGATTTTCAACCAGCATGACGCTTTATTGTCGTGATATCCACACCAGCATCTGCCAGTAATGTCGCTGAAGATCTTCGTAAGCAGTGACCAGTATAACATGCAGCATCAGGTAATTTTAAATACGAAGCTACTACACTCGGAATTTTTCCCATGGTATTCTTACCAACTGGCTGCGAACTACATTTTCCTGCTTTGTAGTACAAAAAAAAGGCGCTTATGCTTGACGTGGTGAGGACGAAGGGACATGTATTTTCGAAACAACTCAAGCATATTTTCCACATCGGTAACCACAAAGGTTCGTGGAATCTTTGTCTTAGTGTTTGGAATTTTTACAATCAAGGAAGAGCCTACATCCTCAATATCATCTACAGTTAAATTGACTAGTTCATCAGTTCGACAAGCTCCGGCAATCCCCAGAATTAATCCAACCTATAAAAAATCAAAATACTTAATAATTGAAATACCTAACAACAAAAGTAATCTTACCTTGATCATTAAGAATTCTTTGTCATCTGCACTTGATAGAAAACGGTCGATTTCACCCTTTCTCAATATTTTCCATTTTTTCGCTTGATATCCGTCACCGGTTCTTTTCAAAAATGCGATCAGCTTGGGGAATTTGTTTATATCTATGTTGTCGTAAATTATCAAGCATGACTTAACCATAGAATATTGCGCCCATAATGTGGAAGACTTGTAATTCTTTGCATTTTCACTGAAGTATGCCAACAAAACATTCTCGTTGTATACTTGAACATTTTTCTCGGCGCACCACTTTTTGAACCGATTGTAGGCTATATCGTATAAAGATTTTGACTTCGTAGGCAGCAAACTGCTTATTGCAATATATGCAGCCTCCACAATCTCTTCCGACTCACAATTATTCATTGTGCACTAAACAAACTTTAAACTAAACCAAACTAGCACCTTAATTTGACAATTCCTTTTGTTTGTTTATTTTGTAGTTATGACAATAACTCAACGACTACTAAATAAATGCTCAAATCCGAATACAATAATTCTGGTGCTACTTACTTCATAATGACAAAATATGTGTTTTTAAGTTAATGAGACCGTGGAAAAAATAGTATATACCATTCGGGAGAGATGCTATTTTGTCCTCGGTGCATTGTAGCCCTCGGGCTTTCAAATTGCACCTCGGCCAAAATAACGCATTTCTCTCCTTTATAGTATAATATACTATTCTTTAATTTTTTCACATCCATAGAATAATAAACCATTTTCCCAACCATTACGAGATTTCAAGAAAAGACTTGCTAGTGAAAAATATTAAACGTTACCGGCGCGATCTCGAAAAAGAAGGGAATATAATGGCAGAACGAGGAGAATCTAAATATTTACATTTGGACTTCATTCCTGTTACTTTTGTACTGCCAGCAGATTACAATATGTTCGTAGAAGAATATAGAAAGGCTCCGCAGAGCACGTGGATTATGAAACCCTGTGGTAGATCGCAAGGATCTGGTATATTTCTCATTAACAAACTTTCTAAGTTGAAACGTTGGTCAAGAGAATCTAAAAACCCATTTCAACCTCAATTGAGTAAAGAGAGCTACGTGATATCAAGGTGACGAATTATAATTATAAGTTAGGGTTGTTACACTCGTATCTGTAGAAAAAACGTGTTGATTTGATTGAATGCTGTAACTTTTTAGATACATTGAAAATCCTTTACTTATTGGCGGTAAAAAGTTTGATTTGAGACTGTATGTATTGGTAACATCTTTTCGACCATTAAAGGCGTATCAATTTAAGCATGGCTTCTGTCGGTTTTGCACAGTTAAATACGATTCCAGTGTTGCCGAATTAGATAATATGTACGTGCATTTAACAAATGTATCTGTTCAAAAACATGGGGTAAATATGAGCATAATATATTTGTCTTGTATTAGCGTAAAAAATGGATGAATAATTACGTTTTAGTTATTTCATTATTCCAGGGTGAATATAATGCCCTTCATGGCGGCAAAATGAGTGTTCAAAATTTACGACTTTATCTGGAAAGTACGCGAGGCAAAGCAGTGACCGAGACACTTTTCGATCAAATAAACTGGCTTATTATACATTCTCTTAAAGCGGTTGCTCCAGTTATAGCTACCGATCGGCATTGCTTCGAATGTTATGGATATGATATAATTATTGATAATAAATTAAAACCGTGGCTTATAGAGGTAATAAGTAGAGTGGACCAATTCGGAGCGAAAGCAGAGGCGTGACTAACATATTGGTTCCCGCGTGCCCCATCGCACATACGATTACTTAGTATGTTGTTCACGGTCATCGTGTGTACACGTATAATAGCAGCAGGAAAGTGTATTCTGTGTATTTAATAATGTTGAAGGAGCGTACAGTAAAAAAACCGCTATCATCAAAGTTAGTCAATAGGTTTATTGAGAACCATCCTAGTTTATCTTACAATGGGGTAAATGTAAAATGTTTAGTGTGCAATATATATACCGTGATATCATAAAGTTTCTAGGACGAAGATGGCTTTGTAATATAAATTGTATGTCTGAACTTAAGTTAGGAACTATAACTCTGTTTTGTAAATTATTTTGACAGTGACATTATCTGTCATCCATTAATGTGTTAGAATTGCTGAAAGCAAGTTTGAACGTCGAGTTTGAAACATAGCACATTCGAGTAAATTCAAATATGGTTTACAATATAGTGCAAAAAGCGTACATGATTGAAGCCTATTTTCGGAGTGAAGTGCGAATTTATGGAATTTGGGTGTACAGTCAACGTGCATGTTTGGATGATTTTAGAGAGCACTTTCCAGAGTTAGCTGTAATTCCCAAAGATTTTTATAATTGCCTTTCCAATTGTGTTGGTGTGTTTCGTGAGACTGGTTCTGTGGGTCATAAATCACGTACTGGTAGACCAACTGTTCGTTCGGAACAAGTTATAAATGACGTTCGTCAACGTATGGTAAATGAACCCACAAAACCATTGAAACGCCTTTCTCAAGAGATTGGACTTTCTTATGGAACATGTCAGAAAATTGTAAAGAAAAACTAACACATGCATCCGTATAAGATGCAATCACATCAGGCTATTTTGCACTACTACCCTAGACGTCGTGCGTACTGCCAGTGGTTTGCAAATAACTTAATAGAAGATGATGACCTGCTAAATTTGTCATTTTTCTCTGATGAAGCATGGTTTCATCTTTCGGGGTATGTCAATTCCCAAAATACTCGAATGTGGAGTAGTGAAAATCCTCATATTTTTATTGAATCGTTTCTCCATAATGCGAAACTTGGTGTTTGGCTAGCAGTTTCTCGCCGCAGAGTTGTTGGCCCTATTTTTTTTAATTTCACAATTAATGCTGAGAGGTATAGAAACATTCTGAATGAATTTATTGAACAGTTGCATGATGATGAATTGCAATACGGATACTTTCAACAAGATGGTGCAACGGCACACACAACACGAGAAAATATTGCTTTTCTTCGTGAGTTTTTTGACGATCGGATCATAAGTTTACATACGGAAGTTGAGTTTCCACCACGATCACCTTGTTTGACAATTATGGACTTTTTCGTGTTTCCTCACCTAAAGAATAGAATATTTAAAACTCCTGTTGCTAATTTGCAAGATATGCAACAAAGAATTATTGACGAATATGCATTAATAACGCCTGCAATGCTGCAAAATGCCTTTAACAGCATGAAAAGGCGTGTCACATTGGGAATTGAAAATAGCGGACAACAATTTCAACATTTGCTTTAATTTTGCCTTTTTTTATTAATAAAATTTTGAATACAAGCTGAGCTTGTTGTTTTATTGTATCTTTATTAAATCAAATGACATTTATTGATGTCACGATGACACTATCAAAATAATTTTCAAAAATTAAGGTTAAGTTACCAGTATGATAATATGGATAAAGTTCAGACATATATTTTCTATTTCAATGCCATCTTGGACCCAGAAACTTTATGATATCGCGGTATAAACCATTTAACAAAATCAAATTTGCAAGGCCACGTGCATAGCGCAAGACATAAAAATAGAGACACTGGTGCCGATACAAAATACGAAGTGTTCTTATTTGATTTGTGTACAATGATGGTTGTGTGTAATTTGCCGTTTACTTTGTTACGCAATGATTCGTTTATTTCATTTCTTGAAAAATATGGCAATGTAGAATTACCGAGCTGCACCCACTTACGACGTTATTTAAAATCTGTTCGTGTACATTTAGAAAATAAAATTAAGGCTAATCTGAAAAATAAAAAAGTGTGGTTGAGTGTGGATGAAACAACTGATAGCAAAAAAAAGATCTGTACTCAATGTTATGGTGCGTAAAATGGAACCAAATCAATCGCCATCCTCAATTTTATTAGCTAGCAGACAAATAGAAGAATGTACTGCGCGGGTAATTTCAAAAGTGGTGTACAAAATTCTTCGCTATCGTTACAGGAATCAGTGCTAGTTGTGAAAGATACACACGCACAGCTATGTTCGATAGAAGACGCAAGAAATGAGTGTAGTTTAAGTAAGTTTGAAAGTGTTTTAGATAAAGATTTAGATTTTGCCAGACTTAGACAAATTTGTGAAGGTTCGTCTACAGATGCGTTAAGTTGTTTCAAAGATTATTTTAATTATGCAAACATCACATCACTAGATGTGGAGTGATCGTTTTCTTTATACAAGCACATATTTTCCTCACGGCGGACGCGTTTTCGAGAAATAACTTTGGAGACGCACCTTATGTTAACAATATTTCATCGCGCTTCTCCAGATTTTCAAGTCACGGAAAACGCATAAGACGGTAAGTTTTTTTTAATCATCTAATTACATACATTTTAGATTTTATTTTTTATACGTATCATCGAGAACGTTTCATAATCTAGAAAAACCGTCTTACATTTTTTTTGTATCTAACATAATAACAGCACCGTTCGTGATAGTATATCTCTAGATATTAATAATGTTTCGCATGCGGGAACCAATACGTTAGTCACGCCTCTGCTTTCGCTCCGAATTGGTCCACTCTAGTAATAAGCATGCTCTTTTTAAATTATTATATTTTATTCTATAAAAGTTAATTGAAAATTGCCACAATATTGATTTAAATACTGGATACGTTTTCGACAACTAAGATGTCATCATCAGTAGTAGAAAAATTATTATTTGTCGAAATAGATATCGTAATAAGGACTTTTTAAATTAATTTTTATATACTGTAAACATTAACACAATAACTGTGTAAAAATTCCCACAAATTAAAGCTAGATTGCAGATTAGGAAAATTTAGTAGGGACTACAGATGGAAAAAAAATGTTAGAATCCGAGTTAAAATGTATTTGATCTTATGGAAAAACAAGCCATTAGGTGTGTTTTAGATCATAAGCACAAGTATACTGGAAATATCTAAACGAAAGTATAACCTAAAATCATCTAATGTGTAACAGGTCAATATAACCGCCTTTTTAAAAAGGTTACAAGGGTTGTAACAGGTGACGTAAATGATGACGTATTACAATGGCGTCACTTCCATATTCCCTACATTACCTCTAATGAAAACTCTCGCGAAAAATAGTCAATTGTTTAAAATATTATTTTTTGTGTTTAGTAGGTACATCAGCATTTATTTTATTTAAGTAATCACATCTCGCTTATTAAAATTTATCAAAACAAAGGACCAAATAGTTTTGCCAAGCAACTAGGCCTTTCTAAAACACTACAAGAAGAATATTGAAATCTTGATCTTAGGTATAGATTACGCAATGTTATGCAATATATTTTTTTTTGTAATACAAACACATTTCTTCTGATAAATTAACGTTAGATTTGACTATCCTGTTAGAAAATTTAATTTTAGGTAAACGCTTCGCCATCTTTAACATCAACAACAGCAAATGACCGGATCCTAAAGCACAAACTTCTGGATAATATTTTATCTATTATAGTCCCACCTAGCGGATATCCTGAGTACGCAACAATACAAATCCAAACTTCAAAATTTAAAACGTATTCGGTTTCAGCGTAAGATGGAACAAAATTCCTAGCAAGGAAGCTATGGGAGATTTCGATTTGTTAATCGATGAAGACCTGATTCATTTGCAAGAAGAAATGGAAGTCGGTGATCGATACGCTGCCAAACAAAATATGTATAGATGGAAGTAAAATTTTTTCAAAATTGTAGGTGTAATTGTTTGTCATTGTACTTTTGTGTTAAGCTACAATAAAAAAAAATCTCTTTAATATTATAAATCTTTATTTAATTGCAATATACATCTCATACCATGCTAAAAAATGAATTGTACAATATACAGATTTAGTATTTAGTTTTTTTTTAACAGTCAAAAGCAGATAAAAATATTTATTTGTTGAGGTACATGAATTTATACATTATTAGGAAAAGAGTATGTTATATTTATTGAATGGTAAGAAAGTGTGCCAAAATGAATGCTAGGTGAATATTTTAATATATTCCTTTTTAATACCTACTAAGTGGTCGTTTAAAATGAATTTTTACCATATTTATATTTATTTACTATATATTAATTAGTATATGCATCATATATGTTACCTTCAAGGTATAATGTATAATTATGTCATAACAATTAGATTAGTGACGTCATTCATATAACTTATAAGAGGAAATAACAACATAATTCTATAAATATATACATCTTATACTTGTTAATATGTGGAGCATTTACGTTATTAATTCACTCTTGTATTAGAACTGTCCATAAAATATATTTAGGCACAATTTGTAAGAAATATTGACTTACTTATTGTTACGCTATGTATTGGATGCCAATTATTGTTGTCTCATGTTGGAGCAGCTAAATCAATAAGTATCTTAGACATCTACACGCTATGAATGGGGCCTGCGATGTCGTGAACACGATACATGAAAATGTTGAACAGCGTGAAGAATATATGTCACGAAGGTATTACACATATTTGAAAAGAAGTAAATGTTAACTAATGGCGGTACCTGTAGTCAATAAGGAATCGATTAAAGCACAGAAAATGTAGAAATATTATTTCTATAATATAATTCAAGGTTTTATTGCGGGAAGTGCTTTAAAACGATATGGTACAGGTCTTGTTTTATCTAACCTTAATAACGCTAAGAAATAAGTAATTAAACTTCTAGTTTCAAAAATTCTTTTATTGTAAATACCACTACAATATTGTTTCGCCATACAATGGCTTCATCAGGTGGATGAAATACTGAATATGTATAATACAAGTTTGAATATTTAAGTGAAAATTATTGGGGAAATGGTGGTGGAAAAATTTTTACAATCTTAAATTTAGTAGAGGGGAGTTGTTTAAATCTAGTTGGTCATTTAAAGCTAATCCTAAACTATTGTATCTATTAATTTCTAACAGTTAATTTGCTTTAACGGTTCAGATAGACAATTAAAAACTTTACATAATTATATCAACACTATTCACCCCAAAATAAATTTTACTATAGAAACAGAAATAAATAAAAGCATTAATTTTCTAGATTTAACCATATCACACAAAACTAATAAACACGAGTTCGCTATATACCATAAACCAACACATACAGATACCAAAATACACGCTAATTCTTTTCATCCTATAACACACAAATTATTATCAGCATACCAATCAATGGTATATAGATTAATTCATGTACCTATGAGTAAAAGTAATTTCGACCTTGAACTAAATAGAATATACGCAATAGCATTAAACAATGGTTACTCTATAAATATTGTCAATAACATCCTAAATAGCCAACAAAAATCTAAAACCTTTTCCTTAGCTTATTCAAAATTAAAATACAAGATAATTAATTCCTATAATTCAATCACTTACTTAGGAAAAATTTCGGAAAAAATTGGTACTTTCATTAAAAAACTTAATAACGAACATATATAATTTAAAACAGACAATACTATAGAGAACATTATTAAAAACAACAAAGATAAAATAGACAAAGAATCAAACTCTGGTGTATATAAGTTAACATGCGAAGATTGTAATAAGGTATACATAGGACAAACGGGGAGGACATTCAAAATTAGGATGAAAGAACACGAGAGAAGCCATAAAGACAAAAAAACAGATTCTACTTTCGCAAGTCATTTAAGATTGTAAAAAATTTTTCCACCACCATTTCCCCAATAATTTACACATAAATATTCAAACTTGTATTGTATATATTCAGTATTTCATCCACCTGATGAAGCCATTGTATGGCGAAACAATATTGTAGTGGTATTTACAATAAAAGAATTTTTGAAACTAGAAGTTTAATTACTTATTTCTTAGCGTTATAATGAAGTTTCAACAAGTATCTCCTTCTTCAATTAACTATTTAACCTTAATAACACTAGCTAATCCTAGCAATGCTTTGCTAATTGCTAGATTTGAGTATATATACAGATTAAATGAAAACCAACACAATTGAAAGTTTAATATCAACATTGTATTTAGTTAAAATTAGATAATCTTCACTTTATAAAAATAAGAATGTAAATAAATCCAATTGTCAAAACAACAGCACTCGCGCTTACTTCTACGCATGTACGACAGCATTTCTTACCTCGTGAACTTCCAAGTGAGAAAGAAGTACTGTCTCGTGGCGCCATCTACATTTAAATAATAGTGCTGCTACTATTCATATTATATTATTAGGGTCCTAATTTTCTTTCTACTGCTCAGATCAAGGACAATATCTTTAAACCTTGGATCATTTTGCAAAAACCGCGCAAAAATCGGTCCAGAAGGACACACATACGGACATTGCCTTTTATATACATAGAAGAAAATAGATAGAGACAAAGAAGCGGTTAGTTTGGATGTTTTTATATAGATACATAGAAGATTACTAGTGACGGGTAATAAATATTAGTGAATATCAAATAAATAAAAGTTTAAAACTAATGAAATAAATTTAAACTAAATTACATGTAATATTAGAATATTCCAGAAAGCGAAACCTAATTTGTTGTTTTGTGGTGGGAAATGTTTTCTTGGAATAACTAAAATAAAGAGATACATAGTCATTTATCTCTCTTAGTTTTTAATTGTGTTCCGTTAATTTTTTTCTTAATCTCTATTATTTTTTGTTGCTCCAAAGTTTTTAAATTAATTTTATAATTGTTTAATCCAGATTAAACCAACATCATTTAATCTAAATAAAATAGTGTAATTCATATTTTATAATTATCACACCGTATATGTTACATATTATAATTTAGTATTATTAACCTAATTTAGATTAGTTACGTATTATATTTAGCAATCAAATAAGTCACACATACAAGACAGGTATTTTAATCTAAACCAGTCCAGCAAACTGCTGATACTGAAACAATCATAGGTCAGGTATTCAAAATAAACCAGTCCAATATTCAAATTCGTCACCACAAATATTATGAAGTGCAAGATTTATGAGGTCATCAAAATGCATTATAAGCATCTGTATAAGCACCGTAATTATTCAGCGATACCACAACAAAGATGAATGGTACTCGATATTCAATTACGCTTAATTAATGTATATAAAATTAAAATGTTTGGAACTGTTGGAATTAAATTGTAAATTAAGATTTGTATATACACCATAATTTTTGTTAAATAAAGCATTAAGGAATTTTCTGTTCTTTAATCAAGATTAACGAATGTACTCTTCTTTAATCATCTATTCATAGACCTTCGAGTTTATTCAATAATCTTGTACACCTACAGTATCAACAATAATATATTTAACGTGAATAAAAGCTGGCCTACTAGTTTTGTTTTTTACTTTTACAAAGGATAAGGAATTAAGTTTTTTGAAAGTAGACTGTTACATTGCAAAAAAAAATACAAAAATGATTTTATTTAATTATTGTAGTACTGGTTAAAATATTCTATCTGTGTAAATGGAGCCCGGCTTCAGTTAAGGATATCGAGGAATAGAGAAGAGAAAGTATTATGTGGAGTCTTTGAAAACTACGTTTAATCACTTATATGGACTGGACTGTATGGGGCCCCCGTATGGCACACGGCACTGCAGAAAAGGAAGTATAGCGGGTTGCTCGAAAGTTTCCAGAGGAAGACTTTAGTGAGAGCTGTAATGGGATATAGAATAGTGCCTGCGAGAGCAGCCCAAGTAGTCGCGGGAGCAGTGCCCATAGAACTATTGGTTCGGGAGAGATGCATTCTGCACGAAAGCGAAAATGGTCAGCTAGTGCTGGTAAAGAGGATGGCGAAAGCATGGATTATTGAGGAATGGTAGAGGCTATGGGATGGGAATGCTACGGTGGCACAGTGGACCAAAAGGATTACTCCCGACATCAAAAGCTGGCTAGAGTGTCAACACCGAAATGTAGACTACTATATGACTCAGATCCTGACTGGACATGGAAGATTCGGAGTGTGATGGGAAAGCGAGACAGCGACGTGTGCTGATACTGTGGTGAGGTAGATACAGCGGAACATACTTTCTTCAGGTGTCCAAGGTGGGAGTATGTTAGACAGCAAACATATATAGCCCTAGGGAAAGAGTTGACAGCAGGGAACCTGATCCAAACAATGATGGACCAGAAAAGGAATGGAATAGAATCAAACAACTGATGATTCATGTAATGACGGAGAAGGAAAAAGAACGGATGGATGTGCGTGACGAGGTGAATACGTGATGAGGGAATCTCGAGTGAATCGAACTCCTAATCCCCGTAGTATTCGGGGGGGAAAGGAAGAGGTAGATAGTTAGAGAAGATTTTTACTAAAGACAGCCCTTCACTTTGATGTTATGTCGCTTCGATGGTTCCGGTGTGAAAGGGAGGTACAGAGGGCCCCTTGTCCAGTTAGCTCACGCGCTGGTTACGCCCTATAAAAAAAACTTACATGGACTGGAGCTGCCGCTGTTTGCGTTATATTCATGACAAGAGGAAAACTAGAAGAATTATAGAATATTATATTATTATATTATAGAATATTATATTATAGAATATAGAATTATAGAGGTATATTAATTTAACATAATGGGAATAATTCGTCGACATCCACCTGAAAGTCTATGACGAAAAAATCTATTACACTCAAATACTGTGGTGTATATAGCAATTAACGTGATTAGCGCTATGCAACGATCACCTACTTTACTGAGTTTTACTTTTCGCAGTAAATATTTATCAATATGAGATGAATTAGAACCAAAAGAACGCCCTCTATATTTGAAGCTATTGTAAGGACACCCTCTCCGCAGCTAGTAATTTTAAACATTTTGACATCTTTGCGTGCATTCCTTTTTTTTTGTGATGAATTGCTGTAGTTTTCTCATTAATGGTTTCAATAGAAGATAATATCAATAAAGATGGCCGTTATCGATATTGCCATACAAACAGCTCAAACAGGAAAAACGCAGAAAAAAATTAAAGAATATAATCCACTGGCCTTTGAGGTCAAAGAGTTGTAGACTATTGAGAAGATTTTAATTGTGCAGATAATAACAGGAGTAACAGGAGATATCTCAACCAGCCTACACAATCAACTGGAAAAACTAAACCTTCCAAAAAAATTATATCTGGAGATGCAGAAATTAACACTATTAGGAAGTTACAACATAATCAGAAAAGTCCTGAACATCAGAATTATCTACAAGTATCAATAATTAAACAAAATGCACACCATAAAAACACGCAACGCATCATGATACTCGTAGTATGATACCATTTCATCGAGACAGGAAAACTAGAGAATACAATAAAATAATGTCGAATTCCCACTTGCCAGTACACAGTGACCTGCCTGATGCCGTTCTGTTGAGACTGAAGTATCGACAGGCCGGCATTTAGATCTCCTCCACTACTGCTAGAAGAAAATTTCAACCCAAATGAGAGATGGAGGTTATTGGGAAGTCTTGAAACCCATTCAAGCGGGTCATATCCCCGATTCTACCGTACCCTTATCAGGAATGGAGCCGGCTCGCCACGAATGGAAAAAACTCAATACAATAAGAACATCTCATGACATGATTAATTCTATAAATGGGGATTGAATGAGACAGCGACTTGTAAATGCGGAGAACCTCACCAGACTATTCACCATATTATAGCCGAGAGCCTCCTTGCAGCATATGGAGGTGACTACTTTGAAGCCACTGACTCCGTGTTGGACTGGATCAATGGTTTTGATTTTAAAATTTAACTCTGTTCTGTGTGTATATGTTAAATAATAATAATAATAATAATGGAATCTAAAATACCGCAATATAAACCGCGTTCGACCTAGCTCATATCCACTTATATGTGGGTTGAGTATACTGTTTCCCGGCGACAGGTTGAGGAAGTGTAACTCAAGTCGACGCCATAGTAATAATAAATGCTCCACATATCTAAAGTACTATTACAAAATTAAAGTAATCATAATAGGATTACGTTTATATGCTCAATAAACACATTTTCCTCTGCGAGCTGCCATAAATATGATTATACTACAAATATATAAAACATGTGAGTAATAGTTAATATATCGATAAACAGTATTTATAACAAACAACAAAGAAATGTACAAAACTTACACAGTAGAATTAACTCTAAATGTTTCTTCAAAAACGCTGCCCTACGAAAAAAATGATTAGGTTTATAAAGATACTATACATCAGTCATCAAACTTATTAAGTAACTAAAAACATTCTAGAATACTCAACAGTCTATAAAGCCAGGTACGATGTTGGATGATTAGATGTCTTGATCAGACCTGTATTCTATGTTATTATTTCATATATTGCGTGGACAGAATATATGATTAAGTCCCAGATACTATATATAACATGATTTGACGATATGGGGAATTGGTAATATTTCTCAGTAGGTATACCATGCAGTTAATAATTGCTTTTTCATCCGTGAACTAGCTGTTTTCTATGCATGCTGCATATTTAATGCTGCTAATACTCCTAATTCCATTCTGCTCTTTTCATTGCAATTTTTATGTTATTGTAATATCAATTGCAATTCTTATATATCGCATTTCCATTGTTTGTAACTTACTTTTCCGGCGGGTGTAGTTTCGACACCAACACCCTTCTAACGGGTGGCCATGGAGTGAAAAACGTCTGTCATAATTTATATAATCATTTTGAGAAAATTCTGATCAAATTTTCAGTTTAAGTTTAAAATTTGTCAATATATTAATCTTAATCATAATGTGATATTTAACCTGAAAATTTGATCAGAATTTTCTCAAAAGACTGATATAAATTAAGACAGACGTTTTTCACTCCATAGCCACCGTTAACCAAGATAATTTTTTCGATATCTCGGTATAATTAAAGCATGGGTATAGTTCAGCTGCACTTTTTAACCTATAATTTAACTCTGCCGCAATCTTCCTATTTTTATGGACATTATTAAACAGTATTTATTTCTACTAGCTATTTTTGGGCGAGACATTTACTTTTAGAATTGACATTTGCAGTTTAAAAGATGCACAATATCAGTGGCGTGTCGTGGGGTTTGAGTTTGGAGGGGCGCACCAGAAATCAAATACCAAATGACATATAGGCAAATTGCGCGAAAAAGTATCCATTTATAACATTTATTTAAGTTGAATAAATACATAGGAATTAAAAATATTAATACCTACAATAACGACAAAAACAATAATAAAACATATTTACACAGATTAAACTAAACAAAATGGGTGGGTAAGTCATTTTTTTAAAATGAATATCATCAAAATTGTTTATTTCGTGCACTAAATTTCGATTTATGGACATCATAGCTAAAGCATTTAGTCTGTCATTAAGCATGGTATTTCGCAAAAATGTTTTTATGTGTTTAAGCGTCGAAAAAGTGCGTTCTGCTTCGACTGTTGTCATTGGAGTCGTCACGATAATTTTTAATATTTTCGATGTTTCGATAAATGTTTCACTAAGGTTATTTTCCATAATAAATAAAAGAAGATTCATTGCTCCAACAATTTCTTTTAAATCTTCTCTCGAGTAAATTACCTCCAACTCAGTTCTTAATATTGATTTGCTCAACATCGGATAAAATGAACATACATCGTTTAAAACAGTCACAGGGAAATTTTTTGAAAACTCTGAATATTCATCTTTGTTAAAAAGATCAGCCGCTTGTAAATGACCCCGGTAAGAAAAGCGTTCCTTCATTGGACTGTAATTATATCACAAACTTCTTTGGCAGTAACACTTCGAAAATTATCATCCATTCGCCTTCTTTTAGATGTTGGATATTCTGATTCAACAATGTTTTTAAGAGGATCAATTTGATTTCTAATGTCAGAAGCACTTTTCTCGAAAATTAGTCTTTTTGCAACTATACGCTGTCCTTATTTTTTGATTGCAATTGATTATACAGTATGTCAACATGTGGCAAAATTTTATGGAAGAATTTTAACCAAAATATAAATTCGGGATCTTCCAATACCCTTCTTAGACCGGATGCTTCATTTGAAGTAACACTTTTCTCACATCTGGTTTCAATTTCTTCGAACACTTCTACAAGCTTTTCGTGAACAAAATTAACTGTGCGAATAATATAATTCCATCTAGTTGTCACCGCCCTTGGTAATCTTTTATTTATTATCTCTTGCAAAACATCACAACGATGAGATGAGTTTGAAAAAAAAACAGGTATGGCCGACAGATTATTAAAAAACACGCGTACTTTTGCATTTTGTGATGCCGATTTCTGCATAATGACGTTTAATTGATGGGCATAACAATGAATAAAATGAGCATTGGGATATTTTGTTTTAATTTGAGCTTGAACGCCTCTGTTCACACCGCTCATAACATTTGCGCCGTCATACGTTTGACCTATTATTTTTGGGGAGTTTTTAAAACTAGGGGGTCAATTTCATTTTCAATGCATGTTTTTAACCGATCAGCTGTTTTATCTTTCACCCTTATAAAACTCCAAAAATATTCACGGCTGGAGCCTTCACAAAAATATCTTAATATTAAAACCATTTGACAATAATTTGAGATATCACTGGTTTCATCGCATTGAATTGATAAATAGTCTGCCTTTTCAATTTGCTTACAAATTACTTCCCTACACACTTGTCAACATACTATCTAGAATTTCATTCTGGATAGTATTTGAGGCCCCTTTAAAAACGGTTCCCGTACGTAAATGTTCTTTTAGTATGTCCAGCTCTGCAGCGAAATTAATTAGTTCTTTAAATATTCCTTGGTTCTCAGAGGATTCACTTTCATCATGACCTCTAAGTGCTAAATCAAAAGCACTACAAAATTTTACAGAACCGATTATCCTTTTTAAAATATGGCGATTTTTCTCGACCTTATTATTATGCGAAATAATACTTTCTCTGTATGCAGAGCTTAAGTGAGACATAATATTAACCTTACCGAGCACAGCAAAGGCAGTACAAGAATTGATGTGGTCACGAGACGATTCATGTTTCCTCATTTTTTCAGGAAGATGGTGTAAATCATTGATTCCTCTTTTTGCCCAGTTGGGGGTCCATTCTAGAGTCGGCTTTATAACAAAGCAAGCACGGAAAACAGTTCAACAAATTTGTTATTTCACACCCACATATCCAGTTGTTTTTTTTATAAATATCTTTTGAAAACCGACGCGTAAAAGACCGGTTTTCGGCTTTTCGTTCACAAGTTTGTGACAATTTTATATCTGGCAACAACCTTCCCAGTTCTTTAATTTTAAGTTTATCGGCTAATGGCAGCCTATAAAAATTTATTTGAATAATATTATTTACGAAATTCATTATTTATTATGACTAATCACACCCGAATTATATTATACGATACGGTACGATAGTCCCGTAGACGGCAGTGAAACACTGGCCGCTAGATAACTGCGCCGTAAAATAGCCTAAATGTTTTTATGGAATCGTGTACTATCGGCCAATAGCGAGTCACATTCACCAGGAATCTATAAGGTTTTATGCAGGCCGCGGCGTATTTGCGCCTTAATATAATTATGTGGGTTCTAACAATGTTAAACAACGAAAACGGAGTTCAGTTTTTTGAAATTTAGAAATTTTAACTACTTATATGAATAATAATAAAATGAATAGTAATAATAAATATTTAAATAAACATTTAAATTGTGTGTTATATTATAAATTCTAGGAGGGGCGCGCGGCTTCGCGGCCTTATACAGCTACCGCCACTGCACAATGTTGCCAACTTAATTTGACATTTGTTAACTGACACTTGTGTTATGTCAAAATCGTCGTGGCTGCTTATTGCATGTATTTTATAATGCCTTGTAATAAAACCTAATTTAAATTTTGCTAATATTCTCCAAAATTACCAACATCTGGTAGTAAAGGTTCTGAAAAAGAAAGAATAAAAAAAAACTAACTAATAGGAATTGAAGCAATTGAAATAAAAACAATAAAATACAGGTTGTATCACTTCGTCTTTATACATGATATGATGACAAGTGAAGCACATTGTAACGAACACTGACATGATGTAAATACCACATAAATTATACATTATGCCTTGATGTGTACAGTTAGTCATATCTAACAAGCGCATCGTGAAACTCAAACAATACTTATTTTATTATCACAAAAATAAATACATCCAAGGCACATGAATGTTAATTATAACATCATTACATCATCTATTAATCGGTTAGAAGTCTTCTACAGATAATGATTGTAATATTTGACACATTTCCAGTATAGACGTTTAAAAATATATCGCAGTACATTTACAAACTATCTATGTACTTACATATATATATACCTATTTTATGTATTTAGCATTTCGGTTTCTCACGTAATATTTTGGCGTTTCTTTTTGGATTCTAAACGAACATACGCGCGAGTCTGCGATTTTGATTACATACGTTTGGAGGCCGTACCTTTTACTTTTGATATCGGCTACTTATGTTTTAGTTTCCAGACGGCTTGGGCGTGTTTGTGTCGTAGGCTCGAATCACATCAGATTGAGAAACTGAACCTCCTTCCTCTTGAGAGAAAGCATACCCATCTAGCAACACACGTGATTTAACACAACTATCTACAGCTGTACAATATCATATCATATCAAGTTTCTACTTATTTATTATTACTAATGACTGGTATATATTAATACAAATAGAAATGATAGGTGTTACCACCAGGCGCGGCTCGTGATGACGTATTTTGGTTTGCAGTACAATGATACGAGTGCCTCGTGTGTTTTCGGTGTTTACTAAGCAAACGTTACAGTTAGTACACGAGAATACACGAAGCACTCGGATCATTGTACTGCACACCCAAATACGTCATCACGAGCCGCGCCTGGGTGTTACTACTAAACGTATCCTTTGACAAAACTCAGGTTTGAAAGAAAATGTTCATGAAATAATGGTACAGTGATATTATAAATGGTTAAGTGACTTACAGTGCATGAATTCCCTTATAGTAACTTTTATTTTTTTAAGTTTATCTGCTTTAGCGAGAGCTGGGGTTATATTATATAGCAACGCCATTGCCAGCATTAAACGTGCGCATTCATAGACTGTCCTACAGGGTTATAATATTTATAGCCCGACTGATTGCAGTGAGCTTTTTGGGAAATATATTATAGTATAAACTACGATCCATGTGTCGAAACTACGATCCAGTGTGTCGAAACTACTAAAAAAAGGCATATAACCCATTACCACAGTTATTAATCGTATCCTAAATACGTATTTCGACAACTAAGTTGTCATCAGTAGGTTAAAAAAAAAAAAAAAACAACTTTTACCTACTGATGATGACAACTTAGTTGTCGAAATACGTATTTAGGATGCGATTAATAATTGTGGTAAGGGGTTATATACCGTTTTTAAGTTTTTACTTAACCACAGTCTCCAAAGAAAGAATTTTCGAAACTACTAGCAAGTAGTAAATTTTAGTATTATTTGAAATACTAATCATAATGGTTTGTATGAATTACAGTACAACCTGTCTTATCCGGACCCTCCCATAACCTGACGTAACCAATTTTTCAATTTTATTTAGCGAAATTTGTGTGCGAGATAATGTGCCAGATGGGAGAGATTGAAACGTTAAAGTTGCAGCTGGAATGTCGCTTGCGCGCCTAGTATGCGCATTCCCATTTAAATACATACATATAGCAAACGCCAAATAAGTTGGCGCGAGGAGGGGTAAGTTCGCGCAGGACTAAAAGTAGTGGGGAGATTTGTATTTGGTTTTACATCAAATGTCAGAAAATTCTAACCTCTAAGCGTGTGTCACTTTATGATCCCCTAGCAAAGACATTATGTTCCGTCAAACGTCAATGACAAATGTATTCTGACAATTACTTGAGTAGTGGGGGTGAACGTTTTTAAAAGCGGCTTCTGCGCACCCCCTCCTCGCGCCAACTTATTTGGCGTTTGCTATACATGACATTAGCAGCTTTATGCCGTGCGCATGCGTCGTAGTAATGCGTAGAGTTTGTTTTGAAAATGTTATCGATATTGTTAACCGTTGTTACTGTATTTTATGTTATTTTTTATTGTTATTCTTTATCGTTGTTTTTGCTAAAATGCCGGAGAAAATAAAGAAAACTGTTGTGACAATGGATGAAAAGTTTCGTGCTCTGAAGAGGATTGGATGCTGGTGAAATAGCTAAGAAGATTGTTGCTGACATGGGAGTAGGAACGAGGACTATGAGTGAGTGACTGGAAAAAAACGAGGAGTGAAATTGAGAAATGGTGTTCATAGCAAGCTTCAGCAAGTGGGTTAAAAAAATTAAAAATGATGAAGAAATCCACTAATAGCCAAGTTAATGGGACTTTATATCTTTGATTTACCCAGAAGAGGACAAGGATTGCCTATTCCAGGTCCTTTTCTAAAAGCAAAAGCTTTGCACCTCAATAAAGAAATTGGAGCCAATGAACAGTTTAAAGCAAGTAACGGTTGGTTAGAAAGTTAGAAAAGTCGTTATGGTGTACGGAAACTGCAGATCAGGACTGAAAAAACTTTCTGCTAACCAAGATGTTGACAAATTCAAAACGTTCCTACACAGCTTTATAAACGAATATGGGATTTCAGGAGAACAGCTCTACAATTGTGACGAAGCTGGGCTGAACTATGAAATGCCGCCGACCTACACTTTGGTTTCAAGACAAGAAGCGCACCAGGGTATAAAAAGAAAAAGCAGAGAGTGACCATTTTAGCTAGTAGCAATGCTACAGGAGTTCATAAACTTTAAAGATTTGTCTTCCTTGACAGTTTAGTATAGACACCAACGGAGCGCATGGATAAACTGTGAAATAACAGGTGTTTTTTATAGAGGTATAGAACTTTAAGTCGGGAACACTTTTTTAAATGGCGGCCATTTTGTCAGCTGTCAAGTGATTTATGTTTAGTTTGGTTTGGCATTTCAACATGACTAGACTGACGCCTGTAACTTAGTATTATTTTTTCTGTCTTGAGAAATTTAGTGATTCTATTGTTTATTTATTTATTAAAATTGAAGAAATAAAAATATATTTATGACAGTCATTAAATAATTTGGTACAAAATATGAGGTTAGTCACATCTAGAATGAGAATCGTATGTTGTATATTACTGTAATTTTATTCTTATGAGACCTGATAGTAAATTCTAAATTTAATTAAATTTATTGTTGTCAGTTAACCGATGAATTAGAGCGATTGAATTTCTGTCACATTCTTTTTAATTTGTCAAGTTTATATTATTTCCCAAGTTTTAAGGCTTTATGCTATAAATTTCAAAACTAGCAATATAAAATAACATTTAATATACAAGCTGTTGGTGTCAATGCAATTTAGGATGAAATATAAATTTTAATTATATTCCTAGAGCATATAGTTTTGCTGTGCTAGTGTTTATTTAGTAAGCAGTTTTTTTTTTAGTAATAGCCAAAAAAAAATTACGAAAAATTTTGTAAATACCACGTGTACAAATCTAGCTAACACCCATCTCAATTATTTTTGATTGAATCTTTTGATAAATATATATGAAAGTAAAGCATTTCCATATATGACCATCTAAATATTGTATTTATACACATCAGTCAGTACTACCAAATAATGCAACAATGTGAACTATTAACTACAACAAATGTTAATTTGTATTCTAATATCTACATATTCATAAATAATGGTTAATAGTGAGCGTAAAGCATTAGTAAGGCAAGAAGCCGAATTAGCAAAGTCGATGTTAGATGTTCCTTCGTATGTATGTAGGTAATATATAAAATGTGTTTTTTTAAAATTCATACTCAAAGATAGCTTTGGTGAACAAGCCACACTATACGAGTATTTGCACGTTAACTGTCAAAAGGTATTTGAGTTGTCATTGGTAACATTAGAATTTGTTGTGTGGCAGTACTGTTCACAATGTACATTTCATGGCTTACATTGAGTATGAATTTAAAAGAACACCTGTTATATGTTGGTATGTACTTACGTGACATTTCCAAATCCACTCTGGTATTGTTCCTTCTCAAAAAGACGCTGCGGACATTCTTGAGTAGTCTCGCAGTTTCCGAGAATCTAAAAGTAGTTACACTTGCTATGTTCACTAAAAATAGCTATATATTACAGCATAAACATGTAAGTGTTGAAAGTGTAGTGCCACTTATGCGTGATATTGCTGCTGCTTTTAAGCGTGATCGGTTTTTTTATTGTCAAATTAATGTAATTTAATATATCGCATTTTGGTGTGTACTATTTTAAACACCAATGTGTGTATCAACATGTGTCTAGTATTCTCGTTATCTTATTGTTCGAGTATATCTAAGAATAGGCAATTAAAAATAAATTTGAACAAAATAATTTTTTGTACGAGTATAATACAAAGGTATTTTTAATAATATAAAATATTATTAAAAATCTGGTGTGAAGAACACAAATGCAGGTTCACTATTAATATTTTCTGTGAACGTGTCCGAATATATCCTATCCCCAGAGACGTAGATACGTATTTCACCTTTCTACAGGCTCATCGGTACGCCCCTGCTGGAGAAAGGATATTCCCAGACACATTCACAGAAAAGAACCACATCGCCCTATCACCGTAATTATCCAGACCGAGCGCAGAAGTAAATTCGGCGCTGCCTGTTGTCAGACAGCCGAAGTACCTCGCATACCGTCCACATAATTAATGTGAAGTAACGACGCCCTTCCAAATTATGTGGACGGTATGCGAGGTACTTCGGCTGTCTGACAACAGGCAGCGCCGAATTTACTTCTGCGCTCGGTCTGGATAATTACGGTGATAGGGCGATGTGGTTCTTTTCTGTGAATGTCTCTGGGAATATCCTTTCTCCAGCAGGGGCGTACCGATGAGCCTGTAGAAAGGTGAAATACGTATCTACGTCTCTGGGGATAGGATATATTCGGACACGTTCACAGAAAATATTAATAGTGAACCTGCATTTGTGTTCTTCACACCAGATTTTTAATATTTTATATTTTTAAAAATACCTTTGTATTATACAAAACTGGTGGGGTTTACCTACTCATGTATGTTTCAATTATTCTGAAATAATTTTTTAATAATATCGAAACCTTATTAAAAATCGGGTGTCGAGAGAGAACATAATACTGTTGTGAGCAAAAAAAACGGGACACTGTTTCTGCGTGGGTTTAAATTGTGACTACTTAAGTGGCTATCTTTACTCATAATAGTAAGTCAGGAATTCTCAAAAATGTGTGTCTTATTGACATTTATTAAACATTTTAAAAATAAATGAAAATAAAAATTACTAAAAACGATAGAGAAAGATTATTTATTAAATTAAAATAATTATTACATTAAAATAATTAGTATTTCCTCATTCCACCGTTATTATTAACTGCATCTAATCTTGTAGACATTGAAGCGACAATATTTTGTACAAAATTTGATGCCAAGCATTATAAACAATCTACCAAAATTCTTCCTGGGCAGAAGCTCTATCTCATTAATCCCAATACATTTTCAATGGGATTTAGATAAGCACTGTAGGGCTGGATATCTCAAGTTTAAAAATTTCATTCACTTGTAACCATTGTGTTACAAGATGAGACAGGAAATTGTGTTGTTCTTATAGCTTCCTTTAATGTTTTGAAAGGGTTGTGCCTAATCTCAGTGATTAATGTTTCGTCTTCCTGCGTATTCGAAATTTTGTTAGGTGCGGAAATTATTTTCCGATTTAAATTATCCTCTTCCCTCCATTTTTTTTTATATAAACTTGCGGCTGAACTTTTACCAATATTAAATTGAACCGATACACTTCTTAATGATTTCCCATTTTTCAAACTAGTAACAAGTCTAGCTCTATCAGTTTTCGAAAGATGCGGCATTTTCAATTTTGAATTACCAACTATGATATATAATTTGACGTTAGAGTTTGAAAGTTAATCAAATGTTAAAATTACAACGCTAAAAAATAAAGGAAATTGACATAACGATTTTGACACTGTCCCGTTTTTTTTTGCTCACGACAGTACAAGTTGGTATTTGTGTGACTAGATCATTCTAAAATTTTGAACCAATGAAAATACAGGATTTTTCCGTAGTTGTCATGTATTACAGCGGTTATTGACGTATTATGACGTAAATCGAATATACGAACCCTTGTATATAATCGAATATACGGACTCTTGTAACAAGTGTTCATTTGAAAAGTCAATCTAGGTTACTTAATTAGGTTACTAACGTAAATCCAAATGACATTTGATAATGTCAATCACATTTGTTATTTATTTGTATGTATGAAACTGTTAAAATATACGACTTCGTGGGTTAAGTAGTAAATTTTAATTTAAGACATACTTCAAAATGTTCTCAGTAAATCACATGCTACTAGAGTGACTTTTCAAATAAACACCCGTTATATCCACTATCAAAACTACGACTAGATTACTATGATTTTGATTTCAATAATTTGACAGTACTGAATTGTCAGATTTGTAGTTTGATGATTAGTTATCATCATGGCTCGTTTCGGCAATATTTCCGCGAAGTTAATTGATGAAATAATTGAAAATAGTAAACCAACCAACACTGTAAAAACTGTAGCATACGTTTTGCGACAGTTTCAAAAGATTTGCATTATAACTGTGCGTTATAATAACGTACGGGTTTTTGACAGATGAATGAAATTGTCCATTTTCATGGCTACTTAATTCTCTGAAATTGACAACTTTCTTATAGTGTCGTATATAGGAATAGTATATTCTTCAACGAGCGTATAATGACGGCTATTATTAACGAGGGTGAAGATCACCCGAGTTAATAATAGCCTATTATACGCAAATTAAAGACTATACTTTCTCTACGGCTACAGGATTAAATAAAAAAGAGAATACGTAGGTACATAACAGTTTAATTTATTTGTTTGCAAATGTTAATTTAAAATTAGAACAATTACTAATATTTATTACTAATAGATGTTGCTTTTGCAATGTCTACAATATCTGGGGGTGTACACATTTCATCACTATCGCTTTCATTAGCGACAAAGCTAATTTTTTAGGAAGAAAGTATGCGAGCAACGTAAGATACTCAGAAAATGTATTTGACGTTTTAAATTTTGACTTGTTTAGCGGTTGCTAGGTAACGCATACTTTATACTGCATCAATGTTGTACTGCCCGTTGAATAATGAAAATACGAGTGATGTGATTTGTCAACAGGCCGTGTATAATGATTCATTACACACAGGGTGAAGAATTGATGCCATTATACAATTGAATAAGTATGCAGAATGAATATATTATTCAATAGCCGTAAAGAAAATATATTCTGCCAACGGCATCGGTAGTTCAGCTCTAAAATGTTCGCCTACCACGCAGGCGGTTCGGCTTCGATTCCCGGCTGCACCATTTTTTTTCTTTTTATTTTCATGATGTAGTCTACATGTATACAATTAGACACTTGAAAATTCTCGAAAAAACACCACTCGTACTGTGGTCTCGTGGTGTTTCAGGCAATACGTCTCGTATAATCAAGTATTTTCAAGCGTCTAGTTGTATAATATGTGAAAATATTCTTCCAGACATGCAGACACGTGTTTCATCTTAATATAGAATAGAATCAATAGTAGAGTGAAAATATTTAGAGAATAGCACATACATCATAATGCGCTGTGAACATACTAGGGTTGGGCGAGTTTATTATATCCCATCTGATCCAATTTACGGGTGTTTGTATAACAGTTGCATACCGATTATTTATATGTATCTTTATTGTAGCTTGGAATAGGCCAATATCTATTTCAAATTATAATAATTCTGATTTGATAAATGTAAAATAAACTTTAACTGCTACGCCGAGTTCAAAATAATTCTTTAAAATAAGAAAGTTTATGAAGCGATAAATTTATTGAGTTAATTTTATTTAAATTATACTAGCAGCAATATTCATGACTAGGTAGATTTAAAGATTCAGATTAATAACGAGCCATCGAAAAAATTCATAATTGGAGTAGACTGTGAAACTAGGTTGGTACTTTAGCCACTTCCACATAATGACACATTACTTGATGCTTGACAGTTTCATTTGGTTTCATTGTAAAAAAAAAGGTTATGCATTGAAATGATAACACACAAAAAAAAAAAAAAATAATAATTTATTTAATATCGAAATCATAATCAAAATTTACATATAGCTACAGAAGTTGTTGAAAATGTTGTCCATTTACATCTAAACACAAACCAACTCTTCTCCGCAATCCAGCAAAAACTTTATGCAGCATTTGTGGTGAGTTGTTGATCTCTTCACACTTTTCTGTTATACGAATTCTCAGTTGTTCCAGATTATGAATTGGCGTTGAATAAATCGAATTTTTGATGTATGGCCATACGAAAAAATCACATATGTTTAAATCGCAAGACCTAGTTGGATATGAGATTTCAGTGTTCCTGCTTATTATTCTGTTATCAAAAAATTCTCTTAGATATTGAAGTGTTTCTCTGGTCGTATGTGCTGTTGCATCATCTTGTTGGAAATACCCATTTTGTAATTCCTCATCATCCAGTTGATTTATGAATGAGCCGAGTATCTCATTGCGATATCGTGTACCTTCAAAAAAAATGGGACCCACCAATCTTCTTCGACATATTCCAACCCAAACACCAACTTTTTGGGGATGCAATGTTTTTTCAATAAAAATATGAGGATTTTCGGAGGACTAACACCTCATATTCTGTGAATTAACATATCCAGAAAGATAAAACTAGGCCTCATCCGTGAAAAAAACTGTGTTAAGGATATCCTGATTGTGTAGATTATTTTGAAACCATTGACAAAATTCCACTCGTCTTAAATAATCCACTGGATAAAGTTCATGAAAACATTGCAGCTTGTATGGATGACAATGTAAGACTTTTTTAAGAATGAATTGGCACGTACCATAAGATAAATTTGTTTGTTGGGTCACTACTGAAATGGATGTTTTTGGATTTTCAACAATAATATGCTGAAGGGCTTCAATATTATCAGCTGTACGTTTAGATGGCCGTCCACTTCCAGTTTGTCGACCGACGCTACCAGCCTCTCTGAATAACTTTACACAATTTGTCAAAGCATTGTAAAAATCATTGTAGTCAAACACTAATTCAGGATGTTCTTCACTAAAATCAGCCATGCATTCCGTAATTGAATACTGCCACTCGCCATTTACTTTCACACCTGTACGGAAGTAACATTGGATAATTTTTGCTTTTTGTTCTATGTCGAATACCATTTTTTAAATAAATTTAATTTTCTTAATAAGAGTTTTGAAAAATTTGACACAAACTTATAGTTTCAATGCCAAATAATAAATGTCATTATGTGGAAGTGGCTAAAGTACCAACCGAATTTCACAGTCTACTCTAATTATGAATTTTTTCGATGGCTCGTTACTTCTGTAAATAATAATTTGCTACCCCAATATCAATTAAATAATTAGAAATATTGTAGTTTTATGAAAAATGAAAAAATTTCACAATTATAAAGTTTTTCCAAAATCACCCCTAATACCTTTGCCTTCGAAATCGCCTACGCCCCTGGCATTTTTTGTTCGCGCAGCTTTGTGATGTCGTATGTGCTATTCTCTAAATGTTTTCACTTTACATGCTGCTGGAGAAATACTTTGAGCATAAATGACACCCTTACTACATTACAAAAGTCATTAAGAGAGAGCGTAGAAGAACATTCGGTGCCACCCTTTGCTTGATGTCAACACTACGAACGCCGAAACAACCATCGCTGTCTACATAACAAGCGCAAGACCTAGTCAGGAGTTTTCATCTGATGGACACAACTGAAGCTTGCGGAAACTGTATTAATATGCCTGCATTCTACATCGGACACAGCCGATAGCGTATACAACAAAGTAATTTGTAACGTACTTGAGTAGATAAAGCCCCACCATATTTTGTAAAACACAAAAACATTTTTTCTCCTCCCATCTCTCAAATGCCATTTATTGTATGTTTCAATGGCGCTAAGTGATCTTTTAAATACACCGCAACAAGCCGTGGCTCCGTGCGTTCTACTCACGGGGTGAATTTGGCAACGGCGCTTTAGGGCGCTTTAGTTATGGACTGAAGTTAGTTTTTGATTTTTTAATTGCAAAATATCAAATTAGCTATCCGTGTCCCTTGTCATTAATCTGTCAAAATAACTCGACGCGACATGACAAGAGACAAATAATTTTGTATTTTGTGGGCATCTTGAATACGTTGAATACAGTGTTATTCATTATCTAGAAGAGGTGTCTTGTAAACTGTGCGCTCAAAATACTCCCACAAGAAATAATCCATTGGCGTTAAGTCTGGTGGTTTTAGCTGCCAATTTATAGAGGCGTCATTACCTCTACCTAGTACTGTCGATTTAGTGGTTTCGAACATTTAACGAAAATGAAAAATGTGGTGAAGCTGATGAAGAAGTTGCAAAGAGTACATTTTAATTTTCTTAGTCGTGTAAATTTTTGTATACTGTAAATGGTGGACACTTTCAACAATTTCTATTATATTTTTATTATTTTTTTGCATGTTTTTAGTAACATAATTTTTCTGTTAACTGTTACTTTGAATTATTAAAATACAAATTCCATAAAAAATAACATGACAGCAATCGAGTCTTACAAAGAGTACCTTTTCTGGAGTAAATAAGTTAGATAATCTAAATTTTATACTTAAAATCCCCTTCTTCCATTGGTGTAGACTTTTGAAATGCGCAATTATTAAAAAACCCAAGCTATACGCGTACTGAATGGTTGCCCAAAATTTTGATGTTTTTTTTATCTCATAAAACTATGTCAACGTACCGAATTTAAGCAAAATCGAGTCAGCTGTTTTATATTTATAATAAAAAAACAATCTCAGAAGTGTAACTTCAGCGCCCTATAGCGCTCAAACTAAGTAACTTTGTACTAAGGTAAGTTGTCCTAAAACGGCTTATTTTGCTGTAAGGCACATGTAATAGATTTCAGTAAAGATCTTTTACAGACACCTTGTTTAATTATAAGGTTTATTCACCTTCCAGTAAAGTATCGAATAACGCTATTTGTAAGATTAAAATCTTACTTGAGAGATTAAATGTTATTCTCTATTTTTAAAGTAGAGAGACGAATTTCTGAACAGACCACTTTGACAGTGAAATCTCATTGGTTGAAAGCAAGGCCAAATTGCTTTCAACCAATGAGATTTCACTGTCAAAGTGGTCTGTTCAGAAATTCGTCTCTCTACTTTAAAAATAGAGTATAGTAAAATTTAACCGCCCAGTAAAATTACTTGTTGCTCATCTACCCTATAAAGTATCAAGTAAGATTAAAAATAGAAAATTCAGTTATTGATGAGTAAAATGGATTTACTTGAAGACATTGACGATATTTTAGACAATGATTTTGTCAATATTAGTTTAGTGAATAGAGAGAGAACACCTTGTCAAACACGTAATCAATATCGAACAGAAGACAATTTTAATAAATTTTATGATGATGAATATGTTCCTCGATATAGAAATTCAAAACAATATGTTAAACATATTATAGAACATTGAAAATCAACTTATTTAAGACTCAAATAGGTACGAGTATATGATGAAATATATTTGTATTGACAGATTGCTTATACATACTTTAAAATCAGATCAACCAAGATTCTTTATTCCTTGTTCTGATCTATCACGTTGCTTACTTTACATTTTCTTTGAAATTAAGCTAGTTATGACGATAAAATGCAAACGATAGCCTGGAATTAGGTCATAATTTAGATAATGATATTACCTTTTCTATATTAATTTATACTGTTTATGTCAACACGATAGAGAAATTTGCTGATCTATCACGTTTCTTACTTTCCATTTTCTTTGACATTAAACTAGTCTTGACAATAAAATGCAAACGATAGCCTGGGATTAGGTCATAATTTAGATAATAATGTAACATACCTTTTCTATATTGATACTGTTTATGTCAACACAGAGAAATTTACTGATCTAACACGATTCTTACTTTCCATTTTCTTTAAAATTAAACTAGTTTTGACGATAAAATGCAAACGATAGCCTGGAATTAGGTCATAGTTTAGGTAATAATTAGAGAAAGGACGCAATTTCCATAAAACGCAATCGGCAATTGGAATTGTGTATAACGTCGCTCAGTACATCCCGGCGTAATTCAATGAAGTATTTGTTTGACTTACTCGGACACCTGGTCTCGCCGCGATAACAATGGACAAGCCAGCTATTGTATTCGAAGAATATAGTGTTTTTTAAAGTGTTTTCATGAGCGTAGATAGAAGCGGGGTTTTTATAATGTATTTTATTTATTAGTTTATATTTCGTAAGATAAATAAAGTGCTGTGAGTAAGTTTCTTGTTTTCATAGTTTTAACTGTTAATTACATCGTAATTTTTGTGATAGATCCTGTTTAATATCGTTTGATTGAATCTATTTCTACCAATTATTTCGACGTAAGAGTGTGCATTGAATTTCGTTCAGTTTCAATAACTTACGCACACATTTTTAGTTTTCATTTATTTAGATCTCGAGCATCGTTTGAGTTACTTTTTCAGACATGATATGGAAGAATGTCGAGAACGGCATTGTAAAACAATGGCGAGTTGGATTGACGGTCATACTGATTGTATGTCCATTGTCAGTGATTCCGAAATTTATTACAGAATCCGTAAAATATCGTCAACAATTCGTCACTTAGGATCGCAAACACATCTGAACTCTGTAAAACTTTTATGGCGGCTAATATTCCATTAAATAAACTTAGCTATCCCACTTTAAAAATATTTCTGAAAAAATATACTGGTCGAAATGTTCCTGATGAATCAACTTTACGCAAATATTATGTTTCTAGGTGCTATACGAGAACAGTAGAACGCATTAGAAGCCATCTTTTAAATCAATACATATGGATAAGCGCCGACGAAACGGTGGATATGTTAGGACGCTGTGTGGTAAATGTTGTAGCTGGTGTACTACATCCAACTATTCCCTATAACTCATATGTAATAGCAACAAGTGTTATAAATAGAGTTGATGCGGAAACAGTTGCTGAAAACATTAAGGAGAATATGCAAAAAATGCTTCATTCGGATGCCACGTACAAAGAAAAAATACTTTTATTTGTCAGTGATAGTGCTGCGTATATGTTAAAAACAGGCAGACTATTGAAGAAAACATATCCTAATATGCTGCATATTACTTGTGTAGCACATGCTCTCCACAGAATCTGTGAATATATCAGAGACACTTTTCCGGAAGTTGATAGACTTGTATCAGCTTTTAAAAAAGTTTTCAGAAAAGCACCATTGAGAGTAGCTCTTTTCAGGGAAAAATTTCCATCTCTGTCACTGCCTCCCACTCCAGTAATAACTAGATGGGGAACATGGCTGGAAGATACTAGTTATTATGCTGAGAATTTCGATAGTCTAAAACTTTCGTAACACTGCTAAAGGAGGATGCTAGAAGTATTGGTGAGTGCAAGGAGCTCACACAAATCCCAAATTTAAAAAAATCAGTTGTACTTTCTTCACGAACACTTTGGAAAATTGCCAAAACTAATGACTTATTTTGAAAATCGAAATCTCAAATTAAATGACGGATTAACCACATTAGATGTGGCTGTTAATAATTGGAAAAGTATTCCAAGTGACTTCGGATGTGGCCTTCGGCAAAAGTTTGAAGCAATTCTTAATAGAAATCCAGATTTAATTACGTAGCAGCAATTATGTATGGAGACAATTCCACAAAACCTAACGGCTAAATATGAAGAAATAAAAGAATATTTCCAGTATGCACCTATAACCAGTTGCGACGAAGAAAGAACGTTTTCTATTTATAAGGATGTACTTAATTCAAAGAGAACAAAATTGACAGAAGAAAACCTCGAGAAACTATTGCTAGTCAATATTAATACTCCTTGACTCAACTTGAACGACAAAATCAACAAATAAAAATGTTCCAATTATAGAAATAAAATTAAAAACTTTATAAATACAACTTTTCAACAAATACACATGTATTTCGTAATTTTATAGATCACCACCCGTTCGTTTTCCAATTATATAAATAAAATTAAATATTTTAGAAATACAGCCTTTCGCCAGTACTGCACTGGGTGGTAAGCGTGTCCGTTCTCTAGTAATAATATAACATACCTTTTCTATATTAATTGATACTGTTTATTTCAACACGACCAATACGTAATAAAACCCAACAATGTTAAAGATTTAAGGTTATGAATGCACGGACACATTTGTCATGCCGGCAACTATAATTTACAGATTACGGGAAGCTATATATCCTTCTCCATCCCATATGTTTGCGGTATGTTATATCTTTCTCTATCTTCTACTGCAGTAAAAACATTAATTCTTTCCAGTAACTAACCGACCTTTAAAATTTTGAGAATAAACAAAAAATAGTAAATGTGCCAAGTAAATTTAATTGACAAGTAACTAACAGATACTTTACTGGAAGGTGAATAAACCGAGTCCAAGTATGAATAGATTTGAAATTGCTGTAGCTGTAAAAGTGTAAAAAAAGTGATACTTCAACAGTTATAGTGGTTTTATTTCACTATTTTACACTGAAATATCACAAAGTAACTATACTCTATTTTTAAAGTAGAGAGACGAATTTCTGAACAGACCACTTTGACAGTGAAATCTCATTGGTTGAAAGCAATTTGGCCTTGCTTTCAACCAATGAGATTTCACTGTCAAAGTGGTCTGTTCAGAAATTCGTCTCTCTACTTTAAAAATAGAGTATAATAAGTAAGGATAGTATTGTTAAATGAGGATGTATTTTAAGTGTATTTTCAAAGAAAATGACCGATGTATAATCTGTACAAAATGTATCTCATTGTTTATTGTGTATCGTAAGGAACAGGCGACATTAAAGTCTTTAAAGTATTACTAATTATAACCATGCAACCAAGCAGAAGTGCAGTGTAGTGCCAAAAATAAAACGTGCTAGAACTAAAATACTTACAAGTGGCGATAATCTCCAGTGCATGCATTGGTCTTGCAAAACAATTAACATTAATTACTAACCAGGTAAAAAAAGAACACACAAAAACGTTTTTATCAAAAGAAAAACATCACACGTCACACCATACGTACGCATTTTAATAATTTTTTTTTATTAACGAAAAGTGAATTCTATACACAGTTGTACATTTTACAAAAATAATCGACAATTTACGCCTTAATCTAAGATAAAATTTACTCGTTAATGAACGGAACATTCATAACACATGTGCGTTTTGTTATATATCACAATTCTTAACTTTTAAACAATCCTACTTAATAAATTGGTCTTTGGTTATTTACATTAGATGAAGCACAGAAGAGTAGAAAATATCATCTTACACAATACATATTAATAAGTTACTTGAAAATTTTAATAATTTAATAATTTCGACTCTTCAAGCATTAAAGATTTGGTGCAAGAAGAAAAAGGAATGCATATAACTAGTTAACAAATAAAATCTACAAATTAGTTTTTGCGCACATTATTTTTCATAGAAATTCAGTATAAATGTATGAGAAAAATTAAAAAAATCATGCAAAAAATTAAATTTATGCTTATGTATAATAAAGTATGCACCTTGGAAGCGAGCAAACTGAACTATGAGGGAGGTACCAATATCCGCAAGCGATTTTTTAGTTATTTTTAATTCGTTATTCGTTGCGTTTATCAGCGATTTCACGGTGCTTTTTTGCTTTTATTTTATATTACGACGTATTACACCCCATTTTATGGTAAGCAACATTTCATCGACGAGATTTTTGAAATTTTCCGTTGTTGTCCAGAAAGTCGTTTAGGACAGATTTGAAGCAATCCCATGCCACTTTTTTTTCTTTGCAGAACCGCATAGGAAGCGCTGGTATAAACTATTAATTGTCGACTTTGGGGACCCACAAATATGTATTCCTTTATCTTAGATTCGTTGATTTTTGGAAATTTTTCTTTTACGTACTGAAAACTTCTTCCACCACATTCCATATTTTTGATAAAATTCATTATTAGCCCTAACTTTGTATGCAAAGGGGGCAATGGATATTGTTTTTATCCACAAGACTTGTATCTAAGATTTCGGCACGCATGACCGATAATGTGTTATTAAAGATGTGAACGAGTATACAGGGACCAACCAAAATATTGTAACGAAGTTTGTGCAAAGTGCAGTTTTAAAGTTTGCGAATCGTAGTTAACTCGTCAAAATGTTCGCACCACGATTTAATTATGGTTTTATTCCGGTTTAACTCAATGCCAGTGCATAGAACGTTTAATTTCTGCATTTGGTGATGAAAGCCCCATCAAAGACAACGGTATATCGTTGGTTTCAAAAATTCAAGTGTAGTCGTACTTCGCTTCAGCATCAAGCAAGAGACGAGCGCCCTTCAACAATTGTTGTTACGGAAAATATCGGTGCTATACGTCGAATGATTGAAGAAGATAGTAATGTAACGTATGATGAGATTTAGGCATGCGTGCACACTCCTAGGACCCTGATACATTCAATTTAGCATACTTATATAGCCGCGAGGAAACTTTGTTTTCGTTGGATACAGAAAAATGTGCACATAATTTAATGGTGAATATTTCGGAAAACTATAAAGCCGTTTGTTTGTGGAATAAATGTTTCCTTAGCTTTTCTCGAAAATTTCTGACTATCGCTCGTACCTACGTTAAATTAAAATATTCTGTTATTCATTATACGAGGTGCATTCAAGTTCTAAGGCCTCCGATTTTTTTTCTCCAGACTGGAAAGAGATAGAAGCATGTGAATTATTTTAAAATGAGCGTGCGTTCGTTGTCAATACGTCACAGAGATGGCAGCACTATACGGCAGATGGAATTGTAGCGGCAGCGTCGAGAATGAGAACTGTTTTAGATACTTAAAATGGCTACGTTTTCCTAACTTGAACAGCGTGCAATCATTCGTTTTCTAAATTTGCGTGGTGTGACACCAATTGAAATTCATCGACAGTTGAAGGAGACATGTGGTGATGGAGTTATGGATGTGTCGAAAGTGCGTTCGTGGGTGCGACAGTTTAATGAAGGCAGAACATCGTGTGACAACAAACCGAAACAACCTCGGGCTCGCACAAGCCGGTCTGACGACATGATCGAGAAAGTTGAGAGACTTGTTTTGGGGGATCGCCGAATGACAGTTGAACAGATCGCCTCCAGTGTTAGCATTTCAGTGGGTTCTGTGCACAAAATTCTGCATGACGACCTGAAAATGCGAAAAGTGTCCTCCAGGTGGGTGCCACGAATGCTGACGGACGACCACAAGGCTGCTCGTGTGGCATGTTGCCAAGCAATGTTGACGCGCAACCAAGGCATGAATGGGACTTTCTTTTCGTCGATTGTGACAATGGATGAGACGTGGATGCCATTTTCAATCCAGAAACAAAGCGCCAGTCAGCTCAATGGAAGCACACAGATTCACCGCCACCAAAAAAATTTCGGGTAACCGCCAGTGCTGAAAAAATGATGGTGTCCATGTTCTGGGACAGTGAGGGCATAATCCTTACCCATTGTGTTCCAAAGGGCACTACGGTGACAGGTGCATCCTACGAAAATGTTTTGAAGAACAAGTTCCTTCCTGCACTGCAACAAAAACGTCCGGGAAAGGCTGCGCGTGTGCTGTTTCACCAAGACAACGCACCCGCACATCGGGCTAACGTTACGCAACAGTTTCTTCGTGAAAACAACTTTAAAGTGATTTCTCATGCTCCCTACTCACCTGACCTGGCTCCTAGTGACTTTTGGCTGTTTCCAACAATGAAAGACACTGTCCGTGGTCGCACATTCACCAGCCGTGCTGCTATTGCTTCAGCGATTTTCCAGTGGTCGAAGCAGACTCCTAAAGAAGCCTTCGCCGCGGCCATGGAATCATGGCGTCGACGTTGTGAAAAATGTGTACGTCTGCAGGGAGATTACGTCGAGAAGTAACACCAGTTTCATAGCTTTCGGGTGAGTAGTTAGTTAGAAAAGAAATCGGAGGCCTTAGAACTTGAATGCACCTCGTACTGCGACAATAGCACAAACTTGAATTGAAAATAACTCAAAAGCTGCGATAGTTGAGTAGGTATTGAAAATTGAAGTAAAGAATACTGTTTTTTTTAACGAATACTTGGTCTTTGTCTAATTCAAAATTTTAAAATTAATCTATTTGTTAAAATCTTAGAAACGTTTCGGAAATGCGGATCAGCCTGTATATAATGAGTATTTTTAACAAAATCGTTTTAATTGCATATAAATTCGATAATAATGAGCAACTATTTGAAAAAGTAAAGTAGCTAGCTATTGCTTTTATAATTAAAGCGGGGATATTCAGCATGCATGAGCGGCGGGCGACATTTTAAAAATAATAACATAAAATGCTTTGCTTATTATTATTTATTCATACTGTATTGCGGTATTTATTGTACATATTTTATATGTCTCACGATGTATGCGTTTTTGACATCGCAACGCCTGATGCGTAGACATACGTCCAGCTTCGCTCGCCGCCCAACATGCAAGCTGTCTAAATATCCTTTGCTTATAATTTAAGTAAAAATATTGAGAAAAAGATTTATTATTTTGATGGTTTACATTTTGTTAAACCTATTTCATATTTTTAATTATGTAGAATTGATATTTACAAAGCTGCCTTTTGAAGGGCAGTTATTATTTAGCTGTTTTTTGAAAAACTTTTCATATCTCTTAAACTTTAGAGAATTGTAGATATTATTGAAATATCGGCATCGAAAGCTTTAAAACTCGCTTTAAAGGACATTTTGGTCAAAAATTTCGACGAAAATTGGTAAGTTATCACCTTATGTATACCGGGTATTACCGGGTAATTATATACAATAAAAATCAGAATATTTTCCCAGAATTCTCTCCTTCTCAACCACGGTTGTAGATGATCATTTTATAACGTTGCAAACACTGCGAAACAGACTTAAAACGTTCAAACAAAAAGCATACTGGAAGATGTTCGTGGTACTACCATAAGTGAGCGTACAGTAAGAAGAAGACTTAAAGAAGTTGGTCCAAATTCATATGCGTCAAAAAAGTTCCAAGACGCCAACGTTTAGCGCGACTAAAACACAGTCGAAAACATCGAAACTGGAATAAAGATCAAATTTTGATCACGGACGAGAGCCGCTTCTGCGAAAATTCAATTGACGGCAGAGAAAGATTGTATCGGCGCCAAGGAGAACAAAATGCACTATTTAATTTTACTGTTACTGTATCTTTTAGTGGAGGTTCAATTATGGTATGAAGGGCATATGTTTGGGAGCACCTACGGAGTTAGTGGTGATTGATAGCGGAGCGTCAATTGCAGATAGGTACATCAGAGATATTGTCCAAGAGCATGTGGTATCTTTTGCTCCATATACCGGAGAAAATTTCACCTTTATGCAGGATAATGCGCGCTCACACATCGCCCACTATGTAGAAGATTTAATTATGGTATGGGGCAGCATATGTTTAGAGGCACGTACGGAGTTAGTGGTGGCGTTAATTACAGATAGGTACATCAGAGATATTCTCCAAGAGCATGTGGTACCTTTTGCCCCATATATCGGAGAAAATTTCACCTTAACGCGCGCTCACTATGTAACTGACTTTTTAAACGAAGTGGGTATAATAGCAATGAATTGACCAGCGTGTTTCCCTGACCTGAACCCGATCGAACATGTATCATGCTAGGCAGAAGACTTAGATCAAGAATTCCTGCTGTTCAAAACAGAGGAGAAGTAAGAGTTGCATTGATTGAGGAATGGGACAGATTGATCAAGAACTGATCGATGGCCTCATCAGAAGTATGGGAAGACGAATGAATGCAGTTGTAAAGGGAACTTATTGGCATACCTCGATTAGCTCAGCTCGCATAGCTCAGAATGGTTTATTTCCATGCATGGTCATAACTAAAGACGGCAGAACCATGTGCCCACACTGTTAAATTTAATAAATAATACACATAAGGTGTATTAGATAAAAATGTATATTTTACAAAATTAGGGCAACTTTTTACCAATACTGAAGATCCATTGTACAGATACAAAGAGCGCTTTAACTATGCAAATATAACATCCTTTTTACCAATACTGAAGATCCATTGTACAGATACAAAGAGCGCTTTAACTATGCAAATATAATATCTCTCATCGTCGAACAATCCTTCTCAGTATATAAACATATATATATTAAATTTATTATATTATATTATATTTTACAGTGTGGGCACATAGTCTGTCGTCTTTAGTCATAACGCATTTTCTATTTGACAGTTGACGTTACTAGCTATTATTAATTTACTGCCAAAAATTCTTTCAAATTTGTTTTGTGATGGATCAAGATGAAGAAAAGTTTTAATTTATTGTTATCTTTACTGTAAATTGCTGAAGATGCGAAACCATACCAAGACTTTTATTACAAAGAGACAAATTAAGGGTGCATTTCGCAATTTAAGTTTAGAAATGCGGCTTCAAGAGAAGGAATCATTTTTCAATTCTTATAGAATGACATCAGGTTTATTTGATAAATTAAGTTACGTTTACAACGCTTTGCCACAGTTTTTTTCTTATAGGTATATACATTTTTGTAATTAGCTAGTCGCACATTATATAATTCCTCTTTAGCTTGTACTAAATTGATAAAATTTTCTACTCCGTCCATGAATAAACAACAATCTTAAAAGTCAGGTTAGGTTTGACAAATTTAATTTGACAGTTGAAGTGTTCGCTCGTCTCGCTCGGCTATAAAAATTGGAATTGACAAAGTTTTGTCACCGTGCTGTGCTACCATGACCGTGTGATTAGTTCGCACGATACAATTGTTTATTCCATAGTTGAGCTGAGCTAAACGAACTTGCAAATAAGTTCGTTAAGACGCACCTTAAGGGCTCGGGCAGGCAACACGCGCTATTGAAGCAAAAGAAAAAGCACTTTAAATGATTCACCATGTTCAGAATGTACAATAAAGTTATGCTATTTAAAACATATTTTATTCGAGTCTGACATCTAATTTTTTTCTTCTTCAACAGGTTTCACCTAATACAACCATTGTAAAACAAATTTCAATTACTCCACCTAACTTCGTAGTAGAGATTACCTGAGAAAATATTAACGATATGTATACTATAGAGTCTAAGTTCGAATATCTAGGAATAGAAATATCCAGCTGCGGAGACCTAAGAGACAGTCTTCGAAGACAAGCTAATAGGGCGGCTTATGTTTCGGGATGCCTGAGGGATGTTATTTGGCGGAATAAAGATATGAGACTGGACGGGAGAGTACGCATATATAAGGCATGCATAAGACCAATACTTGCATATTCAATAGAAACGAGAGCCGACACAGCAGAAACAAAAAGGATGCTTAGAACAATTGAAATGAAAGCATTGACAATAGCGGGGACAACACTGAGAGACAGAATCCCGAACAATCAAATACGGAATCAATGTGGTGTACACGATATCGTACGGTGGGGCAGACAGAGGAAACGGGAGTGGAACCAGCATGTAACACGAATGGATTGCGAGAGATTAGCCCGAACAGCAAGGGATCTAAAGCCAGTGGGCACCAGACCACCGGGAAGGCCCTTCAAAAGATGGCGAGATAGTTGGCAGTCTAAGTCACAAACATGACTGCAGCACTATGAAAGAAATCGGATAAGAACAGGCCTAAGGCCTAATATAAGAAGAAGAAGAAGATACTATAGAGAGGATAATAATTTAAATTTGCCACTGTATTTATCTAAATTGTTACATGTATAGCAAGCGCCAATTATGTTGGCGCGAGGAGGGGGTGCGCACAAGCTATTTTTAAAAACGTCCACCCCCACTACTCAAGTAATTGTTAGAATACATTTGTCATTGACGTTTGACGGAACATAATGTCTTTGCTAGTGATACACGCTCAGAGGTTAGAATTATCTGACATTTGATGTAAAACCAAATACAAATTACCCCACTACTTCTAATCCTGCGCGAACTTACCCCTCCTCGCGCCAACTTAATTGGCGTTTGCTATACACAAGTGTGTTATATCCTTTCGTTTGTCCAGGTTTATTTATAATTAATTTGCATCAACATTGTGTGTATATAAAAACTATATGAATAAATAAACTTAACTACGATTAAAATAAAATGCATAAATTCGAGTTACAAACAAATTATACGCTAGAAAATAAACAAAAGCATAAGTGTCGAAGCAAACTCAATGAAACTAATCGGAAAAAATAATGTGCGCTAAAACTATAGACATTTTTTGCTGTACAAAAATTATCCAATAACAACGATAGAATAGTAAATGCAGTTACTTAAACGAATTTAGTTAAAGCTTAACGAATTCCAAAACCAATATATTCCCTGTTATTTTCGAAGGTTACGTGTCATCTGCGTGCGCATACACCGGCAAAATACTATTAGCCGACCGCCATTTCAAACCAACAACCGTACTTCCGTAGTTACTGTCAAATTAAATAACTACCAATAGCTAAATATGGTAATATTATTTTAATTACACACATACACAAGCCACGCACAATCACATTTACAACAGTAAAATACCCTAAATTTCTATTGAATGGATTATTTAATATTGGAGATTCTGGATAATTACGCACGAGTTCCAAAACTATATGAACGATCTCCGTATGCTTATAAAGGATTTCCAAACGAGTTACAAATATTCCATGTTGCTTAATTTGCAGGTTTGTACGTCGAATAATCTTGTGTACAAAAGAGCTCTTTATATATAGTTTCATGCAGGTAGTAAAATAATGTAACATCAAAGTACCTATTCTGTCAGAAAAAAGATTTAGTCATGGCTAGAAAGAGAATATGCAACAAAAGAAAGTCAACTGAAGGTCGATTTAATACTTTTAGGAGAACTAAATTCTCAGCTAGGTTAATAAGAGCTACGAGGCGAATACTGAAAAAATCTAGAATGGCTATGTTCCTAAAAAAATTAAATTTGTTTTTATTGGACAGCTACATTTTAATGTTTTGAGTGAGTTGATTGCCGTGTAGTTTGTTAATTATCATAATTTAAAGAATTTGTGTTCACCAAAAAATTGAACTTGACTAGAGAACATCCCCCCCCCGCGCTTACTTTCCCCCGCCGCCGATAAAAACCAAAGGTTTTTGATACTTACCTCTTCTTCACTTTCAAATGTTGAAAGAGTAAACGATGCCACAAAGCGGCAACAATTTTTTATGTATATATGTGATGCGATTATGTAAATATAGAAATGTTATTCCGCTATCCTTGGTATAAGTATAAATCCGGGTAATAAATTATTTTAAGGTGAAGCAATTGACTTTGATGATTATCTCGCGTATTTACACGATCTAGAATATGAGAAAAATAATATACACGGTAGTGATAAACATTTTGCAAGTGACTTTTTAACAGATTTTTTAAGTAACAATAATCCACATCCTTTGGATTTCGGGACTAGGAGGAAAATATTTGTTTGAAGAGAAGTTCGGACAAGTGTATCCAAGCCCCAAGAAAAACAAATACGGAAAAACTACAGGAGAATTAACTAGAGGACAACGCCAACACGCTGATCGACAAAGTCAACTTGGACGTGATTATCAACTCGCTCGTCAAAGATTCACCGGAAATTGGGATGATTGGTTACGTTCACAAGGCAACAGAACTACAGGAGTACCACCAATAGAACCTGTTGCACCAATTCGTTCAACCTCTAATCAAATAAATTGATCTCCGGTCGCAGGTACATCTAGAGACGATTTTGGTGGTTTTGAAGGTGAAGAACCAGTTCAGGAAGCACCTTCGGATATTTTACAAGATATTGGAAACATGTTTGATGAAACCATGCATATGGATGAAGATGTTAGTGTGCCAAACGCCAGTACTTCCGGTACTAGTGGTGGTGGTGGTATTAGTAATGCTATCGGTAATCTTGAAACCGCTACAGAATATTTAACAATTCCCCGATCAATAGGTATTAAAGATGTCATTATGCGTTTTACTAAGGCAACAATTTATAATTGGTACAACGAATTCAAAAGAGAGCGGGTTTTTCTTAGCGATGAATTTCGTGAAGGACGCCTAAGAACTGCTGTTATGATTTCCGCTATCCGAGCAATGCATGAGGAAGATCGACGAACATCATATGAATTTATTGGGTTTTGGTAGGAGTCAAATACAAAACATTTTATATTAACAGTTAGACGCGAGAAAACTTCCTTGTCGATGGATTCCACATCAACTGACTCCCGATTAAAAAGAATAACGCATTGAATGGTGCGGGAAAACTCTGGAAAAATGAAAAAGTTTGGAAAAACGCTGAAAAAGAAAAATACTTTTACACCATTTTACACGCATCGTCGCATAAAGCAAAATGCCTGGAATCACTTTTACGTCATTAGATGAAGTAGCGAAACATTATAAAAAGCCTGGTTTCTGAAGTGTTTCAGTAAGAGTGGTATCATTGCTTTGAGGGCTGGTTTTATCGAATGCAAAAATGTATTTAAAGAGAAATATTTTTAAAAAACAATAAAATAATTGATCCTTGTTTGGTTTTCTAAAAATTTTCAGTTTCCCTCGTATTATAGCGATTATGATGGATGTATTAGGGATTTTGCTTTTTCATGTAAAAGTTTTTAAAAACTGGTTTCGGGAGTCTAAATTTGGAAGCGAATCTTCTAAACCTGCACGACTATAACATAAAGAGCAAGGGGAAATAGGGTGGGTTCGTGACAATTATTCACGTCGCATGGAGGCGTGTCTCCACGTCGAAGGCGGATACTTCGAACATTTCATCCGAGCTTTCAGCCTGTTTTACCTATTTACAAACCAATTCTTTACGGAACCAACAATTTTTACATTTAAAGTAAAAGTTTATAAATTTTCACAGCTGATATATTCGTACGTTATCGTATTGAAGTTATTGAACCCTTAGCATACAAAGCTAAACAATGTTATCTTGTAGAGTTTTTATAACATCAACAGCTGTTTTTGTCCAGTATGTGAGCGTGTTAATGACATTCTGAATCCATACAATTTTCAGCGGGTTTTTAATTTTGGGATTCATGTCGTAATTGGCTGACAATTTTTTGGATTTATATTCTATACAACCTGTTCCGTATCGTTATGTTAAAATTTTAGGAGTGTAAAGTAAACTTCATTTCAAGTAACAAAAACGCAAAACTTGTGTATACATTTTTATTTGTTTCAAAGTTACAGATGTATGAATGTGATTGTCAGATCATGAAAAAAAATGTAATCCCAAAGTCAATAAAACCTGATTTTATTTAAAAATGTTCAATTAATAATATTCTTGAAATGTCCACCTCCTTGTTGAATGCAGGCTTGTGCACGTAAGCCAACAGAAGAAGTACTTATCCGAATTACATACTTGTTTTGCCGGATTTGCTCGACAGCCAGGTGAACACGATCCAACAACTCTTCTCTTGCGTACGAAACTTGCGCGTAGACTAAATTTTTCATGTACCCTCATAAATAAAAGTCAAGGGGATTAAGATCGGCTGATCTGGGTGGCCATGCAACAGGACCACCTCGACCAATCCATCTTGGATAATTGACGTTAACCCAATTTCGGACAGCAATTCCGAAATGTGGTGGTGCCCCATCCATGTGAAGCCACATGTCTCGTCGAACATTCAGTGGGACACCCTCTAAAAGACCTGGTAGTTCGTCAATAAGAAATTGAAGGTAATTGTCCGCATTTAACCTCCCAGGAAGAACGACAGGATCAATCAACAATTCATCGATTAGGGCCGCCCAAACGTTAATAGAAAATTTATGTTGAAATTTAGATGGGCGTATAGCTTTGGGATTTTCTGATGACCTGTGCAGGTTTCTCAAATTTGTAACGCCACTTCTCGTAAACGTAGATTCATCTGTACAGAGGACTGTTCTGCAGAAATTAAAATGAAGCCGTGACTGTCTTAATATCCAGGTAGAATAAACTAGACGAGCATAATGGTCTGCCTCAAGCAAACCGTGCCCCTGCGATAGTGATATGGATGTAAGCCCTCACGTTTTAAAATTCACCAAACTGTCGTTTGTGGCACTCCTAGTTGTCTAGCGATTCGACGTGCACTGAGAGTTCGATCCCTTGTAACAATAGCTACTGCTTCTTCCTCTAAGTCTGCTGGCAAATTTACTCCTCGGTCGGAAAGATAATCACGGACTCCGCATTCCCGAAATTGTCTGTGTACTTCCAGAAACGTTCTGTAATGAGGAATGCGCCTATCAGCAAACCGATGTCGGTATTCAATAACTGCTTGACGTGCACTGCCGTTACAGTAGCCATACACGAAATGCATGTCCGCATACTCTTGAGAAGAAAACTGGTAAGGCATTTTGAATAGAGAAAACGTATCCACTCACTAAAAAGCTGTTGTATGAACTGAAACGTAATGTAATCCTTTATTTAAAAATTCAACGTTAACAGTCATCTGAACATTTGTTTATTGTATGATATTCATGGTAAGTAAGAACCTTCTTTATCATAAATCAATTTCCAGTACTCTTTTTTGTGGATCTCCAAGAAATTACTGTATGCACTACGACACGTGTTTATTTATTTTAGGATAACATTTTATTATGAGACGTTAACAATCACAGGCCTGTTATTAAATCGCATAACTTTTTTTTAAATAAAATCAGTTTGTACTGACTTTAGGATTACATTTTTTTCATGATCTGACAATCACATTCATAGATCTGTAACTTTGAAACAAATAAAAATGGATATACAAGTTTTGCGTTTTTGTTACTTGAAATGCAGTCTACTTTACATTCCTAAAATTTGAACATAACGATACGGGACACTTGTATAATTGCATCTTTCCATTTTTCATACGATGTCTTTTTTTTTCAAGGACACCCGATATATGTTCAATAGAAATAGGGTATTTTAAACATAAAATAAACAGAACACAAAACAACTAATTGCAATATGTTAAAAATAGAAGAAGGTGTAAATAACAGATTATATAGACATTTCTTTTGGAATGAATGCTTGATGTTTTAACGACAACTAAACGATAGTTATATTAATAAATCTTCATTCTTTCAGTGTATTTCTTAAAAAAAGTTATAATTAACAGGATTTTCGAATTGATTGAATTTTCGTTTTGTCATCGTGAACAATTCACTTGTCGGGCGAAAATTCGAGTCTTTTTCTTCAAACATTCTGAAATCGCTTCGGCACCTAGGAGGTGCTACCCAGAAATTCCCGGAATGTCAAAAAAAAAACAATAAATTGTTCTTAACATAAAACTTATTCACGACCATCTCCTTCAAAGTACTTTCCTTTCGCATGAATACACTGGTCCAAACGACTTGTCCATGATTGAAAACAGTCCTGAAAGTCTGCGCGTGTTAACGTGTTCAACACTGCCTACGACTCAGTCTGGATCTCCTCATTCATTTCAAAACGGCACTCTTTAAGCTTCAGTTTCATCTTCGGAAACAGAAGTTACAAGGGACAAGATCAGGGGAGTAGGGAAGGTAGGATAAAAACTGACGCGCAACAAGTGACGCGTGGGTTGGTGCATAGTCGTGTTGTAGGACCCACGAATTGTTGCGCCACTTGGCAATGTTACAAATGTTATGGATTGTTCTTCTTCGATCTTGCAGGATAATATCACGCGCATTTGTCACATTTTGAAGCATGTTTTTCGTCTATGGACGACCGAAACGCTGATCATCAACGTTCATATTTAAAAACGGTTGGACTAGTTATAAGTTTGCATGTGATCTAAAACATCCTCGCCAAAAATTTGTTAATTAGAGTTCTTTCTTTGCAATTTTGTTTTATTAATTTTGATTACTACCTGTATATTTCATTTTGTCCGTGTGCTGTATTTAACGCCCTACCCCGGTTTCGGTTGAGCGCAGGGTTATCTTTCGATGAGATAGTAGACAGCAGTCGTTCGTTCGGTTGACTGGATCCTTACTTCTTGTTCACCACGTGACTTTTGTATTATAAGGGCTTTATTATACAGTATGACTGAAGTTTCCTTTTGTTTTTTTTTGGGGATATATTTCAAAAAATTCAACAAATAAAATAGTAAAAATTTTTTCTAATAAAAGTTGTCTATTAACGCCAAAAAAATTTATTTATAACAGCCCAATGTTTTAAAGTTTCACTATACAAATTTCATACATAATAGGTCAGTAACCGATGAGTGGCCGTAACGATATGAAACTGTGTTAGGGTCAAGTTTAATATGTGAGACTGCAGTTTACTTGGAACTTGTGTTAGAATGAAATGCCCGGTTTATTTGTATACTTAGTGACGTCAACCAAAACAAATTGCGAGGACGAAATTTTTTTATTTAATATTCTCTTTACAGACGAAGCTACTTTTACACGTGAAGGGACTTATAATCTGCATCAGTGGGCAATAGACAATCCTCGTGCGGTCCTTCGTGTGCATAATCAACAGCGATTTTCGCTAAATTTATGGGCAGGAATAATAGATAACTTTATCGTCGGCCCGTTTGTTCTCCCTGCTCGTGTTAATGGCCAAACTTATTTAGAATTCTTACAACATAATTTACAACCGCTGTTAGAAGATGTCCCCCTTAATATTAGATATCGGATGTGGTTTCAACATGATGGTGCTCCGGCACATTTTACACACACTGTTCGCAGACATTTAAATACTGTGTATCAAGATCATTGGATTTGACGCGGGGGTACGGTCGCATGGCCACCGCGTTCTCCTGACTTAAATCCGCTGGAGTTTTTCTTCTGGGGCTATTTAAAACAACGGGTGTATGTGAATGAAATAGCTACCATCGATGAATTGCAAAATCGTGTGAATGAAGCAAGTACTTTAATACGGGAGCAAAATGTCCTTCAGCGTGTCAACGAAGCACTCATTCGACGTTTGGAGTTGTGTGTGCGAGTCGGTGGGGGAAACTTCGAACACCTGTTGTAGACATGTAAAGTACGTATTAACTATCCTAAAAATATCGTTTTTGTTACTATTATTAATTTATATTTTTATTTTAAATTTTTAAATTAAAAAATGTTATTGTTTTTAAGTTTGTTTTATGTTATTTAAGTTAATAAAAAGAAACTTCAGTCATACTGTATATATATTATACCGTTATAGTACCCTCCAGTATTTGGGATTTGTTCAAAAGTTTCACGAATTTTGTTTGGATAGACAAATTTTCCTTTAAGGGATTTTAATGAAAGACTCCGGTTGTCAGTTAAAAAATTCCAGCGTTTCTCCAGCATCAGTATTCCTTCTCGGAAGTGAGTCTGGAAAGCTGTGAAAATATCCATCTACGGCCCTCTCAACATCTTAATTGGACGCGAACCGCTTCCCAGAAACAAATTTGAAGTTTGGGAACAGATGGAAGTCTGAGGGTGCCAAATCAGGAGAATAGAGGAGTGGCCGAGCAAATAATACCCTAAATCCCAGTTTTCCCATTGCCAACGCATTTTTGTGAGCAGGTACATAGTCCTGGTAAAACATTGATTTTTTTATTCTTGGAAGCCAGGCCTCTTCTCGCGAATTTTGACATCCAGTTGGTCAAGAAGGTTGGAGTAATATTCGCCTGTAATTCTTTTGCCTTTTCCAAGGTAATCAATTAACAGGATCCCTTTCCGGCAGATGCGATCGACTTTGCTTTCTTTGGCGCTGAACCACCGGCTTCCACCGACTGCTTCGATGCTGTTTTGTTTCTGGCGTGTAGTGGCGGACCCATGTATCATCCATGGTAATAAATCCAAACATTGCAGCGAAAGTCGTTTGCGCATTCGCTTTTGATCGGCATTCAGCAAATGCGGCACCCACCCTGTGCAGAGCTTTTGCGTCCCTAATTCTTCGTGCAAGATGTTTCGTACCCTTTCTTCCCATATCCTCACGGCCGCAGCTATCTCACTCACCTTCACTCGCCTATCGTCAAACATGATATTGCGCACCTTTTCGATGGTTTCCAGTGTGGTTGCTGTTTGTGACTGTCCTTCACGTGGGTCATCTTCGAGGGACGTGCGACCACGTTTAAAATCAGCTATCCACTTTTTAATGGCTGACATTGAAGGAGCAGACTCCCCGTAAAATTTTGTCAACTTAGAATCAATTTCCTTAGGGGTTAATCCTTCCAAAACGAAGAAATTCATTGACCGCACGATATTCAAGTTTATCCATTTTAACGAAAAACACGCAAGACGTCTACTGCGAAAATTCATGTAAACAAACTACTTGACACAAGTTGAAACTTGTCATATGAATTAAAGACAGGTGCACTCAGACAGGAATCATAAATTTTCGCTGATTGGAACGCCATCTCTGTGTCAGGCCGAGAATTTTTCACCTTACCCTCGTATCTCTCTAATCTTGATTCGACGGTTGTCCAGTACCATCTGGTGAACATTTTAAATGTTGTCGGTGGTGGTTGCAGTTTATTTCCATCATCGGACAAGCTGGTACGACCACGTTTAAATTCAACTGCCCATCTTTTCACGGTGGCAAATGATGGAGCAGAGTTCCCGTAAATAGCGTCCAACTGAGTTTTAATTTGCGAAGTCGTATTGCCCTTCAAACGCACGAATTTAATCATGACGCGATATTTTACAAAAAAGTGGCATCAATTGACATAAACGACTGTCGAAAACAATAACTGAGCGTCCAAAATGATTGAAATTTTACGATTGTAGTGCCAGCATGGTTTTGACGAGTAACGTTGAGGCTCGAAACATTTCAAGCTCCCTTTGCAGTTTTAAATTGAAGATTTTTGTAAATTTCATCATATTTAACTTGTCAATTCCGAGTTTATTTGAAACTAACGTTCAACTACTCAATCAATGTTTAAACCATCGAGCATTCATTATAAAAACGCTATTTCCGCCACCGCAATATCAATTTTATTTAAAATATAGCTGAAATAGCTACAATACACAAACACAACAAGAAGAGACGAGAGCACAAACTACGCAAACAATAAGTAGGCTTAAAAGCCAAAATCCAAAGAAAAAACATAAAATGCAGTTTTAAGTATCTCTAAGAAAAACCTATAGCTAAATACTTACGAGTTTTTAGAATCCCTGCTCATATCTAGTTCCGGAATTGGTTTGCGAGTGTTGTCTTGGAAACTGTAAAAAAATGTATTCAATGACAAGTTCGTTATCAGCGAGTAAAGTAGGATCATACGCCGAGTAATCCTAGAATCTCCGGGATGAGCGGGAAGGTTTTTGTGCATTTGCGTAAAGAGGATCCAGATAGGGAAGGATCATGTACGGAGGAGGACAAAGGAACACTCTCGTTCTTTATTTGATATCTAGAAATATAGTAGTTAATTCTTTTACTTTAGTTTAGTAAAGATGTGGAACAAATGAAAAAAAATCAATGTTAATATTAAAAATACATTGAGGGACGGAGAATAAGTTTTGATTGTCCCTATTTTCAAGTGTTGTCCACAAGCGTGGCATAATCTGATTAACGATTGCTCTTATAATGGCTGATCCAATTCCAGTTCCCTAACTTTTATTTAAGAAAAACCACAAAATTATTAATCGTATATTTCATATTATGCTTTGATTATGAAAAATTTTCGAGGACTATCTAGGCTATAACTTGGCGGCTGTCAGTTTTTAGGTGCTCCAACGTTGCAGGTTTGTTGGTGTGGGCGCGACTCTTCAGAAAAACCCACAAACAAATCCAATGGCGTTAAATCTTGGCGACTATATGCCATTCCACATAAGATTGGACCAGATGGCGCTGCAATCTGAGTGTAATTTATTGTATGCATTTTGGTGTAAAACAGAAGATTAGTATTTCATTTTTATAATAAACTATTTTCAATGAATATTAATACTTACTAGCACAATAAGCAACTAATAGAATACGCAAATCGGTACTGCTAACAGTGATTGATAAAAAAAGAAAATTTGACAACAAAATAAATTTAATTTTGCCTGCCTAAATTCGTCCTTTTTTTTCCAATCTTTTACCCAATCACTAGTTTTTATTTTAAACCATATCTTTCTCAACTGGCCAATCTTATTTGGAATGGCAATTAGGTTACGTCACCGCTACGAGTAATAATGCAACATCTGAACTTCTTACGCAAAACATCTAACGTTGCACGCGATGTGTGGCAAGTGGAACATTTCTTCAACATAAATATCTTCGATTTCGCGTCAAAAATAATCGATTAACAAACTCCTGTTACTGCGGACCTTCATCGTTTTCAAAAAAGTCTGCTTAATTGCGCCGCCTGACCATAATGCGCACACACAGTTACTTTTTGGGCATGCAATGGTATCGCGTGTATCACGTTCCATATGCGGCAATTTTGTTTATTGACATGCCCAAAGAGTTGAAAATGTGCCCCATCAGAGAAGAAAATTTTCTTTCAAAAATCAGCATAAATTTCCTGCTGCTTTAACACCCAATCTGCGTAAATTCTACGCTGTCCATATTCTCTGGGCTTTAGTTCTTGTGCTAACTGAATTTTATGAGGGTGTAGGTGCAAACCTTTATGCAAAATGCCCCCAAGGGAGCCATGAGAACGGTCCAAAGCTTGCGAACGGCGACGAATCGATAGCTCCCGGTCTTCAGACATACTATCACTTACAGCAGGAATATTCTCGGCTGAACGTGCTCCATGGTGATGCATACGGATTACCCTACCTCCAGTGCTTCCAGTTTCCCCAAATTGTTTTCAGGACTGTTATCTATTGTCATGTTTTGTGAACAAAGTTTTAATTGAATTAATTAATTGAATGAATTATTGTTGACGCAAAATTGCAACATGGTACTGATGTTTAAAAAAAAAACAAATCTGAAAACCACCTAACCTAATATTTATAGACAACTAAAGCACCAAAGTGAGGTTTGTTTTGTTTAATAAAAGCGTTATGTTGTCAAATTTCTTATCTCTGCAACGACAAACTAATCTAGTCAATTGCATTGTTTAACAAGTAACTTGCGATTATATGAAACATAGATACTTACACTCTCACTGCAAAATCTGGGATCATTGTTATTATTGGGATTAAAAATAGTCCCAACCAAAATACCACAGATGAAAATAATATTATGTACATTCCCGTCATGACGGTACCAACAGGAATTACTGGCCAGAAATTACTGAAAGACAAAATAATTGTTTGTTAGAGCATATTAGAGCACAATGTGACTAGAGATGCCAATTTCGAGGTGTGCTCCATTAACGTTCCAAGTCAACGCGCAACCTTCTCCCTCCCGATCTGGAGTTTTCACAATTTTGTCTGCGATATTAGATAGGTATTAATATGTATATTAACATCGACGCGTATTTGCTTTGCAGCAGACTGTTATATACAAAGTGTGTATAAATTGGCGTACTAACAACACATGGCGATGTTCTTCGTTAATTTGAAATCTAAAATCCTAAAACCAAAATGTTGTACCTCTATACGAGGTTCCTAAAGTTCGGACTTTCAGTCTTTAAATAAGCGTTGTTAATCGATATTTGTTGACAGAAAGAGATCCCATTTAGAATAAAGAAGAATTATTATTAAATTTTTGTTTTTTATTTTAAAGTTTGTTTTTAATATTTGCTTATTAACTTATTTTAACGAAAAACACATCTGACAACGTTGTAAAACAATAACTAATGGATTTAAATTCGAACAATTATGTAGGTAATAATGATATTGATGTCTGTCAAACAGATGTACAAAAATAAGACAATCTATCACAAAATTTTAAAACTTTGTAATATTTTCACAATAAATATGTAATTTCACGAGCTAATTTTATTTCTTTTGCTTCATGTGCACAGTTTAAAACGGAAGGTTCATAAATGTTGCTAAATGTATGTTTGTTTCAAATTCTATCTCGAAGCCATGATACACCGATTTAGTATTAAGACTTTTAACTTCAAATTTGACCAAGAACGTCGTCACGTATAGTTAGTACGCCAATTTATACACACCTTGTATAATAATACCAATGTCACAGTTAGGTGTATCGAGAAAACGACCATTGTCCAACCAAGATAAGTGGATATCCTGATTTAATTTACAATGGCTCAAAAATTAAATGTACCGTTCGCGATATGTTTCTAATATGCTCGATGAAAACCCACTACGAACGACACGTTAAAGACTACAAAAAAACAAAATACAATTAAAAAAAAAAGCTGTCGTAAAATCGAACGAGAAATTTTTATTTCATTGATGTATAGGAATGATTTTATATAATCTACCGTTTACTTTATTATCCAACGAATCATTTCGATCATATCTAATTAGTCGGACAACGGTATGTGTTCCGCCGAGTTTTATAAATTTACCAACACTTACAAAGCGCACGTCTATGACGCGAACTTCAAATTGACGTCTCTAGTGTTAACTTTGATTAAATAAACACAAATAATAATAACTGATAGAAGTTTATTTATGTAGAAGAATATGTAGAACTTCAATAACAATTTTTAAACTCAAAAATTAAATGACATTTTTTAGCATTATTTGTGTACAAGCGTTCAAACTTCTTATGAAGTGCAATTCTTCAAGTAAACCCAGACAAGGTTGCCAAATTTATTATTCTTTTTTTAATTTTGATGGCTATCAGAAACGTCTATTAGTAGTTTTATGAGCTTTATGTGCTACAAACATGGGCTACCTGAAGCTTACCACAAGAAGCGAACTCAGGATCCAATCCCGGAACCCCCGGCATAAGTCAGCGCGTTACCACTAAGCTTTAGGCAAGTTTATTGCTTTAATTCTGATTTAAACGTAAATAAATGTATTTAAATTATAAATTTACGAAATTAGAAGAAACTATTCACAATGCTGAAAGTTGAAATGTAATACTGTTGAGCACTTACCTGTAAATTAAAATAAATAGAAACCATATGAGTATCGATCCCCAGATAGCGCAGTGCGTTGGCCAACACCAAGAAGTAGTAACAAGACCAGCTTTTAGACACACCGTTACCACTACATACTACAAAACAAGACTTAGAAACTGCAATCTCGAAAACATTTTATACTTACAGTGTATACACAGTTGCCTAAAGCCAAGTATCCGCCTTCTTTCCCCGACATCCACAGTATATCATGCTGACACATCATCAAAGGCAACCAAAATAGTAAAGCGGAATGTATCATGCCATTCACAACCCAATACCAGAATATCTTAATCGTGTACAGTTTCCCTCCTTGAGAAGGTTTATACAATTTCGGGTAGGCCAGCATCACTTCAGCATTATATGTTCTGTCGAACAGACCAATCGCCAATGGTGGTAGAGCGGTGAAAAATACATTATAAAGACCTATCGACCATCGTTCGAAAAGAACTTGTCCGGACCAACCGGAGTATATTGCGAACCATAATTCGATGACGTAGAGGCATATGTTCTTATAAAAACTGTACAGGATTAATTTGCACATTCGCGTGTAATTCCACGCGCCGTGTACCAACAATAATCTCAGTAAAAATCGAAACTGAGCGATACTATAGTCGGAGGCGCACGCTGCTTGGAGACCTTCAACACCAGATATGCCAACGCCGACGTGTGCCTTTTGTATCATGGCGACGTCATTGGCTCCGTCTCCTATAGCTAACGTGACTGTTTTCGTATGTTTAGTGACGTATTCTACTACTTCCGCTTTTTGCATTGGCGAAACGCGACAACAAATTACCACTTTACATGAAACGCAGAGTTTCAAAAAGTCCGATCTTAAATCACAGGTTAAGGCGTATTTTAACGTTTTTCCGTCGATGATTAGAGCGATGTCGTTTTGTTTTTCTATGTTTTCACCTAGATCGGCATTATGTCGTGAGATCGCGTCTCTTGTATTCTGTCAGGAAGTACAAATAAATAAAATAATTATTCCCACATAGCGGTGTAACTTAGAAATATGTCGGTTGCCTATTTACTGTGCTTTATATTTTTTCCACCTCTCCATCCAAGGAAAGAAATAAAAAAATTCAAACATAAAAAATGCTTTATTGATCATTTAATTGGAGGAATAGAAATGCGATAACCGTTTTGTGCACAAATTAAGAAACGAAAAGGTGTACCAGAACAATATGGCAATCAAAACATTTGAAATTTTTGTCATTGTTGCGTTAGTTAATTATGTTACTGAAAGAGGAATGTCTTGTTCGACTATTGTTTTTACTGTGATGGGATATTGAATTCATTTTTGTTCGGTTTTCTTGCAATAGAAGATATACAGTGTAATCAAAAGCTTCGGGAACTGGGCCAATAGAACATACGTTTTATTGCATTAATATTCTATTCACATGAACATCCTCTGTTTATATTCGAGAACTGGTGGGAATATTTCTGGAAACGATGTAAAAAAAAACATAAAATTTGGTAAACGAATTTAAACCTTACGACAGTTAATACTTGTATCCTAAATACGTATTTCGACAACTAAGTTGTCATCATAAATAGGTAAAATTCATAATCATATTGTTGAACATGGGGCACAGTAATCCTAACACAAAGAAACGCGCCCAACTTTACACGGCGTCCAGGTAAACAGTGGATTTAAAACAAACACACAAACTAAAATTAACCCTCTTACCTCTCTTCAGAAATGACAGACATGTCTTCGTTCTCACACCTTCTTCTTATACACTGTGTTCATTAATGTTTGAGACCGCCATTTTGCAAGAACAGTGATTTTAGTGTGTAAAGGTTAACGTCTTCAAAACCGATAGTGAGAAACTGGTTTTGTAACTAAGAATATAACCAAACATCACAAAATTCTTCATTGGCGTCTCGTGTATTTGGTTATTATAGATTTGCGTTATAAAATTCCATTATTTTAAATTATTTATCTATATCATTTCTTTTAAGAGCTCATTAAGTTATTTAATACTTGTAATGGTAAGTTCAATAGTTATTTTGCAATTTAATATGTTGATTTAACTTTATTTTCGTTATTAGGTTAGACTTTGCATAATGGTGTTTACATCTGAACAAGACGCCTTTATTTTAATGGCACATTTCCGAAGTGCCACACGGAACCAGGACGGGGTTTGGGTTTATAGTCTAAATTCCTGTATCGAGCAATTTCAGGAAAATTTTCCAGATGGAAATATTGATCGCCAATATTTTACAAACCATAAAAATATTATTATTAAACGTTTTGAAGATAAAAACTGAATATGCAAGGGAAAATCTACAAGGTTTTAACTGAAGATACTGTAGAAGATATTCGGGATAGAATGGACAAAAGTCCTAAGAAATCATTAAGAAAATTATCTGCGCAAACAGGTTGACATTGTTTATTTTCCTAGTTAAATAGCTATAAATATAAACATTATCATATTGTAGGACTTTATCTTGAAACTGTTCATAAAGCATTAAAAAAGGAACTTCATATGCATCCATATAAAGTAACAATGGTCCAACAATTATTACCTGTCGATTATGATCGTCGGTTGCAATATTGTCACTGGTTCAACGAACATTTAGCTCCAAACAACAATTTGTTAGATTTGACATTCTTTACAGACGAAGCATGGTTTTACTTGTCTGGGTTTGTAAATAGTCAAAATTACAGAACATGGGCAACTGAAAATCTCCATGAAGTAATAGAAGTTCCCTTACATTCTCTCAAAGCGGGCGTTTGGATTGGAACCGAATATCTAGGAGACGAATAGTGGGACCTATATTTTTTAATGATACTATTAATGGTGAAAGATATCGAACAAATATTTTACAGGAATTTATCCAATTAGCTGATCAAGATGAAAAAGCACATGGATATTTTCAGCAAGACGGAGCCCCGGCACACACTGCTGGAGAAACAATGGAATTTCTGCGACAAGTTTATGGTGACAGAGTTATCAGTCAGGGTTTGTGGCCTCCAAGATCACCTGATTTAACACCCCCAGATTTTTATTTATTTGGATATTTGAAAAATAAAATTTTTCAAAATAGGATTCATACAATCGAAGAGTTGAGGAATACTATTACAAGGAAAATTAATGAAATTCCCCAAGAAATGTTGCATCATGTGTTTGACAATATGAAACGAAGAGTAAACTTGTGCATTGAACATGAAGGACATTTTCAACAGTTTTTGTAGTGATTTTTATTTGTGAAGTGATAATCAATAGACAATTTGACAATATAAATTCAGTAGGAATAAAATGACACATTCAGTTATAATTCATGATGTGTATTATTTATCAAATGTTTGTAAACTTAATATTCCATATTTTATTAGGCCATGAATTTTCACTACTTTAACTTTTAAGTTTAATTATTATCAAATTTTTATATTTAAATTTTGTTCGCAATAAATGTTTGCAGTATTTTAGTTCTTAAATTAAAGAGAAAAAGAATGATGAAATTTGGAAATATGAAGGTACATTAAATTATATCCATATGTTATTTTGTCTTCATTTTTGTTTATCATATTTTATTTAAATGCTACTACGCCACTGATAAGTACATTTATTCATTTATTAAACCAGTGGGGGCAATCGTGCATATTGGGTTGCCTACGCATCAGTATCAAACATTAATGAACACAGTGTATTTCCGATCTATTCTAAGAATTTGGACAAGCAGGTAACTGGAACTGGACCTTTGTCAACGTTATATGTGTTATTTTTGTTTTTAATAATATAAATACTTTCGTATATGGCCAGCTCCCTTGGATTGCTTATATTTTTAATAATCTACCGTGATTTTAAATACACTCCTTGATTTTTAACGGTTCGTAGTTGTTTTTATGCAGTCAGTCGTCAAAATATTTCACACGAAAATAATAAATAAATTAATAAAAAACACTAATTTTTAAAAAAGATAATCTGCGATTCCACATGTTACCTCAATAAAATCGTGGGAGAAAGTACATGTGTTCATCATACTAAAAAAATTACAAAAAACTTAAAGAGAGTTGTTAAAGAAAGGGGTTGCTTTTCGGTTCGAAAATTCGATAAAATCTCTCCCGGGTAACGCAAAGGATAATTTACATATGAACGAAAAATCGGGAATACAGGCTGATTCATTTTCGGCCCTCACCATGGAGATCTCGCTTATTATTGGAGATAGAGTATAGGTTTAAATTTGGCAAAGTTGTTAAATTTTGTGTTTGTTATAAATCCGTAAAGAAAATAGACCTGTGACAAATGACCTTCGTTATTTAAAAAAATTCTCAGACACATTCACAAAAAAGAACCACATCACCACATCACCGAAATTATCCAGACCGGGCGTAAAAGTAAATTCAGCGCTGCCTGTTGTCAGACAGCCGAAGTACCTCGCCCCGTCCACATAACCAATGTGAAGTATCCTTTCTCCAGCAGGGTCGTACCGACGAGCCTGTAGAAAGACGAAATACGTATCTACGTCTCTGGGGAGGGATATGTTCGGACACGTTCACAAAAAATATTAATAGTGAACCTGTATTTATGTTCTTTACACCAGATTTTTAATAATATTTTATATTATTAAAAATACCTTTGTATTCAACTAAATCAGTTGGAAAACGAGTTCAACAGGAGATTTGAAGATTTTAAAAAGTTAGAAGATGACTTGCAAATATTTTCTTCATCATTCGCCGCAAATTTCGAGGAAATTGAAGTCGACAACCAACTTGAAGTAAGTGAACTACAATGCAATACCGCACAATAGTAGACTTATGGTGACCATGTAGAGGAAAGCTGGATTCGTCAGGAAATAATACATTTTTAACCAAATTTTCGTCGTTCTGGCAACGTTTTAAACCAGCTTTACAATACATACTCAAACCTTTCGTATTTGTCGTTTGGAAATATTTCGTTTCATTTTCTTAAAAGAGCTTATACCATGTAAATTATAAATATGCAACAAAATCATCGAAGAAGTGATGTCCTTTATGTAGTTGCGGGCAGAAATACCGAGTAAACGGTATTTCTGCCCCCGCACAAGGTATACGCCTGATAATTAAATGTTTTAAATGAATTATCTATTTTTCAATCAAATATATTTATAGATCACCGATTCCTTTCAGTTGTCTCTTTTCATTTTTATTACCATAATTGTGTCATCGTCGTTTTAATTTAAGTATGAATGAAAAATCAGAAATATTTTACAATTGGAACAAACGTTATTGGCGCATAACTGGTTGCCTACTATACTACCAATGCATTGACTTTTACTTTTTTAGCTCTACACATAGGGCGATCTATGTGTAATGATAAAAAAAGAACCCAGTATAATACAATAGTAAAACCAATAATGACGTAAACAGGCTGATTCATTTTCGGCCCTCACCATGGGGATCTCGCTTATTATTGGAGATAGAGTATAGGTTTAAATTTGGCAAAGTTGTTAAATTTTGTGTTTGTTATAAATCCGTAAAGAAAATAGACCTGTGACAAATGACCTTGGTTAAACCAAATTTCTGTCGAGATCTAGAAAAATGGTACGATGAGGCTGTTGTCGTTCTGGATATAATTGTAGATATCTTGTACTCGCTACTGTTGAATTTCGGTTCGAAGAATAAAAAATACTTATCATATCTCGTTTCTCTTCGTTAGTGTATGACATTTTTGTATTATTAATGAACAATAAATGAAATGTTTGACAGATTGAAATTCCAAAGGCTACCTTATTTAATCTTATAATTTATTCTTTCAAATAAAACCTAATGTCAAAAACTATAGTCAGCATGTGGTACATGGTTGAATATGGCGCCTATAAGAAATTAGATAGTTGATGATGGCCAGAAAGAAACGAAACGTCGTATAAAAATTTAGAGTACACCACTGGATAGAGGTTTAGAAATGGCCACAAGGGCGTGTTTTTATTTTTTCTCTACAAGGCCAAATGTCGGTGCTACGGGTAAAAGAAGAAAATGGGGTTTTCGCGTTTTTTTTTTAAATAACGAAGGTCATTTGTCACAGGTCTATTTTCTTTACGGATTTATAACAAACACAAAATTTAACAACTTTGCCAAATTTAAACCTATACTCTATCCCCAATAATAAGAGAGATCCCCCATGGTGAGGGCCGAAAATGAATCAGCCTGTATATGAAATTAATTGCCGCAATTGTAAATTGAAATATATTGGTTAAACAAAACGCTCAATAGAAGAACGTGTATAGCATATTACATTCAATAGTCCGGAAAAGTCGGGTGATGTCCGTCATGTGTTAGAAAGCGATCACGACATGACAGTAGATTGTTAAAAACTTATTAAACATATAAGCAATCCCAGGGAGCTGGACATGTACGAATGTCTTCATATTATTAAAAATCAAAATAGCACATACAACGTTGACAAAGGTCCAGTTGCCGTTAGCTGTTTGTTCGACTTCTTAGAATAGATAGGAGTTAGAAGAAGAGTATGTGAGAACAAATTCATGTGTGTCATTTCTGAAGAGGGGCAAAGTGACCTAATTTTAGTTTCTTAAAACTTAGTGTATACGCCTTGTAAAGTGTTTCGGGATTCTTTGTGTTGGTGATACCAAAACCGACCGAAATCCGTCCTGAAATTCGAATCCACGACCAACGGTACTTTCATTAACTAAATATTTCGTTGCATCTTAAGAATAAAAATGCCGGTTTCAGATTCAGGCGGACTACCAAGCGATATAGAAGAGATCGCACAAAGTGCATTATCCACCGTGATTCCACAAAACTCGAAAGCCCGGTAGGTTTTGGCTTATGAAAATTTGGGAAGTGGTTTGAAGACACAAAACTAAATGGGTTAATGAAAAGGTTTTATTAGCCTATTTCGAGAGAAGAAAGTACCATAAAGCTTCACTCTGGACTCTTTATTCCATGCAAGGCAAGCTCTGGACTCGTTATTCCATGTTGCGAAGAAGAATTTGAAGAAGAATATTGGTATTGCAAAATGTACCAGTTTACATGCATTTCTAAATATTCTAGTGCGGATATTTTGAAGGTTAAACGATATGGCTGGAAGTCCAATACTGCAGCGAAGGGTTATGTAGAGAATTCTATAGAAAATAAGAAAAGGATTGCCATTGATATTCTTGGTGAATCAAATTCAAATGCAAGTTCCGTTTTGCATCATGAAATCAGAGCAGCTCCATGAATTCTACGCCTGCAGGAATTAACACCACCAATTGTTCACATTGTGTTATAAATGTTTATAATGCATAAAGCGAAGAATCACAGTTTGTGTCACTTAACGTTCCTCTTTTGTTATTTTTATTAATTGGTGATGAAATGAATTTTTCATCACTGATTACGAAATATTTCTCATTACGTAATTAGCTACAAAAACTAAAGCGTTTGCTATCGTCAAACAGTGTTGAAAAGTGTCCTTTATGTGTCAAAATTAGATAAAGTATTTTATGACACATCATGGGAGCGTGCTTAGAAATTCACGACTGATGGGTTTAATACGGCGACATACGAGAATACAATGTTATCGATGTTATGCAAAGAATCAAGAGAACAGAGGTATTTGTGTTAATAAATGACATTTTTTTAATTTTCTGATGTAAGATTATGACATGTTTAGGTTAGTAAATCTTCAAATAGTGAAAATGTTCTTTCAACATTATTACACTTCTTACAGATGGGCGATGAATATATTACGTAAACTGCATAGTTTTTCTGAAATATTTTTTGATCTTTCTCTTTAAAATGGATATCGTGTCACCCTCTCCAACACAGCAAACGGCCCCGAAAAGTGAGTAGGCAAAATACTGAGTGTTTACTGCTCAGAAAATCCTTTTATTAGTCATTACAATAAGTGTTCAAACCGAAGATTATCTACAGAATGGAAGACCCGAAAAGAAGAAAGGGCTGATAGAGAAAATAATGCAATTTGTTATTTTAACTGGCAAGGTACTATGCATTTAATCGAAATCTTCCGATGTATGCTTTGAAATAAGTGAATAAAAAATTGCGAGCTCAAAGTAAATATACTTACATCTAAACTATCTTCATTTAAAATTACCATTGGTGTTCCATGCACCATCAATCTTGAAGAGTATCCAATGTTAATCGCGGTTTCTTGCTTATCCCCTGTTAACACCCAAATATTGATATCGGCTTTCAACAGGGCCGCTATCGTTTCAGGTACTTGATCCTGTAGTTTATCTTCAATTGCAGTCGCTCCGATTAATACTAGATTTTTTTCTATTAGATTAGCGGCGTCGTCGATTTTATCTAGAATAACACTAAATCATTTCCTCTGCTTAAATATTAAAGACGAGCTTCGAATATTAAGAGAAAAGTGTGCAAGATCAACAACAATTTTTCTCGTGCTTTTAACCGATTTATATTCTTAATTTACCGTCTCTATCTGTGAGAGCGCAGGTCGCCTTGTGATACACTGCATTCCATTCTTTGTAATAATTTTCGTCCAAATCCGTATACGCACAGCATAACGTGCGCAATCCCTCCGTGGCGAATAATTCCAAATGATGTAACAGCATTTCTTTGAACCTCTGATTGTAATTACTTAACCTTTCGTAAATAACCTACAAGACGATGAGGACAATAAATTTTACACAGGAGTTGTGTTATTGTAAATACCGTATCGGCCCCTTTGCAAAACAACTTAAGTTTACCCTTTGGATCTCTGATTATAACAGACATTCTTTTACGAGCTGATGTAAACTCGATGACATTTAATATTTGGTATTGTTCCAGTTTACCGAAGGCGTTAACTTCAACGGTGTCGGGCGTTCGACTTTCGAAAACGTAACCGAATCTGCAAGCTCCATACACTAACGCTCTTTCATCTAGAAACAGAAGGAAACGGCATTTGTTAATTTGATTTCTTTAATTCTTGTGTATATATACTTAGAAAAGCATGTATATGAATAATTCATTGTAAAGATAGAACAGAGTGGAAGATTAATTATACCATGAAGATTAAGGTTGCAAATATAAGAAAATTCAAAATGAACACAAACTTACCATAGGAGCAAAAATTATTTAGATAAGGAATGGCCATAGTTGTGAGGATTACTGTCTTTGATAGGTTCAGCTTGTTGCCAATTAAATGTCAGTTTTGATTTGAAGTAGTTGTAATTCTATTGGTTATGTTAGCCAGAAAAAAACTGACATTTACTTAAATCATTGTGAATAAAACTTCAAATCGAAACTGACATTTAATTAATGTCAAATAAAAATTCAAATCGAAACTGACATCCAGCCAACATGTAGAACCAACAACAGGCTGAACCTATCAAAGACAGTGATCCTTGCAACCGTGGCCATCCCTTATCTAAACAATTTTTGCTCAAATGGTATTAGGAAACTTAACTGTGAGGCTGATTTTTGTTGTGTAGCTCGAGAATCAAAAGAAATAACTACCTGCGATTACGTTATTCATAATCATAGAATCCGAATAAACAGTTCTGGCATTCGAATATCGACCTCCGCCACTGTAGGAATTTTAATTTCTTGTCCGAGGTTAAAAAACCACAATTTTCAAAACACCATAACTCAAATTTTTATTCGATCGCCATAAGCTTTGCGGCGACTTAAAGCACTCGTTGAATGGACTAAAACGAGCATATAATATGCAACAATAGGACGAACAGTTCGGCCGCTATGGCGGTATGAATTTTGAGAAAATCGATTTTCAGTTTCAAAATTTGGCCAAAACTCAAGATATAAGAAACATCGCATAGCTTTTTGATTTGCATCAAGCGATTCAGCGTATCAAGACACGTCCGGCAGTGTAGGATAGGTTGTCTAGAGGCCTCCAATTTCGAAGATATAGAATCGAAATGTCGAATTTCGGCGAAATTTTCGCGATTTCGAAAAATTTGCATTCTCGAATTTCTACGAAAAACGCATCCAATGTTTTTCGTGCGCTAAAGAAGACCGTCTGAACGATTTTGAGCCGTCGACACTTTTTCGAATATCTCGAGAACGAAAAGAGACATCTACCTCCGGTTTCGTTATTCGCGATAAGCGAGCCTGAATAAACAGTGCTGGCATGTGAATATCAAAAATCGACCGCCGCCACTGTAAAAATTTTAATTTCTTGTCTGAGGTTAATAGACCATAACTTTATTTTTTATTCGATAAGCGTGAACTTTGCGGAACTTAAAGTATTCGTCGAGAGGATTTAATATATATTATGTCACATTAAGACGAACAGTTTGGCCGCTGCACAGTGCGAAATTTCTTGAGTTTATCGGAACTTAATTATTCAAAACAGTAAAACAGTTCTATTTGTTGGTTTTTTAAATTTTTAATAAAAATTAATGTTTTATTTAAAGTTTTTGAGTTTATTTGTGTTTTTTATTATAGAACAATTAAAAAAACATACATTTTATAACAACATTTTGAACACCTATTCAGAACTAGACTCATTGCAATCGTCTGAAGACTCGCAATCATTACACGGGCCTGCAAATCTTTCTAACAACACTAAAACTTCTGGCGTAACTTCACTATGCTTGGTTTTGGGTGCTTTACGAAGACTAGCGATGTACGGATCCGACGAAATAAGCAGTCGATAAAATAAATCCGTATTTGTGTCAATTCTTCAAGTTTTTCTAGTAAAAAGTTCGCGATATTTTCTGCAGTCTTTGTTTCTTGCCTCCTGAGCTTCTTCAGAAAATTGTCCGATCGGAAGAATGCAAGAGGCTATAATATCCTTTCCATGACAAAGGACTTTATGCACACTTACGGGCATTGAGTACCAGAAATATTCTTTCAAATACAATTCCAAAGTTTCTCTTGCATATTCGCCGAACTTTTCTGAATCAATTTTAAGACCACAATTTAGGCACTCTAACAGCACATGAAAACGTTTGATCAATTCTAAGTTAACGCCAGTTATTTCGGCAGACTTTTCGGCATTTCTAAAGAATTTCCTCGCGGTATTACCATCGTTTGTGTTTCCGGTCTGCTGTTTTGGCACATCTATAAGCAAGCCAAGCTCCTCTTTGAATTTTTGTTGAATGTATTTTTTCTTCTCTGCAACTTTTTTAAATTTTCTGCTCCACGAGCTTGCCATGCTTTAATATCAAGTATGTACGATATATGTAAAATACATTTCAAAAACCTTATCCATGCATGGAGAGGCGATAGTCCAAGGGATAAAAAGGATTCGTTTATATTTTTTTGAGGTATATCGCAAATGTTGTTCATTTCACTAGGTTTAGCCCCACATAAGTAGCATGTTTGTTGTGATGCACAGGATGATACAGCATTACATACTTTACCGTCAATCATACAAAAGATCATATTTGCTGTAGCCTGAAATTGCTTGCCATCTACAAGTATAGTGGTTGGAGTAAGTTGAGATATTTGTTCTTTCACTTTGTTTACTTCTGAGGTAATTACACTGACTGTTTCTTTGGTAAAAACGAACTTAATGGGGCAACAGTACCGTGTGGAAGAAGAAGCAGGGTTTTTCCAAATTAGTGACTGATTATCACCATTATCATTTACGGAGCACATTTGGATTGGTACCATTGATACACTAAACATACTATCATCAGAGCTATGTTTGTCCATATACTTTTGTCGATAGTTAACTTGTTCCGCCCCATCACAACCCCTCTTTACGATAATATTTAGTGCTTTAACGTTTGACAAAGTTCTAAGAGTCTCTTCTAGCCCTGTACAAAGTCTTGCTATGGTATGATTTATATGCGACTGAACTGATACTTCACCTGAAACTTCAGTTATTATTATGTCCTTTGGATAGCATAACCTCTTTGCCTCCTTTACAACATAATAAGGTGGATACAAAGCGCAACCGTGATGTTTTGCTTGATCCCGAACAATGTTGTATTGATTTGACGATAAGTTTGCATCAATAAGTAGCGCCAGAGCCTGGTCCGGAGTTAACTTTCGTGGGCTGTTTGAAGAAGATATGCGAGCCATTTTGATTTTGCTTCCCCTTTCTGGAGAAGCAGATGCCAGTTCCTTGTCAATCGCTGCAGAGTTTCGTTTTCCAGATTGGTATAGCTTTGTTACGGTTGCTTTGGCAAACTCGTCTTGACTACCGAACTTCAAAAGATTATGCACTTTTCTGTTTTGCACTTTAGGATGGCAATACCTAAATTATTTTTTAGGCTTGCCTGCATTGGTCCTCGATCCACTGGGCAATGCATCCCTTACAGCATTTGAAAACTATACATTATTTTCAAACCAGACAGCATTTTTATTCAGAAATGATGCTAAATTTCGACTGGATTCCCTCCACCTTTTTCGTATTTTACAAACCAGTGCGCGAAGAGTTGCCTTTAAACTGCAAAGAGCATCAGATCTTAACATTGGTGAGCCTATTTTTTCCAAAACAAAACCAATGATGGCATCCGATGTCGGTTCTTCCTTCCACTTTTGGAATATACAGTTATATGAAACATGCAAAGTCATTCTGGAAAATGTTTCATTTAAAAGAAGATCGTAAAATATCGCAGAAGATCTTTTGAGTTTTCAACAGAGGGAAAAAAAATTTAAAATGTTGTGCGTTTCCAGCTGGTATTATGTGGTATCACTTTTTAAAATCTCCACTAAAGCTAAAAATGTAAATTTAACTTCGATCTTAAAAATCATTTTTTCCACGAACAAGTCACACACGAGCAAGGAAAGATTTTGCAATTAATTAAATGCCAATAATTGACAATTTTCTAATAAAATACATGAAGAAAAATCATGGCCTACTGATTTGCCATTTCTATGTACCACTCTATTAACTTTAACAAATCGAATAGCTTTCTATAGGCAAAAAGTATGATTGAATACGTAATGCGAATTTCAGGTGCATTTTGCGGTTCTTTCGCAGGGTAAATCCCCAAACTGAATATGAGGTTTTAGAGGCGGGGTATTTACTTAACAAAATAATAAATAATCTTATGCATTTTACGTATTTCAAAAATTGAATAAAGTTCCGCTAAAATCCTAAATTTCGCACTGTGCGCTGTAACAACATGAATTTTGGTAAAACTCAAAATGTAAGCATTGCATAGCTTTCCGGTTTGCACCAATCGATTCAGCGTAATACGCGTCCGACAGTGTAGGGAAGGCTGCCTAGGGCCCTTTACTTTCGAAGATATATAGTCGAAATTGAATGTCGAATTTCGGAGAAATTTTCGCGATTTCGAAAAATTTTCATTCTCGAATTTCTACGCAAGAACCACCCAGGGCTTTTCGAGGGCGTTAAAATTACTGTCTGTATGATTTTCCGCTGAAATTTCGCGATTTGTTTTTTTACGATTTTAACCTGTTGACGCTTTTTCGAATACCTTTTCTTCGCCTGAGGTTAAATACGCGCACAATTTTCAAAACACCATAACTCTTTAATTTTTTATCCGATCGCCAAGAACTTTAGCGATTTATACGAGTATTTACATTGTAGTAACGGATTTGTCAAAAATATTTGTTGTTTGTTTCTTCCTAAGCGAAGTTATTGGAAAATAAAATTTAATGTTGAAAATCACTTAACATCTTAACATCAAGCATCTTGCTCATATTTTGACCACTGCTAGGCGTCAACCAACGGAAATTTATATGAAAATTAAACTTGTATATAGCCTCTATGGCGACTATAGTTATTCTCATGCAGCAACAGAATGGAATAAATTTCGCCAAGGAAAAGATTCCACTAAAGAATTGGTCCATTCAGGGAATCGTGTTGCAACAATCATCAAATAAAATGCGAACTTGACATTAAAGTCGGAGGAAGTTTTCAAATGTTGACCATCAATGTGGGAACTGTTAACTCTATTGAAGCGGAGTGTATATGCGTCTTCAAATTCGGCAAATGTATTGAAAAAGAAGATAAGACAAATGCGGAAGAATTACAACAATATAAAAGAAGTTGCGGCGGATTATATAAGAAGTATGATTAAGAGAATTACAGCTGTGATAAAAGCTGAAATGTCGTTGATGACTTATATTCAGGTAAGAACTTAATTGTATGGATTTATAACTTTGTTTGTGATTAAATGGCCTTTTTAGTTATTTATTTAACAAGCGTATGAAATACCTTCTTTTAACATATTAATTATAGGTGGTTGGAACAGGTGTTACCTGGGGAACATCTGTGTCAAGTGATTTGACAAGATATTAAATTTATTGCTTTTTTACACATTAACCATAAAATATTTAAAGTAAATATCACTAATAAATAGATTTAAGTTTTATTCTACTTTGGATCACTTTAACCAGAAAATTTAAATTTTATGTAGTGGTACTAATTCGAATGGACTGGCTTGTATATGGCTGTATTTTTTTAAATGTATTTCAACACTTTTATGGCAAGCACTTACCAGGAGAAGCTGCGTGATAAACGTACTGACCGTCTGGTAACTTTTCCGGTATCACGGTATGACAAACAGACAATAATATAAGAAGCTCCTTTAACAAATCGGCGTTTTCATGTTGTTCCTTTATGTGCTGAAATTATTCCTTTAAATCAAAAATAACCTGTTTAATTACATACCAACCTGTATAAGTAAGCTTTCATCTGGTGTGTCTGTTAATGTGTACACTTCAGCACCCACAGTGCATTTTTTAAATTCCATAACGTTTCTAGTTAACGTGCCGGTTTTATCTGAAAATATGTATTTAACCTGGCCAAGTTCTTCGTTTAAATTTGATGTCCGAGCCATTGCTGGCGTGTCAGTCTCCTCGTAATACATCTCTCTATCCATGTTGATAAAAATAGCCTAAAAGAAAAATCGTTTATTGAAATTTTGGCATTCAACAAGTATTATATGGCAGTAACATGCATATGCAAATAAGAATCTTAATTCTGTTCCAGTTGAGGTATGCAGCTAACATATAAATTACATTACATCTTGATTGTAACTTTAATTCAAAATGTATGCAAAAGGATATTAATTTGGTTGATTGATATACAGTTCCTATTCATGTTTCCGATCTAAATTAGAACAGCGGAACCAATTTCGAATTGTAATAATCGCAAAAGTATCAGGATAGATATGAAATTTACAATGAAAGTTTACTATGGTATGCCTTAATAATTGTAACCTTCCAGTGCAATACGATGATTGTAATGGTGGTGAAAATCTTATAAATACCCCTGATATCTTATTTGTAGCATAGATATAAAAGAGAAAGGTCAAGAAAGTATGGTGTGTGGGAAAGCATTGTCACCTATTTTTTTAGCATAAAACTACTGGATCCGATATAATGCAGAAAGACAACGACGCAGATTAGGGCAATTGTTGACAGTTCTGTTTTATTAACGCGGTACCTCTCATATCAAAACAAAGCAAATAGAACCCTTTTTGCATGATAGTTGTTTTTTGGATGATGGCAGTGGCGGCTCTTTAATGAGAGAAAGTGAGCAATTGCACCCCCTGGAATTATGAAACAAAACAAACCAAGCGGCGACTAACTGTGAAAGTATTTATTTATTATATATATTATGTATTCATAGTTATTGACGAGGAACGTGGCACGCTAACAACGTACATATACCGATCGTCGTCACAGATATACTGAGCAAAGCCCAACTGTTGCTCTGTTAAGGCATTAACATTACATTGATGGTGGGGATAACTGTATTTTGCCGTACTTCAATGTCGTATAATACATAGCGTTGGAGCAACTGAACCAGACTGCTCTCGGGCGTTGTTACAATGAATACGGTATCTTTTTTACAGAACAACGCGTTTTCGCGGTTAACGTATAATGAAAAAATCGCAGTAAAAAAATCTTAAACGGCCGATGCCTCAATTATGTTTAGAAAATAAACAATCTGTTAAAGGTAAAGACGTTATAAGAAAATTCAAAATGAATATTTATCAGAAAAATGACTGGATTTGTGGGTGTGAAATTAAAAATGCTTTGTTTTGTTTTCCGTGTCTTTTGTTTGGTGGTGAACCGTCTTGGTCAAAGAACGGAATAAGAGACTTAATTCATCTTAGTGCTAAAATTATTAAACATGAAAATTCCGAAGGGCATTTGAAAAATATATTTAGTCTAAGAATGTTAGGAAAAAATAACATTCAGAATGTTTTAGATTCATCATATAGAAAAGCAATTCAACAACACAATGAAAAGGTAACAAAAAATAGGCATGTGTTAAATTTAATAATAAATTGCTTTAGATTTTGTGGCGCGTTTGAACTGGCACTTCGGGGTCATCATGAACAGCAAACGTCGAATAACAAGGGCATTTTTCGGGAATTGATCAATTTTACGGCAGAATTGGATAAATCGCTCAGAGATCACATCGAAGCAGCACCGGTTTTTAAGGGATTATCAAAAACGATACAGAATGAGTTGCTTGATGCAATGCTGAACGTGTATCATGAACAAGTTGCCAGTTAAATTAAAGCAACCGACTTCATATCTGTGATAGCTGATGAAACCACAGATATGTCCAATCAGTTCCAGTTGGTGGTGTTTTAAGATATATTGTGAACGCGAGACCGGTCGAAAGATTTTGGAAATTTCTTCTGCCTAGGGACATGATGCTAATTCTTTATCTGCCTCCATCCTTAACGAAATTAGTTTGCTTGTTGATGACCCAGAAAAACTGATTGCACAGAGCTATGATGGGGCAGCAGTCATGAATGGTGCTATTAACGGCGTGCAAAGACATGTCCAAGACCAGTATCCAAGGGCTAATTTTGTACATTGTTATGCACATCAGACAAATCTAATTATGTCACATGCTACATCGAGCAGTAGTAATTGCAGAATTTTTTTTTGCCAATCTGACGGGATTATGTACATTTTTCTCCACTTCACCACAACGAGCTGCAAGATTGGAAGAATTCCTTCAGAGAAAAAGCTTACCTCGTTCTTCAAAAATAAGATGGAACTTCAATTCTAGGACAGTGAATACAATATATGAGCACCGAGAAGAAATAATTGAAGCTCTAGAACAAATCGAGGGAGAAGCTAGTTTACAAACTACCATTCATCAAGCTAGTGCCAATTTGCGAATTTTAGAGGAGGAAAATTTTATCTATTGGTTAACTTTCTTTCATAAAATTATGCCACATGTGGACATATTGTTTAATCAATTACAAAATGTCAATACAGATGCATTAAAAATCAAGAATAATTTAGATAATTTGAACGCGCTATTGGAAAAATTCGAACCGAAATCGCTGACACAGATAATCAGTTGGTTAAACAAAATGACCCAGAACTGACTCCTCGACCATCAAAGCGGCGAAAAGTAACTGATGGTAGCCAAAGAAGGAGCGAAACTATTGATGTGTGCGATATTATTTTGCTAGAAATAAAAACTAGATTTCGGTATACAGGGCACTTAATATTAGCAAACTTAATTTCTTTTAAACAGTTCTCCTCTTTTCAAAAAAAATTTCCGGAAGATTGCCTTAAAGAAGCAGTAAAATTTTATCCATGCCTCAATGAAAGCAGACTACGAACTGAATTAAGCGTTCTATATTCTAGAGAAGAATTTAGGCAAAATATAGAAGTCGGTGCTGTAGGTCTGCTAGGTCTTCTGCTGGATGGATTAAGCGACACCTTTAATGAAGTTGTTACGCTTTTAAAAATTGTCATTACAATCCCAATGACAACGTCCGAAGCGGAACGCCAGTTTTCACGGCTGAAGAGAATAAAAACTTTCCTGAGAAATACAATGAAAGAAGAGAGATTAAATGCCCTTACTATGTTATCTTGTGAAAAAGAATGTATAAATGATTTCCCAAACTTCAATGAAAAAGTGATAGAACTGTTCTGCAAGTCAAAGACACGTAAAATGGACTTCGTTTATCGTCAGATGTAATTAAACTGTGTAGTGTAATATTTACTATTCCCTCAAAACAAACTCTACAATGGACAGTACCTGTCTGGAACAGTACTTCGGTGAAATTTATAAGGATTGGGTAAGCGTTTTTGTATTACACTTTTTAATTTTGAAATTATGCACTCCCAATGTGAACCACCCCGAGCCGCCACTGGATGATGGTGATATATAGAGCTGAGGATGTTTGCGGTATAACCATGGTTATATCATGTAACCATAGTAAATTACTATGGTTACATGATATAACCACGGTTATATCGCAAACATCCTCAGCTCTAGACTGATATATCGCTTCTACAGCGGTGACGTATACCAGTAGCATAAAATCGTCTCCGTTCCTAAAAAATAAATACCGAATGCTTTGATTCCTCGCTTTTTGGAAAAGAACTTGTTTTGCGATTTTCTTTTCGGCAATAAAAAAAATCAAAATAATTGAAACATACATGAGTAGGTAAACCCCACCAGTTTTGTATAATACAAAGGTATTTTTAATAATATAAAATATCATTAAAAATCTGGTGTGAAGAACACAAATACAGGTTCACTATTAATATTTTTTGTGAACGTGTCCGAATATATCCTATCCCCAGAGACGTAGATACGTATTTCACCTTTCTACAGGCTCATCGGTACGCCCCTGCTGGAGAAAGGATATTCCCAGACACATTCACAAAAAAGAACCACATCGCCCTACCCGGAAACCATTGGAATAAAGATTATATACATTTCAATAATTAAATAACATTGATTTAAGAGAAATATGTGTTGAAACTTCATTACAATAATTAATAACACAACGTTTTAAGTTTCAAAAAGATATAATATACAGACATTACATACGAGGAATGTGTCACAAGTAATGAGAATCAATTTTTTTTTGCGCTCAATGTGGCAGCGCTGCATCAGGCTGGAGACGGCTGCCTCTGAGTGGAAGGAGGAGGTACGCAATCAGAAAAGGTGCAGTCCACTCAGCTCAGTGTTAGCGGTGTGATCGTTAGATGTTTACAATAGTGTTCCGATACCGTCACACGAAAAATGCAGGTAAATATCGAGCGGCGATATTCAGTTAAATTTTGGGTTAAACTGTAAAGAATTGCTTTAGAGACATTTTAAATGTTAACAACAGCATGTGGGGATAATGCTTTGTCTTCAGTACAAGTTTTCAGATGGCGCAAGGCTTTCGAAGAGGGGCGCACAAACATTGAAGATGAACTCGCTCTGGACTATTTCTGTGTTAGTACAAGACAGACGGTTAGCAGTCAGGATAATTGCACATGAGTGAAGATACTGTTTAACGAATTTTGACAGAAGAACTAGGCAGGAGAGAAATTTGTGCAAAGCTGGCGTCCAAGAACTTGTCTTATGAACAAGAATATAATCGCTTATCCATTAGCCAGGTCCTGTCGGATCGCTCGACAAACGAATTCAACTTCATGCATAGAGTGATAACAGGTGACGAATCATGGGTATTTGAATACGATCCGGAAACAAAAGAACGAATAACACCTCGGCCGATTAAAGCTCGCATGAGCAAATCCCGAATCAAGTCCATGCTTATCATCGTTTTTGATTGTCGTGGAATGTTCCACAAAAAAATCGTACCGCAGGGCCAGACAGTGAATCAAATCTTTTATCGTGAAGTCCTTGAACGTTTGGGGAAAAGGGTTTTGAATGTGCGACCTGACAGCGTTTGAATCTTGTATCACAATAATGCTTCCAGTCACACCTCATTGTCGGTTAGAGAATTCTTGGCAGAGAAAAACTTTCCAGTACTCTCACAGTATCCCTACAATCTCGACGTGGCTCTATGCGATTATTTTCATTTTCCAAAGCTTAAACGGAAGTTGAAAGGTTACCTTTACAGAGCAATAGAGTCACAACCCAGTTTCTAAACAGCCTAAAGGAACGAGACTTCCAGAATTATTACCAGGAATGGCAAAATCACTGGAGACGCTGTGTGCATTCCCAAGAAGCATACATTGAAGAGGACAATCTTAAATTATAGATACATTCAATAAAAAAGTTTAAAATAAATCATTCTCATTACTTATGCGACATACTTCGTACGTTTCGTCACACTGTGGCTTCATCAGATGATGATAAAATGATTTTATCATCACTTGACAAAGCCATAATGTGGCGAAACGTATGTAGTGTTTACATTATATTCTTTTGAAACCTAAAACATTGTTATTAACTATTCAACTATCAACTATCACCAATAAGAAACCAGTAAGTGTTATAAATAAGGTAGCTTGATGAAGATAAGTTTGTCACAAAACTTTTCAAACGAAATACAGGCTCAATTTTAATGCCCTATTAACACTGTACACTTAAATAATGAAGAAAAGTTTATAGTCAGTAACTAATATAATTTAATCCTAACTACTAGGAATACTCTGAAAGTATTGGATAGACGTACAACATTTATGAGTGTTTAGCATCGTTCTATTTTTTTAGACGAATTATCAGTCATTCTTCGAGATGAAAACAAAACTCTTTGTAGAGGTATAAATTTAAAGTGAAATGACATATAAGTTCTCTTTGGTTAAAGAATATCAGACCAGGCGAAAACTATGCTTTTGCTTGCACTGTTAAACTTAAACAGTAGCAGGATGGAAAGATGGGTTATAAAATATTAAACTGCTTGCACTTGGACGATTGAGAATTTTAAGCAGGCAATGTCGCATGTGCCAGGATACCGTGATCCTTAGTAATCCTATATTTTCCATTGAATGTCGTCTTTTAACATTGATCGGCGTTTTATTGATGTTATCATCTCTCGTATTAATATAAAAAAATATTAAAAATATTATTTGACTATGCGAGGGTAAGTCAAATTTAAACAAGATTTACTTTGTCCCACTATAATATTGAAACGTCGCAATTGGATGAATCTTGTTAGCGCGTGTATGTAGTTTTGTTTGACAACGTCAGCAGTCCTACCGTATTGTTTTGATGACGTATGAAGAGGCTTGGGTGCATTGTTACGCCCCAAGTCCAAACGAGCAAGTATATAGTTTTGAAAGAAAACCGAATTAGCATCCATCAGTCAAAACGAAGGTGTCTGCGGAGAGGACCTTACAGCCGTGTTTTGGAATCACAAAGTGGAATAGATATCATTGATTTCTTCAACTAATAACAGACAGTTAATGCACAGTGCTACTCCATTTTATTGATAAACTTAAAGAGTGCCTATCTCTAAAAAGGACACAATTATCCAATACCAACCGAATCAGAAATGTGTTTCTTCTTCAAGCTAACCCTCGACTCCACATTGCACCATATCTCACGTCAAATTTGAGCAAATACTTTGGAGGATATTGCACAGTGCTGATTACAGTCATACCTTGAGTTCTAGCGATTAAAATCTGTTCGGACTCCTCGAGAGGGAAGCAGTTGAAAGCAACAAATCAACTAGAGAAATTTGACTCGAGACAATCTCTACGTCTTCTTACGAAAGTGATATTCAAAATCTACATATTAGCTACAATACATGTATAAAAAGGAAAATGAGGCATTTCTTGTCATATCTTGTTTTGATATAGTATTATTAAAGTCTCGTTTAAATTAGACTTACATTCGTAAAAAACAATTTACATAACATTACCTGTATAAATCTGACGACTTCTAGAGTAACTTGCAAAGATATTGGAACCAGATTATTAAACAGAATTATAAACGTCAGTAAGTTATAAGCGATGTTATTAGATATATCACTCAGTCCGATGTACCAGTCTGTATCTTGATGATTACCAACCCATAAACTATTCCCAACCGTGCATATCGTACACATTATGATCAAAATTGCAAAAAGCAACAGTATCTGGTAATTCGTCAACTTATCGATACTAGAACGCTTTAACGGTGCTTTGGTGGCGTTTCTCATCAGTTTAGTCTCATGACCGGTGAAAATAACAATTCCGTACACCCAGTCCGTGTTTCGTAACATGGCGCCTCTTAGTAGAATTTGATCGGGACGCAACGGTTGGGATGTTTCGTTAGCTTTTTTGAGGACACCGGTGAATTCGTAAAGGTGTCTATTAGGAGGTTCGCACTCTATAGTTCCGCATAGAGTAATTACATCGCTGGTCGTGGTGATGTTGGCGGTCGAAGGTAAAGCCTGTCGGATTTTCAGGTTCGTTTCTCCGTCCAGGTTTGCGGTCTCTATAAAACTTATACCTCGAGGTTCGCTAAAATGTAAACTTAATCATTTTGATATTCTAAGTAAAGGAATTATAGTTACAGGCCGTTACTAAATGCATAAATAAATTGATATTAAATTAAAATTTCGTACAATAGCAAACAATATAAGCAGGACTGTTCAGATATTTAGTACAATTGTCTAAGAAAAATCGTTACTTTAACGCGAGATATAAATACCTTCAATGCTCGTCACAAACCAACGATGCAGTGTAGTGTTTTAAAACTGGTAATAGGAGGTGTGTTTCTTAAGTAAGCACTGTTTTGAATTATGGATACTGCAGCGGTGCAATCGCTACTTCGCGCATGCGCCCTAACTACCTATTAACAGATCAGTCAAGCGTATGGAGAAAACTCTATGAGCAATGGAATCGTAAGAAAATAGTGAATTGAGCAACCGCCCGTCATTAATGATGGCCTGTTGCAGAAACTCGATGAAATAGTTCGAGAAAACAGACGCTTTACTACAAACATTACTATCTAATGTGTTTCTTCAAGTTTCAAGAAGTTTTGTGTATGAAATTATAGCAGAATGCTTAAATTATTAGTTGTATTCACATTGGGTGCCAAAAATGCTGAGTCAGTTCCACAAAACCAATCGTTTAACCAATGTTTCGACTTTCTCGAGAGATACAATGTTGATAGGATGTTACAAATGAAGCAGACATGCAATATACACGTCTGTAACTATACACATGGACATACACCTCGTATTTTCCAGCATTTACTTCTGCCTAAGACACGTGTTTCTGCCATCTACTATCAGGCTTCATCAGTTAAGCTAGTGAAGTAAAACTTACAAAATCGTCTCATAAGGTATAGCAAATTTTGTCCTATCAGGTGGCACCATATAATCTAGTGACATCTGACGGACAAAAGGACTATGCTGAAAGTGGCAACCTTCCCTTGACCGGCTATGCCGGTACAGGAGAGAAAAAAAATACGTATATAGGTGAAAGTCCATTAACCCGATGCCAGATGACAGTAAATATACCAAAAAAGTTTAAGTATATCAAGTATATCACGTTAAGCACGTATGCTTCCGTCGGTAAATTATATACATGGAAACAATTTTATCCATCAGCAAGATAATAGCCCTGTGCATACGGCATGTACTATTAGAGAATGGTTTGCAGGTAATAATATAGAACTGTTACAGTGGCCATGATACAGCCGTGACTTATACCCTATAGAGAACGTCTGGGGTTTACTTGTTAAGAAAATTTATCAACGAAATTTCAGGTCTCAAAACGCCAATTACTTCTGGCCAGCAATTGAAGTTTGCTGGGAAGAATTAATTCGTTATGAAAACTATTGGCAAAATCTTATTTCGTCTATGCCAAGTAGACTGAACAAAGTGCTGGAAGCTCAGAGGCCTCTAACTATATACTAGATAGTTGCTGAATTATTACAATTTGGTGTTTGAAAGAATATTTTCTGTTTTTATTTATAATAAAAATAAACGTGTTTGATATTTCTCTTTCTCTAAACCTAACCTATTGAAAAAAATAAACGTTGACAATGCAAAAAAGAGCGATTCACATCTGTAAAATAATTGAGAATGTCAAGCTCATGACATCGAAGGTGTACTCGATTTTTCTGAAATCGACTGTACTTACTTCAAGAACACACCTATAAGGGAGTACTTTTATGTTATCTCTATAATTCGGCAGCTTTATTTAGTGAGCAACTTTTCGTGTATTGAGCAGAAATGATACGATTTACAGTGTGTGATTTTTAATATCTGAGGACAGTTTGAATTTGCCGCCGTAGTTTTTAGTGTATTTCATATTTTGAAGTTAACTATTATGTCAAATGCCTTAATATCACTGTCAAAATTTCAGAGGCATGACGATACTAAAACAAATAGCGTGGAGAGAGTCGGTCGGTAAGAAGAAAAGAGAAAGACCAAGAAAAAGATGGAAGGAACCAGTGAAACCTGAGAGTAAAAATGTGGTAAACTGGAAGATAAAAGCGAATGATCGAAGGCTATGGAAAAATATTGCACAGCTCTGGGCCTAAATGGCTTGTTAAGCTATACTATTCCGGGTTCTTCTTTTATCATTTAATATAGGTATAATGCATTGATTTTTCTTCTTTTAGCTTTACACATAGGGATAAATGCATGGTGGCATAGTATGCAACCAGTTATACACCAGTGACATTTTTCCAATTGTCAAATATTTCTGATTTTTCATTCATATTTAAATCTTAAATTTTATTGAAAAATACATCATTTATTAAAAAAGTTAATTTTATTTTGTACTCACTAAAATAATTCATTTTTGATTTTGTGACGATAAATAAATTATTATTCACAGATATTTTTCATATTAATATTTTCTGCTCGCTTAAATTTAATACAATTAATATCTTATATTCCTGGCTTGTACCAACATTCGATTTATTCGATTTTTTTATTATTCATATAATTTATGTTTGCCGTTCATTCATTATGGATTTCAAATTGTGTAGTTGATTATGCATTTAGTTTAATATCATTGTAAACATTAGATTTGTTCCAATTAGCTAATGAAAACGTACAGTAACGGTCCGGTATATGCGCACTGCAGAAAAACGTTCGAACGTCATTTCTGACCGTACATTGAACGATCCTAAAAGTATTCCAACTAAATTTTGATCGTGTACACAAACAAGTCACGGGACGGTCAAATCAATTCACAGACCGAAGCATGTACCGTTTGGACTGACATGCGCATAACATAACTTGATGCTGTGGAACTATAGTTGACAATAGCAATATCACACAATATCATAGGACAGACCAAAGTTGATTATTTCAATTATTACTGTTGGCAGTACTTCAAACTAGATTGACAGTCAAACGATCAAAAATACGTTCTAACTTTTTTATAATTGTCACTAGTCCAAAAGCATTGCAAAACTAACGCTTGCGCACAAAATAATCACCAAACGATACGCGTACCGTAAGGAAATCGTTAGTTTGAACAAACTTATTATTTTTTGTCAATAAATTATAATTATTAATATGTTTCATTTTTAGGAATGAGTCAATACGAGACGCTACTGGCGAAAAATAAAAGAAAGAGATGCTATGTTAATACCACAGAATAACAGAAAGGACATTTGAAAAGAAATTCGCATATCCGTTTTTTTTTGCGCAGAATCGAAAATCTCCATTATGAAAACAAGTGAATTTGACTAAGGTTGGTTGCATAGGCAAAGGTTATGCCATTGTTTATTTGTAAAATTAAATATACTAAAACAGTAAAACATATTGCTATAGACTTTTCCCCGCAAATATTTTGAAAAGTTTTATTTATTTATGGTTGTACATTTATTTTGAACGCTAGTGTAGAATTTTGAAATTTATAATTTTTGTGTGTAAAAACTAGTTTTATTCGAGGTCGTCTTTATGCTAAAGCGATTTGACCTTTAGACATTAATGTACTCCGAGTTTAGAAAGACGTATATGAGAAGATAAATTTTTTATCTTTGTTAATTAACTTCGCAATTTGATTTAATTGTGTTGGTGTTTGAATTCATTACCGTGATTTATTTTACGAGTTTGTTGTACTCGTAATTGTTAATTTACAAACTTTCTAACTCATATGTCTCGAGAAAAAAAATATATATTTTTTTATTCTACGTAAGTAAATTATATTATTCTTATTATCATTATAATTATTATTATCTTGAATGTATTGATTTGTGTATTTTTCCATTGTGTTAATCTTGATATATTTTATTCTTAGTTATTTGAATTAAATGACAAAGAACGTTTTTTAAAATTTCTGATATAAAAAATTTCTGTTAGCTTTAAATTTTGTACGCTTGGATTTCAAGGGCATATTTTTTTCATGTGGTTTGCACATGTGTTAGAGTTTGTTTTGGGCTGTCATATCAGTTTGTTTATTTTTGTTTCTTGTGGGAGAAATTAAAAAGCTTCTTTGTAATTTATTAGTTTTAAGGGTCTACTTTAGTGCCCGAAAAATTACCATTTCAGAAATATGCAACCCACATTACAGCTCACTACAGCGGACAGGTACCAAGACGCCCTGCTGAGATGGTCGAAGGATTATGTAAATTAGCAAACAAATTTGATTATTGACACATCAGCTACTTGGGATTTATTTATGACTTGTTTTAAGCAGATAGATGATCTGTGTATTTCCGCCTAAAATTTTTTGAATCGTAGATAAAGAATAGATGTATTATTATAACAAATGTAACTTAATAGGTTTTAATATAAAATAAGTAGGGTAGTAAAGCTACACAATTTTACCCATACATACCTAATTGAAATAATAATATAATAATATAATAATAATAATAATAATATATTTATTTGTTCATAATTATACAAGTGTATAGAACTCGCATTACCTGGCTTTCTAATCCTTCTTAGTCATTAAAAGTTAATCACCTGGTTACTTGGAAAAATGTATATAATTCGATAAAGATATGACCATATGATAAACAACTTTCTGCTCCCACCTATCTTAAAAAATAAGGGGTGGGAATGTCAAAAAAAAAATTATAAATATGATGAATACTTGAACATAAGGTCAATTGGTTTTTACCATCTTGTGCTTTGCATGTGATTATAAGTGAATTTGCTGTGCTTTTGTTAGTTCTTGTCAATTGTGCTTGTATTTTCGGAGCGATTTTTCTATTTTGGAAAATTTTGCTGTGCGTTAGCATTATTTTCGGACTATTTTCATTAGCTATTCGTATGCGAAAGATTGCATACGTATATTAGTGTTGGTGACTGTTGTAATTTTGAAATATAATTAACAATGGGACTTCACTCCCAAAAAAGATTGACAACCGCTGCAAAACGGAAAAGTAGAAAACAGTTGATGAAACAAATTCGGATAAAAAATCGAATAGTGTCTCAACGTGATAATATTGTAGATAATCAAATTGTTTTCACCGAGACAAATTCGGCACGCGACGACAGTTTTGATTCGGATATATCAGATGAGGTTTTTATTGAAACAGAAAATTTAAACAATATTGCAAATTTTACTCTTGCTGGACGTAGGATTGTTGATATAAATCATCTGTTTACTGTTCTAAAAGGAATACGACATATGTTTGGCTGTACTTTTCAAAATGTAGAAATAATAGCGGAAAAACATTTTGGTTTTAAAAGTGTTTTTACTTATAAATGCAACATGTGTGGAATAACCGATACATTCAGTACTGAAAATGAATATAAAAAATGTGGAGTAAATGAAGCAGCGGTGTGTGGAACTGTTGCAATAGGGGCGGGTCATTCACAATTAACAGAATTTTCCGCAGCTTTAGACATTCCTCAAATGTCTTCAGCAACGTATGCGCGCATAGAAAAAAAAGTGCTAAAAAATACAGAGGAGTTAGCATTAAAAGAAATGCAAGCTGCAGGAAAGGAAGAACGTAAGTTGGCAATTGAAGCAGGAGAAATTGATAGCGACGGAATACCTTTTATAACTGTAACAGTGGATGGAGCTTGGTCAAAACGAAGTTACAAGTCTAATTATAACGCTCTCTCGGGCGTTGGGTGCGTAATTGGGACCAGAACTAAAAAAGTTTTGTACGTAGGAGTAAAAAATAAAATGTGCAAATTTTGTAAAAATAACGATAAAAAAAATGTTCCGTCTCATAAATGTTTTCAAAACTGGAGCAGTTCTTCAACTTCTATGGAAGCAGCTATTATTCTAGATGGGTTTAGAATGTCAATAGAAATGCATAATTTGCGATATAAAACTATTATTGGTGATGGGGATAGTAGTGTATATAAAAAAATTCAAACAGCAAAACCTTACGGACCAACATATTTTATTGAAAAAATTGAGTGTCGAAATCATGTGTTGCGAAATTTCTGTACGAAAATACGAGAAATTTCAAAAACTCCTCGATCAGATATGTGTATACGAAATTTTTTACGGCAGAATATTCTTAAATTTAGAACAGCTGTAGTTAGTGCCATAAAGTACCGCAAAAATGAAAATGTTTCTTTTCAACAAAAAATTGAAAACTTAAAAAATGATATTCTCAATGGACCTGCCCACATATTTGGAGAACATAGTAACTGTGCTAGCTATTTTTGTAGTAAAGATGGTAACAATGGTAACAATTCAAATACTATTGATTACAAACATTTCAAAAGCAGTGCTCTATATGATATATTTTTTCAGTCTTTGAATAGAGTAGCCAATTTATCCTCCAGTTTACTTTATGACGTAGACAATAACGTCGTAGAATCCTTCAATTCTGTTGTGAATAAATTCGTGGGAGGAAAAATAATAAATTTTTCGCTGGGAGGCTCGTACCAAGGGAGATGTTTTGCGGCAGCCATAAATTATAATAATAAAGAGACATTTGTATATACATTTGTTAAGAAAACTAATGGGGATAATTTTAACTGTGTATATTTGGAAAAATTCAAAAATCTTAAACTAAATCAAGCAATAAAAAAGAAAAGCAAAAAAAATAAAATTCGAATTCAAAGTGCTGATTCGGATTACGGAGCGTGCAAAATCGTGGTACCTGACATGCCTATTCCGGAATACGAAAGCAAGAGAAAACAATTTCTTGATGAATTGTCATTATCTGATTGTCATAATATTCAAATTAGGACCGTGAATCAGAGACATAACAACGATTGGGAAAAAGAGAGACAGATAAGATTAACGGCAAGTAACTTTGGCAAGATTTGTAAAATGAGAGAAAAAACAGACACGGCTAGTACAATAAAACATATGCTGTATACTAATAGATTCAATAATAAAAAACTACCAAATTCTCTACAGTATGGCATAGATAATGAAGAAAGGGCCAAGCAAAAATTTATGGAAATTACAAATTTGAAAGTTGAGGCATGCGGTTTGTTCATTGACGAGAAGAAAAAATTTTTAGGCGCCACTCCTGACGGATTAATTGGATTCGATTCTATTGTCGAAATAAAATGTCCTTATTCAGCGCGTGATAAATTAATACATGAAGCCATTAACGAAAAATTAATTAATTATTGCACCTTAGATGCAAATGATGGTAACAAAATTTTGCTAAAACCTTTTGATAATTATATGTATCAAGTGCAGGGACAACTCCACATCACCAAAAGAGAGAAATGTTATTTCGTAGTTTATACTAAACACGATTTGAAATATATAGTAATAGAACGAAATGATGATTTCTGGAATCATCATATGATTCAACATCTGGAAAAATTTTATATGAATGCAATGCTTCCAGAAATAATTGACGCGAGGTATCATAGAGATCAATCTATAAGAAGTATTATGAAAAAAGATCTCTAATTTTTTTTATTCTATTTTTTTTTAAATACAAACTATTTACTTATGTAAATGCAGTAATTTATTAGCTGCAAATTAGTTTGTTCACATATAAATGACTAGACCCTCTCAACATGACGTCTTGGTACCTACTCTATTTTACCGTGTGCTGTAATGTGGGCTGCATATTTTCAGGGACGTTGAGTATCGGATGCCTGTTTTTTACTTTTATTTTTATTGATAACTAAACAACTTTTACATCTAGACAAAAACGGGCTGTATAGCTACCTAGATATTATAAATACCTACAACACAAACATTTCATAACTCCATTAGCTGGCCTGGTTATCTCTAAATTTGTCCGGATAGATTTTCTGTTTTTTATCGATAAAAGTCAAACCGTACAAAAATTTTGAAAAAAACGTAAATACCTACCTAGTTTTTATTGATACATGGTCATACATACATCGAGCGGTCTTTCAACTTTTAATTTGAAGCCAAAAAAAGGCCGGAAAAATACACTCATTTCAGTGTGGGATTGCCGGGTATAGCGTAGAGCCTTAATTTTGATCGGAAGTCGCAAAGGTTTTTTTTATTACACGTTGCGGTCATTTCCGTGTGATATTTTTGCCTTAATAATATTGTTTAATGACGCAATATTAATCTTTATACTTCGTAAAGATTTATTTTTTATTTTTGTATTAAAGTTTCATTTAAAGTTAGCTGTGTGTGTTTTTGAATTTTACCTTTCTACATTTGTGTTCATAAGTAACTCAAAGACATTATAATTATAACATTTGTCAATACTCTTTTACTGGCGCTATATAAATTTGTAGAAGAGAAAAACCACGTTTTCCGATTGGAACCCTGAGGGGAAAAGCAGTCTCATCTAGAAAATAAACCGACTGAATATCTAAGCTGGACAGATTGGTTGTGAATTGTGGTATTATCAAATTCAAAACCACTATTCATAGCAATATGCAAAATTTATTTAAATATATTATTATATCAATGCGTTATTTTTAAATAAATTCCTAAATGTTATATTTTTATTTACAGTACACAATTTTAATTATGAATATTATTTTGGATTTCGACTTATAAAAGTTATATACGTAAGTATAATATTATTATACCATTTATGAAAGCGAAGAATTATTTTGCATCAGCGAAGCCCATTAAGGGAACAAATTAACTATCCTAACAATATCAGATTGGACGTTCCAAGACATATAAATGAACTACGAGTCACATATCTTTTCTCATGAATGTCAGAAATGTCAGACTCTTATGAAAGACTTCTCTGTTATCCTGCAATATATAACGAAACTTCGTAAAATAATATTAATTACCTTTTTTATGCCTTTCTAGTCTTATAATGATATCTCTTTTCTATTTCTTTGCTATTTTAAAATTATATTGAGCGCATTCACACTTCACAAAATAACATACTAATTTGAAAATATTTAATATAAAAGCCGAAAATTCCAAGAATCTATCAATTGATATATTAAGATGAACGGCTAAGAAATTATCTCTATAAATTAATAGCTAAGGATGAAAAATCAGCAATTTCAAACTGACATCTGAATATAAACATCGGTGCCATATATGGTAGTTCCAAAGACTTGACACCAAACTCCTCGTGGCTCAGTTGGTTAGAGCGACGGTCCGGCAAACCGTAGACTTGGGTTCAAGTTCCAATGTGGACGAAAATTTATTTATATATATACAGGCTGATTCATTTTCGGCCCTCACCATTATTATTATTGGGGATAGAGTATAGGTTTAAATTTGGCAAAGTTGTTAAATTTTGTGTTTGTTATAAATCCGTAAAGAAAATAGAACTGTGACAAATGACCTTCGTTATTTAAAAAAAAACGCGAAAACTCCATTTTCTTCCTTTACCTGTAGCACCGACATTTGGCCTTGTAGAGAAAAAATAAAAACACATCCTTGTGACCATTTCTAAACCTCTATCCAGTGGTGTACTCTAAATTTTTATACGACGTTTCGTTTCTTTCTGGCCATCATCAACTATCTAATTTCTTATAGGCGCCATATTGGATTTAGACATCTTCAGAAAGAGTTTTCTTTTCTGATTTCAACCATGTACCACATGCTGACTAAAGTTTTTGACATTAGGTTTTATTTGAAAGAATAAATTATAAGATTAAATAAGTTAGCCTTTGGAATTTCAATCTGTCAAACATTTCATTTATTGTTCATTAATAATACAAAAATGTCATACACTAACGAAGAGAAACGAGATATGATAAGTATTTTTTATTCTTCGAAACGAAATTCAACAGTAGCGAGTACAAGATAACAAAAACATTAATAAAAATACATAGAAAAGTAAACAATAAACAATTACAGTAAATGTTCAATTATCTGGCCATCTTCGGTAATACACAATTGGGCACGCCTTCTGGCATTTTGTACTGCCCTTTGTATAGTTCTTCTAGGAACTGTTTTTATTTTTTCTCTACAAGGCCAAATGTCGGTGCTGCCGGTAAAAGAAGAAAATGGGGTTTTCGCTTTTTTTTTTTTAATAACGAAGGTCATTTGTCAGAGGTCTATTTTCTTTACGGATTTATAACAAACACAAAATTTAACAACTTTGCCAAATTTAAACCTTAAAGGTAGGTTTACACGAGACGTGAGCCACAAGCGTATTTCACGATCGCGTAAGTTGTGACTCACGAGCGTGGTTTCAAAAAGCGTCTCACGAATCGTGAAGGTGTTTACACGTTAACATGATTTTAGTTCATTCTATTCATTTAGTTCAAGATGGAGTCGTTAGTGGCGGAAGCATATTCTATTTTGTCTGGTGTGTTGGCTCAACAATTGAAACAACGATTAACAGAAAGTGATAGATCTAAGTATTACAAGTATTTTTAGTCAAAATGTTATAAAAAGATATACATAATCAGACAAACAGTACACCACGATTGAGCTTTCACGACTGAAATATCTAACATGGTTTGATATTGCACGAGCCAGTCGTGACAGGTTCGTGGACGATAATACCACGATCGTGAAGTACGAATTGTCTGTTTACACAAACCGTGAGCCACGCTTCTAAAGACTACGATCGTGGCTCACGTCTCGTGTAAACCTACCTTTAGTCTATCTCCAATAATAAGCGAGATCCCCATGGTGAGGGCCGAAAATGAATCAGCCTGTATATATACCGTGTGCACAACGTCGAGCGATCGATGGATATATAACTTTATATAAGTAATGACTGTCCAACTGCAAGTGGGAGGGGCTACATACGTTAAACTCCTACAGGGCGTATTTAATTGTGGTGAACCAAGAAAGCGTTATGGCTGCTTATTAATAAATGATGTATCAAAATAAATATTCCAAATTAATAACTAATTGTTTAACAAACTACAAAATTATTTGTAGTATATTATTTATGGTTAATGTACGAATTTGGATATTTTATCCGACTACACCGTTGCTTTTCGCACTATTAGTCATATGCCGGCTGTCAACGTCCCTACAATAACGGATACTTTTGTTTATGTCTCTTCGGCAATAATACTTTAAATTTAACATTTAAATTTAAATAAAATGATATAATATAGTTGAAAGTATCATAAAATACAATTCGCCGTAAAGTGCAGAGTTTTTGTTTACTGCATAATAATAATTCTTACCGGCGAGGCATCAGATATTTTCATCGCTAAATATTCAATGATAAGTTTCATCATAGCTTTGTGGCTTGAACTTAAAAAATTCTTATTCAAATGAAAACACATAAATAATATAAAATTATGAAACAAAACCGTAACTCTTATTGAAAAAAATTAAAATAAAAAGTATTCTGTAATAGCATAAAATTTCAAAACAATAACGATTCTTGCAAGAATATAAATAAAGTGTTTACCAGTATAAATAAATTGTTTCCTTAAATAAACTACCTATAAAATATTAAATTTAACTAAAATACCTTTATTGGTAATAAATATTAATTATTAAATAAAAGAACATTCTAAAAAGAAAAACTAATTATTTAGTAAATGCTCAAATAAACCACCCTCTTGAGCCGGGCAGTAACCCAATCGGTTATAAAAATTACGACGGACATTTGTTAGCATTTCTATACGTACTCTACCTACGGATGACAAGGAGCAACTGAATGCAACTGAATGACCAGGCGCAAGCTTGTTTTCCGATTCAATATATTCCGCCTTGCTTGAACACTTTGAGCGACTGATAGGAATATTCAATGTGTTAGAGAGAGATTATTTGATTCGTACTTAGATCGTATGTAGAATGTGTTGGATAAAGAAATGTCGCGTATGGAACGCCCGTACAGTTAGACAGTAGAACAGATTGAATATACTCTCTCAACCCTAACCACATAAACTCGCTATTCGTCTTCGTCTTACTACATTGTGGTAGATCAATCACTCCCCGGCGTTCATACGGTATACGCGGATAGATGATTATACAAGTTTTCTCTAATATTTTGATGACTTTTAAATATTTCTGTATACGGTAGTTTTTAAATTTACGCGCTCGGCCCGGCACTGATTTCCAAAACGGCGAATAATGTCGTGATTGGTCCAGTTACTGATCAAGGTTATTGATACGAGATATCAAAAGATCCAAGGTGGCGACAACTATGTCCTTTCTGTTAATCTGTGGTAATACCTACAGTTAAACAATTTTGTATGGCGGTAAATTCAAACTAACCCCAGACATTAAAAATTGCAGTGTATGTATAATGCTGGTCCACTATAGTACGTTATTTAATATTACTACAAGCTATATAAATATGAAAGGGAATATATATTAAAATTACCTTGACGATATTAAAACTAAATCTGCAGGAAAGAAATTATTATTATGTACACGAACAATATCTCCTACCATCACGTTTATCCAATAAATAGACATCCATGTTCCCTTTCGCAGTACGTCGATCTGGCGAAAATTGGTCTCGTCGTCAGCTCTGTGTCTTTTCTTAAAAAAAATAAATAAAAAAAAACATGTAACGTTTTCAAAAATAAATGGTGCTAATTCATTAATCTTCACTCAATTCGTCCCTCAGACCTTTTTTACCGAACAAATATTCGAATTATTGCATTTTTCAAGCACGATATCGTCAAATTATTTTTAACAATACACCTTCAGAATAATCACGAGATTTGTAATGAAAAATGCTTAATTATGGTCTTCTTCATCAAAAATTTGGATAAAATTTAAATAATTTGTCATTATAAAGTCATTACAAACTCCATTACCAGGTTCAAACAGGCTAAATATTGCAAGAACGCTCTCAATAGACTGTCACAAAACAACATTGTGTCACTGTTCTGGGTGCTAAGACATGAGGAATGTAAAGGTCGATAAGCTAACCAAAGAGGGCTCAACAAAACTTCACAGATCCAGAATTTGCATGCGGAATCACAAAGGATTCCGCCAGAAGAGAGATCTGGTCATGGCTGGAAAAGAAACTTGTCGAAATATAGGAGTCGATCGAAAATTAATTCCATACTAACGTAGTATTAGGAGAGCATTATAAACTCCATTAACAGGTTGAAGCTGGTTAAATATCGCCAGAAAGTTCTCAATAGACTGTTGCAAAACAACACTGTGTCACTGTTCTGAGTGCTGAGGCATGATAATATTAAAGGTCAATAAGCTAACCAAGGAGGATTCAAACAAAACTTCACAAACCCAGAATTTACGAAGAATTCCGCCAGAAGGGAGATCTGGTCATGGCTGGAAAAAAAACATGCAAAGATACAGAAGTCGTTTGAAAATTATTTCCATACTAAAGTACTATTAGGAGAGCTACATGTTAAAATTTACAGATAACTTAATTAAAAGTAGCAGAAAGGAAATTGGGATCATCACCGGCTTGGTAACGAGATACTGCCCTTGAGGAAGCATCTGTATAACATAAGTATGATAATTGATTATAAAGACCGCCATTCTCGGTCGGCTCACAGAAGGGTGAATAAGTGAGAGGTTCGGGAGTCACTTTACCAGTGCTTTCCGTGGTATACGTATGTAATACATAAACAGCTATGATAGTGTAAAGTTGTTTATAGATGTATAGACGTATTCACGAATATGCCTAGGTGTAGTTCGAACGGAAACCGTTTTTGTAAATAACGCACCCTTTCATTTCACCAGTGACTCCGCTGTTTGGCTACCTAAGTGGCGGTCTTTATTGATTAGAGAACTTTACTGTAAGAGAGTTGAATTACAGAAGAAGACTAGCATATAATATGTAATCGTGAAAAATTTATTCCAAACTAAGAGAATATTCACATTTCTCCTAAACAAGATAGTTTCTTTTATAAAGGACACAGAACTGACCGCATGGAAATGAGAGGTTTATTAGAGATCGGTACAAATGATAAAGATTATGCTCAACCGGACTTTCTGGTGCTCAATCCTAAAAAGTGGTGATTAACACTGCCAACGAGTGTTGCATGCCATAGCTGCTACACTCACCGAGGTAACTCTAAGTTAACATTCATTAAAAACAGTTCTTTCGGTGTTGATGCATGGAAGAACAACATTCATATCATCACAGAAGAAACCAAAATTTATGATTTACATAATAATGTTGACAATATGCTAGAAAATTTGAATTTTACTGTAAATACTGGATCGTCTTCAGAACTTGCATTACGCTTGTTTTGCTTCGCAATTCTAAACATTAATAGAACTGCACAGAACTGATGCGCACAACTTTGTTAATTCCAGAATTGTTCTGAATTTGAGTGAACTTAAGAAAACCAAAATACATTTTGAAGCTTTACTAGTGTGCCATCTAGTGGCAATTTAAATAAGTACAACAAAGTTCTAATTTTTTAACTATCTCTGCATAATTGCACGTATAACTGTATTTTTGTAGACAATTTTGCATTCAGAATTGAAAATTGTATTCACGTTGATGGAGGGCATTTAGAAGACATGATTTTTAAATAATGAAGAAAAGTTTAAGTTAATTATAAATTCAAGAGTGTTACTTATACATTAGTGTATTAAAATATATTTTTACTCTACTTAGAAGGATTTTATTCGAAATATAAAATGGGTAGTCTAATATGGGAAACCTTGTATAAATAAAAATAGTGAAATAATGAGGTCATAAAGTTTGATTGCATTATCTTCAGACTGTGACTTATAAAGCTGAGTTTCAGTGTTTTTTTTAATTAACAATTTGGTGTAATAATAATTCAATATAGTTTAAATTCCGTATCATATTTTTTCATAGGTATTTACTGTATGTTTTGCAAAATACAAATATTTTTATATAAATACAATTTATAGGTTTACAATTTGTTTTATTCAAAGCACGTGAAATGATGTCCTGTTAAATGAAATTCTTTATTGCTCTCTAAGTATAGCTATTATTAAAACAACCGTATTTTGTAATGCGATATATTTGTTAAGCGAGCTCTAATGTTATAACGTACATAAATATTACGATAATTACAATATACATCACTCACTATTAATCCTTTAGGTTTACTCGGTTTATATCTTCTGTGAACTGAATTTTCACCTGAATACAAACATATCCGCTAAAACGGTTATTAAGAACACCCCATAATTACTTTATCAGATTAAAAAAATATATATTAAGATACGTATTGTAAAAATAGAAGTAATATCTTAGTGCCATTCTATTATTTTTACAATTTTTTGCAAAAGTTTTTTCGCTAATAAAATCAAACTAAAATATTGATATTTCTTTTGAGGTAATTTTAGCACATCATTCTTCACAGTGTCATTACATTATTTATTGTATTTATGCATTAATTTATTGTAGTTGCAACACCTTAAAAGGATAAAGAAGTTATAAGATATTGATTGAAATATTTCAACCCTTGCATTGGGTATATATTTGCCGTGTCTTGCTTGACTAAAATTATTAAAATTTGATCAGCTGTATCATCTTCCAAACGTCTAGGAATGTTTGACGTTTCAAAAGGTAAAAGTCAAAAATAGTTTTTATTAGATATTTATAGAATTTTCACATAACATAGGACAGCAAAACATATTGTCATGGATTTTTCCATGGAGAAGAAAGGAAAATAATAGAACTATATATTAAACTTTTTTGTGTAGTACATTTATTAAACTTATGTATTTCATTTTGATGTTTATTTTATTTCAGACGGGGATCATTATAAATATATTTAATTTTAAGTGATGAATTTTATTATGTTTGAAATTTTGATCCATCCTCGTATATTTAGGTTGGTCAGATGTTCAAAGCTGCCGCCATCCCGGATATTATATTGAAATAAGACGTATATTTTTCTGTATATTTTTGATTTTATAGTTGGTGGGGATATCCGTGCGGATGTTGGAACTTCATGGAGAGATAATTTGAAAGTCCTTGTGGATAGGTGTGTATAAGTATATTGGACACGACTTAATTTTGTCTAATATTAATGAAATTTTGAATAAATTCGTTTATAGTTTTTGGTGCGTCGTTTGTGATTTAAACGTAAATTTTCGTGAATTTACAAATCTTTTATATTTGTAATTTTATTTAAATGATACACCTATCTGAAAGGAATCTCTCATGTTTAATTGTGACTTACTTTAATTAATGTAGGTATCTTTATAATTATTAATATATATTGATGAAAGCGCTATAATTAACTTGTAAAAATTTTGTTAAATTTTTTTATATGTATTCAGAATAATATCTGGAAAATTTATTTGAAAAGATTTTTTGTGGAGGTTAGTTGTTTTTAGTCGCTTTGAATATTTCAATACGTAGGAAGGTGGGGACGAGTTTGCAAGGTCATGTGATTGCATTCATGACAGTTCAGATTTGATTTCGCGCGCAGAGTAAACAATTCTTTATTTTGACGTTTTAGCTTTGACGTTTTAGCTTTGGATATATTTTATTGTTGTTTAATAAATTTTCTTGTATATTAAAAATTTATAATTTTGATCGTGGATAGTCAGATAGAGGTTTTTAATGATTTGTATCTTCATATGATATCCAAATCTTTTTGCCCTCAGTACTGTGCCTTTAGCAGTTCAACGTTACACTTGGTAAAGTTGATTTTTTTTTTATTTTTTTTTTATTATACAAATGTAAAGGGAAAATGTGTGTATAATTTATCTGACACCTTGTGTTTTATTTTATGATATAACCTGAATCCGAGAGGATCGACCCGAGTGACATAAGCTCAAGGAAATCTACCAGACTGAACAGCCGGAAGCATAAGTTGTAGTGTGAAGAAAAAAATTAATAAGCAATCAAAAGCACATTCCACTGCAATATGTTCTACTCGTTTGGAATTACAAAATTTATCCTTTGTAAATTGCACTCAGATTACTATAGCGCCATCCGCTCCTTTTTTAGATTGAATATTAATTAATAATATTTTGAAGTACTAAATCTAATCCCAAAGCAAGAAGAGAACAAGTCTCAGTGATTCACAAAATCTACAGGGTGCGGCAAAATAACCTCCCTATTTTTTGACGTAAATAAAAAAGCATTTTTCCAGATAAAACAATTTTATTTTTACCAACTTATTCTTTAACACGGTAATTTTTTTTACTTGGTTTTAAAAATAATATCTGACAAATGGTGGCCGTGGCTGTTGATACACTGCTGCAAGCGAACATTGAAGCACTCGTGGACTCTCTCAAGCATCGCTTGAGGTATGCGATGAATTTCCTCGCGAATTGCTTCTTTCAGGTCTACCAGGTTTCTGGGCCGATGTTTGAACACCTCAGCCTTCAAGTAACCCCATAAAAAAAGTCACAAGGCGTTATGTCAGGGGATCGTGCTGGCCACGCAATGTCCCCTCCCCGAGAAATCAATTTGCCTGGAAACATTTCCCTCAAAACATTCATTGTCACGCGAGCAGTATGGGATGTGGCACCAATCTTGCTGGAACCATACATGCTCGAAAGCCCTCTCTTGCAATGCTGGTTGAAAATAATTCTGAATTATGTCGGCATACCTGTTGGAGTTCACAGTAACCGTAACGCCATCAACATCAAAAAAATATGGACCGATGATTCCAAGTCGTGAGATAGCGCACCACACAGTTACACGCTCACTATGAAGAGGTCTTTGGTGAATGACATGGCGATTGTTTTCACTCCAGTAACGAAAATTCTGCTTATTAACATTGCCAGGGAAATGAAAATGTGCCTCGTTACTAAAAAAAACAATGCTGTCTGGTGGAAGACTTTCCAAGATGAGTTGACATGCTTCCGTGCGACTTTGGCAATTACGTTGTGACAGTTCCTGCACAACAACCATCTTGTAAGGATGGAAATGAAGATCCTTGTGTAGGATTCGACGAACACTACGGTCAGACATTCGAAGGGCGGCTGCATGTTTACGAGCTGATCTTTTAGAAGACTGCAAAACTGGTTGTCTAACCGCATTGATGTTTTCGGGTGTACGGGCACTACGAGGTCTTCCACCCCGTTTTTTCACAACAGAACCAGTCTCTCTAAAGTTTTTTACCCACAACAAAATAGACTTTCTGTCCAGTACCGACTCACGCGGAGGAATTTGAAATCGCGTTCGAAAAGCACGCTGTGCCGTGACAACCGACTCATTGTTGCGAATGAACGCTTGGACCGCATAAGCTCTGTGCTCGTTCATCCACGCCATGATGGCGACTGGTGCCTACGTGCCGAATGCAACGTAAACTTCCCCCTCTCCTGCGTCGACTGCTGCTATCCCACTACTCTAAGTGTCTCCAGTTACTTACTACCGAGCAACGAAAATAGGGAGGTTATTTTGCCGCACCCTGTATTACACGCCCCATATTGCATAGCCGTCAATAGCGGTATAAATCTGTACTATAAGCGATTTAGTCGCGCTCAATATAAAAATTGTTCGTTTTTGCAAAACTATTGAAATAACTCGAAACTTATTAAAATAAACACATCATAACAAATATAGTATCCGATACTTTAGATAAAAAATCCGAGAAAAGGCGATTTTTCTGTTACTATTAGAATTTAAAATAACGAAATTTATAAAAATACTCACTACGTCTTCTATTATTTCTTTTATAGCTGACACGCTCAATATAAATATTAGAGGCACTAGTGTCGTATAACGACCAGTCGGCGAAACATCTGGTATTTGTTGCAGAAGGGCTATCATCAGAAAAAATATATTCGCCCATCTTCGAAATTGTTCGAACAGAAACAATGGAATGAAACGTAAAAAGCTGGAACAAAATACTGATATAGTAGCACACATCAGAATGAATTAACCAGACAATCTCTTGAAATTATTTGTATTAATTGATATATTGGAAAGATAAAAGTCATAAGAACTTTACTAAAATGTTTACAGTTACTGTAGAAAAGGTGAAAAATCTTTATATATTAAGAATTAGGTATGGTTTACACTAGCTAATTTTCTAACCTGACAAAATCAAATCCCAAACTTATTTATTACAATACAAAGGTATTTTTAATAATATAAAATATTATTAAAAATCTGATGTGAAGAACACAAATACAGGTTCACTATTAATATTTTTGTGAACGTGTCCGAACATATCCCTCCCCAGAGACGTAGATACGTATTTCGCCTTTCTACAGGCTCATCGGTAAGCCCCTGCTGGAGAAAGGATATTCTCAGGCACATTCAGAAAAAAGAACCACATCGCCACATCACAGAAATTATCCAGACCGGGCGTAGAAGTAAATTCAGCGCTGCCTGTTGTCAGACAGCCGAAGTACCTCGCCCCGTCCACATTACCAATGTGAAGTAACGACGCCCTTCCAAAGGTGGCACAGCCAATCTCTCTAGAAACTGCATTTTGTTTGTGTCTTCACTCATACTACGGACTAACCGCATGTGTAATGTATCGGTATAATTGAAACATACATGAGTAGGTAAACCCCACCAGTTTTGTATAATACAAAGGTATTTTTAATAATATAAAATATTATTAAAAATCTGGTGTGGAGAACACAAATACAGGTTTACTATTAATATTTTTGTGAACGTGTCGGAACATATCCCTCCCCAGAGACGTAGATACGTATTTCGCCTTTCTACGGGCTCATCGGTACGCCCCTGCTGGAGAAAGGATATTCTCAGACACATTCACAAAAAAGAACCACATCGCCACATCACAGAAATTATCCAGACCGGGCGTAGAAGTAAACTCAGCGACTTCGGCTGTCTGACAACAGGCAGCGCTGAATTTACTTCTACGCCCGGTCTGGATAATTTCTGTGATGTGGCGATGTGGTTCTTTTTGTGAATGTGTCTGAGAATATCCTTTCTCCAGCAGGGGCGTACCGATGAGCCCGTAGAAAGGCGAAATATGTATCTACGTCTCTGGGGAGGGATATGTTCGGACACGTTCACAAAAATATTAATAGTGAACCTGTATTTGTGTTCTCCACACCAGATTTTTAATAATATTTTATATTATTAAAAACACCTTTGTATTATACAAAACTGGTGGGGTTTACCTACTCATGTATGTTTCAATTATTCTGATTAGTTATTACATATTTTTTTCTGTTTACACTGTTTTCTGATTTTTGCTTTAACTGTGTCGCATGTCAAATGGAACGAATATGCTTTGTAATAACACGGGACAAACTTTCTAATAATTGCAGTTATTTATAGCTATTCTGAACTTGTTTTCTCTGCCGGCCTCTGAAATACCAAGGATAGTAAACGGGGCTAAGAAGATTGTTCTCGGATATACAAATATTTTTGGTGATTCCATTTGGCATATATACAAACGAATCCCGGTTTTCCTATACGGGAGCATGCTACGTATAATAAAATTGTCCATGTGAACTCCAATGTGAGAAGTACTGTCTCATGGCGCCATCTACATTTAAATAATAGTACTGCTACTATTGATATTATATTATTAGGTACTTTCTTTCTACTGGTCGGATCGAGGATTTCAATAGCTTTAAGCCAGCGATGCACATACCGCGGCCCGCGGGCCGCATGCGGCCCACTGTCGATATTTATGCGGCCCGCCAACGAATTTTAAAAATTGTTCGAAAAACTACAAAAGTAGGTAAAAATCCATTCAAATCAATATTTCTTAACTTTTTATTTTATTCTAACTTTTGTAATTGTTAGTAAGATATGTATCTTTAAGTACCTACTACTTTCTTGTTCAGGTTTACTACGTAGGACAGGAATGCTCCTCGTCGTTCCATGCATATTATTACGAGACTAGAAATCTGTCGAACCAACTAGATTACTCGAAGATTCGCGAAACTCGTTGGTATTATACCCGAACAATGTGGTAGGTTCTCGATGTTAGGTATAAATACAACGCATCGCCCGCTATTGGGGTAGTTAAGTTTTAACTACGGACAAGCGAGCGTTATATTGTTTGAATTGTAATCTGTGAAGAATAAATATTTCGTCGTTCGAACTTGGCATCTACCCACGTAACAATATAATATCAATTTTGATATGGATAAACCAGGCCCCAGTAAAAAAACGTGGTCGTAAGGTTGAAGATGAAAATCGACAGTTTCAAAATATTTGGACCGAAAAATACTTTTTTATTTCATCGCATAAACAAAGTGTATGTGTAATATGCAAGAGTAGTGTTTCTATTCCGAAGGAATATAATGTGAAAAGGCATTATGAAACCCAGCATCATACTTTTACCAAATTAACCGGCGAAAGCCGAACGCAAAAAATTTCCACTTTACAAAGGGAACTAATAGGCCAGCAAGCTATGTTTACAAAACCAATTCAAGATGCTGAAACAGCTACTGAAGTTAGCTTTGAAATATCTCGAATAATAGCGAAAACTTGTCGGCCTTTTAAAGATGGTGAGTTTGTTAAGCAGTGTTTAGATATCGCCGCAAAAAAATGTGTCCGAAAAATGTAAAGAGGTTTGAGAAAATTCAACTAAATCGGATGACTGTTCAAAGAAGACTTACCACATTAGCAGTTAATATAGAAGAGCAATTAGCCGCGAAATCGAAAAGTTTTGAGTATTTTTCTATAGCACTCGACGACTACAGATATAAGTTCCACTGCTCAACTCTTAATATTTTTACGAGGTGTAACGCAAAATTTTGAAGTGAGTGAAAAACTGATTGGTATGAGTTCTTTGACAAGTCAAACCAAGGGGAGTGACATGCTCAAAGCTCTTCTGGAAAAATGTTCTATAATGGATTTGGATTTAACGAAATTATCTGGAATTACGACTGACGGAGCACCTTCAATGGTTGGAAGTAAATCTGGGATAATAACTATGTTAAAGAGTATTTACAAACTAAAAACATAGATACCAAGGAATTAATGCAGTTTCATTGCATTATACATCAAGAGGCCCTCTATTCAATATTATTGGGATTTGAAAATGTGATGAAAGTTGTAGTACCTACTGTAAACTTTATAAAATTACGAGGTCTCAATCACCGACAATTCACACAATTTCTCGAGGATATTGAAAGCGAATATGGTGATCTCCTGTTATACACTGAAGTACTGAAGTAAGGTGGCTAAGTCGTGGGTTGTCACTAGAGCGGTTTCTTAACTTGATTGAAGAAATCAAAATATTTCTGGCGGAAAAGAAAAAGGACGTCTCCGAACTCGGCAACCCTGATTGGCTGTGTGACTTAGCGTTTCTTGTAGACATCACAAATCACTTGAATGTCTTAAATATGCGACTCCAAGGCAAAGATCCATTGATTTGGCAAAAATTATGGAGAAATTCAATAAAACTGATGTCACTTTCGCTTATGTTGAAAAAATTGATATTTTAATACAAGCTTTTCATGATCGTTTTCTAGACTTCTAAAAAGTTAAACCTCTATTAGACATTTTCAGCAATCCTTTCAACATTTCACCCGAAAATGCACCGGAATCAATACAGCTGGAATTGATGGACATGCAAATGATGATAATTTACGAAACAAGTTTAATGAAGGTAATTTACTCAACTTTTACCGTTGCGTTGACAAAACCGCTTATAAAGAGTTGCGAATAAATGCATTGAAATGCGCAAGCTTATTTGGATCGACGTATATTTGTGAGCAAACGTTTTCAGTGATGAAATTTAACAAAACAAAAAATCGAAACCGTCTGGCAAATGAAAATCTGGAAGCAATTTTACGTGTGGCGACAAGTAATGTGGAGCCAAACATAAACAAAATTGTTAGGTCAATGCAATGTCATGCATCAAAATAATAAAACACGAAATATTACATTGTAATGATGAGATTACATTACGATTACATAATTACAACAAACATTTTTGAATGTTCTTTTATTTTTATTATTTGTAGTAATTCATACTATTTAAAAATAAAAATATTTGTGTTAATAAGTATTCTTTGTAGTGGCCCGTCCTTGGCTTATAATTTTCCCGAGTGGCCCCTGTTCCCTATAAGTCTGTGCATCCCTGCTTTAAGCCTTCTTCGGACAACGCGGATTATTTTGCAAAAATAGTTCAGTAGATTTTTAGTCTTTAATGGACACACATACGAACATTGCCTTTTATATATATAACGTGTGTATAAATTGTCGCAAAAGCTACACGCTAATATGTAGAAAAAAAAAACTAAAGATACTTAAGTGTTTCAAACAAACCAGATGTCTTCATAAGTACGCCCACAAAAACTGTCCAGATGTGATTGTCGATTTATGGTCGTCTGGCAATTCTTAGATTTTCTTTCCCTTTTTCCACTCCTCTCATGTCTTGAGGTATTACTATTTGGGGGATTTCTCTTCTTGTTTTTACGGCCCAAGCATATATGGTAACGAAATCATCTATTACAATAGTTTCATCCGCTTAGCGGAATTGCATTCTCCACAATAGAGACTCTTATCCCAACAAAGATACAATTTTATTCCTTACTATCCTTATATCCGTCTTTTCGACGCCATTCCACTTGGATAAGAGTAGGATAATAAAGGCTTTGAAATAGGCTATAGTCGAAAAACCAGATACAGCTCGAATCGAAACAAAGGTTAACGGTAAAGTGAAAAATAATGGGAAATGGCCAGACCGGCTGGGTGACAATCACGAAAGTCGGTTTGACTTGCGCGAAAAGATATGTGCAAGAGCACAGCGCATTTTTAAAAATTCACGTGCTTAATTTATATATTCAGCGTGGTCCATTTCAAACGTAACAAATTCAAAGAAATTGACTATCCTAGAAGAACATTTTGTCAGTGGTACCTAAATAATTTTGATAATGAACTTCTTGACAAAATTTTTTTCTCTTATGAATCATGGTTTTATCTGAATGGATATGGATATAAAATTGGTGTATGGTGTGCAATTAGTCGAAGGAAAATCATTGGCCCTATTTTCTTTAACGGTACCTTAATAGGAGAAAGGTATCGAAAAGAAATTATTATGCCATTTATTGAATAGCTTAATGAAGAAGAAATAAATCAGGGTTACTTTCAACAAGACCGAGCTAGAGCGCACACAGCTGATGAAACAATTAATATGATACAGCAAATTTATCAAAATCGGTTGATAAGTTTAAACATCGAACATGAATTTCCACCAAGATTTTGTGATCTTACCCCCTGTGATTTTTTTCTGTGGCCTTTTTTAAAGAACTCAATTTTTCGGGTACAGATACCTGATCTTGCAGATCTTCAAATCAGAATTGCTGAAAGAATTAACGAAATCGACGATATGATACTACAAAACATTTTCTCCTCTATTAGAAGAAGATGTGAGAAATATCTCAAACAAGGTGGTGGCCACTTTCAACAATTTTTATAAAATGTTACTTGTTTGTAGCAAATAAACATATCATTTGTAGCAAATAAACGTATCATTCAGTTAAAGATTTTAATTTTATTATTTTGACATTTGTCATGTCATTCAAATAGTTTATAAACAAAATTCGTATTAAGAATTTAAGTAAAATGCTAAGACATACATGTAATTTTCATGGGCAATTTCAAGGTAAAATTTATTTGAACGCCTTATAACCATCGTAAATGCCATAACCTATAATTATGTTGCATGACAATAATTGTAATTTTGTTTGTCAAATTTCATTCATTTTGACAATTCATTGACATATGGATTATCAAGCATACAATTTGTGACAAGCTAATCAAATTTTGAAGTAACATTAACGACCAGAATTTATTGCTCGCAACAGTACTTAGTAATTCATGTAAAACTCGTCCGTACAGTTTGTTTCATAAAAATAAAGTATATTTGACTACTATTCGCATTTAGTTTATCTGCTCTTCGACAAAGTCTAATCATTTTTCCTCCTTTATAGTAATCGAACCCATATCCTTGTCTTTTAGAAAACGGTGAAATATGATATAGGATAAGAGTGCGTTCACGTCATTGACATCGTCTATGTTGTATTGTCAATTATATAATTCTATTTGTCATTTACAGGTTATGTCCAATAAATGTAATTTATTCCATTAAATGTAAACAAAACGATAGACGTGAAATAACCTAAATGTCAATATAACTTTTGTAAATTTCGCAAAGTGTATAAGAATAAATTGTGTTTTGAATTCTGATATGTGGGCCGATCCCTGCGGTACTCAATACAGGGCCAACCCGCGATAGGAACGGAGAAAGCCCCTGACTCCCGTCAATTTCCAAAAATCAGTTTAACATACTGTTCCCGTATGCGGGGCATATCAGATATTAAGCTGATAAGAACAGATACTACACTTAATAATGTGATAGATAATATAACCGAAATGTCAAAATAATTTTTGTAAATTTCGTGGGAATTGTTTGCAGGCAGACTATATGAAGGTCGTATAATTCTGGTATAAGTAGTATATAATATAACCCGATTGGTATCTTTATACCAAGAGGGTATTTTGATAATTATATATTTGTTAGTATCAATGAGGTGAACGCATTCTTATCGTGAAAATCCTATATTTCATTATTTAATTTAGTTATAATAAATTGGTTTTAAATATAGCAACTGCATAATTGGCCGGTATTTTCGCTAATTATTACTTCTATTTACTTCTTACTTATAAGACGGCAGACTATGTGCCCACACTGTTAAATTTAATAAATAATACACATAAGGTGTATTAGATAAAAATGTAGATTTTACAAAATTAGGGCAACTTTTTACCAATACTGAAGATCCATTGTACAGATATAAGAGCGCTTTAACTATGCAAATATAACATCCTTTTTACCAATACTGAAGATCCATTGTACAGATACAAAGAGCGCTTTAACTATGCAAATATAACATTTCTCAACGTCGAACAATCCTTTTCAGTATACAGGGTGTCCAGAAACTCTCCTGACAAACGAAGACCGAAGTTTCGTCAGATAATTTTAAGACAATTAAACCCAAATTCACCTAGTCCGAAAATGCTTCCTAAGGGAGCTAGAGTTCTTTGAAGATGGCGCCTTGTATTTATTTTTTTTTAAATTCCTCCAGAACGCTTCTATTTAGAAAAACAAAAATTGGTATGCTTATTTATCCTCCAGAGATGAATCGATTCCATCAATTGCGAATTTCTAGTACCGGTCATAGGCGTCCATTTTGGGTAGGTCAACGGTTATTTTAAGGCATAACTTTTTTGTCTTTAACTTTTAAGCATTTGTGACACTAGATTATTAAATTTTCAGGTATTCCAGTACTAAAAGATACTCTTACTTTAAGTCGGTAGGATACACCGTTTTCTAGAAAAATCGATTTGTAAATTTTTCGTTTTTTCTTCATTAAAGTTCAATTTTTTATTTTTTGCAATAGTTAGCTCTGAACTGCCAACAGAAGTAAAACCTACGTTTTTCATTGTCAAATTGTTGTCAGTTCGCGAAGTTTATCTTTTCATTTTTTACTTTGTGTTATTCAAACACGATTTCAATTTAAAAAAAAATGGTTTTTACTAATGAGGAATACGCCGATATGCATTTAGTTTATGGCGAAATGAGGTGTAACGCTCGAGCGGCGCAACGTAGATACGCTGAAAAATTTCCCAATCGTCAGCATCCCACTCACTCAACATTTACAGCTCTTCATCAACGATTAAGAGAAACAGGTTCAGTGGTCCCAAAAAATAATGAAACAGGGAGACATAATGATGTAACAGCAGAACATGAAGATGTTATTTTAATGGAAGTTGAGGAAAATCCAGAAATTAGCGTTCGAAGACTATCTGCCATGTACCCCACAATTTCAAAATCTTCCGTAGGAAATATCTTACACAAAGAAAATTTATATCCTTTTCATTTTACAAAGGTGCAAGCACTGCTAGAAGGAGATTTTCCTGCCCGCGTAGAATTCGCTAGATGGTTACAAAATCAGAAAAATCAAGATGAAGGTTTCTTCAGGAACATTTTGTTTGGTGACGAAGCTACATTCTCAAAAAATGGAATTTTTAATGTACATAATGCACATTATTATTCGTACGTTGGTGACAATCCCCACGTTGTTCAAGAATTTAAGCATCAGCATAGGTTTAGCATAAACGTCTGGATAGGAGTAGTTGACGATTATCTACTTGGACCTGTGGAATTACCTGCTCGTTTAAATGGTGCTGATTACTTACATTTCCTGCAAAATATTTTACCTGATTTGTTAGATGAGGTGCGTTTAAATATTCGGCAAAACTTATGGTTTCTACAGGACGGCTGTCCGGCCCACTTTAGAAGGAATGTACGAGACTTTCTAGATAATAACTACGAAGACCTTTGGATTGGAAGAGGCGGTCCAGTTGCTTGGCCAGCAAGGTCGCCGGATTTGAATCCTTGCGATTATTGTGTTTGGGGATACATAAAAGCATTTGTTTATTCCGTTCCGATACAAAATCGCGCACAACTCTGGCTAAGGATACAAGATGCTTGCAACGAATTTAGAAATAACTTTGGAATTTTTTGCAAGAATTCGGCGTTCTCTAAGCAAAAGGGTAAACTTATGCATAGAGACTAATGGTCATCACATCGAGGCAACTTTTGTAACAATCTACCCTTGATACTTGTTCTTTTTTTGTTAGTTTCGTTCCATTGTAATAATTTGTTTTTAATTTATTAAATTAATTTTCATCCATGCCTTGATAGTCCAAGCCAACTTCGTCGCTAAAAATAAGTAGGTACATAATAAATTGAACTTTAATGAAGAAAAAACGAAAAATTTACAAATCGATTTTTCTAGAAAACGGTGTATCCTACCGACTTAAAGTAAGAGTACATTTGAATACTGGAATACCTGAACATTTAATAATCTAGTGTCACAAATGCTTAAAAGTTAAAGACAAAAAAGTTATGCCTTAAAATAACCTTTGACCTACCCAAAACGGACGCCTATGACCGGTACTAGAAATTCGCAATTGATGGAATCGATTCATCTCTGGAGGATAAATAAGCATACCAGTTTTTGTTTTTCTAAATAGAAGTGTTCTGGAGGAATTAAAAAAAAAATAAATACAAGGCGCCATCTTCAAAGAACTCTAGCTCCCTTAGGAAGCATTTTCGGACTAGGTGAATTTGGGTTTAATTGTCTTAAAATTATCAGAGGAATCTCCGGTCTTCGTTTGTCAGGAGAGTTTCTGGACACCCTGTATAAACATATATGTATACCGCCCTTTTTTTTTTTTTTTTTTTTTTTTTTTTTTTCTGCGTGTGTTTTTCTGAGTGTGGTACACGTGTGACAATCGCTCCGAAGAAAATAATTAAATAGTAGTGAAACAGTGAAAAACAATAGAAAGTGATTAGGGAATCAGAAAAAGGAAAGAAAACTGGATATAATAAGTTATATACTCGTAAGGTAGGATAAGAAATTTAGTATAAAACAATAACAAACAAAACATTGATAAGAAGTCGACCTTCGACGGGTTGACCGGGGTCGATTTCTTTTCGCAGTTCAGAGACACGCGATAAATACTTGTTTTGCCGGACTGGACGTTTTTTCTTTCACGTTCTTTCACGTGTACAGTACAGGGCCGTGCTTACAATAGAGTGGCCCCGGAAACAAATAAATAAAAGAAACGAAAATGGACAGCGATGATTATTCTACCGATGATACAAAAAAAAGGAAAGCAGTAAAGGAGACCGACACCACATTTGGAAAAAGTAAAAAAACAGCAAGAAGCCCAATTAAGCACCAAAAAAAGGAAGAAGATAAATTAGACTTAATATTAAATTTGATGAAAGAAATACAAAATGATCAGAAGCAAATAAAGGAAGATGTGCAGCGGATAAGATCGGAGCAAGTGCTCTTTAAGGAAGAAATAACTAAAGTAAAGCTAGAAAATGAAAATCTAAAAAAAGAAAATGAGAAAATAAAGAGAGAAACTGCAGACACCAGAAATGAATTAAGAGAAGTAAGAAATACCATGGAATGGATGGAAAAGGAAAGAAGGAAAAATAATATTGTGATGAGTGGACTACGTATGGATACAAGGGACCCAACCGCACTAAAAGGAGTGACGGAGAATCTGATAAAAAAATATCTAAAAGTCGACGTGATGGTCAAGGCAGCAACCCGGATAGGAACAGAAACGTGCTTAATAGAGCTGGAAAATATGGAAGATAAGACTAGGGTAATGGAAAATAAATCGAAACTAAGAGACCTGGAGACAGAAAAGATTTTTATTAACAACGATTTGACAAAGAAGGAGAGAGAAAAGCATAAGCTGATCAGAGACTTTGCCAGAGAAGGGAAAAAGAAAGGGAAAATGGTAAAGATCGGATATAATAGGGTTACAGTAGATGGAGTAGAGTGGAGATGGATCAAAAGCAAGGAAAACCTAGAAAAAGTTGTGACAAAAAACTAATACGAGTAGAAGAGGACGAAAATAAAGTAAACGAACAGGAAACGAAAAAGGATAAGAGGCAGGAAGCGAATAAAAACAGAATTGGCAAAGGAAAGGATATAATGAACACGACCTGGAAACTGAATAAGAATACGGAGGAGCAAGGCAATTTGGAAACAGCTGTCCAAGAAGAAACGACCGCGACCATAGAAGGAGTAGGGCAATATCAAGGAAGAGTGGGAAATAAAACGAACACCACAAACACTCTTGTATCGAGGAGAAGGTTAAAGAGGAAAACAGATGAGAAGAATAAGGAAAAGAATACAATAAGGCTGGGATCCTGGAATGTAAGAACAATGTTGGCACCAGGGAAAATGGAAGAGATCGCTCGAGAAATGATTAGATATAAGGTCGAAATTCTAGCAGTACAAGAAATAAGATGGAAAGACGATGGCAAAATTGACAAGAATCAATACACAACTTATTACTCTGGGGAAAGAAAGCAAGGTAGAAATGGAGTAGCATTTATCATTAGTAAGAAATTGAGAGACAGGGTAATAGAATTCAGGGCAATAAACGGCAGATTGGCTTATATACAAATAGAAAATAAACAAGCTAATCTTAGTATCTTAAATGTATACGCACCTACTGAAGTTACTGACGAAAATGAAAAAACAGAATTTTATGAAAGGCTGGAAAAGGTGTGCGATAATATCCCCAAAAATGACATACTAATACTAATAGGCGACTTTAACGCCAAGGTAGGGAAAGAGGATTACAACAGAACCGTGGCTGGGAAAGAGACAATACACAACGACACAAATGACAATGGAGACAGGTTGTGTAACCTGGCGTCTATCACTAACACGTTTATAGTAAGCACGAAATATAAACACAAAATGGAACATAAAATAACATGGGCCATACCAGGAAGTGACAAAGGTAATCAAGTAGATCACATGTTGATTTCACAAAAATGGATGAAAGTGGTGCACGATGTACGCACATACAGAGGAGCTAATGTCGACTCAGATCACTACCTAATAATAGCTGCAATGAAGATGAAAATAATAAGGAATACGAAAATACAAAAAAAATTAAGAAAATGGAACGTAGAGAGATTAAAAAACCCGAAGGTACAACAAAAGTATACACAAAGCATGAAGGAAGAACTGGGAAGGTGTATGGAGGATAACATAGAAATGGAATGGAGAAACATTAAACAGATTCTAATACACGGTGCAGAAAAAGTACTAGGACAAAGAGGAGTAAGAAATTACAGAGAGTGGTTCGATGAAGAATGCAAGCATAAGATAGACGAGAAAAACCATGCGAGGAATAAATGGATCAGGAATAGAAGAACACAAGACCTGGAGAACTACAGGGCAAAAAGAGTAGAAGCATCTAAGTGCTGCAGGAAGAAAAAGGAACAATGGATCAATGAATTCATGGAGTACATGGAGAAAAACAGCAAAAATAGTAGAAAACTGTTCGAACTTATTAAATCACAGGATAAAACTAAAAGGACACAAGCTAAAATAGAGAAAAAAAAATGGATGGCACACTTTGCAGAGCTCTACCAGGAAAAAGGAAGAATTGAAAAGGGAGAGGAAAAAACAAAAGAGGACGACACAGAAGAAGGAAAGCCTACTTATGAAGAATTCTTGGAATGTGTAAATTTATTAAAAAACAACAAAACACCGGGACCCGATGAAATAAATAACGAACTGATTAAAAATGGAGGAGAGGAACTACTTAAAAGAATTCACTGCATAATTGGAGAAGTTTGGAAGCAAGAGATCATGCCAAGGGAATGGAGAAGTGGAACACTGATTCCTATATTCAAAAAAGGTGACCCCATGCAATGCAGTAATTACAGAGGAATTATGCTTTTGAATACGACCTACAAAATATTAACATCAATCCTCAAACAGAGACTAGAAAGGTACACTGAGAAAAAACTAGGAGACTACCAACAAGGATTTAGAAAAGGCAGATCAACGATAGACGCAATACATGTCATGACCCAAACAATAGAAAAATGTTACGAACATAATATAGAACTTCATTCACTTTACATAGATTTCAAACAAGCATTTGATAGTATAAACAGATCGAAATTACTAAAAGAAATGAAAGAAATGGAAATACCCTCAAAGTTAATAAGACTTACTGAAATGACGATGAAGGGATCCAGAGCAAGAGTTCTAACTAATGAAGGCGTAACAGACGAGTTAGAGATAGATAATGGTGTCAGACAAGGAGACGCATTGTCAACAATGCTCTTCAATATCGCACTGGATGGAGTGGTCAGGGCAACCGAAATCAAGAAAAGTATTATACAAAGTTCGGTACAACTCATTGGGTACGCAGACGACATAGCCATAGTCGCAAGAAGCAGGCAAAGCCTAGAGGAAGCACTATTGAAGATAGCAGAAGAAGCGAAAATTAGAGGACTAGAAATAAACAAAGATAAAACAAAATACATGATCACTACCAGAAGAAAGATAAACAGAAACGTGATACAAATAGGTGAATACCAATTTGAGAGAGTGGAAAATATAAAATATCTGGGGGTAAACATAAACAGTAAAAATGATAGGAGTACCGAAATCAAAGCGCGCATACAGGCTGGAAATAGAGCATATTGGCGTTATCAGAGGTTTCTAAATGACAGAAACTTAAGCAAAAACACCAAGCTAAAAATGTACAAAGTAGCAATAAGGCCGGTAGTAACATATGCGGCGGAAACAATGTGCCTTACCAGCAAGGACGAAGAAAACCTAGAAATATTTGAGAGGAAAATCCTGAGGAAGATTCTGGGGCCGAAGAAAATGGAAGGAGAAGAACAATACCGTATATGGTGGAATCACGAAATAAGAAACATCATGGAAGGAGAGGATATGGTGAAATATATTAAGATGCAAAGGCTAAGATGGTGGGGACACATAGAAAGAAGAACAGAGGAGACGATAATCAGGAGAATAAAAGACTGGAAACCGGTGGAGGACAGACCGAGGGGGCGACCCAGAACAAGGTGGGAGGACCAAGTAATGGGAGATGCAAAAAAATTGAAGATAAGGAATTTAACCGAGATAGCTAGAAATAGGGAGGAATGGGGAAGGATCGTGAAGAGAGCGAAAACCACCAATTTATGAAACTATCGAAACCAAGCGGAGTTATTCACCGCAAAACAATGAATACAAGAGCTCCACTCTAGGAGCGGCCCTATTCCGAAAGGAATGTTTGGCCGATTATATTATATATATACCGCCTAATTCTGAGCAAACGCAACGATGCGAATGTATGAATATTTCTCCCGCTCCAAATAGAATTCCCCTGAATGCTGTAGGCGTGTCAACATCGATGTCATATGTCATACATACTTACATATTATGGAGCCGCGTAAGAAAAATTATCTGATTACCAAATCACTATTAAAGGACTATAAATTGTTTAGTCCTGTGTTATTGTAATGATTTTATAATAAATAAATTGCAATACGTTATACTGACGATGGTCACACAAAGCGTAATAAAATTATTAATAAGCGGTTAAGAAAATTGCAAATAAGGCATCAAGAGATTTAATAAATTAAATTTTAATAATAAAGGTAACAAAAACTATTCATAGTAAACTAAATAAACTTCAGAAATAAATAAAAACTAAATTAAATTCTAGTAATGTAAAGAAAAATTTACTCTTACAGATAATAAAATAAATTGTTCATAATGAGAAATTAATTATATAATAACGGAAATTCATCCGTTTAAACTCATCACCGTAAAATAATTGATGATGTTTTGAATATCTATAATTACGAAAACCATTTAATTTTAGTATGCGGTTAACGGAAGAGCAGCATATGCCTAAATCGTTGGATATATCGCTATGTGTCAAATATGAATTTAGTTCTATTGCAGCGCATACTAAAATGAACGTATCATTAGGAACTCCGGCAAATAAGTCACATATTCTTTGATAAGAATTATCAGCGTGGTACCATTTCATCATTTCGGCTTTCTCTTCTAGTGTATAACGCGGCATTATCACTATTCAAACGCTTAAGAGACTCCGTATAGGGTGACAGTGGTGACACTAATTTGTGACATTAATTGTCAAATCGTTGCGCGACAGACTGTTTTGTGATTGGCTAAACGCGTTCAGGGGATTTGTATTCGAAGCGGGAGAAATATTCATACATTCGCATCGTTGCGTTTGCTCAGAATTAGGCGGTATATTAAATTTATTATATTATATTAAATTTTACAGTGTGGGCACATAGTCTGCCGTCTTATGATAACTAACACTTATAGTAAATTTATAAAGAACAAAGGAAGGATATAAATAACGGCATAATAAGTGAGAATTCCAAATAAACGGTAATCAAAAAAATTGCACCATGTAGGTAATAGCATAAAACGTGAAATAACTTTAAACACATTTCGAGTATTCCGCAATTTTCTTAAATGTTTACTAACCTTTGCCACAATATAAACTGTGCCTGTGTTAAACCTTATTGAAAGTCAGAACGACGACGTAATCTACGAAACAATTTAGAACACAACATAACCAACATACC